>OV725078.1:15815049-16483129 GCA_928085145.1 Nezara viridula | reverse complement strand
CGTAGATTTTGAAAACGCCCTACATTTTAAGATTAGGCCACTGCGTTTCAGCTTATTCAAGTTTTTCGAATATATCCAATTTAAAGGTCTACTTTTATGATGCCAGAGCCTTAGTTTTTAAAACGACTTACATTTTAAGATTAGACCACCGCGTTTCGATTTCTTTGAGTTTTTCGGATTTTTTTCATATGAGGGTGTATTCTTATGTTTCCGGAGCCGTAGATTTTGAAAACGACCTCCATTTTAAGATTAGGCCACCGCATTTAGATTTCTTTAAGTGTTTCGAATTTTTATCATAAAAGAGTGTGTTCTTATGTTTCCGGAGTCGTAGATTTTGAAAACGACCTCTATTTTAAGATTAGGCCACCGCGTTTCGACTTATTTGAGTTTTTTCATATGAGGGTGTATTCTTATGTTTTCGGAGCCGTAGATTTAGAAAACGACCTCCATTTTAAGATTAGGTCACCGCGTTTCGATTTCTTTGAGTTTTTCGGATTTTTTCATATGAGGATGTATTCTTATGTTTCCGGAGCCGTAGATTTTGAAAACGACCTCCATTTTAAGATTAGGCCACCGCGTTTCGACTTATTTGAGTTTTTTCATATGAGGGTGTATTCTTATGTTTCCGGAGCCATAGATTTTGAAAACGACCTCTATTTTAAGATTAGGCCACCGCGTTTCGACTTATTTGAGTTTTTTTATATGAGGGTGTATTCTTATGTTTCCGGAGCCGTAGATTTTGAAAACGACCTCCATTTTAAGATTAGGCCACCGCGATTTCGATTTCTTTGAGTTTTTGTTCGGATTTTTTTTTCATATGAGGATGTATTCTTATGTTTCCGGAGCCGTAGATTTTGAAAACGACCTCCATTTTAAGATTAGGCCACAGCGTTTCGACTTATTCAAGTTTTTCGAATTTATCCAATTTAAAGGTCTACTTTTATGATGCCAGAGCCTTAGTTTTTAAAACGACTTACATTTTAAGATTAGGCCACCGCGTTTCGATTTCTTTGAGTTTTTCGGATTTTTTTCATATGAGGGTGTATTCTTATGTTTCCGGAGTCGTAGATTTTGAAAACGACCTCCATTTTAAGATTAGGCCACCGCGTTTCGACTAATTTGAGTTTTTCTGATTTTTTTCATATGAGGATGTATTCTTATGTTTCCGGAACCGTAGATTTTGAAAACGACCTCCATTTTAAGATTAGGCCACCGCGTTTCGACTTATTTGAGTTTTCGGATTTTTTCATATGAGGGTGTATTCTTATGTTTCCGGAGTCGTAGATTTTGAAAATGACCTCCATTTTAAGATTAGGCCTCCGCGTTTCGACTAATTTGAGTTTTTCTGATTTTTTTCATATGAGGATGTATTCTTATGTTTCCGGAGCCGTAGATTTTGAAAACGACCTCCATTTTAAGTTTAGGCCACCGCGTTTCGACTAATTTGAGTTTTTCTGATTTTTTTCATATGAGGATGTATTCTTATGTTTCCGGAACCGTAGATTTTGAAAACGACCTCCATTTTAAGATTAGGCCACCGCGTTTCGACTTATTTGAGTTTTTCGGATTTTTTTCATATGAGGGTGTATTCTTATGTTTCCGGAGTCGTAGATTTTGAAAATGACCTCCAGTTTAAGATTACGCCACTGCGTTTCAGCTTATTCAAGTTTTTCGAATTTATCATTTAAAGGTGTATTCTTATGATTCCAGAGCCGTAGATTTTAAAACGACTTACATTTTAAGATTAGGCCACCGCGTTTCGACTTATTTGAGTTTTTCGGATTTTTTTCATATGAGGATGTATTCTTATGTTTCCGGAGCCGTAGATTTTGAAAACGACCTCCATTTTAAGATTAGGCCACCGCGTTTCGACTTATTTGAGTTTTTTCATATGAGGGTGTATTCTTATGTTTCCGGAGCCGTAGATTTTGAAAACGACCTCCATTTTAAGATTAGGCCACCGCGTTTCGACTTATTTGAGTTTTTTCATATGAGGGTGTATTCTTATGTTTCCGGAGCCGTAGATTTTGAAAACGACCTCCATTTTAAGATTAGGCCACCGCGTTTCGATTTCTTGAGTTTTTCGGATTTTTTCATATGAGGTGTATTCTTATGCTTCCGGAGCCGTAGATTTTGAAAACGACCTACATTTTAAGATTAGGCCACCGCATTTCGATTTCTTTGAGTTTTTCGGATTTTTTCATATGAGGATGTATTCTTATGTTTCCGGAGCCGTAGATTTTGAAAACGACCTACATTTTAAGATTAGGCCACTGCGTTTCAGCTTATTCAAGTTTTTCGAATTTATCCAATTTAAAGGTCTACTTTTATGATGCCAGAGCCTTAGTTTTTAAAACGACTTACATTTTAAGATTAGGCCACCGCGTTTCGACTTATTTGAGTTTTTTCATATGAGGGTGTATTCTTATGTTTCCGGAGCCGTAGATTTTGAAAACGACCTCCATTTTAAGACTAGGCCACCGCGTTTCGACTTATTTGAGTTTTTCGGATTTTTTTCATATGAGGATGTATTCTTATGTTTCCGGAGCAGTAGATTTTGAAAACGACCTCCATTTTAAGATTTGGCCACCGCGTTTCGACTTATTTGAGTTTTTTCATATGAGGATGTATTCTTATGTTTCCGGAGCCGTAGATTTTGAAAACGACCTCCATTTTAAGATTAGGCCACCGCGTATCGACTTATTTGAGTTTTTTCATATGAGGGTGTATTCTTATGTTTCCGGAGCCGTAGATTTTGAAAACGACTTCCATTTTAAGATTAGGCCACCGCGTTTCGATTTCTTTGAGTTTTTCGGATTTTTTCATATGAGGATGTATTCTTATGTTTCCGGAGCCGTAGATTTTGAAAACGACCTCCATTTTAAGATTAGGCCACCGCATTTCGATTTCTTTGAGTTTTTCGGATTTTTTTCATATGAGGATGTATTCTTATGTTTCCGGAGCCGTAGATTTTGAAAACGCCCTACATTTTAAGATTAGGCCACTGCGTTCCAGCTTATTCAAGTTTTTCGAATATATCCAATTTAAAGGTCTACTTTTATGATGCCAGAGCCTTAGTTTTTAAAACGACTTACATTTTAAGATTAGACCACCGCGTTTCGATTTCTTTGAGTTTTTCGGATTTTTTTCATATGAGGGTGTATTCTTATGTTTCCGGAGCCGTAGATTTTGAAAACGACCTCCATTTTAAGATTAGGCCACCGCATTTAGATTTCTTTAAGTGTTTCGAATTTTTATCATAAAAGAGTGTGTTCTTATGTTTCCGGAGTCGTAGATTTTGAAAACGACCTCTATTTTAAGATTAGGCCACCGCGTTTCGACTTATTTGAGTTTTTTCATATGAGGGTGTATTCTTATGTTTTCGGAGCCGTAGATTTAGAAAACGACCTCCATTTTAAGATTAGGTCACCGCGTTTCGATTTCTTTGAGTTTTTCGGATTTTTTCATATGAGGATGTATTCTTATGTTTCCGGAGCCGTAGATTTTGAAAACGACCTCCATTTTAAGATTAGGCCACCGCGTTTCGATTTCTTTGAGTTTTTCGGATTTTTTTCATATGAGGGTGTATTCTTATGTTTCCGGAGCCGTAGATTTTGAAAACGACCTCCATTTTAAGATTAGGCCACCGCGTTTCGACTTATTTGAGTTTTTTCATATGAGGGTGTATTCTTATGTTTCCGGAGCCGTAGATTTTGAAAACGACCTCCATTTTAAGATTAGGCCACCGCGTTTCGACTTATTTGAGTTTTTTCATATGAGGGTGTATTCTTATGTTTCCGGAGCCATAGATTTTGAAAACGACCTCTATTTTAAGATTAGGCCACCGCGTTTCGATTTCTTTGAGTTTTTCGGATTTTTTCATATGAGGATGTATTCTTATGTTTCCGGAGCCGTAGATTTTGAAAACGACCTCCATTTTAAGATTAGGCCACAGCGTTTCGATTTCTTTAAGTGTTTCGAATTTTTATATTAAAAGAGTATGTTCTTATGTTTCCGGAGTCGTAGATTTTAAAAATGACCTCCATTTTAAGATTACGCTACTGCGTTTCAGCTTATTCAAGTTTTTCGAATTTATCCAATTTAAAGGTCTACTTTTATGATGCCAGAGCCTTAGTTTTTAAAACGACTTACATCTTAAGATTAGGCCATTTGAGTTTTTTCATATGAGGGTGTATTCTTATGTTTCCGGAGTCGTAGATTTTAAAAATGACCTCCATTTTAAGATTACGCCACTGCGTTTCAGCTTATTCAAGTTTTTCGAATTTATCCAATTTAAAGGTCTACTTTTATGATGCCAGAGCCTTAGTTTTTAAAACGACTTACATCTTAAGATTAGGCCATTTGAGTTTTTTCATATGAGGGTGTATTCTTATGTTTCCGGAGCCGTAGATTTTGAAAACGACCTCCATTTTAAGATTAGGCCACCGCGTTTCGACTTATTTGAGTTTTTCGGATTTTCTTCATATGAGGATGTATTCTTATGTTTCCGGATCCGTAGATTTTGAAAACGACCTCCATTTTAAGATTAGGCCACCGCGTTTCGACTTATTTGAGTTTTTTTCATATGAGGGTGTATTCTTATGTTTCCGGAGCCGTAGATTTTGAAAACGACCTCCATTTTAAGATTAGGCCACCGCGTTTCGATTTCTTTGAGTTTTTCGGATTTTTTCATATGAGGATGTATTCTTATGTTTCCGGAGCCGTAGATTTTGAAAACGACCTCCATTTTAAGATTAGGCCACCGCGTTTCGACTTATTTGAGTTTTTTCATATGAGGTGTATTCTTATGTTTCCGGAGCCGTAGATTTAGAAAACGACCTCCATTTTAAGATTAGGCCACCGCGTTTCGACTTATTTGAGTTTTCGATTTCATATGAGGGTGTATTCTTATGTTTCCGGAGCCGTAGATTTTGAAAACGACCTAAATTTTAAGATTAGGCCACCGCGTTTCGACTTATTTGAGTTTTTTCATATGAGGGTGTATTCTTATGTTTCCGGAGCCGTAGATTTTGAAAACGACCTCCATTTTAAGATTAGGCCACCGCGTTTCGATTTCTTTGAGTTTTTCGGATTTTTTTCATATGAGGATGTATTCTTATGTTTCCGGAGCCGTAGATTTTGAAAACGACCTCCATTTTAAGATTAGGCCACCGCGTTTCGACTTATTTGAGTTTTTTCATATGAGGGTGTATTCTTATGTTTCCGGAGCCGTAGATTTTGAAAACGACCTCCATTTTAAGATTAGGCCACCGCGTTTCGATTCTTTGAGTTTTCGGATTTTTTCATATGAGGATGTATTCTTATGTTTCCGGAGCCGTAGATTTTGAAAACGACCTCCATTTTAAGATTAGGCCACCGCGTTTCGACTTATTTGAGTTTTTTTCATATGAGGGTGTATTCTTATGTTTCCGGAGCCGTAGATTTTGAAAACGACCTCCATTTTAAGATTAGGCCACCGCGTTTCGATTTCTTTGAGTTTTTCGGATTTTTTTATATGAGGATGTATTCTTATGTTTCCGGAGCCGTAGATTTTGAAAACGACCTCCATTTTAAGATTAGGCCACCGCGTTTCGATTTCTTTGAGTTTTTCGGATTTTTTTCATATGAGGATGTATTCTTATGTTTCCGGAGCCGTAGATTTTGAAAACGACCTCCATTTTAAGATTAGGCCACAGCGTTTCGACTTATTTGAGTTTTTCGAATTTATCCAATTTAAAGGTCTACTTTTATGATGCCAGAGCCTTAGTTTTTAAAACGACTTACATTTTAAGATTAGGCCACCGCGTTTCGATTTCTTTGAGTTTTTCGGATTTTTTTCATATGAGGGTGTATTCTTATGTTTCCGGAGTCGTAGATTTTGAAAACGACCTCCATTTTAAGATTAGGCCACCGCGTTTCGATTTCTTTGAGTTTTTCGGATTTTTTTCATATGAGGATGTATTCTTATGTTTCCGGAGCCGTAGATTTTGAAAACGACCTCCATTTTAAGATTAGGCCACCGCGTTTCGACTTATTTGAGTTTTTCGGATTTTTTTCATATGAGGATGTATTCTTATGTTTCCGGAGCCGTAGATTTTGAAAACGACCTCCATTTTAAGATTAGGCCACCGCGTTTCGACTTATTTGAGTTTTTCGGGTTTTTTTCATATGAGGATGTATTCTTATGTTTCCGGAGCCGTAGATTTTGAAAACGACCTCCATTTTAAGATTAGGCCACTGCGTTTCAGCTTATTTAAGTTTTTCGAATTTATCCAATTTAAAGGTCTACTTTTATGATGCCAGAGCCTTAGTTTTTAAAACGACTTACATTTTAAGATTAGGCCACCGCGTTTCGACTTATTTGAGTTTTTTTCATATGAGGGTGTATTCTTATGTTTCCGGAGCCGTAGATTTTGAAAACGACCTCCATTTTAAGATTAGGCCACCGCGTTTCGACTTATTTGAGTTTTTCGGATTTTTTTCATATGAGGATGTATTCTTATGTTTCCGGAGCCGTAGATTTTGAAAACGACCTCCATTTTAAGATTAGGCCACCGCGTTTCGATTTCTTTGAGTTTTTCGGATTTTTTTCATATGAGGATGTATTCTTATGTTTCCGGAGCCGTAGATTTTGAAAACGACCTACATTTTAAGATTAGGCCACCGCGTTTCGACTTATTTGAGTTTTTTTCATATGAGGGTGTATTCTTATGTTTCCGGAGCCGTAGATTTTGAAAACGACCTCCATTTTAAGATTAGGCCACCGCGTTTCGATTTCTTTGAGTTTTTCGGATTTTTTTCATATGAGGATGTATTCTTATGTTTCCGGAGCCGTAGATTTTGAAAACGACCTCCATTTTAAGATTAGGCCACCGCGTTTCGATTTCTTTGAGTTTTTCGGATTTTTTCATATGAGGATGTATTCTTATGTTTCCGGAGCCGTAGATTTTGAAAACGACCTCCATTTTAAGATTAGGCCACCGCATTTCGATTTCTTTGAGTTTTTCGGATTTTTTTCATATGAGGATGTATTCTTATGTTTCCGGAGCCGTAGATTTTGAAAACGACCTACATTTTAAGATTAGGCCACTGCGTTTCAGCTTATTCAAGTTTTTCGAATTTATCCAATTTAAAGGTCTACTTTTATGATGCCAGAGCCTTAGTTTTTAAAACGACTTACATTTTAAGATTAGGCCACCGCGTTTCGACTTATTTGAGTTTTTTCATATGAGGGTGTATTCTTATGTTTCCGGAGCCGTAGATTTTGAAAACGACCTCCATTTTAAGATTAGGCCACCGCGTTTCGACTTATTTGAGTTTTTCGGATTTTTTTCATATGAGGATGTATTCTTATGTTTCCGGAGCCGTAGATTTTGAAAACGACCTCCATTTTAAGATTAGGCCACCGCGTTTCGACTTATTTGAGTTTTCGGATTTTTTCATATGAGGGTGTATTCTTATGTTTCCGGAGCGTAGATTTTGAAAATGACCTCCATTTTAAGATTAGGCCACCGCGTTTCGACTTATTTGAGTTTTTTTTTTTTTCATATGAGGTGTATTCTTATGTTTCCGGAGCCGTAGATTTTGAAAACGACCTCCATTTTAAGATTAGGCCACCGCGTTTCGACTTATTTGAGTTTTTCGGATTTTTTTCATATGAGGATGTATTCTTATGTTTCCGGAGCCGTAGATTTTGAAAACGACCTCCATTTTAAGATTAGGCCACCGCGTTTCGATTTCTTTGAGTTTTTCGGATTTTTATCATAAGAGAGTGTATTCTTATGTTTCCGGAGTCGTAGATTTTGAAAATGACCTCCATTTTAAGATTACGCCACTGCGTTTCGGCTTATTCAAGTTTTTCGAATTTATCCAATTTAAAGGTCTACTTTTATGATGCCGGAGCCTTAGTTTTTAAAACGACTTACATTTTAAGATTAGGCCACTGTGTTTCGGTTTTTTTAAGTGTTTTTGATTTTTCCTTCGAATAAAAAACAAAATACGAAGGATTAATTTATTTTTCAATAAATAAATAAAAATATCTAATCAAAATAAATAAAATATGTATTGTCTCATTTTTAATTTAATTTTAGTTATCTTTTTTAATGTTGTGGTCTCCTGTCACAAAATTATAAGATTTCGAACAATTAGCTGAAAAATCTGAATACGGAAGGTTAAATTTATTACCAGCTGCTTTTCGGCTTTTTAGTTTGTATTCTGTGGTTAATTTAACTTTAGCTTCATAATATTTATTTATTTATTCATACTCGAAAACATATTGATGAAACTTTGTATTGAAAAAATCCAAAATGAAGCCTAATTAATCGAGATGCAGCGGCTTAATCATAAAATGGAGCTTAAATATTAGATAAATTTAAATATTAAAGATTAGAAAAATTTCAATACGTCTCGGATAACATATAAGTAGATCCTTATACCGAAAAAGTAAAAAAAAAAACTTTTATAATCCAAAACACAGTGGCATAAACTTGAAATTGGGTCATTTACAAAATGGGGGAAATCTACTGCTCCAGAAACATAAAATTAGACCTTTATACTTGTTAAATTCTAAAAACTTAAATAAGTTGAAACGCAGTGGCGTAATCATAAAATAGAGGTCATTTTCAGAATCTACGGTTCCGAAAACATAAAAGTAGACCTTTAAATTGGATAAATTCGAAAAACTTAAATAAGTCAAAACGCAATGGCGTAATCATGAAATGGAGGTCATTTTCAAAATCTACGGCTCAGGAAACATAAAAATACACCTTACATCGAATAAATTAAAAAAACTTAAATAAGTCGAAACGCAGTGGCGTAATCTTAAAATGGAGGTCATTTTCAATATCTACAGCTCCGGAAACATAAAAATACACCCTTACATCGAATAAATAAAAAAAACTTAAATAAGTCGAAACGCAGTGGCGTAATCTTAAAATGGAGGTCATTTTCAAAATCTACAGCTCCGGAAACATAAAAATACACCCTCATATGAAAAATATCCGAAAAACTCAAATAAGTCGAAACGCGGTGGCCTAATCTTAAAATGGAGGTCATTTTCAAAATCTACAGCTCCGGAAACATAAAAATACACCCTCATATGAAAAATATCCGAAAAACTCAAATAAGTCGAAACGCGGTGGCCTAATCTTAAAATGGAGGTCGTTTTCAAAATCTACGGCTCCAGAAACATAAAAGTAGACCTTTATATTGAATAAATTCTAAAAACTTAAATAAATCAAAACACAGTGGCGTAAACATAAAATGGATGTCATTTTCAAAATTTACTGATCGGGAAACATAAAAATACACCCTTATATCGAATAATTCAAAAAAACTTAAATAATTCGAAACTCAGTCACGTAATCTTAAAAAGGAGGTTATTTTCAAAAACTACTCATACGATAACAGACCCACACATCGAAAAATTAAAGATAATTAAATTAATAAAAAAAGGTTGAATTTGAAATGGAAAAGGTTTAATTTTAAATGGAAAAGGTTGAATTTGACTTGGAAAAGGTTGAAATTGACTTGGAAATGCTATATATATAATATTACAATGTTTTTATAATTTGACCTTTATATATTATAACTTAAGATAACAATTATAGTCAGATAATAGGTCATGAAATACACTTGAATGAGCTAAAACAACTTCTGTTTATTCCTTTTAATCAAGCGTTTCGATCCCTGTTTTTTAACATAAATAATGGGATCCTCTTCAGTTCTGGAAAAACAATACCTACCATTGGTACAACAATTAAAAGTTTTTATACATTTCAACAATAATACCAAATTGTTCTTACTTTTAATTGAGCGTCGATACCCCAAGCCGGGCAGCACGACGACTACCCCAACAGTACCTCCACCTATTGGGGCCACAACGTGCACCCCGATTCTGGAGTCCAAGAATAATACCAATACCAACAATAACAGTGTACACAACAATCTCTGTTTAGTTATAATTAAAACATTAAAAATTGCTAAAATGATGAATTAAAACTACCTTAAATGTATTTTATACTAACGCCAAATGCTAAAAATTTAAATCAGATACAATAATAATGCTTAATTATAAGTAAGAACATTTTAGTATTATTGTTGAAATGTAAGAAAACTTTTAATTGTTGTGCCAATGATGGGTATTATTTTTACAGAACTGAAGAGGAACTCATTATTTATGTTAAAAATCTGGTGCGTGCAACACACAACTTTCACTTACCGATCTACTTTAAATATAAATTATTTTCTGGCAATGCTGGGCTATTATAAAATTTTTTGAAGTGCATTTTAAACGGAGTTAAAGCTTAAAGCTTACAGATAACAAGTCATTAAGACCATTATAATTACAAAATGTCTATTTAATATATCGACGACAGGCAATAAAAATCTAGTCACTCTATCTGCATTTATAAACCACACAACTTTCTTTGCTTTTATAAACCACAGAATGACTAACTCCAATTTCAACATTTTTGAGTGATGTCATTTTAGTGATATTTTTAGTTGAAAAAGTTATCTATGCAGACAATGAGTAAGTTGATTCCAGAGGTGGTGATTGCAGTGTTGAAATATAGAACTGAGAATAAAGTATAAATTTAGGTACTACTTTCTTATGATGAAGATGTTCTTAGGAAAGACACTTTATTAAATATCTGTAGAAAAAAGTTTTTTTAGTCTCAACAATTAAAAAATATATTTTAAATTTATCCAAATTTTCACCTCTTCAGGGAAAAAAACTAGAGACCATATCTTTCCTCCTAATTGTCCGATTTTAACGATTTTTTTTTTTGTTTTTTTAGGAAATTCCATAAAATTTAAAAAACCATTTTTTTTTAATTATTAGTAATATGCTAAAAAAAATATCATTACTTCAATAACACATTCAAAATTTAAAAACCAAAACAAAGGATATAACATTTGCAGTAGAAGATATAAAAAAAACTAGAGACCATATCTTTGCTCCTAATTGTCTGATTTTAACGAGTTTTTTTTTGGTTTTATAGGAAATTCTGTAAGCTTTACAAAAACATACAATATCGAAAAAAAACCTTATACTTTTTGAGTTATTCGGAATTTAATTTTAACATCCCTCGTAACTTTTTTTTCCAGCTTCTTTTCGTTGAAGTATGTTATATAGATAAATTTAAAGGGTATCGAGAAAATGACTTTAGCGAAGTTTCATTGAAATCGGTACATTCGTTTAGGCGCTACAGTCTGTAGCAACGCAGGTTTTTCTGCATTTTTATTTTTTTTCTCCTTTATTAACTTATCAAATTCTTTCAAAAGTTATATGTAGCATTTTTTCGTAACTCTGAATAATGCAAAATGGTTAACTTTTTAAAATAAACCATATTAAAGGTACTTTAGAGGAAGACATATATGAACATTGGGCATTTAAGCCCTGTAAAGTGACATCAACGGGGATAAGACCTAAATGATATTAAAGAACACTTAATTATACAATGATATACCGAGTTTGATCAAAATCGTTAGAGTCGTTTTTGAGAAAATTGTAAAAATGTGTTTCAGCGTTCATATAAAGTGGCACTTCCGGTTAGCCGAATTTAACGAAAAAGTTGCTGTCACATCCGGCCCACATACAAACCTTAAATACGTAATATCAGTTTTGTACTACTTTTCGTTTATGAGCTAGACTGTTAACACACACACACACACATAGACCATTTTGCGACACTTGGTTATTTGAACTCAGGGGACCTCAAAACATATATTTCTGTTGAAAACTGAGATTCGAAAATTTTCACGATCGCAATACTACATATATACGAAAGTGAAAGTAAAAAACAGGGATCAAAATTTGGAATAAAAGGAATAAACAGAAGTTGTTTTAACTCATTCAAGTGTATTTCATGACCTATTATCCGACTATAATTGTTATTTTAACTTTTTTATATATATACATATGCATAATATTGTCGGAGTCTGTATTATTAAGCTCATGTTACATATGGAAGTCTGTTCTAATCTTTCAGGTAAACTTATATTCCTTTGGTTCCTCCATTACAACTATTCTCCGTTACGATCTTTTCTTTCTCCTTTATTTTAATTATCAAATTCTTTAATATTTAACTATTTTTTTACATGAGAGATTAATGTGAAATGGTTAATTATTTCAAATAAAAAAAAATTGAAGGTACTTTAGAGGAAGACATTTTGAAAAAATCAGCATTTAAGTCATTACAGGTTGCATCGATAAGGATAAAACCTACCTTAAATTAAAAACTACTTAAAAATGCACTGGTCTAGTGAGTTTAATCAAAATCGTTAGACCTACACACGATCTCTTATTTATCCTTCAGTTAATTATCAAATTCTTTCATATCTAATATTTCACTATCTATTATATTAGAGATCAATGTAAAATGGTCAATTGTTTCAAATACCAAAAATTAAAGGTACTTTAGGGGAAGCTAATTTTGAAAATTAGCCATTTAAGCCCTGTTAGAAAACGTCAGTCAGAATAAAATGTACATTTTATTTAAAACTGCTTAATTTTACACTGATATAATGAATTTAATCAAAACCGTAAGAGCCGTTTTGGAGAAAATCATAAGAATGTGTTAAGTTCATGATATGAAGTGCCACTTCCGGTTAGCCGATTTTGACGAAAAAGTTTCTGTAACATCCCTAGCATATAAAAACTTAAATATGCAATTTAACTTTCGTACGACTTTTTTGAGCTATACTGTTAACACACAAACACATACACAGACCATTTTGGGGGACCCTGTTATTTGGACTCAGGACACCTCAAAACATGTATTTCCATTGAAAATTCAGATTCAAAAATTTTCACGATCGCTATACTTCCGCTTACTATATATTTCATATATAGGTAAGTGAAAGTAAAAAGAAGAAAACTTCATTGCAATAATTCCTGGGTTATATCCCTCCTAAACACTGCATATAATTTTTTTTGTTGGCAATAAAAACTTTCAAGTATACAATATATGGTTGGTGATGGTAATCAAGAATGCATCAAGAAATGATTAGTTATCACTCGTGAGTGTGTTTAAAGTAAATGTTAATTACTTTAAGACTGTGTTTTTGTGTGTGTATTATGGAGACTATACATCATGCAGATCCCTTTTTATAAAATTATTAACATCAACCTAAAACTTCGTGAATAGCTTCACATCTCACCAAAACCTACAACTTTTATATTTATGAAAATTATCAGAAATCGGCAAACTTTGTCTATTTAATTAGGTACTAAAAATTTATAAATACTCATTTTCTTTACACTTAATCATAAGATAATTTGATCATAAAATTGAGAATAAAGGTGGCCTATAAATATATTGGGTCTTTGGCGTCACCTTCATGTAAAAATAATCAGGTTATATAGGCCGAAGTATATTTATGTAGACCACCTTTCTTTTCTCTTTTGTGATCAAATTATCTTAAGATTAAGTGTAAAGAAAATGAGTATTTATAAGTTTTTAGTACTTGGTTTGCTAATTAATTTAATGAGAAAATGCCCCAATTCTGAGAATTTTCGTAGATAAAAAATTGGTAGGTTACGATAAGATGAAGCCATTCACAAAGTTTTAGGCGGATGTTAATAACTTGATAAAAAGGGGTCTGTACCACAGACTATACACAAAAGCTGCTGCACAGTGTCTAGAGTTATCCACAAAAACACTTGTTCTCGTCACAAACTCAACTAAACTGATGTTACTTTGTATATTATTCCTTCTCAATATAGTTTATTTTTATATTCTTTCTTCACACTTTATAATTTATTTAGATATCATCATTGTAAAAAAATTTCCTGCATTCTCCACCAGAATAAACAAGGAATAAAGTAAGGTAGCATCTTAATTAAAATGATCGGGTAAGAGGCTACAAGCAATTATGTTGATATAAACAGTTGATATAACTAATGTAAAAACATGTAAATCTGAGACATGTAGATTCAAAATTTAATTTGCCATAGGAATTTGATACAGAATGAACTATATAGTTCATAATTTGGCCTATTTCATTTAATTTCCTAACTCTAAAAAAAAGTGTTAAATTAAAACTAAATGTTCCCACAAAAAAAAGCACTTTTGATATTTGCCACTTTTTAAGATTATTGGATGAGTGTCAACAAATTTTTTAATGCAAACAAAATGGTCAAAATTCTATTATGAAGATTGCCTGTAATCTGAGAACTATCTATTTACCTATAGTTCTACACATTTAATGATAAGGGTGAGTAAACAGTAAACTGAAGTACTATCAAAAATAGATTAAAGTTATTGTAGATATATTCAGAAGATTCTTTAAGTAATACTTCCTCATAATAAATGACAAATGTTTATATACAATATTATAAACTTTGTATAGGTCCTACATTAAGATGAATTTCATACCCCTGTTCTTAGGAGACCCCAAACATAGTCTATTGCACATATTGTACCAGTACGCCCACATCCAGCTGAACAATGAACTAAAACGGGGAGTGTTTCTGATGCTTGTGTATCCCTTACAAGTCTCACCATATCTAAAAGTGGCTGTACAACAGAAGGTACACCATGGTCAGGCCAAGCCACATAATGTAATTGGCAAACAGTTCGTTCTTCTGTAAACAAATCACTTTTGAAAGAAAATATAAGGCAAGGGTACTGATAACAAAACAGTCATTTAAAGCAATAAGACAATACTAGATAATGAATATTACCTATAACTGATTGGCAGTTAGTATATTTGAGACGCATAGTCCTAACAGAAAAGTCTGGACACACTGTACTGGATTTAAGGAGTTTGACACTTATCATTCCAAATTGCTTCTCTTCTCCATCATCTACCCAGTACCTTTCACATTTCGCCTAGAAAACTAACTATTAGTAAATTATCAATATTATTAGATGGAGTATTAGAAGTAATTTCAAACAAAATTAACTCTTTAGAAATTTTCTTTCAGTTAACCTATCATGAGTATTTATGTAATTTTGATATGTGAAGAAAATTTGACCTTACAGAAAGTTTCAATACATAGTTAAAATTACTCTATAAAATTAATAAGTGCTAAGAAAGAAAAATGTAATCCAAAAATATTACATCAAAGTTAGCCTCTAGACAGCACAAGATTAAACATTTGTTAAGTTCAAGAGGATTAGAATTGAAACAAGATATTGTGAAATGATGTTCATACTATATAGCCAGAAGGGTTGAAATAGGTTAAAAGTTCAGTAAGCTTGTACATTGTAAGTTGCATCAAGTGGTAGGTTTTTTTTTTTTGTATGGGAAGTGACTTTGATGCAAAAACCAAATTTTCAACCTTGGTAGTCTCCCAGATCAGAATTCCATCTGGAAAAGATGACATTCTGACAGCATCTAAAGAAAACATATTGAGCATCTGGAAAGAATATTTCCATCACCTTCTCAATCAAGAGGATTCCATGAATAAAGAAGATACCTCAATCCAAAAGAGGTAGAAAAATCAGATATATTGGATGTAGAAATAGCCATAGAAAGGCTTAAAACAAGAAAGGCCCCAGGAATGGACAGACTACAATCATAATTGTTTAAAGATGGAGAAGACTTAAGAGCCAAGCCTAAAACTAATCCAAAAACTATGGAAGGAGGAAAGGATACCAGAGACTTGGAATACGGGCCTAATCTGCCCTCATAAAGAAGAAACGTTCCATGTATGAGAAAAGTAATTACAGAGGCATAGCATTCATTCAGGTTGCCTACAATATAATGTCCAATATCCTATTAAACCGGATATTTCCGTATTACGAAAACATAATAGGTGACTATCAAGCTGTATTCAGAAAGTCCACACCTCATTTGTCAATTTCAAAGCAGCCTATAATTTAGTGGACAGCAACTTTCCTTTGGAAAATCATGACTGAACAGGGAATTCCCAGCAAGTTGGTAAGATTGACAAAGGCGGGTGTAAATGATCCAAAATATCGATTACTAATGAAACAAAGAAATTTCAAAGTTCGTAATCACTTAAAGCAGGGAGATGGAATCTCATTGATGTTGTTCAACTTAGAGCTGGAGAACATCACACGAAAATGGAAGGGTGCACATCGGACTGAATTATAATGGATACGCAGATGATATAGCTATCCCTGGAAGAAATCAAGAGGGCATTGAGAAAACCGCTAAGACTCTAATAGGAGAAGCAGAGCAAATCAGCATACAAGTAAATGAAGACAAAAAAAAAACATATGATATTAAGCAGAAAATTCTACCCCAGTAATAGGATCTGTATAAAAGAGATATCGTTCCTGAGAGTAGACAAATTCAAATAACTTGGCTCTACAATAACCTCAATAAATGACCAATGGTCGGAAATAGACCAACGTATAACAAGTACAAAAAGAGCTTATTTCTCTCTTTCAAAGGTATTGAAATCACGAAAAATATCAAATTAAGGTTTACACTGCTATTATAAAGCCAGTTCTGATATTTGGCTGTGAGACCTGGACACTAGAGATTGGAAATTCTATTCTTTTAACTGAATCAATTCTCAAATATTCGATCATTGTGATGAACTGATTCTTATGAACGATTTTCAATTGATTCTTTTTTTCTTTAACTTAAAAAAGAACTTTTTATTAGAAGAAAAAATAGTAACAAACTTTCTCAAACCTTATGGTTATTCAGGCAAAAATTTTTTTTTTAACTGAAATTTAAAGCCCTGGTTCAAATATACAGAAATAAAGTCATGACTCTTATAAATTAGAAAAGAATTTTAAATTCCGGCTGAATCGGTCAATTCACTGGGTTTGTTCTAGAAAATCTTTCAGCCTTCTTGCACAGTTCACTGAGTTCTTTTGTTTACTTTTGGAATCTACTCTTTCACGAGCATTTTAGACTTTAGAAATTTATAACCCACGGGGATGGTCTGAAAAGTTTCTGACCACAACGTGAAGATGGCAGCACTAGTAAATAAAAGTAAGTGAATTTCGTTGTTCATCTGTTGACAGTTACCCACCAAAGTCAGCCATTTGGGATGAAAGTTCTTATGAGGCAGTTGTTTGAGTGAGCGTTTTTGTGAAAATGGACAAAATCGAGTAGTGAGATGTGATTAAATATTTGTTTTTGAAAGGCAATATGCCTACGCAAATCAAAGATGAGTTGGATTCTTTCTGGATATGGGGACACTGCACCATCATTTACCACAATGAAATTTTGGGAAGCTGAATTTAAACGTGGTCGTAAGAGCTTGGGAGACGATGAACTTTCAGGATGTCCAAAAACTGCAAGTACCAACGAAAACATAGCCAAAGTTCACCAAATGATGCTAGACGACCGCTGAATTAAAGTGAGAGAGATAGCAGAGGTTATGAACATATCAAAAGAACGTGTTTGTTACATATTGAATCAACATTTAGATAAGAGAAAGCTGTCCGCACGTTAGACCAAAAATGTGTTCGAATAAACATTTCCAACATTCTGTTGCCGCAATAAATCCAAGTTTTGGTGCCGATTAATTACTGTAGATGAAACTTAAATACACCATTATACGCCCAAAACAAAAATACAGTCTAAACAGTGGACTGCAAAGGGGGAACTGGCTCCAAAAAAAGCAAAAACTGTTTTCTCAGCTGGGAAAGTGATGGAAAATGTTTCTTGGGATAGTCATGGAGTTATTTAAATCGACTATCTTCAAAAAAGAAAAAACAGGAGCATACTATGCATTATTACTTGATAAGCTGAAGACAGAACTTGCGGAAAAATGGCAACATTTGCAGAAAAAGAAAATCCTGTTTCACCAAGACAACGCACCATCTCACACTTCAGCGGTTGCTTGGACAAAAAATCCATGAATTACAGTTTGAACTATACGACCATCCGCCTTACTCACCAGATCTAGCCCCAAGCGACTTCTTTTTGTTCCCTTATCTAAAAATTGTGCTCGGAGGACTGAGATTTTAGTCAAATGAAGACGCAATCACCTTCGTGAACAATTATTTTGCAGAGAAAAACGCCAAGTACTTTTTGGTCGGGTTACAGAGATGGGAGCATCGCTAGGAGTGTGTAGAGTTACAAGGAGACTATGTTGAAAAAAAAAAAATTCAGAAAAAATGTCTTGTATATCTGTTAGGTACAAAACTTTTCAGACCACCCTCTTATGATTATTTACATTACTATTTTGTTGATTTTATTTTATTTTTTCTGTTGTACTTTTATTTTTAATTACCTATTATTAAATAAATATTTGGGTGGCAAATGGATGCAGAGTCTCCCTCACTCTTTGCGGAATGACCATGCTTTATTGCCCTACCCACTGCACGTGATTTCCCAAATTTCCTTATCCCTATCAACACCTACTGTCACCTCCATGTTGGTGGTCCCCTCTCCTCCCAGGGAGTCTGATGAGACTCGCGGCTGATAGAGGTCCATTCTCTTCTATCCATTTCTATCTATCTATCGGGTAAATGTGATGGTCCTACTACACACCCAAGCTAGGTAGAGGGTGCACGAGCTATGGCTGAATGGCGGAGGGTGTATAAAAATAAACTGTCTTTTATCAACCCACTTGGAGAACCAGGCGGATGAAGCCATCTGTAGGGAGAGGGGGCCAGTTACCTACATACTACTTTCTCTCGCACCCGTGGGAACAAGAAGCAGAAAGAACAATACAATGAAAAAAAACACCAAATCTCTAAAAACTTTTTCTTCCGAGGAGAATAAATACATCCTCTTCGTAATCGTGAACTCAATATCTTAATTTTTCAGAGGCTTCCTGGGACGTTACCCTTGAGGAGGCATCAATGAGAGCCATGTTTCAGCCTCTTAATGCTGAAGTCAAGGAGCTACAAGAATGTAACAAAGGGCTGGTGAATGTGGCGACCACAGCTGAGGCTGGTGAATGTGGCGACCACAGCTGAGGCTGGTGAATGTGGTGACCACAGCTGAGGCTGGTGTTGTGGCCCTACCTCCACAAGGAATGAACCTAATTGCAGTTTCGGCTGACATAAACCCTCTGGTGACCGGTGGAGGGATCCAAAGTGTTGGTTCCCGAGCCAGATAGACTTGATAAGACTAGGGAACCTAGCGGTAGGCTTGAGCCTAAGGGTGGGGTGCAAAGGCCTGTTACGGTCCGGCATCTAAAGCTTACTTGCTCATATTGAAAGATCGGGCAAGATATTTTACTCAGATAGAGACCACCCTCTGGGCTACCAGCTAAAGACATATGGGTCTCCTGAGACCCGACGACTAAGGCTGCGGGGGCCCAAGGGCAAGCTTAAAAGAGACCCAGAACTTCTCAGGGCCCCTCAGAACCTAGTGCTAAGAAGCTTAAAGAGGCAGATAGCAAAAGCTATGCTTCAGCCTTGAGAGGTTAGAAGGTTGTGCTGGTTCCCACTAACTATCCGCAGGTTTTCCTGACCCGTGATCAGGATGAAATACTAAAAGAACCCATCGCAGATAAGACAGATGAACTGGACGAAAACGGCTAATACCATCCACTTTTTGATAGTGTCAGCTACAAAATGGGAGGTGATATCGTGTCATGCATGAACAATGAGACTAGTGCTTGGCTTGCAAAGGTAGTTCCGAGCATCAACCTGGAAAAGGGTATTACACTATGAACGAGGGAAGCTCAAGAACTGACTAGAACCTCTAAGATAGAGGACTTTTACAGTAAACTATACATAATAAATATATAAAATGTACATAAAACATCAGCAATTTCAGAGGTAGCATTACTTTTCCAGCTTCCTCTTCATTACATGCCATGACAATCACTTGCACCTCACACTGAACAACCATCCTCCAAAAATCATTTACAGTACTGGGCAAAGGTCCTTGGCTGGCTATGTATGCAGGAGAACCACTTGCACCCTTAATGAAGTTAGCATTAATATAGTCACTTCCTGGTATTCCAGCATATTCATTAAGCACAACACGACTCACATCAACTGCAAAAAAAAAATTTCTAAGCACATATAATTTAATAAGACAAAACTACATTAATTTTTTATAAGTATAGATGGGTATTATGAAATTAAACTAGAAATAATAGATTATGAACATTAGCTGTATAACTAGGCATAATAAATAATTTAAACTTAATAGTTATTGTAACTTGAAGTTAATTGGACACAAAACTGAAAAATAGCAATAGGAATGCGATAAATACATAAAACTAGTGCTTCTACATGTTTTAGAGATTGTGAAAAATGTTTACAATTTCCTAAGAGGCCTAGGTTTTATACAAAACCTTTTTTCCCCTGGATCAAAGTTATCTTCTACTATTTTGCTCGGATCAGAGCCAGATAATCTAAAAACAAACAAAACTTATCCTTGATCTATTCCTAAATTTATTAAAATATCCGTAGTAGCTCTTTCCATTACTTGTTGTTCTTCCTCCCAGTATCCCTATCGATTTTTTATACCACACCGAGTCCTTCTTTATTTATTTATTTTTGTGGCAACTCCTTACATTAATCTTGACAAATTTCTTATTTTCCTTTTATCAGATACACGTTTTACGTTAATTTCATTAATACTTCACTATTATTTAATATTTATGGTCTCTGCACTGATCTATCTCCAGATATTCTGTCTCTATACCCTATCAATTACACATTAATATAATATGTACATGAAATATTATCTATTAGTCAACCTCTCAACCATAATATAAGTTTCTGTGCTTTAGTTCACATATTTTCATTAACCGTTACAGAGTGTGTCAAGTAAATTCCACTGGTTTTTTCCCCATCAACTCTGTCTTACGGAACCGTTCATGAGAGCAGGCATTTATCATTAAGTTTTGTATTCTCCTCATTTATCTTTCTACAGTAACTTTATTTTCTATGTCCATGCCACTGCTTCGTTTATATTGATATAATTGCTCAATGCATCTTATTTTCTTAATTTACATAATTTTAACTTAGCAATTCTTTTTTAAGTGTACATTATGTTCTAATAGATTTTACTAAACCTTAACTTTTCTATTTACATCTATTATTTTCTTTATACAACTTCATATTCCTTTTCTCTGTTTTTCATTTTTATTCTATGTTTATCTCACTTCCTCTTAACATACTAAGAAATTAACTTACAGCGACTGCATCAACCTATTTGTTTTATGTCTAACATAATTTTTTATCTCTTAATATTTAAATACATTTCTTTGTTGTTTTATTTTTCATTGCTTTGTTAACTTAATTTTGTTGTTACCATTATTTTTTTTTATCGGCTTAAAGGTTTAAGGCAAAATCCTATTTTGACAGAAATTTGTATTTTTTCAAGTATTAAAGCTGTAATTTTATTTTTCTAATGAACTTTTTAAGTTGATTGTGTCTTTTATGATCTTGCTCTTTTATAATATTAGGAATACTTATTATTCATTTCATAAATTCCTAACAATGTTAATGTTGTTTTTTATTTCATAACTTTGTTAATGTTTTCTTATATATTCTAACTTTGGTTCCACTATTTTTTATTCCCAACTTAGTGTTATTGTATATTTCCTTTATTTATATATCATATACTTGCCTTTCCATATATTTACTAATATTAAGTTTAATATACCTACATGTTACTGGACTTTACCTTTTATCTACATATTATTACTTTTACCATCTAATAGTTTCTTATATCTATGTTATTTAGTCTTTTCTTAGCCCTGATGAAGGCCTAAACCTTGGGACGAAACGTTAGCAAAAATAAATATAGTTTATTTATTTTTACTTTGTTACTTGTATGACTGAACACCCCAACCAACTTTTCTTCAATATATCTATGACAGTCAATCCTTAATCCACTATCATAATTTTTTACTAGGTTAGTAGAATTGGGTAGCCCCAAGAAATGGTACTCTGAACTCACCTTCAGTGAATCAACATATTATTACATATCATCAAATAATCATTTGAGTGTGAATAAGCAAGGAGAAAAAAAAAAACCAAAAAAACCACCTGAGTCATTGAAGATATGTTCATGTTTTAATTTTTAAAAAATGTATAACATAAATGAACAAAGTATCAATGTTGGTGTTATTACTTCGGCAGTATAACAGTATCACTCATCTTTTCCAAAGTTTTATGGTTGGATCCAGTTCCTCTAGTGGCAGCCATGGAGGTGGTAGGAAGTTGTTATAGTTGTTCTTCAGAGTCCAATACCTGGTAGAAATGCTCTTCGTCTTAATTGTTAACAACTATTGGTAACAACACCATGTTGACCATAGCAGAGTTTGCAGATGGAAAGGTATTTCAGACCAGCCACACAGAAAGAGCAGGATCTCCTACACTCCATCTTGCAAGTGCTTGAAAAAAATGCTGACACAGTTGAGTACTGAATTGTATATATGTTGTAATTAAAAAAAAAAAGTATAATATAAATGAATAAAGTTGATATTAAGTTTCTATAGTTTTACTACTTCATCAGTAGAACAGTATCACCAATCATTTCCTGAGATGTTTCAACAAATTATCATATTAATGAACACAGTAGTGCTTGCAGAGAGAAGACATTTTAAATTAGCCATAAGACAAGAGGCAGCTGTAACAACCCATCTTACAAATGCATAAAACTGCTAAGTAGTAACAAGGGAGCACATCCCTGGATATTTGTGGTGCCACTAGACCCTCCCCCACTCCTCAGGTTAATGGTGTTCCTCTACCATGTTTGCATTTGATAGAAAAAACAGTAAGAGTGATGACGTCCAGTATTGTAAGTAGGCAGTAGTTTTGTGAGGTTCACTATTTCTCTGAAAAACTGAACATATAAATGGAGTAGTTCAACCAGAGCTGTTTTGATGAACTAGAGAGAATAGAGAGGCGAGGAAATTCAGACACCAGTCACCACAGCAATCATATGAATCATGACTGGGTTGTGAACCACCAGGAGATGTCCTCAAGAAAACAAAGAGTGGTAACTAGGAGTTGCGACTCCAGCTGTAAAACCAAAAGTATCTTCCTATCACATTTTTATTTAAAATTTGAATTTAAATGGTCATATGATTAAAAAAAAAACCAATGAATTTAAGCCCTATCTAATGTCACTCTGCAGAAGGTAGTATGCAGAAAAAAAAAATTCAGCTTTGTACGCAGAATGAATCCCACTTACTGCCTCTAATGTTACATAAGTAATAGTGTTTTACAGGAATCCAGTCAGGCTACCTACTTCATAAAGGTCTTCAGCCACATTTGAAATTAAAGCCAGATTTTTTAAATAGACACTATAGCTTTACTAATGTTGCTGTTGTGTTCAACGGATATCCTAATAAAGAGTGTAAATTAAAACATAAATTGTTAATGTGAAGACATTAATAAGGAAACCATGTTGGAGCCACTGAAGTCGTTCGTGACTTTAATCTGTAGAAGTCAACAGTTTGTATAATAGAAAAAAATACATACAAATTATAATTCTATAACAATCAAGGGAACTAAGTATGCCAGTTGTTTGTATAAACTATATTATGTACATACATGGTATAATTTTCAAAATACGCTATTTTTGAGATTATATATTATGAAAATTTATTTATCCGAACTTTCAAAAGTACTTATGTTAAACCTTTGTATGTTTATAACATACAATAGATTCATATACTTTGGTTCTAAAATTGGTATATGGGATACGAAATTTTTAAAAAATTAAACAATACAAATTATATACAAAAAAAAATTTAGTCTTGAATTTTAATATTGTGAATGAATGAATCAATATGGTGTTGAACACAGATTGTGTCTCATATTACTCAATATAAGCTTATAAAAAGATGAAATGAGACTGTTGTAAAGTATTCAACCTGAATTAAATATGAAACTGAACAGTCTAAAAATCGTCATTTTAATTTAAGTAATTTTATGTTTAATGATGTAGAGATGGCTGACCGTGATATAATATAAGAAGGAGTTGGTCGAGGGGTGCGGTCAAATAAATACTAAATTTTTAAAAAATAGTATTTTTAATTGTTTCGACCCACCTTCCAGGTCTTCATTAGGGCATGCCATCCGCCACTGCAGGAAGCAGTTGATAGACCAGCAGTTGAAACTGGTCTAGGACACTAGACCTGTTTTAACTGCCAGTCTATCAACTGGTTCATGTGGTGTTTAATGGCACGCCCTAATGAAGACCTGCAAGGTGGGTCCAAACGTCAGTGCAATAATTAAAAATACTATTTTTTAAAAATTTAGCATTTATTTGACCGCATCCCCCCCCCCCTCTCCCCGACCAACTCCTTCTCAATTATATGTTTATTTCATACATCCATTTGTTTCTTAGTATTAGAGTAACTGCTTTTTATAGGTATAAAATTCATTAGAAAATAACTAACTTTAAGTTAAATTATCAATTTAATTGTTTAAGGATCATAAGTGAAGTGAATACGTCAAAATAAAACAGTTGCTAACTATCGGAATAAGGTTAGTATGTCTGCTCTACTCGATTTTATGTTTTATGTTTGAAAGTGATTTGTTTTATTGAAAAATTATGAAAAAAGAATTATTTTCAGAAAAAAATACTTCATCTGGGCCAATATATATATGTTAATAAATAAAAGTAAAATTAAATAATACTCAGAATATATTGGAATAATGTCCATAATAAAAAATAAAAAAACCAGTACCACTTCAACCTACGATAGAATAGAATAGAAAATTAAACTTTATTCTGGGACTAAGTCCCTTTAGAAGATGATAGTCCTGGAGTACGTACCAAAAAAGGTGTCATATTTCATACTAAGGTTTGTCCTTATAAATTAACCATATTCACAGGCCCGATGAGAAAAATACACGTCTGCCCGCATATAGCTGCTGAAATACAAAATGGCGGCCAGGTGAAGATAGATAGGGCTAAATAGATATAGAAAGCTACCAACCCTTTCAATTTATAGTATTTACAGCCTTAAGATATGAAATAATAGTCAGTTATCTCATACCCATGGATTTCAAATCGAAAAATTGAATTTATGATTAAAAAATTTACTTTTTTCGGTTTTTCACATATATTAGTGAAACTATGCGTTCTATCCATAATAATGTCATATGTGAAATTAAAGCTGACAAAATTTTTAATAGAAATGGTTATATTAGTTTTTTTTTTTTTGCTATATTCTATAATTTCCGTCCTCGTAATTCACTAACTTTTTTGCCTCACATATTTATCATTATTTGACTCGCAAACTCTTTATTTTTCCATTTTACGAAAAAGTCACTAGGAAGAAAGTTGTTTAATATTAAATTCTCTTAAAGAATAAATATTATTTTACTATCTTAGCTTCAACCATTCAAAGGCTAGAACAATTATAACTTAATGATTAAACTCCGAAACTAACAAAAAAACTTACTTTTTGCAATTTTCGTTATTACACAGCTCTTAATCTGTATACAAGACAGTATATATATTTATATTATATAAGCCAATGTATAAACATGTATGTTATATACATATTAAGAGCTGTGTAATAACGAAAATTGCTAAAAGTTTTTTTTCTGCATAGTTTTGGAGTTTAATCTTCTTCTTCTTCTTTCTCTTACACCCATCTGCCTCTCAGTGTAGGGATGCTTCCAGCCATCGGTTCCATGCATCCCTGTTACCGGCAAGGTTCCTCATCTCTTTCAGGGCCTTCCTTCTCTTAAGATAGTAAAGTAATATATATATTCTTAAATAAAATTTAATATTAAACAACTTTCTTTCTAATGACTTTTTTTTTTGAAGTTAGTGAATTACGAGGACGGATATCACGTAAACTACAGAATATAGCGAAAAAACTAATATAAGCATTTCTATCAAAAATTTTGTCAGCTTTAATTTCACATATGACATTATTATAGGTAGAATGCATAGTCAAACTAATATACGTGAAAAACCGAAAAAAGTAAATTTTTTAATAGTAAATTGAATTTTTCGATTTGAAATCCACGGGTATGAGATAACTGGCTATTATTTCATGTCTTAAGACTGTAAGCACTATAAATTGAAAGGGTTGGTAGCTTCCTATATCTACGCCTTTTCTATATATACATTTACTACATATATATGGTCTCTATCTTTACCTGGTCGCCATTTTGTATTCCAATGGCTATATGCTGGCAGACGTGCATTTTTCTAATCAGGCTTGTGGATATGATCAATTTATAGGGACAAACCTTAGTATGAAATATGACACCTTTTTTTTTTTTCAATGGGCTTCCGGACTATTAAGTGTCTTGGATTCAGTACTGTGCATCATAATAAGGAAATAGAATAACACTTACAAGGCAAAATATCTTTATATCTGTTCTTCTTGCGATTAACTTCTTTCTCACCTTCCAAACAAGAATATTCTTTGAGACATTTGACATTTTCACTAAATATTTTCAAGTCCTGTAAATGATAATTTAAATAAATTTTAACAAATATTATTAAATAATTCATGCATGAACAGATAGGTTAGGAATTTTAAAACAAGGTAGCGCAAATAATAAAGGACTTTTCAGAGAAGGGATAAACAAATAAGTAAGTCGAGAACTTGTATTCAAGAGATTAATGGAAGGAACCCAAGGCTAAGAGATCAAGAACATAAGTTTTTTTTTCAAGGATAGGAATGGAAAGGACACAGAGAAGGAATTATTATAACAAATATTTGAATATAGGCAATGCCAAGACAAAATTATTCAAGGTTTGTTACGCTACTCAAAAATTTAGAAAATAATTTCTTCTATGAAGTTTATAAAAGCATTTTAAGATTACATCCATCACTCAGATTACCACTTTGCTATTAACATGAATTTACATTGCAATTTGCTATTAACATGAAGATTAAAGAATTGATATTCTTCCCTCGATTTTTGTGGTTTGGTTTCAGTTTTATGAAATAATAAATTCATACTTTAGTTTTTTCCCTCATTTTTATCCTTGTTCTTCATTCATACATGTAGTTTATTGAACAGAAAATTACATAAGTAATATGCAGTATATTTTCAATAAGTAATAATTGGGTGAAATGTATATGATCCTATTAATTTTGGGTTTGAGTTAGTATTGTTTATTTATGATACTATTAAAAAAAGGCAGTTAGGGCAAAATATGGGTACTTGTGAGCGATGCGGGCTCTGCTAAACCTCTCTTCTTATCTTACGTTACGTCACGTAACCTGCCTTTTTATATAGTGTGAGCTATTGCATGTGTGATTATTCATTGTGCGTTATTAAAATGGATGTAACTACATTGTGGAAATTGACGTCTTCAGAAGAAGAAGCTATCTATCAAATATTTTCAAAATGTAGGGATGATTGCCAAGGTGAAATATTATGATGAAGGTCGACGGGAAGACGAAATGGAGATGCTTTTGTAAGAGTTGTAAAAAAAAGGTAAGTAAGTAATTGTTGTAAGTAGAGTATATCTTGCTTAATACCATTAAAAGGGGGCATTTAAGCAGCTAAACTACACTGAGTTTCGTTTTTGTTAAATTCATGAATTATTTGGGATATTTTTTATCACCCCTCTAATTAGACTAACAATAATCCACTTCTTGAAAATTTTATTGTTTAATATTCATTATGCGCATATTAATTAAGTTAAGGTATCTAACAGAATAAATTGAGATTTATTTCAAGTTGTGAAAAAAAAATTATGTAATTTTATATTCTGTCACCCAAAAGTACACCTATCTTTAGCAAAAATGACAACTATAAATTGTTGCAAAGCTTTAATTTTTTTTTTTTCGCATGACCTAGGATGCGAACAAAAAGCATTGAAAAATATACTTTTTATTCACTAAAAAAAAATATGTTAACAATGTTTTTCAAATATTTTATATTAAGGTGATAATACAGCAGTTTTTTTTTTTTTACCCAATTTCTATTATGGGAATTGATTACTATTCTATTAATCAACAGACTAAATGTTTCCAATCCTATTAATTTTTATCAATAAAAGCAAATTGGTATTGATGTGTCTTGCACCAAGAGGATTATTAGCCTCATTATGACTATTTTTGAAATAAAATATACTATTTCCCATAAAAGTTGCTTATTCAGAAAAAAACTGCCTCACAGAAGTAGTTTTGTTCCTACAATTTCCAATCTATAATATTCCCTTATTGCATCTAAATTCAGCTTTAATTACCCACTACCAATCATACAGACATCAATACCAATTTAAAGTAATAGATCATTGTTAAAAATTAAGATATTAAAAAAAAAAATTAAATTAGCTTACTAATTGCTTGATTTTTTAAAATTTATTCTTTTAAGAAATCATAAATATTAGGATTAGGAACATTTAGTTAGTCATGTAATACAATAAGGATCAATTCCCATAATAGAAATCAGGTAAAAAAAACACTACTAATAATCCCTTCAGATGTTTGAAAAAGCAGTATTCAACAAATATTTTTAATTATAAAAAAAGTTAATTTTTGTAATTATATTTATCATAATATATCCCAGGTCAAGTGAACAAAAAGAAATTTAAGCAATAATCTATTGCAGCCATTTTTGCTGAAAACAGAGGTACTTTGAGTGACTGAATAACAAACTACATCATTGTTTATACAACTAAAGGTGAAAAACCTGAACTTAATTAATATAGACTTAAAGCTTGTTAAACAAAATGTCTTCTAAAAGTGGAGTTCTGTAGTCTAGTTAGAGGGTGAGAAAAAAAAAAAAAAAAAACCCAAATAATTTGTTTTCATGAAAAACATAACTTAGTACAGTATAGCAGCTTAGAAGTCCCCTTTAAATGGTTAACTTAACGAAGTTTAGCTACTTAAAACTTATTTTCTATTGTCATGAGTACTTCCTGGCATCCTTTCTCTTCAAAGTTATCCAATCCCGCCATCCATTATACATCTCCGAGCTCCTTTAATTCAAATCCTCTGAGCGTTCCCGCAATTTCTATTCTCCTAGGGCACATTTGCAAGAACCCTCGGACGCAGTATTTTTCAACCTAGTATTACCAAAAACAGTTCCATTGAAATTGGCGAACCCATGTCCATAACTTCTCATTGACAGTACATAATGTTAAATATAACAAACATTAACAATACTTGGTTAATTGATTGATAAACATCATAATATAAATAAAATGGATTAACTATTGTGTAAGAATTTGTTGAACCAACAATGGTTCAAATAAACTTCAATAAATGGTAATCAAAAGGTCTTCAAATAAATACGAAAGGTGCTAAGTTCATAGTGTATTACTCCTATTTTCAAGTTTACTATCAAAATGAATAATAATAATACCATCAATTACTATTGTTTGGATATCAACAGTGAGGGTTTTATCAGAGTTAAACATTAACATTATTTTAAC
Source organism: Nezara viridula (assembly GCA_928085145.1). NCBI lineage: Eukaryota > Metazoa > Arthropoda > Insecta > Hemiptera > Pentatomidae > Nezara > Nezara viridula. The sequence goes on along the minus strand of OV725078.1, from coordinate 16,453,900 downwards.
ATTTGTTGAAGAATAATTAATACTGCATTCCAGGAATTGAGTGATATGGATGGAATACTAAAACTAAGCTATTAGTAATTGATAAGCTAACAGAACATGGATATTAAATGAGAAGATTTTACTTTCAATAGAAGGAATCCATAGATAACTGTGTATAGTAGCTAGAAAGCTAGATTAATAAGAGCAATACTGTAAACTTTTAGATGTATTGTTTAGCAAAAATACCTGAAATTCAGCTTCATAACTTTTCTCTGGACAACTTTGAGATTCTAAATTTTCTATATGATTTAAGAAATTTCGTAACACTACACGTAAAGGTACTCTTTCTTGGTCTTTCATTTCATTCCAGATTAATCAAACGAAAAAATCATGCTCAGTCTGATTGTAAATTAAAATTTAATAGGTAATTTTTTAACATACAAGAAGGGAATGCTCTGAAAACACTTGTTGAATCGATCCACCAAGCCAAAGATAATTACATTTAAAATAAGCATATAGAAAGGGTTATACATAGAGGTATTTAAGTACAAAAAAAAAATAACTAGAACATTTGTAATATATTTAGTTAAAAAAAAATGTATCGAAAATAAGTTATCTCAAAAGTTTATTTAATTTTAAATATTAAACAAATAGTTTATTCTACGATTATTTATATTAGCATCTATAAGGAAAAATATGGATGGGTTGTCATAAAATAACTTAAAATAGTGGAAATTACTTATTACGCCTAAGTTTCGACTCTACTGTAATGTAAAGGTCATCGAGGCTATTAGACCCAGTCTGACTTTATTGGGGGCCCTCGGTTAGAATATAAAGTGGGATTCGGCTGAATTGAAACTATGACTTTCCCAGTTTCCCAAAATCGCTTTAATTCCTACTGTAAGGAAAGGCTGACAGCAATTAAAATTTGATTTTGAATTTTTATTTTTTTAACAACTTTGAAGATGGCGCCTACTAAGAATACTGAGGGACGTAAAGCTATTAATGATAAAACGGAAAGGCTGTTTCTTAGAATTCAAACCACTTTCGATATGATTTAGGGTCCCTCTGCTAGAAAGGATTTGTTTATGGCTAGGACTTCGGAAATTAAAGCACAACTGAAGCAGTGTTGAACAAAATTTCAGTGCTAAATGAATCATTAGAGGAGAAGCATATGATTGAGATAACAACTTTATTAGCAGCGGAAGAACTTTATTATGAGATAAAAGCTGCTTTAAAGTTAAAAAATAAAATAAACTGTCGCAATGACCGTGAGCGCCTTAACGGTTAGGTTCGTGGTCTTATTCCGTTTTATGGCTTCCAGTCTGGATAGGTTGTCCAAGAATTTACCCAGGTCATACTCTATGGAGAGTGAGTAAACGCTGACCATTTGGACCTCGTGAACAAAAAAGGAGTGTACCCCTAGGGCTACTTAGAATCGTTCGAGAGACGGTTCTGCCCCGAAGAAAGCATTTTATAATCAATTAAATGAAATGCATATCTCGGACGAGGCACATCAGAACTCTAGTCCCCATCCCTAACCCTAGTAATATCAGAGTCCGCGTACAATGAACTCTAACAGCAACAGGGAAAATCACGTTTTGCATTTCGTCAACTTGCAACAGGCATGAGCTTAGGACTAAGTAAGTTCGAGAACATCGAACGCTCGCATTCAGACAATCTCATTGGTTTCGTAGTTACATTCAACTAAACATCAAACATCGACAACCATCAGCGAACGACTTCATCAAAGACTCATAGTTCATGAATAATGCCGTTTTGGAAAGTTAATGGAGGATGTCCGACAACAGTGTAAGATTGAGCTTGTAGTAAGTTAACGACGACTAATTAAATTTACAGCTAAACCAACTTTATTAAACTTTCAAAGACAGAAATATATATACAGAATCATTAGTGGCAGTACATAGAGGATTTTGAAAAGATCAAACTGAACAAACCTGTTTACGTAGCGATGGCCACTTTGGATCTTTCCAAGGTCCGAATGTACGAATTCTACTGCGACATAATGTTAACTTACTATAGACCAGAAGTTCCGCGCATGTACTTGATTTTAATGCCCACATTTCAAGTCGTGTCCCACAGTTTTTCTATTTTTTAGTAGAATAAGTTCTCAATTTTACGTAATAAACTAGTTAGCCTGATATAAAAACTACAGCAACAATGGACTAACACCACAGTGAGTAGTGTTGATATTTACTGTGTACTATTACAGACAGTGAAAGAAGAGAATTAGCGTCTATAGGCTTTATCTTTATATCGCCATATCTGCTGACGTCTCACTGAAGCTAGTTACTCCAGTTGTGGCCCAGCCACGTAGCTGACAGGGCCACAGTCGGTGATTCATCCAAAGTTAGAACAAGCTGATGTAGTTTTATTTATTTATTTGTTTAATTTTATTTTTTATATGTATGCAATATTACTACCGAGTAGTGTCAACTAAGAGGTCCCATTCGGTTGGCTCTACCCCTCGTAATTCACCGCCTAAAAAAAAAACTCGTCGCAGAAAGCTATCAACACCCCGGAACTCCTCCAGCGAATACACAAGTAGGTGTACCTCAACTACAGCCAGGTACGTCTTCACAAGAAATGGAATTTCCATTTTTTATACCCAACCCATAACAGGTGCTTCAAAATGACAGGGAAGAGATGGAAGATGCATCTATATCCAGAGAATCAGGCCCACCTCCTATCTTTGTCAAAAAATTGAGAAATTTCCAATTGTTGTGTATTAAACTTAATAAAATCTGCCAAGATAGCTATACATGCCTAAACAGGATCAATGATACAAAAATAATACCGGCCATACCTGAAGCCTACCGGAAAATAGTTAAATATTTAACCGACACAAATGCGGATTTTCACGCATACCAGTTGAGGCAGGAAAGAGCACTACGAGTGGTAACAAGAAATTTACACTCCTCACCCCAACTGAAGTGATTAAAGAAGAGTTAACGGCGTTAGGGTTCAAAGTACACCAGATAATCAATGCTTTAAAAGAAAATAAAGAACAGCCAGGGGTAAATATAAAATCTCATTGCCCTTATTTTACTTATTTTATGTCGATCTTTTTCTTTTTTTTTTAAATTTATTTATTGAATAATAATACAATAAGCCGCTGTTGGAGGGCTATAAGTATTAAGGCTAAAAGTTCTCATTCATACAATATATACAAATAATAGAGAAATAAATATAAATATAAAAAAAGTTAATAAATAACAAAAAATAAACAAATAATATAAAATAAAAACTTCTAAATACATTTATACCTATATACAATATATACATTCGCCCAAGAATTTCCGAGCCAGGCTTTTCCCCCACACGTGGAAGGCAAAGCAGGACTCCAGGATATCCCAGTGCCACTTTTCCAGCCGCATCACTAGTATTAGAAGCCAGTGGAGACTGAAAGAGGGCACTAGAGCCACACACGTTCAGGGCATGAGTGGAGAAACTGGCCATTGCCAGGACTTCAAGATACATACTATCTGGGTATATATATATATATATATATTATACATAGATCTCTGGGCCACTGGGGATGGTGTGGATGCTCGGAGCTGGATAGGGATTGCGCATGAGGATTGGGATGATGAATAAGATTTTGGTGAAAGTTTGAGAATCTGGATGGGCTGATGTCAAAGACATATGGGATGTTAAGGTCATGGTATAGGGTCTTGTTCGTGACATAATATGGAGCATTGACTATTGTTCGAAGGACTTTGAACTAGAAGGATTGGATACGTTCGATATTTGACGATTTAACTGTCCCCCACAGTTCAAGTCCGATGGTCTAGATAGGTTTCAGTATGGTCTTGTAGATTAATAGTTTGTTTTCTGTTGAGAGATGTGATGTTCTGTTTAGTAGTATATATAGCTGACCAAATCGTCGGTTAAGCTCTTGTCTTTTAAGTCTCGTATGTGGGTTCCAGGTTAGTCTTTTGTCTAGAAGGAAGCCAAGGTATCGGACTGTTGTCTGAGTAGGGACGAGGAATTGAATTAAAAAGGATTGGCGGACAGGATCTGCGTCGAAGAGTGACAGTGACATGTTTGCATTTTGATTCATTAATTTTGATGCGCCAGTTGTTGCACCTCTGCTCAATCAAGGAGAAGTGTCTTTGCAGGTTTGGGACGCTTTTACAGGATCTGAGTGGGAGGATATGGTGGCATTATCATCAGCAAATGTTGCTAGGAAGGTATCAAGACTTGAAGGGATGTCGGTAGTTAAGAGGATGTAGAGAACTGAACCCAAGACACTGCCTTGTGGAACACCAGCCTCAATTGGATAATGTTTGGAGAGTTCAGTGCCGCAGCGGACTTGAAAGGAGCGATTTGAAAGGTAGGATTTGAGGAAAAGGTACAAGGGTTGGGGTAAATGGGTTTTGAGCTTGAAATGCACCAGTGCAATATTGCTTGTTTTCAAGTGCAGAGGATATATGGACCACAACACGAAGGACTTGTTGGATAGTGGAATGTCTTGAGCTGAATCCAAACTGATGGGAAGGTATATTGTGGGATTCGACTATGGGTAGGATGTGTTTGAGAAGGATTTTCTCAAAGATTTTAGAAAGGATCGGGAGTAAGCTTATCGGTAATCTTATAGGATGATGTATTATTAACAGGTTTACCTGGTTTAGGAAACAGAACAATTATGGAGTGTTTCCACACCAGAGGAAAGTGGGTTGTGCGGAGGATACAATTGAATAGGTATGTAAGGAATATAATTGCTTTTTTGGGAAGTTGTCTGAGGATCGGGGAAGTAAGGAGATCGTGTCCAGGGGATTTTCGAGGTTTCAGGTTATTTATAAGAAATTTGATCTCAGGTGGGTTGAAGGCTGTAGGAGGTAAGCAGGGAAGAATTGGTGAAGAGTTGAATTCTTAAACTTCGGCACTATGGGTGGGATGGAGTTCGGGATGAGGATTGAATGTGTACTTGTTAACGCCGCATACTCTCATATCTTTGTTTTTTTAGTGTTATTTTTTCTCTCACCACTCACCCCTTTTAAGTGTTAATGATGGAAGGTTTATTTTTTTTATTTTGATAAAAACTGAGGGATAATTGTCTCAGAATGTTACATTGTTTTATATTTAGGATTGTTTTACGATGTATTATCGCTTATTTATATGCACCAGCCCGGCAGTATTACACGGTCGTATGGATTAAGACATCAAAATACGTCCGAAGCCAGTCTGGAGCTGGCCTTTGATGACACAGGATCCATGTCGTGGACGGCTACCCCCACCTTCTGCTCCAGGTTCACCTCGACTCACCAGCCTAGCGCCATTTTTTTACAACAGCTGTTCGGCGCAACTGGGTAATCGATCGAGATTGATACCACCCCACCATCGATTATTTGACAGCTAGATATCGGAAGGTAACAGGATGGAAGCAGAACCTCCAACTTGGTTGTTTGTTTTATATTCTCACCATCAGCAAGACATTAAAATATTAATTTGAATTGTTTTCTTCGCTAAATTAGTTATTTTTTTTGGACAGTTATTTTTTTCTCTTGTTTTATCTATAATTTTGAAGTTGAGTTTATTTATATTTTGTTATTGATGGTTAATTTTGTTTTGTTTATTGTTTATTGTATTTATCTTTTATTTTTCTCGTAACTTTCCAGTATTCTTCATTACAACGTTTGTATAAATTTATAAATCTTTTATCTCAATAAATTGTAAACATTCAAAAGGGGTGATTTTATTTTACATTTTTTTTACTTATTGAAATATTTCTATTTAATATTATTTTCTTCTGCATGCATTTTTCATGTTTTATAGGTCTCATATTTACTCCTTTTTTCCCTCTTTCCCAACGTTTTTAATTTCACTCGAATTTTCCCCACCTTTGAGGAAACGCACCGGGGAAAGATTTGTACCTCGATTTTGAAGTACAAATCTTTCCCTGGTGCGTTTCTTCAAAAGTGGGGAAATTCGAGTGAAATTAAAAACGTTGGGAAAGAGGGAAAAAAGGAGCAAATAAAATGAGACCTGTAAAATGTGAAAAATGCATGCACATCAACACATTAAAAAATAAAAAATATTTCAATAAATAAAAAATCCCCTTTTGAACATTTACAATTTATTGAATAAAAAAAAGAGACACAAATTTATATAAAAGATGAGATAAACAATACTGGAAAGCTACGAGAATTTTTTTATTTTTTTTTTTATTAACGAAATTTACAACTGTAAGTAATAATAAATACAATAAGTAAATATGAACAAGTAATATGACATGTACAACATGAGGAGAAACTACCCATTGGTAGCACTCCAATTATATTTCTATATTAGAAGGTCCCGAGGCCATCTTCTTTTTAGACGCCTCGGAGGGTTATTAGGAATAGAAGAGGAAGCAAGGTTGGAAACGAGAGGGTTTGGATGGTTCAGAAGTTTATTATGAAAGGACAGGTATCTGGATTGAGCTAAATCGGAAACATATCGTACATTAAGGTCATTATGGATGATTTTATTTGTGACAAAGTAGGGAGCATTAAGGATTTTACGAAGGATTTTGGATTGTAGAAATTGGATACGAGAGGAATTTGATGGTTTAGTAGAGCCCCAAAGCTCGATCCCGTAAGTTCAAAATAGGCCTTATTATAGTAATATATATGAGTCATTTGTAAATAGTTGGCAGTTTAGAGCGTTTGTCTAGTAAGTGCTGGAGTAGTCGGAAACGTCGGGCTGTTTCTAATCGTTTCAGTCTGGTATGGGGGTTCCAAGTGAGTCGTTTGCCAAGATGGAGTCCTAGGTATCGGATTTGGTCAACAGGGATAAGTGGGGTATTGTTAAAGGATACTGTAGGACAGGAAGTCATAGGTTTAAGACGAAGAGTAAAGGTAATTTGATGGGATTTATTGGAGTTTATTTTAATCCTCCAGTTTTGACACCATTTTTCAAGACTTGTGATGTGTGATTGAAGAGTTTGGGATGCAATGATGCATGAAGGATGGATCGTTATTGACTGATAGGATACATGTGTCATCGGCATATGTGGTGATGACAGTGTTGAAATGGGTTGGGATGTCAGCTGTATAAACTGTATAAAGGATAGGACCTAGAAAAAAGAGATGAAAAAGCATTGTTATGATTGACTTTGAAGAATCTGTCAGTAAGGTTGGAACGGATAATGAGGAAGTATGTAGGTGGTAGGAATTTACGGAGTTTTTACATCAGTCCGGGGTGCCAGACTCTATCAAACGCCTGTTCAACGTCGAGAAAGACTCCCGTGCAGTACATTCCGCGCTCCAATGCAGAGGAGACTACATCTACCACACGATGGCATTGTTGTATAGTGGAGTGGGATGTGCGGAATCCAAATTGGTGATCTGGGATAATTTGTTTAGAGTCTAGGATAGGATACAGGCGTTTTAAGATGAGTTTTTCCAGGATTTTGCCCATAATGGGTAAGAGAGAAATAGGACGGTAAGAGGATGGGTGTTCTGGCGGCTTCGTGGGTTTAGGTATCATTTTGACAATGGATAGTTTCCAAGGGTCAGGGAAATATGTGGTTCGAAGTACAGTGTTATATATATATAGGTGAGGAATAGTATGGCTTTTTTAGAAAGCAGTTTTAGGATCTGGGATGTGATTAGGTCATGGCCAGGAGCTTTGCGGGAAGGTAATCTATGAATGATATTGGATATTTCTGAAGGATGAAATGCTTTAGGTGGAGGTGTCAGTTGGAGTGGGATATCCAATTCTGCTTCAATAAACTCAAAGTGGGTTGGGTTAAGGATATCTGGGTGTGGATTAAATGTTTTGAAGAGGTGCTGAGCAAATATATGTGATTTTTCTTCGTCAGATCTGGACCAGGTTTGGGTTTCAGTAATAAGTGGGTGGTTAAAATTTTTAAATTTAAGGAGCTTTTTAGTGGTCAACCATAATGATTTTTCAGTAGTAGTAAGTTTTTCTGTCATGTTAAGTAAATTTTGAATTTTGTATTTTTTAATTTCAACTTTTAGTTGGTTAGTTAATTTGTTGTAATATGTCTTATCTGATGGGTATCTGGTCCTGTGCCACTTCGATCTTTCTCTGCGTTTTTCCCTTAATAAGATACGAATATGCTGTGGCAAGTTTGTCTGTTGGGAGTTGTTAATTTTATTGATAGAAGTATTATCGTTTATTTTGTCACTTATAGATGCAGTAAGTACTTCTATGGCTGTGTCAATGTCATGTTTCGTCTTAAGTGGAGTATTTAGGTCCAATTTATACGAGAAAAATAAAACATAAATACAACATCCAGAGAAAATAAAAAGAAATTAACCATTAATAACAAATATAAATAAACTCAACTTCAAAAATTATAGATAAAACTGGAGAAAAAAATAACTGTCCAAAAGGAATAAAACTAATTCAGCGAAGAAAACAATTCAAATTAATATTTAAATGTCTTGGTGAGAATAACAAACAAAAATACGAGCCAAGTTGGAGGTTCCACCTGGTTACCTTTCGATGTCTAGCTGTCGAATAATCGATGGTGGGGTGGTATCGATATGTATCGATCTCGATCGATTACTCAGCTGCGCCCAACAGCTGATCTTCGAAAATGGCTCTAGGTGAGATGTGGTGAGTCTGGACTGGTGGGGTTAGACGTCTTCACATAGACCTGATGTCAACAAAGGCTAGCTCCAGACTGCCGCCCAGCAGTTTTATCGCAGTATTTGTGTCTTAATCCCTAAGACAGGGTGCTACTGCCGGGCTGGAGCGTATACACAAACGCTATAATACATCGCAAAATAAGCCTAAATATATAAATACCATAAACTTATATACATTTTAGGGACAATTGTCCCTCAAACTTTTACAAAAAAAATAAATAAACATTTTATCGTTAACATTAAAAAAGGGATAAATTGTGAGAAAAATAATAATGAAAAAATTAAGAAATAAGCCTATGCGGCGTTAACAGTACTATAGATGTCTTCTGTTCTATTCTCATCTGATGAAGCCCAGGAACCATCATCACGGCGGAGGGGGTGAGAAAGGATTGGAATTTAAGGATTTTTTTAGTTACATTCCAGGGGGAGTTATAGGATAGTGAGGAAAGATAGGAATTATAGGATTGGGATCTAAACATAGCCAGTTTTTGTTTTACCTGCTTGGAATAATAGTTATATGATTTTGCCATCATCAGGATACCTGGTTCTTTGCCAGATGTTCTTAGAGCATTGTATGTCGATCTTTTTTTTTTTTTTTTTCTATTTCGAAAAAATACATTTTGCCTCAATTAAGGGCATTGAGTATTTAGGATGAGTGAAATAAAAACATACCATATATACAATTGTACAATATTAGGGGGCCCGGTACATGCCATATGACCGGGAGCCCTAATCTTGTGAAATATAAAAAGAAAGAAATATTCTATGGAGGAATACTTGTGAATATATAAATATGATTTACGTACGGTTTGATGAGGGGGCCGGTCTCGCGCCTTCTCTCTCTTTCCCCGCCGTTCGTCCTGGGTCCAGGAAATAGCCGAAGGGCTGTAGCTCTGGAGGTCTGGTCAGGAGGTAGGTCGTAATTCCTCTTGTTGCTCGCTTCCCTCGCTAGCACCTGTCCTTTGGCCGTAGATAAGGCCGTCTTAAGGAGGGGTTAGTGCAGGATGAGACAGGCCCCCCCCCCCATGTTATTCACACAGGTCAAATCACAACAAAATAAAACAATAAAAGTTTGGATGTAAATCCAACAACAATAAAAGAAAAATAAGATTATAACAAAATAAAATAAGACTTGGAGTAACAGAATAAATCGATCATGATACAACATTAAATAAAAAATAAAAAATAAATAAAAACACATTCATACTTATTTACAATATTTACAGTCAGCCGAGGGAGCTCCGAGTCGGGCCTTTTCCCCCACGTGTGGAGGATAAGGCAAGACTCCAAGAGATCCCAGCGCTTCTCTCTCAGCCGCATCACTAGGATGGGAATCCAGTGGTGACTAAGAGAGGGCACTAAAGCCACATACGCTCATGACTTGAGTGGAGAAGCTGGCCATCCCCAGGCCTCCAATGACGTCTTTACAAAAGATCTCGAGGCCACTGCCGCTTCAACCTTCGAGGAGGATTGTAGGGATGACTGGAACTGGATAAGGATTGTGCTAAGGGATTAGCATGATGAATTAGGTTCTGATGAAAATTTGAAAATTGGGATGGAATAACGTCAAGGACATAAGGGATGTTAAGGTCATGATGTAAGGTTTTGTTTGTAACATAATAAGGAGCATTGCCTATTATACGGAGGACTTTAGACTGGAAGGATTGAGTGAGTTTGATGTTCGAAAATTTAGTTGTCCCCCACAGTTCAAGTCTGTAGGTCCAGATGGGTTTCAGTATGGTCTTGTATATTAATAGTTTGTTTTCAATTGAGAGGTTAGATTTTCTGTTAAGTAGTCTGTATAACTGGTCAAGTCGTCGGTTAAGCTCTTGTCTTTTAAGTCTGGTATGTGGGTTCCATGTTAGTCTTTTGTCTAAAAGGAATCCAAGATACCGAACTGTGTCTGAGATGGGAAGAGGTACTGAGTTGAAAAGGATATGTGGACAGGATCTGCGTAGGAGGGTAAAGGTGACATGCTTGCATTGGGATTCATTGATCTTGTTGCGCCAATTGTGGCACCATTGCTCAATTAGGGAGATGTGTCTTTGAAAGTTTAGGGATGCTGTTTCAGGGTCAGGGTCTGGGTGGGAAGATAGGATGGCGGTATCGTCAGCAAAGGTTGCTAGAAGGGTATTAGGATGGGTTGGAATGTCAGCTGTGAAAAGGATCTAGAGAACTGTTCCCAAGACACTGCCTTGTGGAACACCAGCCTCAACTGGATAATAGTTGGAAAATTCAGTGCCGCAGCGGACTTGAAAGGAACGATTTGAGAGGTAGGATTTGAGGATTAGGTACAAGGATTGGGGTAAGTGAGTTTTGAGCTTGAAAAGCAAGCCATCGTGCCACACCCGGTCGAAAGCTAGCTGTACGTCCAGAAAGGCACTAGTGCAATATTGCTTGCTTTCAAGCGCAGAGAATATATGGTCAACAACGCGGAGGCCTTGTTGAACAGTGGAATGTCTTGAGCGGAATCCAAACTGATGGGAGGGGATATTGTGGGTTTCGAGAATATGTAGGATGCTTTTGAGAAGGATTTTTTCAAAGATTTTTGAGAGGATCGGAAGTAAGCTTATTGGTCTATAGGATGAGGTATTATTAACAGGTTTACCTGGTTTAGGGAAGAGGATAATAATGGAGTGTTTCTATATCAGAGGAAAGTGAGTTGTGCATTTGTTATTGTTTGGCGGAAAAGGTTTCAGTTGACTGGACCTCTGAAGAATGAGGGAGGAGATAATTTTGGGATAGGAGATGCGGAAATGGTTAGGTTTAGCGGACTATGGTCTGAGGAAAGGTCGTCGAGCCGTGAAATTGAGAAATTTAGCGGCCCTAGGCCTTTGTGAATGAAGAAGTCAAGGAGGTCAGGATTACGGTTAGGATCTGTTGGCCAGTATGTAGGAGTATCAGGAGAAAGGATGTTGCCATTATGGGAATTAAGAGCAGACAGTAATGTTCGCCCGCGGGAATTCGTGGTTATGGCTCCCCCCCCCCCCATTGCTGATGTTTGGCATTAAGATCTGCACCTATAAGGAAATGGTGTCCTAAGGAATTGAGAAAGGAAATGAAGTTAGGTTCAGGTATTACTATATTAGGTGGAGAGTATGCTGCGACAACTGTAGCGATAAAAAGTGAGGTTTGGATTGTTATGGCTGAGGTTTGTAGGAAATTATGAACTGGTAAAGGGTACAAGTGATGGGAGAGATGGATGATGGCTACAGTGCCTCCATGCGCTGTTCCATCAGGGTGGTCAGTTCGATAAATCTTGTATCCAGGTATGTTGAACTGTCGTTTGTTAGTTAGTCGGGTCTCAGTAATTAGGGCTATGTCAATGTTATTGTCCTGTAGAAAAAAAATTAGTTCGTTGATGTGGTTTCGAACACCATTCGCATTCCAGAGGAGAATGGAGATGGGTTTTATTGTGGACATTTAAGGAATTCTTGGCGGTGGGATAAGATTGGATATGACATTTGTAAGTAAGGAGATGAGCGGAGTGATGAGAGATCTGAATTCTGAGAGAAATGATGTAAGGAGACTGGTGAGGTCATTCGAATTGTTAGGAGGAGGAACATAAGAGATTTGATGAGGACTGGACTTTTGGGTTTTATTATATTGGGGTGGTGGATCATGAGGTTGTTGATGAGTTTGCGGCAGGGCCTGAGGTTGATTTGTCTGTTCAGTTTCTCCTAGTATTTCAGCAAAAGACACCTCTTTGTTCACACGTCTAAAGGGTTGCCTTGGTGGTCTGGGAGTCCTGGAGGTCTCTTCCTGTCTGAGTGTTGTCTGTGTTCTTGATTTCAGTATTTTATACGTTTGGCATCCCTTGTAGTTTGCTGGGTGGTTTTGGTGGCATAGTGCGCACACAGCAGGAGTTTGCCTAGACTTGGTGCAGTCCTCAGACCTGTGCTGTTGTCCGCACTTCACACATCGAGGTAAGCGATGGCAGTAGCTTCTTGTATGGCCATAGGTTTGACAATTATGGCATTGTACTATCTCCCTTTTATTGTATGGTTTTTCAACCACTATACTAGTATATTACAAACGGTTAATTCTGTAAATATTTTCGACCCCTGGAGTGCGCTCTAGGTCATCGAAAAATAATGGTAGTGCTATTTTGTTGTTTACTCCCGGTAGCTCTTTATTTTCTTTATAAACGTTGGCGATTTGGCGGATATTGTAGCCTAAAGCCACCAATTCTTCTTTGATTTCATCAGGTGGAGTTGAAGGGTGGAGGCCTCTTATCACTACTCTCAGTGCTCTCTCTTCATATAACTGATATGTGTGATATTCAGCCTTTGATTCTGTATGTACCCGGAGAGTCCGGCATTAGTTTGGTGTCATTTGTTCTACTATGGCATACGTATTTACCGTTGTCAATTATTTTATTGAGATGCTGACAGAAAAAAGGGAAATATTTAATGTTTCGAACAAATATTGGAGGTGTTTTTGGCTCTCTAGGGGTTGGTACTGTTTCCATTGTATCTTCTGAAGATAATATCTGGTATGGGTTGGTGGTGAAAAACGGAGATTCGTCCGTTATTTGTGTTGAAGAACCAGATTGTGTATCATTAATGGTTTCAGTAAGTCTGTCAGGTGTTGATGGTGGTGTTTTCCTATTGGAACGCCTTAGCCTAAACTTCTCGATCTTTTACTTTTCGTAGATTTATCATGTGATAATATTTCATTTAAATATTCTGGCTAAAAAAGTAAAGTAGTTCGATGTAAAAATAATTACGTAGAATGGTGGAGCGGCAAGTGACGTAACCCTGCCTCTCCGGCAGCCTTCCGGCTACTGATTGAGGAGAGGAAACTGCTTATAGAAAACAATATATTAGTTAACCTCTCAACATAAATCTATTGTTGTTACCACTGTTCAGTAAACTTAATAGATAAGGGATTACTCACTTTGTTGTGTTCATTTGATGAGCGAATTGTTAATTGTTCAAATAACACTGTTTATAATCACTACAGTTCACTAATTCACTGGTATTTTAATAATTTGTGGGAGACGAAATAACAGGTGGTTTGTAATAGATTAGCGCACGCGCAGAACTCGTATGTCGATCTAGATCCATCACCTGGGATTGAAAAAATATATCATGTTAATAGAATTTTCTACACCCGCTTAAAGGTCGAAAAATCGTACCAAAAAGAGATTTAATTCAGTGCCATAATTGCATATGCACAGTGCATATGGCCACACCAAGTATTATTGCCACCACCTACCACGCTAGGTGAAATGCGGCAAAACACACAAGTCTGGCGAGTGCACCAAACCAATTACAGAACCAGCAGCCTGTGCCCTATGCCTGGAAGGCCATCCAGCTAACTACAAAGGCTGCCAAATATATAAAAATCTTAAAGCGAGATATATGAAACCCAGGGACCCTGATGATACACCTAAACCAAGAAGAGGACCCGCTAAAATTGTGAACTCTAAGGTTTCTTTTGCCAAGCTACTTGGGGGTAGAGACCCGACTAATGTATGTGAGGCCCTGCCGCAAGAACAAACTCAACCCCAATCTCAATATCCTATCCCACCTAATGTACCTAATCAACAACAACCTCACCAACATCAAATCCAATATGTTCCTCCACCGCCTAATGCTACAGATCTAACCAGCTTATTGACATCCTTTCTTTCAGAATTTAAATCCCTTGTTACCCCACTGATATCACTTCTCACTAACCTAGTATCTCACCTTATCCCTCCTTTAAAAAATCCTTAAATGACTTCCATCAAACCCATATCCATTCTCCTTTGGAATGCGAATGGTGTTAGAAATCACATACACGAACTAACAGCCTTACTACAAGACAAGAACGTAGACGTAGCCCTAATAACGGAAACTCGACTGACTAAAAAACAGCTCCTAAAAATACCACAATACATAACTTACCGTACCGACCATCCTGACGGTAGAGCACATGCCGGTACTGCAGTCATTGTGCACCAATCCCTCTCCCATCACCTACTCCCACTGCCTACACACGATTTCCTACAATCCACCGCAGTCGTAATCAAAACCTTCTCCTTTCCTATTACCGTTGCATCAGCGTATTGCCCTCCAAACCAATCCATCTCCAATATCCAATTTAGTTCCTTCCTCATTTCCTTAGGACATCATTTCATCTTGGGTGCAGACTTAAACGCCAAGCATCAACAATGGGGTTCAAGAACCACGAATTCTCGTGGTCGAACATTGCTGTCTGTACTCAATTCCCAAAATTTTACCCTTCTTCCACCCAACTCACCTACCTACTGGCCCACTGATCCTAACCGTAATCCCGATATCCTCGATTTCTTTATCCATAATGGTTTAGGTGCTCTCAACCATTCCGTTGCCCGTCTTGACGAGCTTTCCTCAGACCACAGCCCATTAATACTCCAAGTATCACTAGCTCCTATTCCTAAACCCTCTCCTCCGTCCTTCATCAGAGGCCCAGTTAACTGGAAACTCTTTCATCAAATCCTCTCCGATAAAATTGACCTCAGAGTAACCCTGAAAACCTCTGAAGACCTGGACAATGCAGTACATTCCTTCACTACCAAAATTCAAGAAGCAGTCTGGACTGCTTCCTCCCCTGATCACTCCTCAAAAATCCTTAAGAAACATAATTTACCTCAACACCTCCTTGACCTAATCCACATAAAACGCCGTGCCAGATTATTATGGCAACGTACCAGACATCCAGCCGACCGCCACTCCTACAATTATCACTGTAAAAAATTAAAAAAAGAATTAGCCACCTTCAGATCCCAATCATTCAATTCCTACCTCACCACACTCTCTGCTCATGATAATTCCCTTTGGAATATCACCAGAAAAATCCTCAAATCCCATCATATTTCCCACCCTCTTCGACGAGATGATGGCTCCTGGGCAGCATCTGATGAAGATAAAGCCGAGGAATTTGCCAAACACCTTTCCTATACTTTCGCTCCTCATCCAGAATCCCATCCCAGCCACACAGTAAAAGTAGAAGAATCCCTCTCAATACCTATCCCACTCTCCTTACCACCTAAAGCTGTTAATCCCTCTGAGGTCAAATACCTTTTACGGAAAATCACACCTCGCAAATCTCCTGGATATGACCTTCTAACCCCACAGATCCTTCGACAACTTCCATCTAAAGCCATCATATTTCTTACATATATATACAATTGCATCCTACGAACTACCCACTTCCCTCTTTTATGGAAACATTCCACCATCGTCCTCTTCTTGAAACCAGGCAAACCTTCCAACAATACAGCATCCTATAGACCAATTAGCCTACTCCCAATCCTCTCAAAAATTTTTGAAAAGATCCTACTGAAACGAATCCTACCTATAATTGAATCCTATAACCTTCCTACTCATCAATTCGGATTCCGTTTCCAACATTCCACTATCCAACAAGGACTCCGAGTTGTTGACCATGTATCATGTATTGCTCGGGTGCATTTCTGGACGTAGCGCAAACTTTTGACCGGGTATGGCACGCCGGATTACTCTTCAAGCTTAAAATCCATCTACCACAGTCCTTATACCTAGTACTCCGATCCTATCTTTCCGACCGCTCCTTCCGAGTTCGCTGTGGCACCGAATTCTCCGACTGTTACTCAATTGAGGCTGGCGTTCCTCAAGGCAGCGTCTTGGGCCCCATCCTATACATTCTTTTTACCGCTGATTTCCCTGTCCATCCCGATACTCTTCTGGCAAGTCCTCCGTACAATAGTCGATGCTCCCTTCTATGTAACCAATAAAACGCTGCATAACGACCTTAATATTCTATTTATTCTTGATCTTATCCCAGATTGTTTTCCCCAAATTTCACCAGAACCCTTACTCATCACCCAAATCCCGCAACACAGTCCATATCAAGCACCACCCATCTCTACAACCCCCCTTGTAGGTTAAAGCGGCAGTGGCCACGAGATCTTCTTTAAATATGGATATATTGGAGTTCTAGCAATGGCCAGATTCACCACTCAAGGTATGAGTGTCTTCGGCTGTAGCGCTCTTACTCCGCTAGTTTTAAATACTAGTGAAGTGGTTGAGGGAGAAGCGCAGGGATCTCCTAAGCCTCGCTTTTCCCTCCACGAGTGGGGGGATAAGATTGGTTCGGAGTTTCCATGGCTAATTGTAAATAGTGTATATAGGTATGCTTGTATCTAAGATGTTCATTTTACTTTTACTTTTATTTTTGCTTACTTATGTATATGTATATATATTTTTTTCACTCTCCTTATATAATTTTATTTCGTTCTTATTTCTATGTATTCTTTTGTTATTTCTTTATTTATTTATGTTTCTGTATGTACGGTGTGAATGTACTCTCTGAACTCTATTATAAGTGTCCTTAACTGAGACAGATTGTAATATTTCTCATTAAATGAAAAAAAAAACTATCGACCAGACAGACTAAAATTGATGTATACGGACACCAACAGTCTACTCTATTTTAAACAGATAGACGACTTTTATAATGAAATGAAAATGAAAATATATTTTTTATCATACTGGGGATTTATTTTTTATCCCTTTAGCAAAAATTATAGTTACAGAAGAAATGCCTGTGTGGCCATACAATAAATTACATATTTACAAATCTCATTAAAGTTAAAATATTGGAAGAAGAGAAAAAAAAAATACTAAAAACTTACTGATATATATATATATATATATATATATATATATATATATATATATATATATATATATATAAAACAAACATGGGAAAATAAAATAACATAAGCGAAAAAAATCATTTCTGGAGGAACTTAAAAGTTTTCATATCTACATTTCGTGATCAATCGGGTTAGAAAAGGAATAGGTGCTTAAAAAGGAGAGATTTAAATGAGGAAACTGATTGTGCATGTCGGATATCGGGAGGGATGGTATTCCAGAAGGAGACGGCTTGAATTATAAAGGATTTGTCATACGCAGCAGTTCGGTGAGGAGGTGAATAGAGGTGGAAAGTACGAGATTTAGTGGGACGGGATTGAATGAAATATTTAAATTGTAGGCTTTGAAAAATATAGGAAGGTCGCTGAGTTCTGATGGCTTCGTATAGAAAGGTAGTAAGGAAGTACAGAAGGCGGTTGGATGGATAGAGCCACTTCCACTTTTTTCAAGACGATTAAACTGTTTCAGGGTAGAGATAGTACGACGGGAAATTTGAGAGATGTGTGGTTCCAGGAGAGGGTTTGATCAAAGGTAACACGGCGGTGGCCGGGGTGGTTGGGGTGGCCGAACGGGCTAACGTGTGAGCACAGCACCACCGCTGCAGTACAACCTCATATATGAGGCAATGGATTTAAAATAGTCACTAGCTCGTGCCTCGGTGTCGGGGGAGTCTTTTAAATCTCCACCCACACCCCCTATATGGGGAATCCCGCATAACCTTAAAGGCGAGGAAGGGGAGGGCACAAGAAAAGAAAAAAAAAAGGAAACACTAAGGTATGGAATGAGATAGGTGAGTTGTTCAATAAAAGATTGGGGAGTGTCGGTAAGTATTTGAGTAGTGAAGGAGATCAGGATGGCTTTCGTCTTCTTGGCGTTTAGATTAATCCTATTGTGTTTTGCCATGGTACAAATTCCGGTTATATCTTCCTGTAATTTTTGGATGGCGTCAGAGGGTTCGGTCGGATTGAAGGAAAGGTTAATCTGTACATCATCGGAATATAGATGGTATTGACAGTGTAGGATAGATGATGGGAGGTCATTGATATAGATGGAAAAAACTGAGGGAGATAAGGAGGAGCCCTGTGGGACATCTCTGGACAAGGGTAAAGATTCTGATTGGGGGGTTATTGGGGACTAAAACATACTGGGAGCGGTCGGAAAGGAAGGATTTTAACCAATTAAGGGCATTAGTAAAAAAGGAGATATTTTTAAGCTTGGTTAGGAAAACTTTGTGGTCTACCGAGTCAAAGGCTTTGGAGACGTCAAGGATAATAAGGATGGTGAGTTTCTGCTGGTCCATGGCTGTATGAAGGTCTTGGAAAATTTTAATGAGGGCAAATTGAGTGGAGTAGCCAGGCCGGAAACCGGATTGGTTGGGATTTAGGAGGTTATTCTGTTATGAAAAGTCGGATAACTTTGTTTGAATTAGTCGCTCTAAAGGTTTGGAAAGGTTTGAGCGGAGAGAAATTGGACGGAAATCATTAACGGTTGATGGGTTGGAAGTCTTCTTCGTACGACGATCTAGTGCGGTTTTTCAGGAAGTAGGGAAGGTAGCGTTTTGTAGCGATTAATTGTAGATATGGTAGAGGATTAGAAGGATGGATGGTAGTGAGGCTTTGATCAGAGGGATTGGGATGTTATCGGGTGCATAATCATTGGTATGTGATTTCTGAATGGAGTTGAGGTCATCAGGGGTAATATAGGGAAAAAAAGTGATCAGGATTAGAATTAAAAGGAAATACATAGGAGCCGACATGGTCGCAGGAAATGAGGATCAGAAGGGACTGGAGACAAAGTGAGCGTTAAGATCATCAGCAGAAAAGGAAATGAACTGGATTTGAGGTGTGTTACAAATGATCAGTTTTTTGAAGATGGCCCACTTGGCCTTGGAGTTTGAGGTGTTGGATAAGGAATGATGGAAATAACGACTTGGCTCGGCTTACAGCAGACTGAGTGCTGTTTTGAAGATACTTGAAGGCGATGTAGTCTTCTGGGAGTTGAGTGAGTTTAAACTGCCATCTTACAGCATCTCTTCTTCTCATGCACTCTCTCAGAGCGGGTGTCAGCCAAGGAGCAGGGGGATGTCGGATGGTTTTAGTTCGGAGAGGATCATGGCAGTCGAGGATGGTATGAAGATGGTTGGTAAGGATTTCTACCATGGTGTCAATGGATTTTAAGGAATAAATGGAGTCCCACTACGTAGCGTCGAGATCCTGCGACAGGGCTTTATCACAGAATAGAATAGAAAATAGAACTTTATTCTGGGACTAAGTCCCCTTAGAATAACAAAGATGAATTAATACAAAATAACATACCAATCTGGCCAAAAACTAACTTATAAAAATTCTAACATAATATACATTATTTAAAAAGTAGTATGTAACCACTAAGAAATAAACAAAAAAAATATACATATATATAAATACACGCACATATACATACATAAGCACACATACACACATATATACAAACACACACATGCATACATATATATGTACTCACATATATACAAATACACATATACACATACATACATATATATATATATATATATATATATATATGCATACACACACACACACACACACACACACACACACACACACACACACACACACACACACACACACACACACACACACACACACACACACACACACACATACATACACACACATACACATACATACATATATAAATGAACATACAATCTTCTCCAAATTTACTTATTATTATGATAAAAAAAAAAAAAGACAGAAAAGGAATTACATATCTATATATACATAACCGCACAATTTATAAATAATAGGCTATTTAATAGAAACATAATTTAATACAAAATGTAGTAATATTTAGCAAAAACTAAGATAAAATAAAATCTCAGGAATAATTGTGGTATAAAGGTAAAAAAGGAACTATATATACGTACTTATTCATATTGGTACACAGAGAGACAAAAAGTATAAAATATATACATATATACATAAAAGAAAAGCACAACCTGAGGTGAAGAAAAATACAAATAAATAGTAAAAATAATATTTAAAAAAATCATTGCTGTTTTATGTTAAAATTTAAACTGCAGGCATCACCATTTACTTCTCACAAATTCTGTTCATAAAATGAAATTTATGGTTGCGAATCGTCTGTTTGGGATGTGAGGAGATATTGGAAAAGGAGGTATTTGAAGGTTGACAGTGAAGAGGCATGACGGATGTTATGTGGCAAAGAATTCCAGTAGGTGACGGAGCGGGCTAAGAAGGAACGGTCATAGGTTTTTGTCTTGTGTAATGGAATATAGAGGTCAGAATCACGGGATCTCGTTTTTATTGAGTGGACTAAAGGTTTCGGCTGGAGGAGACAGTAGATATAGGAAGGGTACTGGGAGTTGATCGTTTGATATAAGAAGTTTCCAAGGAAGTATAGGCGGCGGGAAGAGGAGAAGAGTCACTTTGACTCGGCATATAGGTGGGACACATGAGACCATCTCGAAGTGCCGAAGACAAATCTTAAAAAACAGTTCATGATTCTCTTCAGTCTGTCCTCAAGCTCCAACGAGAGGCCACCATATACCACACAGCCATAGTCAAAGTAGGGGAAAATCAATGAGGAAACGAGGAGCTTGCGGATAGGTTGTGGGAGATGCTGACGAGAACGATGAAATAGTTTAAGTGTACCAATTGACCTTCTGGAGATATGAGCAATATGGGGTTTCCATGACAGGTTTTGATCAATGGTAATTCCTAAGTTTTTTATAGAGGAGGAGAAGGAGATTGGTTGATCATTAATAATCAAGGAAGGGAGGCTGGAAATGGATCTAAGGAGGGAGTTGGAACCTATAAGAATTGCCTGAGTTTTTGATGCGTTTAAGTTTAGTTTATTCAAGCTTGCCCAGGCACTGATCATATCTAGGTCTTTCTGAATATTCATAAACGCTTCTAATAACTCAGTGGGCGGAAAGGAAAGATAAATTTGGGACTCATCAGCATATAGATGGTATGAACAATGGTGGATTGAACTAGGAAGGTCATTGATGTAAGAATTGAAAAGGATAGGAGAAATGCTTGAACCCTGGGTTACTCCATGAGACAAAGTGAGGAAAGAAGATAAGGGTTGATTCGGAATACTAACAGCTTGAGTCCTGTCAGAAAGGAAGGATTGGAACCATAGGATAGAACTGTTGGAGAAGGATAGTGATTTTAATTTAGTGTAGAGGATAGAATGGTCTAAGAAATCGAATGCTTTGGAGAAGTCCAGGAGTATCAATACAGTCAGTTTTCTTTCGTCAATTGCAGTATGTATGTCGTTTGTGATTTTGACTAAAGGGGATTGAGTGGAGATGCCCGGGCGAAAGCCAGATTGGGGAGGATCTAAAAGTTTGAACTCTTCGAGAAAATTGGAAATTTGGGATTGGACTATTCTTTCGAGGGGTTTTGACAGATTTGAGAGGATGGAAATTGGACGATATTCTTTAGGAGAGGTGGGGTTAGGGATTTTGTTAATAGGACGGACTAAGACTTTTTTCCAAGATGTAGGGAAAACAGAATTTTGAAGGGAAAAGTTATAAATGAATAGGAGAACTGGAAGGATTTCAGGGAGGCATAATTTTAACAGTTTGACGGGTATTCCGTCAATTCCTATAGATTCGGATTGGGATTTCATTATGGAGGAAATAAGGTTCGTAGGAGTGATGTAAGAAAAATAAAAATTGTCACTATTAAATACAGATGATACAGATATATGGGAAGAGGCGGGAGAAATATTACTAGAGGAGGAGGATAAAAAGTAGGAATTTAATGCTTATAGTGGTATCTGAATGATTAGGAATGGTACAAATTGAAAATGAAGAGCAGCCAACAGAACCTCTTCTAGATAGATCGATGGCAACAGAGGCAGCTCCTCCAGAAGAAGAAGACAAAGACATTGACAAACTAATCATGGAATCATTATTATCTCAGCATGTGATTTATGAGGGGATACCGCTTTATGTTAGACCAATCCTCTCAAAGATTCCCTATAGCTTCAAATCACGTTTGACTGTGAATCAGGTCAATGAGGCTCTGAGTAGAGTTATTGTAGATTACCCAGAAATGACTGTCGAAGCTGTTTGTCATTGGGCCTATGTTGCAGCTAGTGCCATTATTATTGAACTTGGATTGGAAAAACAAGGAAAAAAGAAAGATAAAAATTATACAAAACTTCCACGCTGGCAGAGAAGATTGGAAAATAAAATAGCTTCGCTCAGGGCAAATATTGGAGTAATAACGAGTTATATCAGGAACCCCGTTGGAGCAAGTACAAAAGTAAAACGAAAAATCGACGAAATAGTTGTACTACAAATAGGGATGGTGTTACAATCTGAGCTTACCGAAAAACTGGCTTTACATGCTGATATACTGAAGCAAAAACTTGCAGTTTATGCAAACAGAATACGAAGGTATAAAAAGTCGTTACTTCGAAAACAGCAGAACAAATTGTTCAAAAACAGTGAACAGAAGTTTTATCGGAGCTTAGGTAATGATAATAAGGGAGGTGCAAATTGTTCATTAACTGACAATATTATAGAGTATTGGAAAGAGCTTTGGGAGCACAATGTAGAGCATGATAATGAAAGCGAATGGTTAAAATTAGTAAATATTGAACTTCAGGAGAAACCTCAAATGCCAGAATTCGACATCTCGAAAGAGGATGTAGTCATTGCTACAAAGAAAATGAAAAACTAGAAAGCGCCGGGTAGTGATAGAATTCAGAATTGCTGGTTAAAAAATCACGAAACATGAAACACTTGCAATAAATTACAAAAAAATGATAACAGGGCAGATAGACACTCCCAAAACGTTTTGTGAGGGCGTTACTGTGCTGATTCCCAAAAAAGTAGGAGATCAATTGGACCCCCAAAATTTTCGGCCAATTATTTGCCTCAACAGTGTTACACGGTGGGCCAGACCCCCTAACCGTGCACCCCCCCCCCACATCCCTATAAATTGCATATCGTTGTGTTCCTTGTGACAATTTATTAAAAAAAAGCCAATGTTCCCACAAAAAAAAGTGAACGAACTGCCCCAAAATGGCGTCCAAACATGGCGGATTGACGACTTTGACTTTAGTTAGTTTTTTTGTTACTGAGAATCAGCATTTGGCTTAATTTCATTATAGTTGGTCTTTTATTAAAGCTGGATAGTCAGAGAATAATAAAACATGAAAAAATATTAAAAACTAATTGGCTTAGGCATTAAAAAAAATCGGTAAAGTCAATTTTTTTTACAAAAAAATTTTCAAGTTGAAAATCAAGCGTCGTTTGTAATTAAACGGTCAACAATAATGCAAAACGTGCTGAAATAAAACATCTGGAGAATACATTTCTCTTTCTAAAACACTGATTACTTTTTAAAATATTTGAAGTACTTCCGTATAAAATGTACTTAAGCGGCAGAAAAGCGCTACCGGCGTGGGTGCCTACAGGCCTCTACCACACCACTCAGTACTCATAAATGGCTTAGTTATAGTGCTATAATAACGTTTTTGTTATATTTTATTGATTATATTAACGAACAAATATTAATACAATAATTTAATTGTAAAAAATTATTTTTTTTTAAATTTATTATTTTTGTTTTTATTTTTCATTATTTTTTTTTTTTAATTTAACTTCATTTATTCTATACGGAGATCGCTTAAGAAGGCCTCTATTATAAAAATTATAAAATTATAATAATAGAACTTAATTCAAAAATACTTTGCAGAATATCTTGATTTTTTTATTTAATATTTGCAATTTAACATTTTGTTTTATATATTTACTGATTCTTAGAGGTAATTTAAATTGTATATACTTCCCTGGAAATGAGTCATATTAATATCTGTTTTATAAACTAAAGTAATATATACCTAATCTGAACTACTTTTAATGAATAGGTGATGGATTGTTTAGTAAAATGCATATATCGCTATTAAAAAAAACATTTTTATTTCCTTTATTTTATTTGGAAGTGGGACCATATCATAAAAAATAGGAACTTTTAATATTAAAGTGCATTATTCCCTCTGCACAAATGAAATTTGGAAAGGGCGAAGCTATAAGTTCTTCTATGTAACTGGAACTGATTGTTAGTATTTGGTCTCAAAATGAGGGAAAACGCGAAATTGAACCCAAAAATTGGAAAAATACATTAAGCGAACGACAAAGGAAGTGCAAAAATTTCGGAAAAGAAAACAAGGATCAGTATCCATTATATGGCTAAACGAATATACAGTAGACAGATGAACAGAATATTTCAAGATGCTGCTAAAAGAGGGTAAAAATGCTTGATGGGTTTGGATGATGTTAAGCAGGTTTATTATGGTGAAGACCATTTCATCAGCAAGAAAGATTTGTTCTAGGCAATTGGCAAGTCAGCTGGTCTGGACGAAGTAACCTGAAATGCTGTGCGTACAAAGGCTACAAATGTATTAGAAAATTATATGAAAGGACTGTAGTTTTGTCCCTTTGCAGGAAATGAGATACTAGGAAATGTTATTCGAGATTCCTTACTGTTTATAGTACCAAAGAAAGTCTACTCAAGAATCGTATAAGCTAAAATTAGAAATATTGTCGATTGCCTGAGCGATATGGATTGAGAAACTCAAGTTGCACATTGGAGCATAAGTTGCAAATTGGGACTGTCTTCACTTTAAGGTAGGTTATAGAGAAGTCCACAGAGAAAGAAAAATGGTTCTCTATCTGCTTAGCTGACTTGCCAATTGTCTAGAACAAATCTTTCTTGCTGATGAAATGGTCTTCACCATAATAAACCTGCTTAACATCATCCAAACCCATCAAGCATTTTTACCCTCTTTTAGCAGCATCTTGAAATATTCTGTTCATCTGTCTACTGTATATTCGTTTAGCCATATAATGGATACTGATCCTTGTTTTCTTTTCCGAAATTTTTGCACTTCCTTTGTCGTTCGCTTAATGTATTTTTCCAATTTTTGGGTTCAATTTCGCGTTTTCCCTCATTTTGAGACCAAATACTAACAATCAGTTCCAGTTACATAGAAGAACTTATAGCTTCGCCCTTTCCATATTTCATTTGTGCAGAGGGAATAATGCACTTTAATATTAAAAGTTCCTATTTTTTATGATATGGTCCCACTTCCAAATAAAATAAAGGAAATAAAAATGTTTTTTTTAATAGCGATATATGCATTTTACTAAACAATCCATCACCTATTCATTAAAAGTAGTTCAGATTAGGTATATATTACTTTAGTTTATAAAACAGATATTAATATGACTCATTTCCAGGGAAGTATATACAATTTAAATTACCTCTAAGAATCAGTAAATATATAAAACAAAATGTTAAATTGCAAATATTAAATAAAAAAATCAAGATATTCTGCAAAGTATTTTTGAATTAAGTTCTATTATTATAATTTTATAATTTTTATAATAGAGGCCTTCTTAAGCGATCTCCGTATAGAATAAATGAAGTTAAATTAAAAAAAAAAAATAATGAAAAATAAAAACAAAAATAATAAATTTAAAAAAAAATAATTTTTTACAATTAAATTATTGTATTAATATTTGTTCGTTAATATAATCAATAAAATATAACAAAAACGTTATTATAGCACTATAACTAAGCCATTTATGAGTACTGAGTGGTGTGGTAGAGGCCTGTAGGCACCCACGCCGGTAGCGCTTTTCTGCCGCTTAAGTACATTTTATACGGAAGTACTTCAAATATTTTAAAAAGTAATCAGTGTTTTAGAAAGAGAAATGTATTCTCCAGATGTTTTATTTCAGCACGTTTTGCATTATTGTTGACCGTTTAATTACAAACGACGCTTGATTTTCAACTTGAAAATTTTTTTGTAAAAAAAATTGACTTTACCGATTTTTTTTAATGCCTAAGCCAATTAGTTTTTAATATTTTTTCATGTTTTATTATTCTCTGACTATCCAGCTTTAATAAAAGACCAACTATAATGAAATTAAGCCAAATGCTGATTCTCAGTAACAAAAAAACTAACTAAAGTCAAAGTCGTCAATCCGCCATGTTTGGACGCCATTTTGGGGCAGTTCGTTCACTTTTTTTTGTGGGAACATTGGCTTTTTTTTAATAAATTGTCACAAGGAACACAACGATATGCAATTTATAGGGATGTGGGGGGGGGGGGTGCACTGTTAGGGGGTCTGGCCCCCCGTGTAACACTGTTGGGGCAAATAATTGGCCGAAAATTTTGGGGGTCCAATTGATCTCCTACTTTTTTGGGAATCAGCACAGTAACGCCCTCACAAAACGTTTTGGGAGTGTCTATCTGCCCTGTTATCATTTTTTTGTAATTTATTGCAAGTGTTTCATGTTTCGTGATTTTTTAACCAGCAATTCTGAATTCTATCACTACCCGGCGCTTTCTAGTTTTTCATTTTCTTTGTAGCAATGACTACATCCTCTTTCGAGATGTCGAATTCTGGCATTTGAGGTTTCTCCTGAAGTTCAATATTTACTAATTTTAACCATTCGCTTTCATTATCATGCTCTACATTGTGCGGATTGACGACTTTGACTTTAGTTAGTTTTTTTGTTACTGAGAATCAGTAACAAAAAAACTAACTAAAGTCAAAGTCGTCAATCCGCCATGTTTGGACGCCATTTTGGGGCAGTTCGTTCACTTTTTTTTGTGGGAACATTGGCTTTTTTTTAATAAATTGTCACAAGGAACACAACGATATGCAATTTATAGGGATGTGGGGGGGGGGGGGGTGCACTGTTAGGGGGTCTGGCCCACAGACTATGTGTATAAGATTTTAACATCCATTCTCACAAGTAAAATTGAATTTCACCTGCAAACCTATAATTTGATTCCACTCGAGCAACTTGGCTGTAGAAAAGGAGCCCAAGGGTCTAAAGAACTTTTGCTCATCGATTCGTTCATTGCAGGACAAACGACCATGAATAAAAGAAATTTGTCAATAGCCTGGGTACAGGGACGGTCATCGTCTCGAACCCTTAGGTTTGAGTCGTGTCCCTCATTGATTGCGGAGGTGCAGGCATCCTCCTGTACATCGGCAGTCAATGTAAAGCCGTAGCGATCGTAAGATTGCGGAGCCTGAGACCAATCGTGCTCTGAGGTCAGGGAAGCAGTGCTTCCCGACCGAATTGGTACTACGGGGCCTCGCCGGAGCCCTGGGTGGACGGCGAGAGTGCTTGCACTGTTCGGCCGTGGCGGTCGTAGTGGTCGTTGTGTTTACGACTACTCGCTGCACGAAACCAGTGTTCAGCTAGTCTTGACGTTGTTCAGACAAGTCATCTGGTATAGTGTGCGGACGAGTGGACGGAAGTTATGGTAGTAGAGATTGTCCGTTCCGTGGGCGCCGGTTGTGTGCCCGCATACTCCTTGGTCTTACCTGGTTCAGGGAGTTAGGTTGGAGGTTGATTAAGGCTTCGTCGCTAGGAACGGCTTCCGACCGATGCTCCCTTGGAGCATAGAGTAGCCACTTTCCCGCTGTCAATAGCCTGGGTTGATTACAAAAAAGCATTTGACTCAGTTCCTCATAGTTGGCTTTTAAAAGTTCTGGATTTATATAAAATCCATCCTTATATTAAAGAACTTCTGAGGAAATTGATGGACAACTGGAAAACAAGACTGAGAATGGGAGATGAGCCATCTCCTGAATACATTACCATTTCAAGAGGTATATACCAGGGAGACTGCCTCAGCCCCCTTTGGTTTTGTCTTGCGATGGCTCCATTGTCAATTTTATTAAATCGTGAAAAAAACGGATACAAAGTAAAATTTAATGAATTAAGTGCAATGATCAGCCATAGCTTTTATATGGACGATTTAAAACTCTACGCAAAGAATAAATCCCAGCTCCAGTCTATGCTAAAGACAGTTAGCCACTTTAGTGACTCCATACAGATGTTGCTTGGGACTGAGAAATGCGCAGTTCTTCACGTAATAAAAGGAAAACCAAATAATGCCAAAAACTTGTTTAATGAAGAATATCATATTAAGAACCTTCAGAAAGAAGATATGTATAAATATCTAGGGATAGAACAGCATTTAAAAATAGCTAGAAAGGATGTAGAATATAAATTGATAGCTTCATTTAAAAAAAGACTAAAGATTATCCTTAGAACACATCTTTGTTCAGGATAAATGATAAAAGCTATAAATACGTGATTTATTCCTTCCTTATCCTATAGCTTTGGAATTCTAAAATGGTCCACAACGTCACTCCAGGAATTGGATAGTTTAATAAGAACAAGTATCACGGGTTCCAGAATGCACCACCCGACTGCATCTATGGCAAGGCTTTACCTGCCAAGAAAGGAAGGAGGCGTCTAACTCTAGCAGCAGTGAGTTCTGCGCATGCGTTAGCCTAAGTTAAACATACGACAGGTCGTATGTTATAAATTTCTTATAAAATTCTTCATTAATAGTGGCAGTGTTCAACTTCAATGCGAAACAACAGTGTTACTTGTTATATTAACAATTAAGTTTGTTACTGAACAAAAGAATAAGGTGAGTAATCACTTATTTACAGCTCAATAGTGAACAGTGTAAATAGACCTCAGGTTAGTTATTGATAACGGCCGGCCATAACATCGCTAATCCCACCAGTGGGCTCTGGCTCTCCGTCCGAGGAGGTTCTGTGCCGACCAGTCCACTCTAAGCACGCGTATATATTTCCGTGTTTAAAAAAAAAAAAATTGTTATCGCTTCTCATTTAACAATTTTTCCTATCATTTATAATATGAAATGCGATATTATCATATGCTAATGTCGAGCAAGGGTAAAAATACTAGGTCCAGGAGCCTCGATACTACAATGAGTTCTCCTATTAAAAAAAGAACAAGGCGTTCGAAAAGAAATACTCCACCAGCCACACCAGGGAGCTCTGTTGAAGAAGTGGATCCCCAACCTGGTACCTCACAACAACAAAACAATCATGAGACAACTCAGACTGGTGAAGAATCGCCGTTTTTCACTCAGAACCCATTTCAAGTGCTATCAAATACACAAAACGAAGAAATGGAAGCAGCACCCCCCCCCAGGGAACCCAAACCCCCATCAATATTCTTTAGGAATATTAAAAACTTTCAGTTAATGTGTCACCAATTGAATAACCTAGTGGGCTCAGAAAAATATTTATGCCAAAGCCGCACCAATGCCACTAAATTAATGCCCGACACTCCAGAAACATATAGAAAAATTATAAAATATTTATCTGGCACCAAGGCTGATTACCACACGTATCAACTGCGTCAAGAGAGGGCGCTCAGGGTCGTTATCAGAAGACTGCAACCATCTACGCCAACAGATGCTATAAAAGAAGAGCTCGTGGGTATGGGATTCCATGTTCGCCAGATAGGGAACATAATCAAGGAGGATAGAGAACAGCCTGGAATAAAACTATTCTTCGTTGACCTTGACCGAACGCCCCAGGTCGAAGACATCTACAAGATCACACGCCTTTATTACACCCGCGTTGTTGTAGAAAAGCCTTACACCATGCGCGACATCGTTCAATGCCATAACTGTCAGGCTTATGGCCATACGAGAAGATATTGTCATCACATTCCTAGATGTGTGAGGCGTGGTGAGCAACACAAAACAGAAGAATGTAGGAAGTCTAGAACTTCACCTGCAGTATGCGCTTTATGCCACCAAGGGCACCCTGCCAACTACAAGGACTGTCAAACATATAAAGAATTAAAAACAAGAATGTACGCACCTCCTAGAGAAGAAGGGACATCCAGGCCACCAAGACAACCCTCTAGAACAGTGAACGGAAGAGTGACCTATGCTCAGATGTTCAAAGGAGACACTATAAACACTCAATCTCAGGCCCTGCCACAAGAACCTCAACCTCGAGAATTCACACATCAACCTCAAGGCCCATATCCCTCCATCCCTGAACCTAGGTTCAATACCCAGACATATATTCCTCCTCCTTCCAATTCCACTGACCTCACAAGCCTATTAACTTCTTTCCTCTCTGAATTTAGATCCCTCATCACGTCTCTTATTTCATTACTTACCAATGTTATATCCAACCTCATTCCACCGCCGAGAAATCCATAAATGTCCTCAACCAAATCCCTCTCCATTCTCCTATGGAATGCGAATGGTATTCGCAATCACATCAACGAACTAACAATCTTATTACATGACAAAAACATCGACATAGCACTAATAACTGAAACCCGACTAACCAACAAACGACAAATCAACGTTCCTGGCTACAATATTTATAGAACCGATCATCCTGATGGAACAGCACATGCTGGCACTGCTATAATTATCCACCGATCTCTCTCCCATCATTTATTTCCCTTACCAACCCATAATTTCCTACAATCCACTGCCGTAATAATCCAAACTTCCCTTTACCCAATAACATTAGTTGCGGCATATTCCCCGCCTAAAATACCCATTTCCGAATCCCAAATAATTTCCTTCCTGAATTCCTTAGGACACCATTTCATCCTAGGTGCAGATTTAAATGCAAAACACCAACAATGGGGAGCCAGATCCACAAATTCCCGAGGGCGAACACTGCTATCTGCACTTAATTCCCATCGCAGCAACATCCTTTCACCTAATACTCCCACATACTGGCCAACAGATCCCAACCGCAATCCCGACCTTCTAGACTTTTTCCTACACAAAGGTCTAGGATCATTACACTGTTCCATTTCAAGGCTTGATGATCTTTCCTCAGACCACAGTCCTATAGTCCTAACCGCTTCCACATCACCCATTCCTAAATCATCCTCTCCTTCATTTATCAGGGGACCAGTTAACTGGAACCTTTTCCGTCAAATATTGGATGATAATATAGACCTCAGAGTTTCCTTAAAAACACCTGAAGACCTTGACGATGCAGTGGACTCCTTTACTACCCTGATCCAGCAAGCAGTTTGGACTGCATCCTCACCTGATCGTCCCAAAAAACACCTCAGTATAAATCCTCTACCCCAAGACCTATTGGACCTTATCCATAGCAAACGATGCTCTAGGGCCCTCTGGCAAAGAACCAGGCATCCTGATGACCGGAAATCGTATAACTATTATTCCAAACAGGTAAAAAAGAAACTGGATATCTTTAGAACCCAATCCTACAATTCCTACCTTTCCTCATTATCATCTAGTGATAACTCCCTCTGGACTGTAACTAAAAAAAAATCCTTAAATTCCAATCCATTTCCCACCCCCTCCGCCGTGATGATGGTTCCTGGGCTTCGTCAGATGCGAATAGAGCTGAAGAGTTTGCTAAATATCTATCCTACACATTCACTCCCCATCCCGAACTCCATGTTGCCACTGCTGATGTTAAAGAATTCCTCTCTTCACCAATTCCTCTCTCTCTACCTCCAAAACCTGTTAATCCCTCTGAGGTCAAATTACTCATAAACAAATTAAAACCCCGAAAATCCCCTGGATATGATCTCCTAACTTCACAAATCCTTAGACAACTTCCAAAAAAATCAATTATATTCCTGACCTATCTATATAATTGCATCCTTCGTACTACCAACTTTCCCTTGATGTGGAAACACTCCATAATCGTGCTGTTTCCAAAACCAGGCAAACCCGTTAATAACACATCATCCTACAGACCGATAAGCTTACTCCCTATCCTCTCAAAAATCTTTGAGAAAATCCTCCTCAAACGCATCCTACCCATACTCGAATCCCACAACATCCCTTCTCATCAATTTGGATTCCGCTCAAGACATTCCACTGTCCAACAAGGCCTTCGTGTTGTGGACCGTAGCGCAAGCTTTCGACCGGGTGTGGCACGATGGCTTGCTTTTCAAGCTCAAAACCCATTTACCCCAATCGTTATACCTAGTCCTCAAATCCTATCTCTCAAATCGTTCCTTCCAAGTCCGTTGCTGCACGGAATTCTCCACTTACTATCCAGTTGAGGCTGGTGTTCCACAAGGCAGTGTTTTGGGTCCAGTTCTCTACATCCTTTTCACTGCCGATATCCCTTCAAATCCCGATACCTTCCTAGCTACATTTGCTGATGATACTGCCATTCTAGCCTCCCATTCAGATCCTCAAATAGCATCTCAAAACCTACAATCTCACCTCTCCTTGATTGAGCAGTGGTGCAACAACTGGCGCATCAAAATCAATGAAGCAAAATGCAAACATATTACTTTCACCCTGCGACGCAGATTCTGTCCCACAATCCTTTTCAATTCAATACCACTTCCCTACTCAGATACAGTCCGTTACCTTGGCTTCCTTCTAGACAAAAGACTAACTTGGAACCCACATACGAGACTTAAAAGACAAGAACTTAACCAACGATATGGCCATCTATATAAACTACTAAGCAGGACATCTCATCTTTCGATTGAAAATAAACTTTTAATCTACAAGACAATAAGGAAACCTATCTGGACCTACGGACTTGAACTGTGGGGAACTGCTAAACATTCGAATATCAAACGCATCCAATCCTTCCAGTCCAAAGTACTTAGAACAATAGTCAATGCTCCATACTATGTCACAAATAAGACTCTACTCCATGACCTTAACATCCCATTTGTCCTCGACATCATCCCATCCAGATTCTCAAACTTTCACCAGAACCTTATCCATCATCCAAATCCTCTAGCTCAATCCCTATCCAGCTCCCACCATCCCTACAATCCCCCTCGAATGTTAAAACGGCAGTGGCCGCGAGATCTATTGTAAATATGCTTCTGGAGTCCTGGTAATGGCCAGCTTCTCCATTCAATTCCTGAGAATCTGTGGCTCTAGTGCCCTCCTTCAGCCTCCACTGGCTTTTAATACTAGTGATGCGGCTGGAAAAGTGGCACTGGGATCTCTGGAGTCCTGCTGTGCTTTCCACATGTGGGGAGAAAGGCCTGGCTTGAGATTCCTGGGCGAATGTATATATTGTATATAGGTACGAATTTGTTTATTTATTTATTTTGTTTGTTTATTTATTTATTTATTTTTTCTTGTTGATTTACATTTCTTTTATAAGTATTATTTATTTACTTTTTATATTTATAGTTACTTGTATATACTGTATGAATGAGAACTTCTAGCCTTAACACTTATAGCCCTCCAGCAGTGGCTGATTGTATTATTATTCAATAAAATATAATAAAAAAGAAAAAGAAACTCTAGCAGCCGCCGAGTAAAGACACTATAACCTCTGCGTTAGTTGTTTTGTTTCGTTTTAATTTTATTTCAGTTTTTAGTTAGTATTATTTATAATAAGGATTTATTTAATAGTGATAAACTTTGAATTTTCATATTATTTTCGGTAACAATTTTTCAAGTAAGAATGCCCCTCTGGGGATCAAAGTGAACATGGAAGACGAAGAAGAAACTTCTAGCACTTCAAAAAAAGATGGACAGACAAATTCAGCTCCGAAAAGAAGAAGAGGTGAGTCAACCTTATATAACATTCCTATTAAAAATAGTTACTCGGTTTTCTCCGACGAGGAAGACGATGAAGAGATCTCTGCTCAAACTAATAAAAATCCTGAATTACAACATTTTCCCCCAATAGTGGTTAATTACTCATTTTCAAATCACAAAGAAATAATTACAAAACTTAAAAATTCAGTAAAAGATATAAATATCAAATACGGTGGAAATAAAACTATTTTTTATGTATATAATAATGAAGACTTCATAAACGTTAAAAATGAACTTAAATTACTTAATCATAACTTCCATACCTATACTCCTAAACATGAGATTAAGCCTAAAGTGGTATTAAAAGGCATGCCCTCGGACTATCCTATCGAAGACATTCAGGCCGATCTAAATAGACAAGGCTTCATAGAAGAGTTTACAAAGTGTTTCAAATGACTAAAAAAATTAGATGGTGTTGAAAAAAATTACCATTATCAATCATTATACTAAATAATAAAGAACAATTGGTAAAACTTAATCGCATAAAATACTGGGACAATGTTGTTATATCATGGGAAAAATGTGTGAGCAAAAAAGTGTTGACACAATGTTATTTATGCCAAGAATATAATCACGTAGCTCGAAACTGCTTCAAAAAACCCCATTGCCTGAAGTGCTCCGAGGAACACTTATCAAGAGACTGTCCTAATATCATACGCGAAGACTTCGTCCCGAAGAGCAGCAACTGCAGACTGATAAAATAAGTCATATCTCAAATTACGAAAAATGCCCACACTTCATACGAAACCAGCAATTGAAGCTCAGTAAACAACGACCAACCATCCACCCTTCACAACGAAAAATATTCAAGCCAAGACAAAATGATTTTCCTTCCTTACCAAAAACAGACTCAAAATGGTTTCAAAAAACATTCTCAGACAATATTAATGGAAATAATCCTTCTAATAATGAACCATCTATTACTGAATGTTTGAAGAAGTTAAAATATTTTCAAACTTTTAACTTAAATAAAATAATCAATAAATTTAAAAATATTGTTTCTGAAGTAAAAACGGCAGAAGACAGCATGTCAAAAATATTTATTGTAATAGAAGGGTATTACATTAATGATAACGTCAAAGTTAAATGCTAAATAGGCTTAAGATGCTATTTATGTAATATTTTCTTATTTATTAGTTTAAAATCACATACTGTATACTTTAACTACAACAATCCTCTGTGTACTACTGACCTTAAAGTGAGTACAACCAAATGTAAATACACAGCTACCACGAGAACAGTCAACACTTTCACATCAACTTCCGAACCTATGTATACCAAATTGCTATTGTTTATATTAAGCAAAACATGTTTTAATACTCAAACAAAAACAATACTACACCTTATATATCGTAAACTAAATCATTTATTAATATTCACGTATTTTTACCTATATGTTTTGTTTCTCCCATTTATGCATTATTATTTTTTTTACTATTGCTTGTATATTAGAGATTATGTAATATTTTTTTTATTCATAATAAACAACGGTAGTCGACATTTAAAATTAATGGTATGGAATGCCCAAACACTTCGCCGAAATGATATAGAATTCAAACAATTCAACCTCATATAATATTAGTAAGCGAAACTCGTTTATCACCTCAGGACAGATTCTCGGCCACTGGCTACACTGTTTACCGAAAGGACAAGAACAGAGCAGGCGGGGAGGGGGGAGGGGGTTTATGATACTGGTGCGTTCAGATCTACCGCACGTTTACAGTCCGATTGACAATTTAAAATAGGCGGAAGCGACCGCAATTCAATTTAAGGTCAAAAACAAAATTATTAACACAGTTGCAGTTTATGTCCCACCGAATAAAGTAAGTACACATGACCTTAGAGTTATGTTTAATATCGGTAAACACACACTCATTTTTGGGGACTTTAATGCAAAAATTTACAATGGAACTGCCATAACACGAATACAAATGGAAAATTATTATTAAATTTTATATCACGGAAAAATATAGAATTGCATGCTCCAAACGAGCCAACTAACATACCAACTCAGAAAAAAATTTATCTAGCATTATTGATTTAGCCCTAACCAAAAATATTTCTGATGTTTCTCGCCTTATCTCGGTATCATGTCTCAGTTTGGACCATAACCCGGTGATCTTTTGATTGGAAAATAAAACCATAAAAACCAGCACGATCCCAAAATTCAATTTCAAATTGGCTGATTGGGAAAAATTCCGGAAAATCATAGATAAAAATCTAGATATTAACCCTGTTATAATAAATAACTCCGATATAGATTTGAACATCGATAAATTTATGGAGACTGTCAAAACTGGCATGATAAAATCGATTCCACAGGTATCCTGTCAATAGAAACCGGACAACATACCTCCCCAACTACAACTTTTTATTTTCAAGTTAATTTATTATTAGCCATATTTACACCAATTTAAAAAAAAATTTGTCACTTAATGACTACTCATCAAAATGACGACGTTTCGGCTCGTCGAGCCATTTTCAAGTCTAAAAAATTTTTTTCATTTACAATCATATATTAACTTTAACATATTTCAAATTATAAAGATACTTATTATGTACCTAAATAAATAATAATAAATTAACTTGAAAATAAATAGTATGCACCGCAGAAGAATTGAGTAATATTGTGAATACAACTTTTTATTTTTATAAAAAATAAATTGCGGAAAAAATACCAGCTCACCATTAACATAAAGTATAAATGCCTCTTTAACAAATTAAATGCCTACGTAAAAATTCGTTTAAACAATTGGAGGAACTTAAAGTGGCAGGAAACTCTTAGAGAACTGCCCCCTGGTAGTAAACAATTTTGGAAAATACACAAAAATTCTAATAAATCGTCCCCACCATATCCCTCCAATCAAACTATCAAACAATTTCGCCTATTCTAATACAGAGAAGGCAGAAGCCATGGCAAACTATTTCACATTAGCATCTAATATTTCGGCTGATCTAGGCACCAACAATCACAATGGAACTATCATTAAATCAGTAAAAAGCTTTCTCAAAGAACCAGTTCCAAATACATTCCCTTCAATCTCATTCAAAGAGGTGAAACAGGTTATAAAGCAGTTAAAAACTAAAAAATCGCCCGGTCCAGACTCTATACCTCCAATTGCCATTAAGAAATTAAGCAAAAAGGCTATTTTATTCCTAACAAAAACGTATAACTGTATGCTTCGCTTTAGATATTTTCCGACGACTTGGAAAACAGCAAAAATCATAACGATTCCGAAGCCAAACAAAGACCCAGCAGATGTTCGTAGTTACAGACCAATAAGTCTACTTAATATAATTTCAAAACTTTTTGAAAAACTTCTTTTAAAAAGAATCCTGAGCCATATATCTCAAAATAGTCTGATATCTAACGAGCAATTCGGGTTCAGAAAACAACACTCAACAGTAGCCCAACTAGCCAGACTGACCGAATATATTACCAAAGCGTTCAATGAAAAGAAGCACGTCGGTATGCTCCTCCTAGACATAGAAAACGCTATTGACAGAGTATGGCATGAGGGCATTATCCATAAACTCATTTTATATAAATTACATAATCCACCTCCTTTACTCATATCTCAACAATAGATCCTTTTGCATTACAATAAAGAATGACCATTCCTCAATTCATTTCATATCTGCAGGTCTCCCTCAAGGCTTCTGTCTTTCTCCTACACTATTCAGCCTATACATCTCAGACCTCCCTTACATTCCTTCAATAGAATACTCCTTATATGCAGATGATACAGGTATTTACACCTCTTCTTTTAGAATCGATACTATAACTAACAGATTACAATCCCAATTCATAAAACTCTGCAAGTATTTTGAAAAATGGAAAATAAAAATAAATGATAAAAAAACTGAAGCAATTATTTTTACAAAAAGAAGACCACGCATAAACCACAATATACACATAAAAGAAGTACAGATTCCTTGGTCCAATTCCGTGAAATATTTAGGCCTAGAACTTGATAGGTCCCTAAATTTTACACAACATATTAACAACAAGTGCAATAAAGCAAAAAACATGATCAGCAAAATGTCACCATATTTTAATAGATATTCACAACTGAATACAAAAAATAAACTAATTTTATATAAAACAGTAATCCGCCCTTTAATCACTTATTCTGCCCCAGTATGGAGTTACACATGCGAGGCTAGTTACAAAAAACTCGAAGTAATTCAAAATATGTGTATGAGAGTCATAAACAATTATTTACGTTATACCAAAATATCTATTATGCTAGCAGAATTAAAGCTTAAGATTTATTATTTTTTTCATTAATTCAATGGTATGACAACAAAAGTAATTTCATTTCAAATTTCCGTAGTTTATTGTTTGTAGCAACTATTTTGCAGTATTGTGACCATATTGCTCATATGTTTTCTTTAATGTATCTGTATAGTTATGTAAATACTTTTGTTATTACTTAGTTTTTAGTTATTTTTTTATTGTAATATGTATTTTGACCAGATGTTATGTTAATTTCTATGTACAAAGTTGTTATTCTTCAGGGATTTGTTCCAGAATAAAGTTGATTCTTCTATTCTACTATATTGTTCTTCTTAATAGAGGTGTCTTCAATAATTACGTACTCTGGGTTCATACTAGCTCTAATCACTGTAGAAATATTCCTACCCCAAGCCCTTCCAGTCCGTTTACCAAGCCAACCCTCCTTTCCTCATGACTAATATCCTTTTAACCTGCCACGTCAACGCTCAGTCACTCCTAGCTCATTTTGATTAATTTTATGATTTTTTCCTCCACTTCTACTTCTACCTTCATATTGTAGGGAAGGGGGAGATGGCCATTATTTCAAAAAAATAAATAAAAAAATTACAAAAAATCGAAACATTAATTTGAAATGGAAACGGTTGAATTTGCAAAAACAGAATTGAAAACTAAAATGTGCAAAGCAATGAAACATGCGAGTAAATGTCACTCGAATATGTCCAAGTCCCATTGCGAATTAATCACGACAACCTGCTGGCCGTCATCTCGTCGGCATTTCACTTTGCCCGCATTGAGCCAGACGTATCTGATCTTCCCTGCAGACCTCTTCTGTCGGGCTAACCAGTATAAGTGTCGGTTGGTTACGGAT
Organism: Nezara viridula; assembly: GCA_928085145.1. NCBI lineage: Eukaryota > Metazoa > Arthropoda > Insecta > Hemiptera > Pentatomidae > Nezara > Nezara viridula. The sequence continues at coordinate 16,415,074 of OV725078.1, read as the reverse complement.
ATTGCTTCACCTACATATATTTTGTGAGCGTCATTTTCCTGCCATCCCAGGTGAGAAGATGAGAAGTCCCGTGTAACCTTCCCCCTTTGGACCAACTTGTCCCTGAGCGACTGTCTGACAAATCTCATCAGATATAGTCCGGGTGTATCATTCTGCCTCGATCTCATCCGCTCCCAGCAGTCGACATCTTCCGGCTTTAAATTCAAGCCCAGGCCGGCCCCCACGGCCATCACCAGGACCATAAGCGTCTCCCCGGACCTCACCGGAACTCCCCTTATTTCAACCGCCCTGGAAAGGTGCATCGGCCCTGTTAAGTCTGGTACCCCTCGTGATTCACCATCCAAACAAAGAACTCGTCACTGCCTGCGAGAAATAGCTACAATGAACACTCCAAATCCAGAACCTCAACCTCAACCAGGTACGTCTTCGCAAGAAAAGGTTAAAGAATCCCCTTTCTTTACACCAAACCCGTTCCAAGCGCTTCAAAATGACAGAGAAGTAATGGAGTCTGCAGCAATACCCAGGGAACCAAGGCCACCTCCGTTATTTGTGAAAAATATCAACAATTTCCAGCAACAAAATCAACAAAATCTGCTCCGGCAGTTATTCTTGCCTTAGCAGGACCAATGATACAAAAATAATACCAGATACTGCTGAACCTATCGAAAAATAGTGAAGTACCTGTCCGAAACGAATGCAAATTTTCATACGTACCAGCTGAGGCAGGTGAGATCGTTACGAGTGGTGTTAAGAACTTTGCACTCCTTAACCCCAACTGAAGTGATAAAGGAGGAACTAACGGTGCTTGGTTTCAAAGTACGCCAGATAACCAACGTTCTGAAGGAGAATAAGGATCAGCCAGGAGTAAGGAATAGAATTCCACTACCTTTATTTTTTGTAGACCTGGAGCCATCACCTGGTGTCGAGAAGATTTATGAAATCAAGAGATTGCACTACACTATCGCGAAGATAGAGAAGCGTTACTCCAAGAGGGAAATCGTGCAATGTCACAATTGCCAAGCGTATGGCCACACGAAGACCTATTGCCACCACTTGCAGCGTTGCGTAAAATGTGGCAAACAACACAAATCTGTGGAGTGCAAATCTGCACCAAACCGATACAAGATCCTGCAGTGTGTGCACTATGCCTGGAAGGACATCCGGCCAACTACAAAGGCTGACAGACTTATAAGAACCTCAAATCCAGATACCAGAAGAACCGGATTCAAGATAAGACAACCAGAACAAGAAGTGAACCTTCTGGAATTGTTAGTAATAATGTATCACTATTATCACTCTGAACTACTTGGAGGTAGTAAATGTGGAGCCCTGCCGCAGCAACTATCTCAACCTCAATATTCTGTTCATACTAACACACATATTCCATCAACAACTTCAAATTCCTCATATTCCTCCTCCTTCAAATGCAATAGATCATACCAGTTTGTTAGCCGTTGTTTGTTAGCATCTTTCCTAACCGATTTCAAATCCCTAGTTACTCCACTCATATCACTCCTCACAAATCTCGTATCTCACCTCATCCCTCCTTTAAAAAATCCTTAATGACTCAAATCCTGAAACCCATATCCATTCTCCTTTGGAATGCGAATGGTGTTCGAAATCACGTTGACGAACTAACAGCTTTACTACGAGACATGAACATTGACGTAGCCCTAATTACAAACTGACCACAAAACAGCATTTAAAAATTCTATAGTACATAACATACGTACTGACCATCCTGACGGTAGAGCACATGCCGGTACTGCTGTCATCGTACACCAATCCCTCTCTCATCACTTACTCCCATTACATACTCAAGATTTCCTACAGTCAACCGCTATTGTAAACAACACCTTCTCCTTTCCAGTCACCCTTGCATCAGCATATTGCCTTCCTAACAGATCCATATCCAAAGTCCAGTTCAGTTCTCTCCTCAACTCCTTAGGTCATCATTGTATCCTGGGTGCAGACTTAAATGCCAAGCATTAAAAATGAGGTTCAAGAACCACGAATTCTCATGGGATAACATTTCTGTCTGCACTCAATTCCCAACGTTTCAGTCTCCTTCCACCCAACTCACCAACCTACGGGCCCACTGATCCTTACCACAATCCTGATATCCTTGATTTTTTCATCCACAGTGGTTTAGGGCCCATCAATCATTCCCTTGCCCGTCTTGGCGAACTTTCCTCAGATCATAGTCCATTATTACTTCAATTATCAATAGCTCCTATTCCGAAACCCCCTTCACCGTCCTTCATCAGAGGCCCAGTTAACTGGAAACTCTTTCATCAAATCCTTTCCGATAATATTGACCTCATAATAACCCTGAAAAACCCAGAAGATCTCGATAATTCCGTACATTCCTTTACCACCACTATTCAGCAAGCAATCTGGACTGCCTCCTCTCCAAATCTCTCCTCAAAAATTAATAAGACAAATAATTTACCTCAATACCTGCTTTTTTTTTTTTTGTTCTTCCCTACCTCGCCTTTTAGGCTAAACGGGATTCTCCCGGGCCGGAGGGTGAGGGGGGGAATTTAAAATCCCCTCCGGCACCGGGACGCGAACTCGTACTTTTTAAATCATCTCAAATCTTGTTCTCTGGATGCCAGGCAACTCGCGGTGCTGTGCACACGCTTTAACCTATTCGGCCACCCGAATCCTTCGACAACTTTTTCCTAAAGCTGTTATATTTCTCACCTACTTATATAATGCCATCCTAAGAACCACCCACATTCCACTATTATGCTGTTTCCGAAACCAGGCAAACCTCCCAACACCTCAACGTCCTACAGACCAATTAGCCTACTTCCGATCCTCTCAAAAATCTTTGAAAAGATCCTCCTGAAACGAATCCTACCATTTATAGAATCCCAAAATCTTTCTTCTGGACATAGCTCAAGCTTTCGACCGAGTATGGCACGCCGGGCTTCTTTCCAAGCTGAAAACCCATCTTCCTCAGTCCTTATACCTAATCCTCCGCTCCTACCACTCTGATCGCACCTTTCGAGTTCGCTGTGTTACAGAATTTTCCAATTTCTTCCTAGTTGAAGCCGGTGTTCCACAAGGCAGTGTTTTGGGTCCAGTTCTCTACATCCTTTTCACTGCCGATATCCCTTCAAATCCCGATACCTTCCTAGCTACATTTGCTGATGATACTGCCATTCTAGCCTCCCATTAAGATCCTCAAATAGCATCTCAAAACCTACAATCTCACCTCTCCTTGATTGAGCAGTGGTGCAACAACTGGCGCATCAAAATCAATGAAGCAAAATGCAAACATATTACTTTCACCCTGCGACGCAGATTCTGTCCCACAATCCTTTTCAATTCAATACCACTTCCCTACTCAGATACAGTCCGTTACCTTGGCTTCCTTCTAGACAAAAGACTAACTTGGAACCCACATACGAGACTTAAAAGACAAGAACTTAATCGACGATACGGCCAATTATACAGACTACTGACTAGAAAATCTCTACTTTCAATTGACAACAAATTACTGATCTACAAGACAATCCTGAAACCTATTTTGACCTACGGACTTGAACTTTGGGGAACAGCAAAATTTTCTAACATCAAACGCATCCAATCCTTTCAATCCAAAATCCTCCGAACAATAGTCGATGCTCCGTTCTACGTATCCAACAGAACCCGACATTATTACCTTAATATCCCATTTGTCCTTGACCTTATCACTCAAAAATTTATCTAATTCCATCAGAACCTTATCAATCATCCAAATCACCTGGCACAATCCCTATCTAGTTCTACTCATCCCTACAAACCCTCCACGAAGGTTGAAGCGGCAGTGGCCCAGAGATCTTTTATAGTATGTATCTTGGAGTTCTGGCAATGACCAGATTCTCCACTCAAGACATGAATGTATGTCAGAAGTGCTCTCGCTCAAACTACACTGGCTTCATCACCAGTGACTTGGTTGAGAGAGTAGCGCAGGGATTTGTTAGAGCCGCTTTTCTTTCTATAGTTAGAGGGAGAAGCCTAGCTTTGGGTTCCCTACCTGATTGCACTGATTGTATATATTGTAAATAGGTATGACTGTGTTTTTATGTTTTTAATTTACTTATCTTTAGGTTATTTTATTTTTTATTGTACATAGTTTTTTTTATTATTATTTAGTTATTATTTTACTTTTGTTATTTTATATTTTCTGTATATATGGTCTGAATGTGTTCATTTATTACTATAATCATTGTCCACGAGACAGAATATTACATGTCAAAAAAAAAAAAAAAATTCTTCTAACTTCGAATTTTGGTTCTCCAGAAAAGTCTGTATTGTTTTTAATTTTTCTGCTTTTTCAAATGTTATAGTAGCCTGCTTTTCCAGAGTTATTTTTAACTCCTTTACCTCGCTGGCATTAGCATCGGTGCAAATTTCAATCCTTTGACCTCCGCCGTTAGGTCCTGGATGGCGGTCGTAGCTGTAACCCGGCGTCGGAGGCAGTTGGTTGCTTAGAAGCTGATCTTGCAGGGCTAGTGTACTTATCGCTCAATTGAGTAGTTTTTTTGTGCTTTTACACAGTTTGGGCATGCCCAATTCTTCCGTGATGCCATTAATTTTTCAAATCCACCTTCGTCTGCGATAAGGCATTTGCCATGAAAAATAGCTAGACATGTAGAGATAGAGCATGTCAGTGTTTTTTTTTTCTTCTCTGGTAATTATCTGTCTACAAATTGGGCATGCAACCATTTTTCCTGGTAAAAATAAAGTATAAAATCTACAAAATAGTAGAAAAAAAAACGTTAAATGATGAAACGAAAATTGACATAACGCCAACTTGAACTTGATCGCACCCTTGGATTCAGTACATTTAATATATGGTTTCGGTTAATATATACAACAAATCTCCGTGTACAAACTACTAAATTCACTAATTAAACTCGAGCTATATAACTGCTACACACTAACTGTTTAGAGGCTTAGATTACATCGTATATAATGTTGTAATGACATAACAGCATTTATGGACAAACAGGATACCTATGACTACCCTAACGAACATCCGACACACAGGACGTTAACATGGAGAAATATAAAGACGAAGCCAACGGAATGTCCGTCTCCGTGTTTGTCAGACTCCGTGCGAATATATACTCGATAACAATTCGCGCCGATAAAGTAATCAAAAAGGCGAAAGAGATAAATAAATCAGCCGTAGAAAATAAGATAACTTTTGAAGATTACCTGCACAGCTTGACAGAAAGGAGTCCAAGACGACGTTTCGTTCAATTATTTCGACAGAGCATAAACTTTTTCCGTCGTACATACAAAGACTTTCCTTTCGCCACAGGATGATAAACTTCATCATATCGACGGAATTCGTACTTTGGCTCATGGTCATTATTCCATACCGGATGGGTAGATGAGTTATTGGGGTATGGCATATTTAATCCCAAGTAAAAATTGTAATTAGTTTTGTAGTGAATATTTTTGTTGTAAATAAATCGTTTGTCAATGTTTTATTGTATATAAATCGTTTGTCAATAGTTTTGTGATAAATAGTTTTATTGTGAATAGATTTCTTGTCAAAAAAGAAATAAATAAATATTTATATATGAAATAGTTTTTCCCTCTTGAAATCTATCCCAATACTGAAAAAAGTTTAAATATTTGTAGATAGGCTTATTGTAAATAGTTTGGTTATAAAAAAAAATAATGAAAAAATATTTTTAAAAAATTAGTAGTTTTATTTTCATTAATAGATATAGGATATTTCTATATTTTAGTTGAAAGACAATGACTTTTAATTCGAACCCCAATTGAAATATATTCTATGAATGAATGGTGAAAATGAAGAACGGTTTAAGAACTTTACCGTTTCCAGATAAATTATAATAGATATCTATTATTCTTTTAGTTGAGCTACTCTTGTTGTTAATTAATGAAAATGAGCTATGAATGGGCACCTGGCGTGGTACTGTCGTGCTCTTAAACCAAAAGAATGTATGTTGATAATTATTAACAATGATATGTTATCAACAATCATTCCCGACGCATAAATTATATTTAGAAAACTAAGATGAGTGCAAAAACAGAATGGAGTTCTTAAGATGAATTTTATAATCAACCACCATAAAGTATAAAAGAGAGCAAAGTAAACCGATTCTGAACAGTCTTCAACTAGGGTCTGGTTAAGCAACACCATACTCAGCAAATTTCCAATCTCGAAGATACGAGTTGTCCCCGAGTAAAAACACCGAGACACGGCCCCCCATTTCCAGAATCTATTAAGTGTCTAATATGTGGATCATCAAATTGCTGAAAAACGAATCTCAGGTTGAGTTTAATTTACGATCCTGTAGGTTTGAGGTATAAGAATATTTACTTATTTGCTAAATCTTTACATCAGCCAAAGTATAGAGGACTAGCGCGGGTGCTAGAACCTCTAGAGGATATTGGTTTTTTCAATACGAAGATAACTCAAATTTACCGCCACCGAAGGAAGCTCGAATCAGTTCTATATTTATTTTCGATGACATCACCTGACATAAACAAGACAATGTTGGAGTCTACTTTTGCATGTGGTGGCATAATGGTGTGGACATTTTCTACTTGAGTCAGAGTTATACCGGAATTCCGAAATATCTTTTTTTTTTTTTTTTTTTTTATCTATTTATTGAATAATAATACAATCAGCCACTGGAGGGCTATAAGTATTAGGGCTAAGAGTTCTCATTCAAACAATATATACAAATAATAGAGAAATAAATATAAATATAAAAAGTAAATAAATAATACTGATGAAGAAAGAAAATAAAAGAAAAAAAAATAAACAATAACATAAAAAGAAACTTATAAACACAATCATACCTATATACAATATATACATTCGCCCAAGAATCTCCGAGCCAGGCTTTTTCCCCCACATGTGGAAGGCAAAGCAAGACTCCAGGAGATTCCAGTGCCACTTTTTCAGCCGCATCACTGGTATTAGAAGCCAATGGAGACTGAAAGAGGGCACTAGAGCCACAGACGCTCGGGACATGAGTGGAGAAGCTGGCCATTGCCAGGACTCCAGAAGCATATTTACAAGAGATCTCTGGGCCACTGCCGTTTTAACCTTCGTGGAGGATTGTAGGGATGAAGGGAGCTGGATAGGGATTGAGCTAGAGGATTTGGATGATGGATAAGGTTTTGGTGAAAGTTTGAGAATCTGGTTGGGATGATGTCGAGGACAAATGGGATGTTAAGGTCATGGTGTAGGGTCTTGTTTGTGACATAATATGGGGCATTGACTATAGTTCTAAGTACTTTGGACTGGAAGGATTGGATGCGTTTGATATTCGAATGTTTAGCAGTTCCCCACAGTTCAAGTCCGTAGGTCCAGATAGGTTTCAGTATGGTCTTGTAGATTAAAAGTTTATTTTCAATCGAAAGATGGGATGTCCTACTTAGTAATCTATACAGCTGGCCATATCGTCGGTTAAGTTCTTGTCTTTTAAGTCTGGTATGTGGGTTCCAAGTTAGTCTTTTGTCAAGAAGGAAGCCAAGGTAACGGACTGTGTCAGAGTAGGGAAGTGGAATTGAATTAAAAAGGATTGACGGACAGGATCTGCGTCGCAGGGTAAAAGTGATATGTTTGCATTTTGATTCATTGATTTTGATGCGCCAGTTGTTGCACCACTGCTCAATCAAAGAGAGGTGAGATTGTAGGTTTAGAGATGCTATTTGAGGATCTGAGTGGGAAGATAGAATGGCAGTATCATCAGCAAATGTAGCTAGAAATGTATCGGGATTGGAAGGGATATCGGAAGTGAAGAGGATATAGAGAACTGGGCCCAAGACACTGCCTTGTGGAACACCAGCCTCAACTGGATAGTAAGTGGAGAATGCGGTGTCACAACGGACTTGAAAGGAACGATTTGAGAGGTAGGATTTGAGGACTAGGTATAAGGATTGGGGTAAATGGGTTTTGAGCTTGAAAAGCAAGCCATCGTGCCACACCCGGTCGAAAGCTTGTGCTACGTCCAGAAAGGCACCAGTGCAATAATGCTTGTTTTCAAGTGCAGAGGATATATGGTCCACAACACGAAGGCCTTGTTGGACAGTGGAATGTCTTGAGCGGAATCCAAACTGATGAGAAGGGATGTTGTGGGATTCGATTATGGGTAGGATGCGTTTGAGAAGGATTTTCTCAAAGATTTTTGAGAGGATCGGGAGTAAGCTTATCGGTCTATAGGATGATGTGTTATTAACAGGTTTACCTGGTTTTGGAAACAGGATGATTATGGAATGTTTCCACACCAAAGGAAAGTTGGTTGTGCGAAGGATGCAGTTGTATAGATAGGTAAGGAATATGATTGCTTTTTTGGGAAGTTGTCTGAGGATTTGTGAAGTGAGGAGATCATATCCAGGGGATTTTCGGGGTTTTAATTTGTTTATAAGGAATTTGACCTCAGAGGGGTTAACAGGTTTTGGAGGTAGAGAGAGAGGAATTGGTGAAGAGAGGAATTCTTCAACTTCAGCAGTGTGGCTGGGATGGAGTTCGGGGTGAGGGGTGAATGTGTAGGATAAATGTTTAGCAAACTCCTCTGCTCTATTCGCATCTGACGAAGCCCAGGAACCATCATCACGGCGAAGTGGATGGGAAATGGACTGGAATTTAAGGATTTTTTTGGTTACGTTCCAGAGGGAGTTATCACTAGCGGATAATGAGGAGAGGTAGGAATTGTAGGATTGGGTTTTAAAAGTTTCCAGTTTCTTTTTTACCTGTTTGGAATAATAATTATACGATTTCCGGTCATCAGGATGCCTAGTTCTTTGCCAAAGGGTCCTAGAGCAACGTTTGCTATGGATTAGGTCCAATAGATCTTGAGGTAAAGGATTTATGTTATGGTATTTTTTGGGACGATCAGGTGAGGATGCAGTCCAAGCTGCTTGCTGGATCAGGGTAGTGAAGGAATGCACTGCATCGTCGAGGTCTTCAGGTGTTTTTAAGGAAACTCTGAGGTCAATATTATCTTCCAGTATTTGACGGAAAAGGTTCCAGTTAACTGGCCCCCTGATAAATGAAGGTGGGGATGATTTGGGAATGGGAGATGTGGAAACGGTTAGGACTAGAGGACTATGGTCTGAGGAAAGATCATCAAACCTTGAAATAGAACAGTGTAGTGATCCTAGACCTTTGTGGAGGAAAAAGTCTAGAAGGTCGGGATTGCGGTTGGGATCTGTTGGCCAGTATGTGGGTGTATTAGGTGAAAGGATGTTGCTGCGATGGGAATTAAGTGCAGATAGCAATGTTCGGCCTCGGGAATTTGTGGATCTGGCTCCCCATTGCTTGTGTTTTGCATTTAGATCTGCACCTAGGAGGAAGTGGTGTCCTAAGGAATTCAGGAAGGAAATTATTTGGGATTCGGAAATGGGTGTTTTAGGTGGGGAATATGCCGCAACTAGTGTTATTGGGTAAAGGGGTGTTTGGATTATTACGGCTGTGGATTGTAGGAAATTATGGCTTGGTAAGGGAAACAAATGATGGGAAACGGATCGATGGATAATTATGGCAGTGCCACCATGTGCTGTTCCATCAGGATGGTCGGTTCGATAAATATTGTAGCCGGGCACGTTGATTTGTCGTTTGTTGGTTAGTCGAGTTTCAGTTATTAGTGCTATGTCGATGTTTTTGTCATGTAATAAGATTGTCAGTTCGTTGATGTGGTTCCGAATACCATTCGCATTCCAGAGGAGAATGGAGAGGAATTTGGTTGAGGACATTTATGGATTTCTTGGCAGTGGAATGAGGTTGGATATAACATTGGTAAGTAGCGAAATAAGGGGGGTAATGAGAGATCTAAATTCGGAAAGGAAAGATGTCAATAGGCTTGTGAGGTCAGTGGAATTGGAAGGAGGAGGAATGAATGTGTGAGTATTTAACCTACGTTCAGGGATGGAGGGATATGGGTCTTGAGGTTGATGTGTGAATTCTTGAGGTTTAGATTCTTGTGGCAGGGCCTGAGATTGAGTGTTTACAGTGTCTCCTTTGAACATCTGAGCATAGGACACTCTTCCGTTCACTGTTCTATAGGGTTGTCTTGGTGGCCTGGATGTCCCTTCTTCTCTAGGCGTTGCGTACATTCGTGTTTTCAAATCTTTGTAAGTTTGACAACCCTTGTAGTTGGCTGGGTGTCCTTGGTGGCATAAAGCGCATACTGCAGGTGAAGTTCTAGACTTCCTACAGTCCTCTGTTTTGTGTTGCTCACCACACCTCACACATCTAGGAATGTGATGACAATACCGTTTCGTATGGCCATAAGCCTGGCAGTTATGGCATTGAACGATGTCGCGCTTGCTGTAGGGCTTTTCTACAACAACGCTTGTATAATAAAGGCGTGTGACCTTGTAGATGTTTTCGACATCAGGTGTTCGGTCAAGGTCAACGAAGAATAGTGGAAGAGGTATTTTATTTTTTATTCCAGGCTGTTCTCTATCCTCCTTAAATATGTTCACTATCTGGCGAACATGGAATCCCATACCCGTGAGCTCTTCTTTTATAGCATCTGTTGGCGTAGATGGGTGCAGTCTTCTGATAACGACCCTGAGCGCCCTCTCTTGACGCAGTTGATACGTGTGGTAATCAGCCTTGGTTTCAGATAAATATTTTATGATTTTTCTATAGGTTTCTGGAGTGTCGGGCATTAACTTAGTGTCATTGGTGCGGCTTTGGCATAAATATTTTCCTGAACCTACCAGATTATTCAATTGATTACACATCAATTGAAAATTTTTAATATTTCTAACAAATATTGGTGGGGGTTTGGGTTCTCTGGGGATGGATGCTGCTTCCATTTGTTCGTTGTTTATATTTGAAAGCACTTCAAATGGATTCGAAGTGAAAAACGGCGATTCTTCACCCATAGCTTGAGTTGTCTCATAATTGTTGGGTTGTTGTGAGGAGCCAGGTTGGGGTTCCACTTCTTCTATGGAGCTCCCTGGTGTGGCTGGTGGAGTGTTTCTTTTCGAATGCCTTGTCTTTTTTTTAATGGGAGAACTAATTGTAGTATCCAGGCTCCTGGACCTAGTGTTTTTGCCCTTACTCGACATTAGCATGTGATAATATCGCATTTCATATTTATTTTTAAAAGAAAAATTGATAAAAGTGAAGAGAGGAAAAAGAAAAAAATTTTATTGAACACGAAAATATAGACGCGCTCTTGGAGAGCACAGATCTGCCTCCGACGGAGGGATCTAGCCCACTGGTATTAACGACTGTTGCAGCTTATGGCTGGCCGTTATCTAACTAACCTAAGGTCTATTTACACTGTTCACTCTTGTGTTGTAAATAAGTGATTACTCACCTTATTTTTTTTGTCCAGTATAAACGTAATTGTTAATGTAACTGATAGCACTAATTGTTCACATTAAACTTGTATACTGCCACTGATAAATGAGATTTTTATAAGAGACGACCTGACGTATGTTTAACTAGGGCTAACGCATGCGCAGAACTCCGAAATATCTAATCAGATAAAACGCAAATATCCTCATTCTATTCCGATAAGATGTACTTAATTTAAGAAAGATCGATGATGATCACGTCAATTCTGATATGGATTTGAAAACATTAAAAAAAATATGTTATTGGTGTTGGAAAGACGATAAGTACGCAAGTAGTGTGAGACAAAGACGGTGTAATTTCAAACGGCAGATATCGAAAAGGATTCGATGCCTATATAATACCTTGAACGATTACCTAATGCTCAGTCAGCTAGTAGATATGGAACCATCAAAATCTTCTGAAGCGGTTACTCGCCAAATTATTGAAATGAGGAAAGCAATTAACCGAAAATGCAACTTATTGAAGAGAAGTAGAGAGGAGATTGAGGAGTATCGAAAGGAGAAATATAAGCCCGTTATCGATGTATTGAATCGATTAAGTGTTATCAACACACCTTCAATAAAGAATCAAACAAATTATTTTGGTGCAAATGAGGAGAAAGAGAAAAAATCATTTGAAGCCACATACAATGATTGAGGAACGAGACAAAGACACAATTGAGGAAACACCGCTGGCTCCTTCATTAGAGCTGTTGCGATCGAGATGGCTATATCCAGAGTCTTCGGAGAACGTCAGACAGCGGTTCCTTTAAAACAAGATGTGTTTGAAAAAAATCCTGATAGCCATGGAACTGAGATCTTCTTTGAAGATGGTAAGAGAAGAAGCTCTTCTCTTACCTTCTGAAGGCATGGAAATAGTTGAACTTGAAAGAGGTTGGTGAGGTAGCTTCGAAGTACATTAAAAAACTAGCCAGCAATGATATAAAAAGATCTCGGTATGATAAAAGGTATAGTCTAAGACGGCCAAAGGTTCACCGCTGGTGATACTGTTGTCTCAATATAAAAATATATTATTTCCGTGGGTGATGGCACGCCTGGTCTTTTTGAACTTTTGCTTATGGCAAATCCAAAACTTGATATTGCAACAAAGGGTGACTTCTGTACAAGAAAATATTGAACCAGGCTAACCTCACAAGAAGGAATACAGCACAACTAGCCCAACGCGACAACTAAAGAACAATTTGAAACATAAAAATATGATCTCTAAACTATTCCCGTCGAAGAAAGGAAGTGGAATCGATGATCCCAACATTTTAGTTCACAGATTGAGAAAGTTGATCGAATTTCCCGATATCGCTAAGAAACTCTCAGAAATTCGTCGTATAGAATCGCAGCTTAGGTGGTATAAATGCTTAGTAATACCAGTTCATATTCTCAGTTCAATATGACGACTGTTGAAGAGCAGATCGTATATGAGTTGAAAAAAACAGCTAGAAGATCATTTCAACGAAGAAGTGTCCTACTTAAAGGTAACTATGATTTACCGTAATCGGACTTGGTGGAATTGATTCCTTACTCGTGAATAGATAATGACTACAAATACCTACTTACTGCGATCGATCGCTTCTCGAAATACGCTTGGACAGTGCCGGTCAACAATACGACATCGCTCGATTTAAGTCAGGCATTTGAAAATATATTGAAAGAAAACAAAACCCTATAAACAAAATCTCTACGAACAATAAACTGTATCAAGAAACAAGAACTAACAATTGCGGTCATCTATTTACTGCATCTCATATTGAAAGTTTCCGATCAGAAGAAACTATGGGAGGCTCTAGAAAGGTATATAAAGACGTATCCGCGAACAGAAGCAATATTCAAACTTCAGTCACAGACTGTTCCTGGCTCACTTGCAGCGCACATCTCTGGTGACGTCATAGCAGCTCTCAAAGCTTTTTAACGGTTTTCCTGCTATTGTTTACACCTACAATAAGCGAGGTTCACGTAAGTACGTAGTTTGATTATTAACATGCTATTGGTTAATTTAATTATTTTTAAGTAGTTTACCACCAACGACTAACGCTAACTTGCTGTCTGACGCTAATTCATAATAAACCACTATGGAACACCTCAACATACTGACTGCAAATAAATTAAAACGAAACAAACGTAATAAGCTAATAAATTTCGAGGGATACATAATACCAAACAAAACATCATCCGCACCGAGACCTACCATAACACCAACGGTAACATTAAACAGTTTTTTCGGCTTTAGAATCAGTTAACACTAATGATAAACAACCAAATAACGATGAACAAACACCCTCCCTCCACTAGTACTAATACTCCAAACAATACACCAACCATACAACAAATTTTCAAACCTCCACCTGTTGTAATTAGACTACCAATGTCCTAGGTGCTGGGTACTTCCTGGGGCTCTTTTAGATGTCAAGATTCACAACTTTACCATCCATTCAAATATGGATGAAACAAAACTGTATCTAGACAACCAAAAGGACCATAATGCTGCAAAAAGAGTACTAAATGCGAGTGATAGCATTGATTACCTACCACACATATTTCTATTGATTACCGCCCACTGAACCAAGTTCCTACTCCTTCATCAGCTTCCGACTTCAGACCCATCTCCATTTTATCCAATCTATCCAGGCCTCTAGAAAGATTAATCCACTCTCAGTTGAACAGCTTTCTCGAGCAAAACCATCTCCTCAATCCTTTACAATTTGGTTTACGTCCCCATTATTCCAACCAGTCTGCCTAAAGATTACCCAAGACCTCCATTCCGCCATAGATAAATAGAAAATCTCCATCCTAATCCTTTTTGACTCCGTCAATCATGAGGTCCTTCTTTCCAAACTTCAAAGCCTGCCCATATCAAAAAGCATCCTAAAATGGTTCCTCTCCTTCTTATCCGATCGATCTCAAACAGTTGTAATTCCGAACAAACTTCCATCATCTCCCCTTAAACTAATACGAGGTGTACCTCAGGGTTCCTTACTCTCCCCGATCCTTTTCTCTATTTATATTAGTGACCTTCCTGACGCCATTCAATACTCCTGCTACCACCTATATGCCGATGATTTCCAAATTTACCAATCATTCCAACCTTCTGAGAAGCCTGAGACTGCCCGGAAGCTACAAGAGGATATCGACTGCATCAACAGATGGGCAAAAATAAATGAATACATAAATAAATGCAGATAAAACTAAGGCAAATCTCATCGGGTCCAGACATCTCATTAGATCCCTTCCTTACTTTCCTCTACTTTATTTCAATAACCGTCTCATCCATTTTCCCTCTACAGTCAAAAACCTAGGAGTAACCTTTGACCAGAACATCTCCTGGAATAATCATATCTCCCAGATTACCCTTAAATGTCCTTAAACAATTCCTAAGGTTTCGTGATTGTATTCCTCTAAAAACCAGACAGCTCCTTGTAATCTTCCTTATATCCCCCCGCTTGGACTACGGCTGTTTGGTGTATGGAGGGCTATCTGTCAGGCTAGAAATGAGACTGAAGAAACTCATCAACTGTTTCAGAAGATACATCTTCGGGATCCCCAGGCGTTCGCATGTATCATTCTGGCACACCGAGTTGAATTGGCTTTATCCTACTACAATTCCTCCTTGGTGTTTTCCTTTTCCATACTCTCAGAACTAAGAACCCTCAATACATCCTGAAACTTCTTACTCTACGCTCCTCTATCCACAATCTTAATACTTTTTTTTATTGAGAAAAAAAATACATTTTGCCTCAATTAAGGGCAGTGAGTATTTGGGATGTATGAAACAATCAAACCATATATACAATAAAATAAAAGCAATAGAAAGTTATAACAAAAGAAAACTTGGAATAACAGAATAAACCAAATATGAGACAACATTACACACACACACACACACACACACACACACACACACACACACACACACACACACACACACACACACACACACACACACATATATATATATATATATATATATATATATATATATATATATATATATAATAGAATAAAAAAAAAAATTAAAAACACATTCATACTTATTTACAACATTTACAGTCAGCCGAGGGAGCTCCGAGTCGGGCCCTTTCCTCCACGTGTGTAAACAATTATGCACCCTAATGTATACACATACAGAAATCAAGCTAACCCAACTAACACATCTCTACTCACACAAAAACCACACGTATTCACATGGCACGATTGACTTCAGCAACAACGACCATATACCTGTAGTATACCAACCAGGACACAACACAACCTATAGACAACAAATACAATTTCAAACACACCCACTGGAAACAATACAAGAAACAAGTCTTTAGCGACACACCTAATATCACCACCCTCAAAATAACTACAGAAATCGACAATTCCATCAATACTATACAACATTATCCATAATGCAGCTACTACTACCATACCCCCCTTTTAACCCCACTCCAATTAACTTACGGCAACTACCAAAAAACATTTTATCACTCATAAAACAACGAAACAACATAAAAAACTGCTGGTTCAGGACCAAAGACCCAACTTAGAAACCAGTCATAAACAATCTTACGAAACAAATAACATCCCTTATATCGCAGTGGAAAACGGAAAAGGCATGAATAATTTCACCGCACCAACAATGACCACAAAAAATTCTGGAAGTTAGTCTGAAGACACCTAGGCGATGTGCTTCTCACTCCCGCAGTTCAGGCAAACATTCTCTCAGAATATTAGGTATAAAGAGAGGATTCCCGCACTTACACCATCTATCATCTTATCCCACATCCAAATAACATACTAAAGTTTATATTCTCCACCCACCATGATGAGAAAAACAAAGGGAAACAAATCTGCAGGACAAAATTCCTTCTGTCCTTATCAAACAACTACCCCGTAAAACCCTAATGTTTCTCCTAAATATTTTTAACTCTTGCTCACTCCTCAGATATTTCCCGACGGAGTGGAAACATGCTTTTGCTGTTGCACTCCTCAAGCCCCGTAAAAGAGGAGTGGTTCTGGAAGAGTATCGACCGATCAGCCTTCTCAACCACATCTCAAAAATACATGAAAAACTAATCCTTATCCACATCCGTAAACAATGCGATTTACATAACATTATAACCACAAAACAAACTGGGTTCTCTTGCGGCGTTAGATGCTACTATCACGTGGCAAAATTGCACTACGATACAGCTAATAATCTAAAGAAAATTCTTGCCACAGCCATGATCTCGATCGACTGCACACAGGCATTTGATTCTGATTCTCACACCATCCTTATCGATTAACTCATGATTCACTGATTCCACGACCAACTGGTCGATATAATTGGCTCATAACTCAGTGAGAGGACCTTCTCAGTTCGAGTCAAAACTGACATGTCCCTCCCCCTCCCAGTTACTTTAAGCGTTCTGCAGAGCTCACGTCAAGGTGGGGGTATTTGGAGGAAGTTATTTTTTTTGTTTTTTTTTTACATATTTCCAAACACACGTGCATTGGTTTACAGGTAAATCAATACCTCGCCAGTGACCAAAATACAAAAACAAAAAAAAAAAATTGTTGAAAATAACAATTTTTTAAATTAAATTAACAGAGAATAAATAACAAATTGAAACATTTTTTAAAATATTTTTTTACTTTAATTTTTTTTTAAATTTTATAAATTTTTATATATATATATATATATATATATATTTATTTTTATTACCAAATTATAGAAAACTAAACAAAAGTTGCAAAAATTTGAAAATCAAATCGTAATTCGTACATACCCACTCTGCTAGTATATACGAACAATAATATGAAAACATTAATTTCAAGTCTCTATGAGTAATACATGGTGCTATATGTATACTTTGCATATTATCGATTCGAGGACATTTATATTCTTCAAGATTGATAATTTCACACGAGTAAAAAAAATATTTTTTTTGATGCACTTTAACAAAAATATATTTATAATTTAAATCGACATATTAATGTTTTTATAAAATGTTCTGCAGCGTCGATTGATCTATATATTATGGGTTCTGTGCCTAGATTATTGTTTACGTCCATTATACTATTATCTTTCTTAAGGTAAATACAATAAGAAATAGGTTTATGAAGATTGTTTAAGAAAGTATATTTATCTAGTGGGTTGACTGGCATGATGTGTTCCAGGTAGCACTCGAAATCGGCGTATACAACATAGGGTACCTTTAACGTTTTTTCAACATGGTCGAAAGAAATAAAATTATTTTTCCCCGACAACTCGGTCCTTACAGGTTTGTTCCTGATACATTGACATAAATGTTCATTGTATTTAATATCAGAATACAAATGTGTAAAGCATCTTTAGCATATGTTTAGGCAATGTTCATTTTTCGAAATTTGAGGACCTACTAATTTATTAAAATTTTTAATATAAACATAATGCTGTTTACCCCCTTCCTCTAATAACAATAGATCTCTGTGATCATCTAATTCTTTTTTTACTACTTTGAGGGAGTAACCATTATTTTTTTCATCAAGAGCAAAAACTTTTACAGAAATATTATTTGATGCTTCAATGCTTATTCGATGAAGTGGGGTGGGGCAGTCAACACATGTAAAGTCGTACCTATTTTGTATTCGTTCATAACTTAAAACTCGTTCAGGATTTTCTAAAACAAATTTTGATAAAATTGAATATTTAAAACAAAAATTATCTTGGTTTTCTACATTTATATATGCTTTTCTATTTTTAATTTTATCTGGTAACTACCTCGAAGTGGTTTGAATTGGTTAACTTTCAATCGTAATCCCTCTATTACATAAATTTTCCATCCCAACTTCTTAATTTCCATACTTTTCATTTCATAAATGATTTTATGGAACCCACTATCTATTATTTTTTCTATTTTTGTATCTTTAAAAATCGCCTTATTACGGGTCTTAAAAGATGTCTACATAGTTTCCCCTAACTGATATATCATTACGCAATTAGCCCACATATTTATTTTAATTGAATTATGTTCTTGGAGGGAAGCATTTATTCTAATAAAAGCATTGTTTCTAATGCTATTAAAAAAATTTAGATAGATCGTAATTATCGTCGCACCTAATAAAATAAGACCTCAATATCCCTTTAAAAGCCGTCTCATACTTTGAAAAACCTGCTTCATCGAGTTTGAGGCCAAAGGGGTCCTGCCGTTGTGGTTCTTGTCTAGGCTTTTTCCTTGGAGGTTCATTATTACAAATATCCTCATGTCTGAAATAATTGTAAATGTTTGTAAAATTGGTATTGCAGATACGGCACGATCTATTAAAAACTACTTTACATGCCATCTCATGCTTTATTCTAGTATCCTTTCGTGTAAACACCTGCCCACATTTACTACAAATTAGACACATTGTTTATCAAAATCATCAAGACGAGACAGGTATTTACACCTGTTTTTCATGCCTTACACGGTCTTGTTCTCTATTAAAAGATTTTCCACGAAATGAACATAACAGCTTCATATTATTTAAAAATTCCTGGGTTTGAGTGGAATCCCTACAAATAGTCTCCTGTTGTATTCTGTTATCTAATCTAGTAAAAGATTTGCCACATTTGGTGCATATACACGGAGCTAGTTGTCGAAATTCCTGACTTTAAAAGCACGTTAATTCATGAGCCATACACTCTCAATAGCTTGCAAATATTTTATTACAATTTATTCATTACAATTTATATATATATATTTAATAAAGAAATATTATTAAGTTGAAAAAAAAATTATCTCTGATCGATAAATGAATAATATATATTAAATTGAAAAAAAAAATAACGATAATAAGAAAACACTAAACAAGAAAACTGTAAATATAAATATACAAGAAAACACGAAAATAAAAACTTTAAACTTGATCAAATGTATAGAACAATAAGAAAAATCGGCGGATCAGAACGGAACGGAAGCGAAACAACGAATCTACCCTGGAGATCACGAGTGCATGTATTTAAAAAGTGATCTTCGCGAAATGCATTTTCAGGATTCGGCGGAATCAAAACTGTTACTTCCTCAGTCCCCCAAAATCTCTTTAATTCCTCCTGTAGTTCTGCGCATGCACTAGATTTGATTGCCACGTTTCTACATCGTCTCCCACAGTTTCTCTTTTTAAGTGGAAAAAGTTTACTTTTTTTTGCTCAAAAACTAATAACGCCGAGATCAACACAGCAGCAACAACAATGGACTAATACCACAGTGAGTAGTATTGATATTTACTGTGTTTTCTATAGCCAGTGAAACCAGTGTCCGAGGTGCATTATCGCTTGCCTTATCTGTCATAGCTACGTCTGATACTCCCCACTCTAGCAGTCGTGGCTCTGCCACGGATGAAGACGGACGGATCTGCGCTCGTCGTTTCTCCAAGTTCAAGGACACGCAGACGAAGTTTTATTTTTTTAATTTTAGATGCGATATTTTCATCAAGTGATGTCCACTAAGAGGTCTTGTTCTGCTGGCTCCACCCCTCGTAACTCACCACCTAAACAAAAAACTCGTCGCAGTAAGCGATCGACACCCCTCGGAACTCCTCCAGCAAACATTCAAGATTCTATACCTCAACCTCAACCAGGTACCTCTTCACAACAAATGGTCTCTGAATCTCCTTTTTTTACACCCATTCCATACCAGGTGCTTCAAAATGACAGAGAGGAGATGGATTCTGCACCGATACCTAGAGAACCACGGCCTCCTCCGATCTTTATCAAAAATATTAAAAATTTTCAATTATTATGTACCCAATTAAATAAAATCTGTGCTGATAGCTTTTCATGCCTTAACAGGACTAGTGACACAAAAATAACACCGGCCACACCTGAAGCCTATCGAAAAATAATCAAGTATTTGACCGAAACAGGATTTTCACACATACCAGCTGAGGGAAGATAGATCATTAAGAGTAGTGATAAGAAATTTACACTCCTCAATCCCAACTGAGGTTATCAAGGATGAGCTAACAGCGTTAGGGTTCAATGTTCGCCAAATAACAAACGTTCTCAAAGAAAATAGAGACCAGCCAGGAGTAAAAACTAAAATTCCACTGCCCTTATTTTTTGTGGATCTGGAGCCAACACCAGGGGTGGAAAAAATATACGACATACATCGATTATACTATACCATTGTAAAGGTTGAAAAACCATATCCAAAAAAAGAAATCGTCCAGTGCCACAATTTTCAGGCATACGGCCACACTAAGTCATATTGCCACCACATACCGCGCTGCGTGAGGTGCGGCGAATCACACAAAACTGGAGAATGTACCAAACCAATAAAAGATCCTGCAATCTGCGCCCTATGCTTGGCGGGTCATCCGGCCAACTAAAAGGTTGTGAAATCTATAAAAACCTCAAAGCTAGATACAAGCCCCGGAACCACGATGCTACACCTAAACAAGGAAGAGGACCCGCTAAAATCGTGGACTCTAAAGTTTCCTATGCTAAGTTACTCGGAGGTAGAGACCCGACTAATGAATGTGAGGCCCTGCCGGAACAACCAACTCAATTCCTACCTCAATATCATATCCCTCCTAATTTACCTAAACCTCAACAACCTAACCAATATCAAATCCCTCACATTCCCCCACCGTCCAATGCCACAGATCTTACTAGTTTATTGACATCCTTCCTTACCGAATTTAAATCCCTTGTCACCCCACTGATATCACTTCTTACAAACCTGGTATCTCATCTCATTTCTCCTTTAAAAAATCCTTAAATGACTTCCATCAAACCCATATCCATTCTCCTATGGAATGTGAATGGTGTTAGAAATCACACAGACAAACTAACAGCCTTACTACTAGACAAGAACATTGATGTAGCCCTAATTACAGAAACTCGACTGACCAAAAAACAGCTTTTGAAAATACCACAGTACTTAACGTGTCCTGACGGTAGAGCACATGCCGGTACTTCTGTCATCGTACATCAATCCCTCTCTCATCACATACTCCCATTGCCTAATCACGATTTCCTACAATCCACTGCAGTTGTAACCAAAACCTTTTCCTTTCCTGTCACCATTGCATCAGCATATTGCCCTCCTAACCTTTCCATCTCCAATGTTCACTTCACCTATCTCCTAAATTCCTTAGGAAACCACTTCATCCTGGGTGCGGACTTAAACACCAAGCATCAACAATGGGGTTCAAGAACCACGAATTCTCGTGGTCGAACATTGCTGTCTGCACTCAATTCCCAATGTTTTACACTCCTTCCTCCCAATTCACCTACCTACTGGCCCACTGACCCTAACCGTAATCCCGATATCCTCGATTTCTTTATCCACAAAGGTTTAGGTACCCTCCACCATTCCCTTGCACACCTTGATGAGCTTTCCTCAGACCAGAGCCCATTAATATTCCAATTATCATTAGCTCCTATTCATAAACCCTCTCCACCATCCTTAATCAGAGGCTCAGTTAACTGAAAAATCTTTCATCAAATCCTCTCCGATATTGACCTCAGAGTAACCCTGAAAAACACCGAAGACCTGGACAATGCTGTTCATTTCTTTAAGACTAAAATCCAGGAAGCAGTATGGACGGCTTCATCTCCTTATCATTCCTCAAAAATCCTCAAGAAACCCAATTTACCTCAACACACCCTTGACCTAATCCATATAATACGCCGTGCCAGATTATAATGGCAGAGCAACAGACATCCCGCCGACCGCCACTCCTACAATTATCACTGTAAAAAATTAAAACAAGAATTAGCCACCTTCAGATCCCGATCATTCAACTCCTACCTCACCACACTCTCTGCTTATGATAATTCCCTCTGGAATACCACCAAAAGAATCCTGAAATTCCTTCATATTTCCCATCCCCTTCGTCGAGGTGATGGTAGCTGGGCAGTGTCTGATGTAGACAAAGCCGAGGAATTCGCCAAGCACCTTTCCTATACCTTCACTCCCCATCTAGAATCTCATCCTACCCACACAGTAAAAGTAGAAGAATTCCTTTCTTCACCTATCCCACTCTCCTTACCACTTAAAGCAGTTAATCCCTCTGAGGTACAATACCTATTACGCAAAATCACTCCTCGTAAATCTCCTGGATACGACCTTCTAACCCCGCAGATCCTAAGACAACTACCATCCAAAGCCATCATATTTCTTACCTATATATACAATTGTATCCTCCGAACTACTCAATCCGAAACCAGGCAAGCCTCCCAATAATACATCATCCTATAGACCAATTAGCCTACTCCCAATTCTTTCAAATTTTTTTGAAAAGATCCTCCTGAAAAGAATCCTACCCGTAATAGACTCCTGTAAAATCCCTACCCATCAATTCGGATTCCGTTCCCAACATTCTAGAGTCCAACAAGGACTCCGAGTTGTTGACCACATATCCTCAGCCCTAGAAAACAAGCAGTTTTGCTCGAGTGAATTTCTGGACATTGCGCAAGCTTTTGACCGGGTGTTGCACGCCGGACTGCTCTTCAAGCTCAAATCCCATCTACCACAGTCCTTATATCTAATACTCCAATCCTACCTCTCCGACCGCTCCTTTCAAGTTCGCTGTGGTACAGAATTTTCCGACTGTTACTCAATTGAGGCTGGAGTTCCTCAAGGCAACGTCTTGGGTCCCATCCTCTACATCATCTATACCGCTAACATTCCCGTCCATCCCGATACACTCCTGGCAACTTTTGCTGATGACACTGCGATCCTATCTTCTAACTCAGATCCTGAAACAGCTTCAATAAACCTGCAACGGCACCTATCCTTGATTGAACACTGGTGCAAGAAATGGCGCATCAAAGTCAATGAATCCAAATGTAAACATATGACCTTCACCCTTCGTTTTAATTCCTGTCCACCAGTTTACTTTAATACCATCCAGCTTCTCTTCTCCGACACAGTCCGGTATCTTGGTTTTCTCCTAGACAGACGACTAACGTGGAATCCGCATAATAGACTGAAAAGACAGGAACTTAACCGACGTTATGGCCAGTTATATAAACTGCTTAATAGAAAATCTAAACTTTCTATTGAAAACAAAGTACTAATCTACAAGACAATACTAAAACCCATCTGGACCTACGGACTAGAACTGTGGGGAACAACCAAATTTTCTAACATCAATCGCATTCAATCCTTCCAGTTCAAAGTACTCCGTACAATAGTCGATGCTCCCTTCTATGTCTCCAATAAAACCCTGCATAATGACCTTAATATTCCATTTATTCTTGATCTTATCCCAGACAAGTTCTCCAAATTTCATCAAAACCTTACCCATCACTCTTTTTATTTTTGTTTTTTTTTGTTTTTTATTTTATTTTATTTTTTTTTTATATATTACAACATGTCATACAGATAAGTTACAAGTTTATGGTTGTAATAACCTTACACTTGACATAACAGTGGTTTGAATACTACTTAGAAAATTGAAATTAATTTTTTACAGTAGGAAAAATCTCATAAAAACCTACATAAGATATAAATGAAAAAAAAATATGTTACAATCATTAAAAGTGCAAAAAAACTAAATATAATTTATGTACAAAAGGAAAATACATATATATACATATACACACATACATATATATACATATCTTCACATATATATATCCACACACACACTTACACATACTTACTCACACAACACACACACACACACATATATATATACCCATCACCCTAATCCCGTAGCACAATCCCTATCTAGCACCACTCATCCCTACAATCCTCCTCGCAGGTTGAAACGGCAGTGGCCCCGTGACCTTTTGTAACATGTATATATTGGAGTTCTGGCAATGGCCAGATTCTCCACTCAAGTCATGAGTGTCCGTGGTTGTAGCGCCCTTACTGAATCTCCGCTGGCTTTCAATACCAGTGAAATGGTTGAGGAAGAAGCGCAGGGATCTCCTGAAGCCTTGCTTTCCCTCCACATGTGGGGGGATAGGTATGGTTCGGAGTTCCCATGGCCGATTGTAAATAGGTGTGTCTGCATCTAAGATGTACATTTTCATTACTTTTTTTTTTTTAAATAATTTTAATTCTATTTTATTCATTTATTTTCATTCTATTATTACTATTATTTATATTTTCTTCCTTCACTATGATATTTTATTTTGTTCTTTTGTAGCTTTATATTATTTGAAGTTAGCTTCCACAAAATGAACATACAAGTTTAATATTATTTGGTAGCAAGTGTCATGGCCGCAAGTGCAGTATAACTTTCATGTCGCTCTGTATTTGTTGCTTAGTAATGTGCTCAAACTTCAAAGTTGTGGTGTAACACTTAAACAACAATGAGTTAATAAACAATTTTACACTTTTGCGTTTACGTACACGCAGGTGAGATACTATTTATTAACAATAAATAAGTGATAAATTGGTGCTCATTTGGTTAGATCGAGAGGCCGTTAATTCCCTTACGTGCCTTATCATATTCTGATATGTTCACGGCCGGGAACTCTGTTTACTAACTTCCTTCAGTCATCAGGTCTTCAGTTCGAACCAAAGACATTATATATTTTTTTTTTTTCCCAGAGACTGTTTTATTTAATTTAAATATTTATTGTAAGAAATGTTTTATTTTATTTCTGATTATAGTTATGTATATACTTTATTTTTTTAAATATTTTATTTCGTAATCTTCCATCTTTTTAATTGTTATATGTAGCAGTAGATATTTTTTTTCTCTCTCTTATCATAATATGGAAGATATGAATTTAGATAAGAGTTCGTCAAGTGAAGATTCGGAGGACGAAACGCCGTTTTCTGAGGTTAGCGAAACGGATTCGCAGTATTTAAAAAGACGAACACTTCAAAAACGTCATCGAAACACTCCTCCTGGGTCGGGAGCTAATTCACCCAATAAGAAAAAAAACAAATCAGCTAAACCTAAACAGTTAGCAGAGCAAAATAAATCTAAAAAGTCAACTGAACACAGTAAATCCACTAAAACTAAACAATCAGCCGAGCAAAATATATCACCACCTCAAACCAGAAGCAAATCAATTACCATAGCATCAGAGCCAACTGCACCAACCACCACTAACACCAATAATCCTGTTTCCGTTAATAAAATATCAAGCAAAATTCCGGAGCCTCAAGAGTTTTCTGAGCCCGAGCCGCCACCTATTTTCATATCTAAAATCGATAACTTCGTTACATTTGGTCAAGAAATTGCCGGTCTGATTGGACAGACCAATTTCCGCTGTTTCTCCAGAGTTAATGATATCAAAATAAACACAAACTCTCGAGAAAATTACAAAACACTTATAAATTATTTTACGTCCAAAAACTATGATTTCCATTGTTACCAATTAAGACAAGAAAAGCCATACCGAGTGGTGTTGAGAGGACTACACTCAAGCACCCCAATATCTTTCATCAAAAGTGGCCTAGAAGAAATAGGTCACAATGTTAGGCACATATCATGCGTACTACACCCAACGGAAAAATATCCTTTACCACTATTTTTCGTCGATTTAGAGCCTGCCAGCAATAACATCGAAATTTTTCAAGTGAAGAGGCTTATATATTTCACCATTAAATTTGAAGAGCCTAGACAAAAGCCTATAATAGTGCAATGCACTAAGTGCCAAGACTTGGGGCATACAAAGACTTATTGCCATCACCAGGCCAGGTGCGTGAAATGTGCCGGCCCACACGCATCAGACATTTTTCAGAGACCTCGAGACCTGCCTCCGAAATGTGCCCTTTGTGGTGAAGAACATCCAGCAAACTACAAAGGATGCAAAGTTTATAAACATTTTTATAAGCAGAGAACTCAGAACATAGCCTCGAAAAGCGTAAAACTGACCCAAGAAAGTTTTACCCATCTACCTGAAATTGATAATCCATCAGATTTTCCAGAATTGCCAAAAACGACTACTCAAAATACACAGCTAGCGTCTACTTCAAAAGAAATTGATCAACCTCAGCAGGACTTCAACCTCAGCAGAAAAACACCAATCACTACGAAGAAGCAGCAGCCTCGAATTCAGGCGCCTCAAATCTCCCAATGCAAACCTCAACCTCACAATCCCCAATCTCATCCTCCACGTCAGCAAACTCTCCCTCATCATATACCCTTACGAGTCAAATTACCGCCGCAGCATCCTCAACAGTCCCATCCTAACGCCCAGAAAAGAAGTGCAGCACAAGTACCTTCCAATCTAGACCCACCTCGTGCACAACGACGGATCCCGCCCTCAGCTAATATTCCTAATCCACCACAAGAACCTATCCTGAATCCAATTCACAATCAACATCCATCTGATATAACCTCCATTCTTTCATACTTCCTATTGGACCTCCAAAATACCATAAAACCACTTATCACTCTTCTCACCAGAATCCTGACCGAAATTCCATTCAATTTCTCACGATGAGCACAAAGCCCCTAACTATCCTTTTATGGAATGCTAACGGACTAAATAACCACCGTGACGAACTTGACTTATTTCTTCATAATAATAACATTGACATTGCTTTACTGACTGAAACTCACTTCACTAAACGAATACATTTCTACATACGTGACTACTTCACTTATAGAACTGATCACCCAGATAACACCTCCCATGCTGGTTCTTGCATCCTTATACATAAATCATTAACCTATACCCTTATTCCTTCAACTCCAACTGATGCCATTCAATCAACTTCTGTAGTCCTTTCAACTCGCCCTTTCCATCTCACATTCTCAGCTGTATACTGTCCTCCTGGTAATTCCCTCTCCTATAACCTCCTTGATACCTTATTCCAATACCTCGGATCGCGCTTCATTGCTGGAGGAGACTACAATGCTAAACACCAACGATGGGGTTGTCGAACATCCAACCCCCGCGGTAACATCCTATCACGTGTTTCAACTTCCAACAATTAATCAATCCTTTCGCCCATGAGTCCTACTTATTGGCCAACATCCCTCAAAAAACGTCCCGATATCCTAGATATATTTATAACTTCCCAGATCTCCTCCTCACAAACCATAATCAAATCCCTTGATGCCCTTTCTTCAGACCATAGTCCAGTTCTGCTTTTACTACATTCGAGCTATGCTCCTAAACCATCAACTCCTAAATTGATTACAGGACGAGTAAACTGGGACGAATTTCGTGATGATTTGGAAAACAAACTAGGCTTAAAAATTCCGCTAAAGACAAAAGACGACATCAATGGTGCCATTGAAAAACTGACAGCGTCAATAACAGACAGTATAAATAATAATACTTTTATCAATAAGTTTAACAATTCACAAAAGACTGACTTGCCACAGCATATTCGTATCTTATTGAAGGAAAAACGCAGAGCAAGATCGAAGTGGCATAGAACCAGATATCCAACAGATAAAACTCATTATACCCAACTGACTAACAAACTAAAATCTGAAATTAAAAAATACAAAATTCAAAATTTACTAAATTTTACTGAAAAATTTACACCTACCGACAAATCACTATGGACGACCACAAAAAGGCTCCTGAAATTTAAAGACTGTAATCATCCGCTTCTTACTGAAGCTCAAACCTGGTCCAAATCCGATGAAGAAAAATCACAAATCTTTGCTCGTCACCTCTTTAAAACCTTTAATCCACACCCCGATATTCTTAACCCAAATCACCTTGAATGTATTGAAGCAGAACTGGATATCCCACTCCAAATGTCTCTTCCACCTAAAGCCTTTCATCCTTCAGAAATATCCGACATCATTCAAAGGTTACCTTCCCGAAAAGCTCCTGGACACGACCAAATTACATCCCAGATCCTAAAACTCCTTCCTCGGAAAGCCATTCTATTCCTTACTTATATATATAATGCTGTACTGCGATCAACATACTTTCCTGACCCTTGGAAATTCTCTATTATCAAAATGATACATAAACCCAAAAAGCCACCAGAAAACCCATCCTCTTATCGCCCTATCTCCCTTTTACCCATCCTAGGCAAAATCCTGGAAAAGCTCATCCTAAAACGCCTGTACCCCATCCTAGATTTTAATCACATTATCCCAGATCATCAATTTGGATTCCGCAGATCCCATTCCACTATCCAGCAATGCCATAGTGTGGTGGATGTTGTCTCCTCTGCATTGGAGCGCGGAATGTACTGCACGGGAGTCTTTCTCGATGTAGAACAGGCTTTTGATCGAGTCTGGCACCCAGGACTGCTTTAATTCCTACACCCTACATACTTCCTCATTATCCGTTCCTATCTTACTGATAGATCCTTCAAAGTAAATCATAATAATGCCTATTCATCCCTTTTTTCCCAATCCGCTGGTGTTCCTCAAGGTAGTATCCTAGGTCCTATCCTTTACACAGTTTATACAGCTAATATCCCAACCCATCCTAACACAGTCATTACCACGTACGCCGATGATACATGTGCCCTATCAGTTAATAAAGACCCAACAATTGCATCCCAAACCCTTCAATCACACATCACAAACCTTGAAGAATGGTGTCAAAACTGGAGAATAAAAATAAATTCCAATAAATCCCATCAAATCACCTTTACTCTTCGTCGTAAACCTATGTCCTCTTGTCCTACAGTATCCTTTAATAATACCCCACTTATTCCTGTTGAACAAATTCGATACCTTGGACTCCACTTAGACAAACGTCTAACTTGGAATCCTCATACCAGACTGAAACGACAAGAAACAGCTCGACGTTTCCGACTACTCCAGCACTTACTAGATAAACGCTCTAACCTCCCAGTCAATTACAAAAGACTCATATACATGACTACAATAAGACCTATTTGGACTTACGGAGTTGAGCTCTGGGGCTCCACTAAGCCATCGAATTCCTCTCGTATTCAATCCTTACAATCCAAAATCCTTCGTAAAATCCTCACTGTTCCTTACTTTGTCACAAACAAAATCATCCATAACGACCTTAATGTTCCTTATGTTTCTGACTTGGCCCAATCCAGATACCTATCCTTCCATAACAAACTTCAGAACCATCCAAACCCTCTCGTTTCTAACCTTGCTTACTCTTCGATCCCTGACAACCCTCAGAGGCGTCTGAAAAGAAGATGGCCTCGAGATCTCCTTTTGTAAATACATTTTTAGAGTGCTACCAATGGGTAGTTTCTCAACATGTGATTTCATGCTATTTAATTCCTTTGTTCACATTTACTGAATGTATTTTTACTTGTAATACAGTTGTAAATATCACCAATAAAAAAAAAAAAAAATATATTATTTAAAAATTCTTGGGTTTTAGTGGAATATTTACAAATAGTCTCGTGTTTTATTCTGTTACCTGATCTAGAAAAAGATTTGCCACAATTGGCGCATATACACGAGGCTAGTTGTGGAAATTCCTGACTATAAAAGCACGTTAATTCAGGAGCCAATGCGCTCTCTCTGGCTAGCAAATATTTTGTTACAATTGGCACATTTCCTTGATGAAGATTCCATTTTTGTAATATATATATATATATATATATATATATATATATATATATATATATATATATATATATATATATATAACTTACGTCTGTTCGAACAAGAAATAATAAAAAAAAGGAAAAAAGGATCTGAAATGAAGCACGTGGTTACTCAAATAAGACTGACTTTATTATCTATTATATCTATTATTATCTATTCGCAAGCATTACGGTTTGTTTACAACTGTTGAATAGGATTAAATAATGTATCAACTTACATCTAACCATAACTCCCCCCCGCCAGTTTATGGACACTCCGCATAAACTAATGCAGGATTACTGATATAATACATAACAAAACAAAATAATCTTCCTTGGTGTTCCCATACAGCAATAGTACAAAACAAATAAAATTAACATTTCTTGCAATTAAAAGAGCCACAAACTGAAATAAACCTTCTATAGCTTGTAGGAGACAGAAAAGAGGATATACCACTTATTTGCGTTACTGACCCCGCCCCTATCGGGAGTTTCAACTGTTCTATGTGAACGGTCCTCCGTTTCCTGGGATCGTTCAGACTCTGAATTGTACAAAGATTGTGTTCGCGAAGTATAATAACTTTGAATGGTCTCATATACATGACCATTCAATTCGTAGCGTGCCAGTTCTTTCCCCCTTTTAGATCCGACCCTACGATAGACTGTCGTCCCTATCTTCAATTCCCCCATTCTGTCTTTGAGGTTCAAATTGACCTTCTCCACCCTTTTCCGTTTTTCCCTCTCTATTTTCCCTCTCGTTTTTTCCCACACTTTCTTTATCTCTGCTCTGTTACAAGTGATCCGTTGAGCTTGTGTTTCGTCCGTGAGTGTTTCCATCCAATCCCGTCGCCGTATATTTACACCGAACAATACCTCGACCGGAGAAAACCCTGTAACGGAATGGATCGAATGATTATAGGCTGCCACTGCCCTTTTCATGGCTACATCCACTTCCAATCCCTGCTCCCCTTGATAAATACGTAGGTGGTCGCTTAAAGTGAAATGAAATGAAATGAAATGAAAAAAATGTTTTATTATTCTGGGACCTTAAGAACAAAATATGAATACAGATTATATGTCTGTGTGGCTACAATTAAATTGTATATTTACAATGAAAGTTAACTTATGATAAAAATACAGAAAAGAGAAGGAAAAGAACAAGTAAATTGTACATATGTATGAGAAACTAAAATAACGTTAATAAATTGATGTAGTCTCTGGTGGTGCTCAGATATTTCTCTTAGATATATTTCACAATCATTCGGATTGAGAAAGGAGTAGGTGCTTAAAGAGGAGAGGTTTAAACGAGGAAACTGATTGAGCGTGTCGAATATCAGCTGGGATGGAATTCCAGAGGAAGGCGGCTTGTATTACAAAGGATTTGTCAAACGCAGCAGTTCGGTGAGGAGGAGGATAGAGGTCGGAAGTACGAGATCTGGTGGGACGGGATTGGATGGAATATTTAAATTGTAAGCTGTGAAAAATATAGGAGGGTCGATGGGTTCTAATGATTTGGTACAGAAAGGTGGCTAGGAAGTACTGACGGCGATAGGATGGGTAGAGCCACCTCAACTCAGTGTAATACTGGGTAATATGCGTATCCCTTGAGATTCCGAAAACAAATCGTAGTGCGCAATTCATTAGGCGTTTAAGTTTGGCCTCGGAATCTCCCGGGAGTCCACCGTACACCATACAGCCATAGTCGAAGTGGGGGAAAACAAGGGAGGAAACTAGGAGTTGACGGGACTTATATGGAAGGAGATATCGTAGACGATTGAACTGTTTTAGGGTGGAGATAGTGCGACGGAAAATTTGGGAGATGTGAGGTTTTCAGGATAGGGATTGATCGAAAGTAACACCTAGGTTTTTAACGGTGGTGTAGAATAAGATAAGTGAGTTGTTCAGGAAGAGATTGGGAGATACCGGGGAGGATTTGAGGAGTGAAGGGGATCCGATCAAGATGGCTTTTGTCTTCTCGGCGTTCAGAGTGAGCCTATTGAGGTTAGCCCAAGCACTTATTCTGTCAATATCTTCCTGCAGTTTTTGAGTGGCACCTGAGATATCTGTCGGATTAAAGGAGAGGTAAATTTGAATGTCTTCGGCATACAGGTGGTAATGACAGTGCAGGATAGAGGATGGGAGGTCATTTATATAGATGGAGAAAAGGGTGGGGGATAAGGAAGAGCCTTGTGGGACGCCTCTGGTCAGAGGTAGAGATTCTGATGGTGGGTTATTAGGAATCACAACGTACTGGGAGCGACCAGTTAGGAAGGATTGGAACCAATTAAGGGAACTAGAAGAAAAAGAGATATTTTTAAGTTTGGTTAGGAGGATGTTGTGGTCTACTGAATCAAAAGCTTTGGAGAAGTCTAGGAGAATAAGGATGGTTAGTTTCTGCTGATCTATGGCTGTGTGAAGGTCTTGGGAAATTTTGATTAGGGCAGACTGAGTAGAATAACCAGGCCTGAAACCGGACTGGTAGGGATTTAGGAGATTATTGTCCTCTAAAAAATGGGATAGCTGGGATTGGACTAACCGCTCTAATGGTTTTGAGAGGTTTGAAAGGAGGGAAATCGGTCGGAAATCATTAGGAACTGATGGGTTTGAAGTCTTCTTCAATGGGCGTACTAGGGCGGTTTTCCAGGATGTAGGGAAGGTAGCATTTTGAAGAGAATAATTGTATATATGATAAAGGATCGAAAGAATGGATGGCAATGCGGCTTTAATCAGTCTGACTGGGATGTTGTCGGGACCGTAATCATTGGTATGGGACTTCTGAATGGATTTAAGGAGCTCATCTGGTGTAATATGGGAAAGAAAGAAGTGATCAGGATTAATGGAAGAGAACATAGGAGCCAGACTGGACGTGGGAGATGTGGATGCAAGAGGACAGGAGACAAAGTGAGCGTTGAGGTTATCAGCAGAAACGGAATTGGACTGAGACTGGGTCCAATGGTCAGTTTTCTAAGAATAGCCCACGTAGCCTTGGTATTGGGAGAGTTGGATAGGGAATGATGGTAGTAACGGGATTTAGCACGGCGTACTGCTGATTGAGTGCTATTTCGAAGCTGTTTGTAGGAGAGAAAATCATCAGGAAGTCGAGTTCGTTTAAACCGTCGCCTTGCAGCATCTCTTTCTCTCATACACTCCCTCAATGCAGGAGTAAGCCAAGGAGCTGGAGGATATCGGATAATTTTTGTGATGAGAGGAGCATGTCGGTCGAGGATAGAGTGAAGTTGAGTGGTAAGGATTTCTACCATGGTGTCTATGGATTTTGAGGAGTAGATGGGATCCCACTGGATATCGTCAAGACCTTCTGACAATGTTTCGTGAGTGAGATAATCTAGGTTTCGGAAGGATATTGTTCGGGGAGAAAAAGATGGAACAGGGACATTGTAAGAGATCTGGACAAGATCGTGGGAAGATAGAAACGGAACCGGGTGCTGAGATGCGGCAAGGAGTTTGTCTGAGGAATCCAGGATAATTAGATCGAGCCAGGACTCTGAATACTGAGTATGATGGGTTGGATTGTAGGGTACTATGTAAAGGCTGAGAGAATTAAAGAGGTTTGTTAGGTAGGAATAATCAGAGGATGGTGCCAGTAAATTGGTGTTAAAGTCACCGGAGAGGATGATGTTTGAGTAGGAAGGGATTAAGTTGTACAATAAAGTCTCAAGTGATTCATCGAAAGGAATTCTAGGAGGGCGATATATGACAGCAAACAGAATGGCAGATGAGGTTGTGAGAATTTCGGCGAAAAGGTATTCAACGTGCGGAGAATCGGTTATGGAAGAGCAGTGAAGGATTTTGGATTTGAGACTGTCATGGACAAAGAGACCTACTCCACCACCCGTGCGATCTACTCTGTCATGACGAAGGAGAGTATAGTTAGGTAGAAGGATCTGGGAGGACGGGATTGTGGGTTTCAACCAGGTTTCGGATACGGCAATTAAATGGTAGAAGTTATGGAGAAAAAAGTCGTAAAATTCATCAAAATGGGCTAAGAGTGACTGAGCGTTGACGTGGCAGGTTAGAAGGATATTAGTCATGGAAGAAGGAGGGGTGGCTTGGTAAACGGACAGAAGGAGTTAAGGATAGGAATATTTCTACAGCAGCTAGAGCCAATATGAGCCCAGAGACCATAACTATTGATATTATCTCTATTGAGAGGAACAATAAGTGTGCAAGATTTCCTAGATATTAATAAGGATGGTAAACAAAAAATATAAAATTTAGTTAACGAAAAGCATATTCCTATTGTGCAAAAGAAAAAAAATACACAAATTAGAATTTCTGAACAGATCAGACCTAAAATATTCTCATAAACAAAAATGAAATTATTATCATAGTCTATTATTAAAACAAACGCAACAAAAACATAAACCTGGGGATATAAAAAAGTAAAAACAAAATTGTTCAAAGTGATGTAACATGTATATGCATGTCAAGCAAACGCGTCTAAATCTGATGGTGAGTTGATGACGACGACCTGCTGTCCATCGTCTCGTCGACATTTCACCTTGCCTGCGCTAAACCAACTGTACTTGATTTTTCCTGCAGACCTCTTTTGCCGGGCCAGCCAGTACAGGTGTCTGTTGGTTACGGACATAGCTTCGCTCAGGTAGATCTTGTGGGCGTCATTTTCTTGCCATCCGAGGTGACGTGTTGAAAAATCCCTAATGACTTTTCGCCTCTGGATCAACTCATCCCTAAGCGACTGCCGGACGAACCTTACCACAAGCGGCCCAGGTGTATCGTCTTGCCTGGTTGTTATCCGTTCTGCATAGTCTATGTCCTCCACCTTTAGACTAAGGCCCAGTCCCGCCCCCACGCTCATCACCAGGCCCATCGGGGTCTCTCCAGATCTCACTGGGACTCCTCTTATTTCTATTGACCTGGAAAGGTGCAATTGCTCACTTTTATTGAGCCTGATTTCGAGCTCCGAGACCCGAGACTTGAGAGTCGTGTTTTCCAGGACCAGTCCGTCAATCTTGGAATTTTGAGCCTCCAGTAGTGACTCTATAGTGTCTAATTTCACCGCATTCTCAAATGTTATGGAGGCTTGCTTTTCGAGAGATATTTTTAATTCTTTCACCTCGTTAGCATTGGCATCGAGGGAGAATTTTAATCCCTTGACTTCTTCTGTTAGATTTTTAATGGCAACAAGTAACAGTTGAGACGTGCTGTCGACAGTTTGTTGTTGTGGCGCCGATCTTGGCGGGCTAAGGCACTTGTCTGTCGGTTGGATATTTTTCCGAGCCTTTTCACATTTCGGGCATACCCAATTTTTTCGTAATGCCCTCAGTGCTTCGAACTCACTCTCGTCTGCGTTTAGACATTTTCCATGGAAAATGGCTTGACATGTTGAGATAGTGCATGCCATTGTTTTTTTTTCTTCTCTTGCTATGGTCTGTTTACAAGTTGGGTATAAAACCATCTTGATAAGCGAGAAAAAAATAAGAAAGAGAAAAAAAAAATTACGTAAGTAACGCGGTAAAAAAATTGACGTTACCCCAACCTCGTCACTGGAAACACTGAGATATCTAGTACGTAGTCCTATCTATGCGCATGCGCTCCCCACCTATATTCTTATCTAGAATGCCTGCAATAAATACCTTAAGCCGACTAAAACTGTGATTTTTCCTTTCTTCTTCTGACGTGAAACGGCGATGTATTGAAGAATCTTTCCTGTCTGTGGATATAACACGATTAATAGTTGGTTCTAACCAAAAATTATGACAGAACTCCTTCTAAAAACTGCGAAAATCACTAACTATAAACTGACTGAACTTTTATCAGGTCTAGACCACACCACCAAAGTGCTGTGCAACCTTTCGATATTTCCTCTGGCCTTTGTATGTCCCGGAGTGTTAAAGTGCCAAACTATATCTAATCGTTTAGCCTCCTCACGTACGGTACTGTTGTCGAACTCCCTCCCTCCGTCCGACGTTATGCGATCCGGCACTCCGTAGAACTGGGCCCACGTTTGTAGAGCCCCCACAACAGCCTCCGACAACTTATCTTGTACTCGATGTGTCGCTACCTTGCTGAAGAGGTCGTTCATTGTAATCCACTTAAACCCCCTCCACGTGAATGTATCGATTTGCACATCTTTCAATGGCATATCTCCCGTAGGGGTTTCCTCCTGTAATCCTTGAGGTGGGCGTCTATCGTACTTAGTGCGCGCGCACACTTCGCATCTCCCAATGATTTCTGAAATTGTCTTCCTCATGCCATCCCAGAAATATCTTCTGCGCAGTGCCTGAAACGTTTCTTGTTCTCCCCGATGGTTGGTCTTGCCCTGGTGATGTGCTAGTGTTACCTCCTTTTGCTGCTCCCTGTCCATTACCGTCTCAAATAAGTATTTGCATCTAATGAATGACCTATCGACACCTATTTTCTCCGCTCTCCAGAGTTTCTTAATCTTTTCCCAGATGGTCGCATTGCCTACGTACAAATGGTGAATTTTTCCCGACTCCGAAGCGTCATGCAAGGCCCTACACATCTCTTCTTCTTTCACCCCTGGTTGGGACCAAATGGTGTTAATCTTCTTGTTTCCATACTTACTGAAGTCAATCTTCATAAGTCCCGACGTTCTAGTCTTCCAAATAACCTGTCGTCGCTGATCGTTGATGAACTCCTCGCATTCCTCCATGTCTGTAGGCCTTTCTTCCACTGAGCTCCCTTCTCCTCTCGATTCCTCTGTTCTCGCATCCCCGGGTTCCCCTTCACCTTCCGGTGTCCACGCTCTCAAAAACTGCCGCACGTCCCTCGACGACTCCCCTTCTTCCTCCTCGATGGCATTTATCATGATGGCTCTGGACAGCCAGTCCGCTACCACATTTTCCTTACCCGGCTTGTACATGACCTCCATATTGTACTGGCTTAGAAATTGCTTCCACCGAGTGACCCTAGCTGACGATTCCTTCAGATTACCAACCCATTGCAGCGGTCTGTGATCGGTATGAACCTTAAATTTTCTGCCAAAAATATATGGTCTAAAATGTCCTACTGCCCATACTATGCCCAAGAGTTCCCTCTCCAAGGCGCTATACCGCGTTTCCGCGTCTGTATGCCGCCGACTTGCATATGCCCCCAACGCATACTCACTCGCATCCGTAGTGATGATAAACGTCTTCGTAAAATCGGGAAAAGCGAGTACCGGCTTATCTTGTAACCTCGCCTTTTACATACCTTTACGGATACCTTTTACATCCCTGGGCATCGCCATATTTTGTATTGCCTCGACCTTCTGTTTATCGGGCCTGATCCCCTCCTTCGAAATGGAATGTCCCAAAAAGGTTATCTGGTCCTGTCCCAAAATCGACTTTTCCGCTGATAATTTCAACCCAAATTGCCGTAATCTGTCGAATACGCGCCCCAAATGATCGACGTGTTCCTCTTCATCCTTGCTAAAGACCAAGAGATCGTCCATGTATACTTGACAGAATTCTTCGTCTAATCCCCTCAAGAATTCGTCCATAAACCTCTGGAAAGTTATGGGAGCGTTCTTTAAACCAAATGGCATCCGAGTAAACTCGTAATGCCCCCTCTCGAAAGAAAACGCCGTTTTGTGTTGATCCCTGGGGTTCATACGAATTTGGTGGTAGCCCGCCTTTAGATCCAAAGTACTAAAAATGGTTGCCCCACTAAGTATGTCAATAATATCATCAAATCGCGGAAGCGGGTACTTCTCGTCTAGGGTGTTTTCATTGAGCTTTCTGAAGTCTACCACCACTCTGTACTTCTGCTCTCCCGACGACGTATTTTTCTTCACCGCCCACAGGGGACTATTGTATGGTGACGTGCTGTCCACGATGATGCCCTGCCTCTTCAAACTTTCTAGCTCCTCCTTGATATGGCGACGTAAAGCCTGTGGGTAACGTCGCTCCTTCACGTACGTCACCTTTTCCTGTTTTAACGGAATCTCATGTGCCGTCCTCCCCGTTGCGCTCAACACCTCCCCGTCTTTAAAAAAAATATCCGCGTATTCCCTCTTTATCCTCTGTACCCAATGTTCCGCTTGTTCTATTGCCCCAATGTTCCCTTTTTCTCCCATTCTCCCTTTTTTACACCGGTACCTCTTCCCTCCCATTCGCACCCTCCAACCCGTTTCCCTGTAATCTGTTCTTGGTCTCACTCTACTCAATAGGTCACATCCTATTATACCCCCGTATTCCCTCGGCATATTCTCCACTACATGAACCCTCAACTTCCCGCTTCCTATCACCCATCTGTCTAAATCTAGTTCTACTTCCCCTTCAACCCTACATGGACCACCCGAAGTAATCAACTTACACTTACAATTTTTTATTCTCGGTATCCTCTCTCCTTTACACAACTCCTCCAACATCTGTCTAGATACTATTGTCCTAGAACTTCCCGTGTCCACCAGACACTTTCCCTTCCCCACAACACTTATAATTGGCAAACCAACGCACTCACCCCCAATATTATTTACTACCGCGTGGCTGCCTCTCCTCTGCTCCTCTCCTCATTCGTCTGATCTTCCTCTCCTGTCCGCAACGGCTCCTCCTTCTCCACTCTTTCTGCTAATTCCGCCTCCTCGAGCTCTTCTTACCACCGTCTCCTCTTCCTCGGTTCCAGATGTTCCTGATGACTCATCTGACTCCGATGCTGCTCCTCTCTTTCTCCACAATCTCTGGGCGTTCACTTCCATTGGTTCATCCTGGCCCACGTCTCCCCGTCTACTCATATACGGGCATTGTCTGGCAATGTGCCCCTCGGTTCCGCATTCGAAACATCGGGTTCGCGGGCAATTCGCCACTAGGTGGCCTATATTTCCGCACCCGTGACATCTCCTGTCTTCCTTTGTCCATTTCTTCCTTTCTTTGCCTGGCTTTCTCTCCCTCATTGCCGTCCTTTCTCTTGTACTAACCTCTCCTCCTCTTTTCTTCCATCCCTCCTGTCTTACTTTGAACCTCCCGGTTTCTGCCCTCCTATACGAAACCCTGTTCCATCCATACTCTTTTCCTCATCCCCACGGACTGCTTCTTCATCCCGAGCACTTGCATCTATCATCTCCTGAGCACACTCCACAAAGCTCTTGTCCCTCGGTAGTCCATCCTTTTTTCCGGTATCTCTCCCCAACTGAACTTTAAGGATGGTTGACAAAAATGCCATCCTGGCTCCTGTTTCCGCCGCACCAGCCACTTCCCTCGTCTTCTCCGTTACGTTGTTAAATCGTGCCAGCAGATTTGCAGCATATTGCCCGTTGGTCTGATGAGGCTGTTTCTTTTCCCGGAACATCTGCAAGATGTCCTCTTCGGGAGCCCATCGACCTCCTCCAAACGCCTTCTTCAGCCGATCCTTCACAATGTTCCATGGAGTGTCTTCATCCGCCTGAATCATATTCAGCACGCTCCTCTTAACCCGGCATACCAAGGCTGCCCTTAATGCGTTGGCATCCATCGGGTCTATCAGGTTCTCCTCCTCCTTAGCCAATATACGCGATATAACCCGATCGCCGCCTTGTAGGAAGTGATTCAACTCACCCACTCCTCCATCGAATCTTTCCAAGTCGGATATCGCTCTCCTAAGGTCCTGCGATGTCGCCGTTCTTACCTTCAACCACTCTAATGTAGTCGCATGTGCCGTTGCCAACGTTTCCGTAGGTAGCGGAGGAAAATCCCTCGCTAACGCCTCTGACAGCGGAGGGAACGCCGGCGGTGTCACCTGTGCTACCTGTTGTGCGGTTGATACTGGTGGTTGTCCTATTCCGTTCGGCATCCTTCCTCCTTCTTATTTCTTGTGACGTTAATAATAACAACAACAAAAAAAAATTACTTCCCCGACTGAATCTAAAGGTCCCGGGTTTCGGCACCACTTACGTCTGTTCGAACAAGAAATAATAAAAAAAAGGAAAAAAGGATCTGAAATGAAGCACGTGGTTACTCAAATAAGACTGACTTTATTCTCTCCGTAATGCTATATATATAGCATTACGGTTTGTTTACAACTGTAGAATAGGATTAAATAATGTATCAACTTACATCTAACCATAACTTATATATATATATATATATATATATATATATATATATATATATATATAGATAGATAGATCTATTTTTTTCTCCAATATTTGCCGTAAAAAAATATTTGATCAATAGTCCAACGGATTCCGTCTAAATCCGCATTGGTAGTCACCGATAATTTCCTCGGCGCATTCTGTGATCCGACTTGTTAAGATAAAAGTAAATATTTTATAACATATCGGGAGGAGTGAGATTCCTAGAAAGTTATTACAATCCGTCCTCGGACCCTTTTTGTGATTCGGAATATGAATAGATTCTTTCCATTCTTCAGATAATTTCTCATTCACCCAGATCTTTTTAACCAACAGATGTATTTTAGAAACTCCAACTTCCCAAAATGCCTTAATTAGTTCAGAATGAATATTATCGGTTCCCGCTACTTTATTTTAGAAGTTGATTTTTATTTATATATATTCTTAAGGAATATTAAAGGAAGGAGATGGTCCGGGTGGCGGTCATAAATAGGCTAAATAGTGACAAAACTATTTTA
The DNA here is from genome assembly GCA_928085145.1 of Nezara viridula. Lineage (NCBI taxonomy): Eukaryota > Metazoa > Arthropoda > Insecta > Hemiptera > Pentatomidae > Nezara > Nezara viridula. Next base: position 16,374,770 of record OV725078.1, on the reverse strand, counting down.
TTAAAAGCCAACGTTACAACCCGACTTTGCAGGTCTTCTTCAGGACCAGAACGGATACGATACAAAAGGATATAGAATTGTGTGTGGAAGTTACATAATATTTAGACAAAAAATTATAAACAATGTGAATAAGCTTATTAAAATTATAAACAGTAGGTACATTCATTCATTCATTAATGTATGGCACGACATCCCGTTACCGAGACTGGGCCTCCTCCAAGAGCCTCCGCCAGTTGGCTCTGTCTTCTGCTGCAGCTCTCCAGTTCCGTACACCAAGCAGGGTTCTCGCATCATAGGCCACGTTGTCCAACCACCTCGTCCTCGGCCTTCCTACCCGTCTTGCGAGGTGCAGCTCCTCCATCATTATTTTCTTGGGTATCTCAACGGTGCTCATTCTGGCCACATGCCCTGCCCACCTTAGTCTGGCCAGTTTAATATAGGTGACTACGTCGATGTCTGCATAGAGAGAACTGAGCTCCCTATTTTTTCTTTTCCTCCAGACATCACCCTCCTTTACTGGACCATAAATCCTTCTGAGGACTCCTCGCTCAAACACACTCAGCTTCATCTCATCGTGTTTGGTCATCGTCCAAACCTCTGAGCCATATTTCAAAACAGGCCGAACAAGAGTCTTGTATATGATCAGCTTGGTCTTCTTTGAGAGGTACCTACTTCTTAAGTGTCGGCCAAGTCCATAGACACATCTATTGGCAGCCGTGATCCTTCTTTGTATTTCTTGAGCCATGTCATTTTTGCTATTAATTTCAGACCCAAGGTATATAAAACTTTTCACTCTCTCAAACTTAAAAGAACCTACCTCAAATGGAGAGTTCAGATCCACCTCACCACCAACTCTCATATACAGGTACATTAAAATATAAATATAACGACAGTCGCTGAGAGAAAACTCTTTCGAAGAATGGGCCAGCTGCAAGTGGCAAGGCGTTGGAGTTCGACACTTTAAAGAGCCAATAAATCAAGAAAGCCAATAAATACATATGCCAGAAACAGGTGCTTTCGGGGTCGGAATGATCCAACGCCTTAACACTAAACATCAATTATGCACCTTTACGCGGAGTCCCAGGGGCCAGTGGACAGTCGAAGGAAGTTCCCTCCTCATAACACGCCGGCACCATAGGGTAAAGTTCGAGGTGATGAGGCTCCTTAGAGAAAAGGAATTCACCTGCTTTGACGAGGTCTATTGCATAGACAGTGAAGGCTCTACAAGGTATGCGGATATTGTCGTGTTTTCCAGGACAGGAGGGACAGCGCTAATCTTGGATCCAACTGTCCGCTTTGAGAGCAATGACCTCGATCAGGCGGGTGAAGTGGAAAGGGAAAAGAGGAATATATACGACAAATGCATCCCTTTCCTTTTTTTTATTTTTTATTTATTGAATAATAATACAATCAGGCACTGGAGGGCTATTATTAGGTAGTAGGGCTAAGAGTTCTCATTCAAACAATATATACAAATAATAGAGAAATAAATATAAATATAAAAAGTAAATAAATAATACTGATGAAGAAAGAAAAAAAAGAAAAAAAAAGTAAACAATAACATAAAAAGAAACTTATAAACACAATCATACCTATATACAATATATACATTCGCCCAGGAATCTCCGAGCCAGGCTTTTTCCTCCACATGTGGAAGGCAAAGCAAGACTCCAGGAGATCCCAGTGCCACTTTTCCAGCCGCATCACTAGTATTAGAAGCCAATGGAGACTGAAAGAGGGCACTAGAGCCACAGATGCTCAGGACTTGAGTGGAGAAGCTGGCCATTGCCAGGACTCCAGAAGCATATTTACAATAGATCTCGCGGCCACTGCCGTTTTAACCTTCGAGGGGGATTGTAGGGATGGTGGGAGCTGGATAGGGATTGAGCTAGAGGATTTGGATGATGGATAAGGTTCTGGTGAAAGTTTGAGAATCTGGATGGGATGATGTCGAGGACAAAAAGGGATGTTAAGGTCATGGTGTAGGGTCTTGTTTGTGACATAATATGGGGCATTGACTATTGTTCTAAGTACTTTGGACTGGAAGGATTGGATGCGTTTGATATTCGAATGTTTAGCAGTTCCCCACAGTTCAAGTCCGTAGGTCCAGATAGGTTTCAGTATGGTCTTGTAGATTAAAAGTTTATTTTCAATCGAAAGATGGGATGTCCTACTTAGTAATCTATACAGCTGGCCATATCGTCGGTTAAGTTCTTGTCTTTTAAGTCTGGTATGTGGGTTCCAAGTTAGAAATCCCTTTCCTAAAAGAGAAATTCCGCGAGACCTTCGGAGAGTGAGAGTTCACCGTAAGAGGCCTCTAGTTTGGGTCTCGAGGAACGATCCCGGAAAGAACAAGGAGCTTCCTCGAGGAACTAGGTGTTGATGTTGGGGAGCTCGCGATATTGGCCGAAAATATTATTTTGGACTCCCTGGGGATCATCCACTATCATCTATCTACTGATTGAGGACGTCTTGTATTAATTATTTATTAAATTTTAAATTGGTCTATAATCGTCTTATCTTTTTGTCTACATTCGAGGAATAGCTGTGTTATATATGTGTGCGATGTTGTATTACGTTCCTGGCGTTTGAAAATTTAAAGAGAAAAAAGGATTTTTTTTTCTTGGGGAAATGTTTATTATGATATGTCTATTGTTTAATATGGTTTATTGTTGATAATTTGTCAGAGTATTGTTATGAAGGGGGAGAAAAAAAAAGAAAGGAAAGATATGTCATATATATCTATATATATGTATGGATTGATAAGTATGCCGTGTACGAAGCAACCCTATGTAGTAGGGCAGCATTATTTTTAATAAAGTATTTCTCTCTGAAATAATAGTCAATAATAGTCAGTAAAGGAATGTGGAGAAAGAAAAGAAAAAAGAAAACCAAAAAATTAAAGAAATAAAATTAGAAGAATAAAATTAGAGACTTACAGGTGTGTTCAGCTAGGAGTTTCACTTAGAACTGGGAAACTAGGGTAAGGGAAAATTGGGGAATTTGCTGACTTGTTTGGGTAATGGGGAAATACCTAGAAAATTACAGTGTCTAAAATTTGAAGATATGGATGGATACATAGGAAAAAAAACTATATCAATGAAATATTAAATTATAAATATATTCATGTACATATAAAATAGAATTAAGAGATTACAGATAATAGTACAATGTGAATAAAAACAAAAATGGAAAAAGTAAAACTTACATAGAAGTGAAATATAAATATAGAAATAAGAGACCATACATTGCAGAACTAACTTAAGTAGTATAGAGAGGGGGAAAATGAATAATTATAATTATATTTGGTAATACATATGTAAGAAAATTACATGAATTTAAATATTAGATAACATTGAGATATGGTTAAAAAGTAAAATGAATACAAAGTGAAAACGGATAATCATACATTGATGTAGAATGTAAATATAAAATTGAAATGAAATAAAAGAGAGATCATACAAATCTGAAAAAACTTAGAATAATAAACAATTAAATTGAATTAATCAATAAAAATTGAAGAGAAGGAGTTGATCGGGGGGTGCGGTCAAATAAATAATAAATTATAGAAATAGTATTATTTAATTTTTATGCCAACGTTTCGACCTACTTTGCAGGTCTTCATCAGGGCTACAAAAGATACAAAATATAAAAGATACATGGTGAAAATAAAATAAATGAATATAAGTAGATATAAAAAAAGAAGAAGTTGTCTGATAAAGAAATAAAAAGATGATATCAGAGATATTGTGGGTGATAATGTAGTTAAAATATCAAGTGTGATAGCATGTAAGTTAAAAGTAAACAGATTGCGATAAAGATTAAGGAATGAGTGTATAACAAACTAATAAAGATTACATTTGATAACTGTAGGCTAACAGATAAAGAAAATGAATGTTAACGAATAAAGAGATTGAAAATTGAATAAGTATTGATGTAGTAAAGCTAAAATAAGAATATTTATTTATTTATTCTTGGCGCTACGGTCCTGTAAGAACCTGGGCCTCTCCTATTATCCTTCGCCAATCTCCTCTATCCCGAGCGAGCATTCTCCATCTTCGAATTCCCATCCTTTTCAGGCTGTCCTCTACCTGGTCCAGCCATCTCAGGCGTGGTCTTCCTCTTCCACGTTTTCCAGCAGGCCGATCCTCTAGCAAGCGTTTGGGAATCGCGTCTCGGGGCATACGCGCCACATGGCCAACCATCTGATCTGGTTTCTCCTCACAATTGAGACCAAATCCGGCCTCGCATACATTTCATATAGTTCTTTATTAGTGCGAATTCTCCATTGTCCCTGTTCGCACACCGGGCCATAGATTCTGCGGAGAACCCTTCTCTCCCATGCGAGTAGCCTTTTTTCCGATGCTTTGGAGATCACCCAAGTCTCAGAGCCATAGGTGACGACGGGTCTGATGACTTTCTCATACACCGTGATCTTTGTTCTGTGAGAAAGAGATCTGTAGTTCAATATTTTTCGCAATGCAAAACAGCACCTATTCCCGCAGTCATCCTTGCTTTTTATTCTTCTACCATTTCGTTGTTTTATGTGATTAGTACTCCCAAATATTTAAAATTTTCGACCACTTTTAGGGTGTGGTTACCAATTGTGACGCGTTCGACTGTTTCACTTGGCTTTTTTGACGTTTGCATGTAAACAGTCTTCTGTTTATTCATTTGTAGCCCTAGTTCTTTAGTTGCAGTTTCGAATTCTTCTAATGTCCCTGCTAATGATGTTTTATTTTTTGCCGTTATTACAACATCATCAGCATATGCCAGATGCTGGGTCATTCTATTATAAATCGTGCCACCAGGATATGTCCGGATCGCCCTTATTGCATACTCCAAAGCAATATTAAATAGGGTAGGGAATAAAGGATCTCCTTGCCTAAGCCCATCTTTCACCTCGAAATCCTCCGACAATTGACCATTAATTTTTACAGCTGATCTACTACCGCTTAGGGTCATTCTTGTCAAACTGACCAGTTTTTTGAGAATCCCTAATTTTGTCATTGCCTTCAGTAATTCTTCTCTGCTTATACTATGCCTGTTTAAAATCTGTGAAAACATGATGGAAGTCCATTTGGTGTTCGTATGTTTTTTCTAACATTTGCCTTATCGAGAAAATGTGATCTATAGTTGATTTACCAGGTCTAAAACCACACTGGTATTTACCCAAAACCTTCTCGGACCAAAATTGAACTTTTTTATTCAACAAAACTGCAAATATTTTGTATACTGTATTTAACAATGAAATGCCTCTATATTTGTTGCAGTTTGTTTTTCTCCTTTTTTGAAAACATGGCATTTGATAGCAGTAGTCCATTCTTTAGGCATTTGTTCTGTTATCCAGACTTCCATCACTAGGTTGTAGATCTCTCTTAACAAAGGCTCTGCGCGATTCTTTACTATCTCTGAATCTGTACTATCCATCCCAGGACATCTATTATTCTTTAGTGCGGCTACTAAATCTAAAAAATCTTCATAATCTGGGGCCTCTACATCACTGTTGTTAAGTTCCTCCTGTCCTACTCTAGGGAAGTTTCGCACTACTCTGCTTGGGATTTGTTGTTCAACATTTAACAAATCATTAAAATACACTCTCCACATCTCCAAGATTTTTGATGGATCGCTAATAAGTTCACCTTTCTTATTTTTGTATATTGTCATTTTGGGTTGGAAACCATTCTTGAATTCCTTCACCCATTTGTAGAATTTTCTTGTAAGTTTTTAATCAAAATCGCTTTGGAGAATTTCGAGCTTGCTTTTTTCAAAACTTCTCTTCTTCTGCCTACATATCTTTGCTATCCTTCTCATTGAGATATACTCCTGCCTACTTCTTCTTATACCCATAGTAAGCATTCTCAATCTCGCTTCTTTTCTGTCTCGAAGTGCTCGGTCGCATTCCTCATCGTACCATTCCTTGCTCGCCCTTATCTGTGTTGTCTTCAAAATCTCCTCGGTCCCCTCGTTTAAAGATGATTTGATCCTTTCCCAATAACTGTTTATTTCCTTATTTTCAACACCCTTCTTTAAAAATGATTCCTGTACAATCTTTTTAAATTGTTCAGCTTTTTGAGGTACTTTTAAAATTCCACTCTGGTACCTGATAGTCCTTTTTCCCTTTACTCGGACATAGCATTCTATTCTCTGTCTGTAAGGTACTTTAACCAAGGAATGATCATTGTCAGCGTCCGCTCCTCGATAACTTCTTACGTCATTTATATCAGAACAGTGTCTAGAATCAATGAGAACGTGGTCAATTTGATTTCTACTTTTTCCGTCTGGGGACATCCAGGTTTCCTTATGTATTTCCTTATGAGGTAAGTGTGTACTTTTGGTTTCCAAATCCATTATTACCTTTCCTTTACATTTTATCTCCTGAAGCATCACCACATCTAAACCGTATTGAAGCAATGTACCTTCCAGATTCCTGCTTGCTCCGGCCTGCGCCTCTCACATTCCATGTAGCCAACATTAACTATTTACTACAAAATCCTTTGACTCGCCTAGGTCGTTCACTAAAGACAGTCCAGCTTTTTCTTTCGAAGAGATTCGTAACATGAGATATTTAAGTGAAGTGGGTTGTTGGCCCTCTGTCCCCGAGTCAGGTGAAGGGGCTGCCTCCTCAAAGCATCCTGACTTGCTCCCCCGTCCGGGGCAGCTACCTAGGGAAGATAACCCTAGGGTGTATACTGTGAATGATCTTATGTTCAGTGTACTGTTTTAGTTTACTGTATGAGTGTCAGTGTACTGTTCCTCCATCCTGGAGGACCAGTGGCTTATTGCGGTATAATTACCGGGCGATGGGGTCGCCACCTCCCTACGCCAAAAAAATAAGTATAAGATTTTTTTTTCAAATCTATTTGTTGAATAATAATACAATCAGCCTCTGCTGGAGGGCTATAAGTATTAGGGCTAAAAGTTCTCATTCCTACAATATATAAAAATAATAGAGAAATAAATATAAATATAAGAAGTAAATAAAAAATACCGATGAAGAAGGTAAATAAAAAATAAAATAAACAAATAAAATAAAATAAAAACTTCTAAACACAATCATAACTATATACAATATATACATTCGCCCAAGAATCTCCGAGTCAGGCTTTTCCCCCCGCATGTGGAAGGCAAAGCAAGACTCCAGAAGATCCCAGTGCCATTTTTCCAGCCTCATCACTAGTATTAGAAGCCAGTGGAGACTGAAAGAGGGCACTAGAGCCACAGACGCTCAGGACATGAGTGGAGAAGCTGGCCATTGCCAGGACTCCAAAGGCTTCGTTATGCATAGTTATGCTTAGACTTCGTTTCATTTACTTTAACACACCAATCCTTGCACCACTGCTCAATGAAGGAGAGGTGTCTTTGCAGGTTTCAGTATGCTATTAGAGGATCTGAGTAGGAGGATAGGATGGCCAGTATCATCAGCAAATGTTGCTAAGAAGGTCTTGAAGGGATATCAGCAGTGAAGAGGTTGTAGAGAACTGGGCCCAAGACACTGCCTTGTGGAACACCAGCCTCAATAAGAATAAGATAACATAATAATAAGATATCAGTGGATAACAAGCTAGTTGAGGTTATATTTGATATCTGTAGGTAAACAGATAACGGGACTAAAGGTTAAGAAATAAAGAAATTGAAAGATTAATAGGATAACATTAGATGTAATATCGTTAGGATAGATTTATTAAATATATATAACTCTATAAGAAAAAAAATTAAGAAGAGAAATTTAGAATGTAAGTATAGATGTAAACAAGGTTATGATGATAAAAAACAAGTTTTATTATATATAGATGACAATTGACATTCAGTTTTTTTGAAAGCGGTAATGGAATAGTAGGCTGCATGAAGATATTAATAAGGTGTTTAGTTGAAGGGTAGGTGTGTTAAGAAAAGAATCATAATAAAAGTCAAACTTAATATTGGATGTCAGTTCTGCGCATGCGTTAGCCTAAGTTAAACATACGTCAGGTCATCTCTTACAAAATTCTTCATTAATAGTGGCAGTGTTCAACTTTAATGCGAAACAACAGTGTTACCTGTTATATTAACAATTAAGTTTGTTATTGAACAAAAGAATAAGGTGAGTAATCACTTATTTACAGCTCAATAGTGAACAGTGTAAATAGACCTCAGGTTAGTTACTGATAACGGCCGGCCATAACATCGCTAATCCCACCAGTGGGCTCTGGCTCTCCGTCCGAGGAGGTTCTGTGCCGACCAGTCCTCTCTAAGCACGCGTATATATTTCCGTGTTAAAAAAAAAAAATTTTTGTTATCACTTCTCGTTTAACAATTTTTCCTATCACTTATAATATAGAATGCGATACTATCATATGCTAATGTCGAGCAAAAATACTAGGTCCAGGAGCCTCGATACTACAATGAGTTCTCCTATTAAAAAAAGAATAAGGCGTTCGAAAAGAAATACTCCACCAGCCACACCAGGGAGCTCTGTTGAAGAAGTGGATCCCCAACCTGGTACCTCACAACAACAAAACAATCATGATACAACTCAGACTGGTGAAGAATCGCCGTTTTTCACTCAGAACCCATTTCAAGTGCTATCAAATACACAAAACGAAGAAATGGAAGCAGCACCCACATCCAGGGAACCAAAACCCCCACCAATATTAATTAGGAATATTAAAAACTTTCTGTTAATGTGTCACCAATTGAATAACCTAGTGGGCTCAGGAAAATATTTATGCCAAAGCCGCACCAATGACACTAAATTAATGCCCGACACTCCAGAAACTTACAGAAAAATTATAAAATATTTATCTGATACCAAGGCGGATTACCACACGTATCAACTGCGTCAAGAGAGAGCGCTCAGGGTCGTTATCAGAAGACTGCACCCATCTACGCCAACAGATGCTATAAAAGAAGAGCTCGTGGGTATGGGATTCCATGTTCGCCAGGTAGTGAACATATTCAAGGAGGATAGAGAACAGCCTGGAATAAAAAGTAAAATACCGCTCCCACTATTCTTCGTTGACCTTGACCGAACGTCCCAGGTCGAAGACATCTACAAGGTCACACGCCTTTATTACCAGCGTTGTTGTGGAAAAGCCTTACACCAAGCGCGACATCGTTCAATGCCATAACTGTCAGGCTAATGACCATACGAAAAGATAATGTCATCACATTCCTAGATGTGTGAGGTGTGGTGAGCAACATAAAACAGAAGAATGTAGGAAGTCTAGAACTTCACCTGCAGTATGCGCTTTATGCCACCAAGGGCACCCTGCCAACTACAAGAGTTGTCAAACATACAAAGAATTAAAAACAAGAATGTACATAACTCCTAGAAAAGAAGGGACATTCAGGCCACCAAGACAACCCTCTAGAACAGTGAACGGAAGAGTTTGGTGAAGTGTCTCCTATGCTCAGATGTTCAAAGGAAACACTATAAACACTCAATCTCAGGCCCTGCCACATGAACCTCAACCTCGAGAATTCACAAATCAACCTCAAGACCCACATCCCTCCATCCCTGAACCTAGGTTCAATACCCAGACATACATTCCTCCTCCTTCCAATTCCACTGACCTCACAAGCCTATTAACTTCTTTCCTCTCTGAATTTAGATCCCTCATCACCCCTCTTATTTCATTACTTACCAATGTTATATCCAACCTCATTCCACCGCCGAGAAATCCATAAATGTCCTCAACCAAATCCCTTTCCATTCTCCTATGGAATGCGAATGGTATTCGAAATCACATCAACAAACTGACAATCTTATTACATGACAAAAACATCGACATAGCACTAATAACTGAAATCCGACTAACCAACAAACGACAAATCAACGTTCCTGGCTACAATATTTATAGAACCGATCATCCTGATGGAACAGCACATGCTGGCAGTGCTATAATTATCCACCGATCTCTCTCCCATCATTTATTTCTCATACCAACCCATAATTTCCTACAATCCACTGCCGTAATAATCCAAACTTCCCTTTACCCAATAACATTAGTTGCGGCATATTCCCCGCCTAAAATATCCATTTCCGAATCCCAAATAATTTCCTTCCTGAATTCCTTAGGACACCATTTCATCCTAGGTGCAGATTTAAATGCAAAATACCAACAATGGGGAGCCAGATCCACAAATTCCCGAGGGCGAACACTGCTATCTGCACTTAATTCCCATCGCAGCAACATCCTTTCACCTAATACTCCCACATACTGGCCAACAGATCCCAACCGCAATCCCGACCTTCTAGACTTTTTCCTACACAAAGGTCTAGGATCATTACACTGTTCCATTTCAAGGCTTGATGATCTTTCCTCAGACCACAGTCCTATAGTCCTAACCGCTTTCACATCACCCATTCCTAAATCATCCTCTCCTTCATTTATCAGGGGACCAGTTAACTGGAACCTTTTCCGCCAAATATTGGATGATAATATAGACCTCAGAGTTTCCTTAAAAACACCTGAAGACCTTGACGATGCAGTGGACTCCTTTACTACCCTGATCCAGCAAGCAGTTTGGACTGCATCCTCACCTGATCGTCCCAAAAAACACCTCAGTATAAATCCTCTACCCAAGACCTATTGGACCTTATCCATAGCAAACGATGCTCTAGGGCCCTCTGGCAAAGAACCAGGCATCCTGATGACCGGAAATCGTATAACTATTATTCCAAACAGATAAAAAAGAAACTGGATATCTTTAGAACCCAATCCTACAATTCCTACCTTTCCTCATTATCATCTAGTGATAACTCCCTCTGGACTGTAACTAAAAAAAATCCTTAAAGTCCAATCCATTTCCCACCCTCTCCGCCGTGATGATGGTTCCTGGGCTTCGTCAGATGCGAATAGAGCTGAAGAGTTTGCTAAACATCTATCCTACACATTCACTCCCCATCCCGAACTCCATCCCACCCACACTGCTGTAGTTCTCTTCACCAATTCCTCTCTCTCTACCTCCAAAACCTGCTAACCCTTCTGAGGTCAAATTCCTCATAAAAAAATTAAAACCCCGAAAATCCCCTGGATATGATCTCCTCACTTCACAAATCCTTAGACAACTTCCCAAAAAATCAATTATATTCCTAACCTATCTATATAATTGCATCCTTCGTACTACCAACTTTCCCTTGATGTGGAAACACTCCATATCGTGCTGTTTCCAAAACCAGGCAAACCCGTTAATAACACATCATCCTACAGACCGATAAGTTTACTCCCTATCCTCTCAAAAATCTTTGAGAAAATCCTCCTCAAACGCATCCTACCCATACTCGAATCCCACAACATCCCTTCTCATCAATTTGGATTCCGCTCAAGACATTCCACTGTCCAACAAGGCCTTCGTGTTGTGGACCATATATCCTCTGCACTTGAAAACAAGCAATATTGCACTGGTGCCTTTCTGGACGTAGCGCAAGCTTTCGACCGGGTGTGGCACGATGGCTTGCTTTGCAAGCTCAAAACCCATTTACACCAATCCTTATACCTAGTCCTCAAATCCTATCTCTCAAATCGTTCCTTCCAAGTCCGTTGCTGCACCGAATTCTCCACTTACTATCCAGTTGAGGCTGGTGTTCCACAAGGCAGTGTTTTGGGTCCAGTTCTCTACATCCTTTTCACTGCCGATATCCCTTCAAATCCCGATACCTTCCTAGCTACATTTGCTGATGATACTGCCATTCTAGCCTCCCACTCAGATCCTCAAATAGCATTTCAAAACCTACAATCTCACCTCTCCTTGATTGAGCAGTGGTGCAACGACTGGCGCATTAAAATCAATGAAGCAAAATGTAAACATATTACTTTCACTCTGCGACGCAGATCCTGTCCCACAATCCTTTTCAATTCAATACCACTTCCCTACTCAGATACAGTCCGTTACCTTGTCTTCCTTCTAGACAAAAGACTAACTTGGAACCCACATACGAGACTTAAAAGACAAGAACTTAACCAACGATATGGCCAGCTATATAGACTACTAAGCAGGACATCTCATCTTTCGATTGAAAATAAACTTTTAATCTACAAGACAATACTGAAACCTATCTGGACCTACGGACTTGAACTGTGGGGAACTGCTAAATATTCGGATATCAAACGCATCCAATCCTTCCAGTCCAAAGTACTTAGAACAATAGCCAATGCCCCATATTATGTCACAAATAAGACCCTACACCATGACCTTAACATCCCTTTTGTCCTCGACATCATCCTATCCAGATTCTCAAACTTTCACCAGAACCTTATCCATCATCCAAATCCTCTAGCTCAATCCCTATCCACCTCCCACCATCCCTACAATCCCCCTCGAAGGTTAAAACGGCAGTGGCCTCGAGATCTATTGTAAATATGCTTCTGGAGTCCTGGCAATGGCCAGCTTCTCCACTCAAGTCCTAAGCATCTGTGGCTCTAGTGCCCTCCTTCAGCACTAGATGCGGCTCATTAGTGATGCGGCTGGAAAAGTGGCACTGGGATCTCTGGAGTCCTGCTTTGCTTTCCACATGTGGGGAGAAAAGCCTGGCTCGGAGATTCCTGGGCGAATGTATATATTGTATATAGGTATGAATGTTTTTAGAAGTTTTTATTTTATTTTGTTTATTTATTTTTTTATTTTATTTATTTATTTTTTTTATAAGTATTATTTATTTACTTTTTATATTTATAGTTACTTCTGTTTTTAAATTTATTTTAAATTTATACTTGTATATACTGTATGAATGAGAACTTTTAGCCTTAATACTTATAGCCCTCCAACAGTGGCTGATTGTATTATTATTCAATAAAAAAAAAAAAAAAAAAAAAAAAAAAAAATATTGGATGCAGCACTGCAGGAGGCTGTTGAAACACTGGCATTGTAAAAACAGCTCTAGTAAACATACATACATACACACACACACACACACACACACACACACACACACACACACACACATAAATATATACATAAATATATACACACACAGATGAATATATACATATATTCATACACGCATATACATATATACACACACGCACACATAATACGTAAAAGAAAAGACGTAAAAGGAACTATAAATGGACGCGAGAAGATTTGATAGAGGTTCATGATTAAGAATTTTTTTAAATGTTGATAATTTGGGAACAGGCGAGGGATAGGTTTTAAGTTAAGTGGTTTGTGGTCTAATTGAATGAAAACACTTTCCGTAAGTAGTATTTTGTCATGGTTTGGTACTGAGAATGGAGGTGTTGTCAAAGTCAAATGTGTGGTTTGAGGATAAGGGGTGTTCAGAGAGTTTAGAAGCACTAGAGTTCTTGCGAAAGATGGGGAAGTAATTGCGTATTTGTGTTGTTTGATGCGGTCTTTAAGTTGTTATACATAAGTACTATAATCAGGACAGGGTTAAGTTACGTAGAGCATTCCTATGCAATGCAAATTTCCTAGTTTTTAATGTGAAACTAACAGACTGAATGATGAAACTATACGGTGATAATTTGGAATGCTATAAAGAAAAATACTATGAGATAAAATAAGTTATACCTCATAAACTTATTAGGTGAGATCATTTGTTCTTTAAGAATAAAACTCAAGTATTTGCGAAGTAAATTTATACTTTGACTTATTTGTCTTACTGGCCATGGGTTACCCAGGAGGAGTGGAACTCAATGTCAGTTGGATATATTGTGTAATGGATAATCAGGAACAGAATATAATTTGAACAACAGATTTCAGCTTATTTCCCAGTTGATGCGCAATTAGTTACATTAATAAATGATGATTCAACTAGAATTTAATTCATGCTTAGCCATTAAAGTAGAAATACAATAATTTAAACTTATTGTGCACAGTTTATTTGATAAAATGCTTGAATTGAAAAATTTATTTTTCTCAAGTACTATTTGATGTCTTCTAGCGGTCGAAGCTTATTTCAGTAGTAGCTTGCACCCTTCTAACAAATTATATCGATTTTTAATCAAAGTAGGAAATTTCGTGACCTACCACAATAACATCAAGAACAGCTCACTCTTATTCAAACTTGTCAAATGGTTATCGCTCACTACTGCAAAAGGTCATTAGCATTACCTCAATGTAGTAGCATATGCTATTTTATATAATTATTTTATTTAATCAGTTTAACTTAATATGTTGTATAACATATTGCACTGATATACAAAATTATCGCATCACATAATTTATTTAGTGTAGAACCAAATTTATGGTTTTTCTGAAATAGTATATCAAATCAATCATAAATATTAGTTATTTTAGTCATTTTACTTTTGTACTGATTAATCCGATTAATAGTACCCATACACTTAGCTACACGTATAATTCATTATCAGTTATTCTGTTCCCTTGGTAGGTTTTGTTCGCCTTTATTCTTAATCTGAAAGGTTTTATTTTGTTTTCAATGGTTCCAGTCTGGCATGTGATTCATTTCTGTTAGTACTATAGATCAATTTTATCTTTGGCCGCACCATATAATCTTCTTACAGGCGTACTTTGCTTGCGGGAGCGCGATTAGCCTGGGGACGGGGGAACCCAACCTCACATTACTACAGACTTTTTATTTATTTATTTCCACCTTACCCTCCTATGAGCAATATGGGTTTTTCAGCAGCTCTGGATGTTACACAGGTGTGGGTAACATCTTACTGCTGCACAGAAACTACAATAATTACAATACGTGAATAACAATTATAAACAATTTACAATTTTATAGATCTACATAATTTGCTTCTTCAGTCTTCATCACCTTGTATACTTTATCCGCGCAGTCGTCTTGCAGGAGCAGGTCTTCTTCGCCTAAGGTTGAAGTGGGTAAAGCCAACTGAACTCTTTCACCCATACACAAACGTTTTGACGTATGAGTATTTTTCTACCATCCAGAGGAAAGCGGGCGCCCTGGCAGAAATTACTAGTTCTGGTCACGATAATAACTTCTTTTTTATATTACAATAGAAATTCGTCTATGACGATGAATTTCTCCTATATTTCTCTTTTCTTTAAATAGCTGCTTTTTGAAACTTTTCCCCAACCATCTCAGGGGAGAGAAGGGAAGACGCGCCGCCGGTTGGATCCGCTAGCACTCATCACAAAATAATTTTTTTAATATCACAGAAAATTCCTCCTTTAAATAGTTTTTTTTTTTTTGCTTTTTCCACCATCTAAGGGAGGGCGCGCCCCCTGGCAGAATTCGCTAGTGCTGGTTACTATTATAATATTTTTGTTTATTACATTAGGAAATTCGTGGATGATAATGAATTTTCCCTATATTTCTCTTTTATTTAAATACCTGCTTTTTGAAACTTTTTTTCGGAATTTTTTCAGATTTATTTTTTTAAATTACATTAGGAAATTCATGAATGATAATGAATTTCCCCTATGTTTCTCTTTTCTTCAAATAGGCGTTTTTATCACTTTTTTTCGGAATTTTCTCCACCATCTAAGGGAGGACGCGCCACCTGGTAGAATTCGCTAGTGCTGGTCACTATAGATTTTTTTTTATATTACATTAGGAAATTCGTGTATGATAAAGGATGTTTCCTAAATTTCTTTTTTCTTTAAATAGGTTTTTTTGTCACTTTTTAGAATATTTCCCCCCATCCATAGCAAGGCGCGCTCCATGGCGGGATTCGCTACCAGCACGTCACGATAATAATTTTTTTTATATTGCGTTAGGATATTCATCGTCTATGTAGTGCTGGGGCCTTCACTGGGATCCTTACTCGACGTGTATACAACGTCAAGGTCACGCAGTGTTTTAATTTTATATTTGATTTAATTAAAAAAAAATTGTTTTGCTTCCTTCACTTTTCTCCTGATATGATACTACCATCAACTCATGTCTTCTAAGAGTGCAACAACGAGGTCTCGCTCTGCCAGATCTACACAACCTTCGTCACCTGTGAAAAGAATGACGCCACTTGCAACACTACACAAAATAGCAGACGACACTCAACCTCAGCCGGGTACATTTCAGGAGACGACTGAGGAGTATCCCTTCTTCACCCCGAATCCTTACAAGTTATTACAAAATAAATACCTCCAATTTTCGTTAAAATTATAAAATTCCCGCTATTATGTAGACATTTAAACAAAATTACATCCCCTGGTAGCTACTCCTGCTTAAGCCGCACTAACGAAATTAAAATATCCCCAGGCACATCCGATGCATACTGGAAAATAATCAAGTATCTATCCGACATTAATGTAGATCTTCACACCTACCAATTGAAGCAAGAGCGTTCTCTGAGGGCAGTAATCCGGAATTTACACCCCTCTACTCCAGTTCAGTGTAAGCATTCGAAGAGATAAGACGTGCCTCTCTGGTGGCTCACAGATAAGAATATATACATTTAAACAAAATTACATCCCCTGGTAGCTACTCCTGCTTAAGCCGCACTAACGAAATTAAAATATCCCCAGGCACATCCGATGCATACTGGAAAATAATCAAGTATCTATCCGACATTGATTGTTCGGCTCTAGCCGGTGACAAAGACACATCGGCTCCACGGCGGTGTCATTTTTGATAGAGTTTTATTCGGCCAATTGAGCCAAAACTTGACATGTGACCGAAGACGTATGCTGGAGACCTGCTGCTTGAATTTCGAAAAAATCAAGCAAAGATCTTCGCCAGGACCAGGAGGTAAAGAACTCAACGTGCCTGTGGGACCGGGGTCCATATCACTGTGCAGAATAGGACTTGTCGGCCCCCTCCACCTCTCAGCGGCCGCCTCCATCCAGCAAGGTCAGTGGCGTCTTATCAATACCAACAGCTGTCACCGAAAGAGCCCAACCTATTTTGTTGTTATTATTTTTTTTTCTCTCTCCTCTCTTATTTAAAAAAAAAAAAAAAAAAAACTTATCACAGGAAAGCTTGATTATTGAAATTAATGAATTATTATTTATAAGAATTAGTATTTAGCTTTATCAACTGATCTATTTATTCAATTTTATTTATTATTTATTAAGTGGACGTGGGTGTGTTTATTTAATTTTTAGCAATATATTTTATATATTTAATTTGTTTTTATTCATTAACTTATTTATTAATACATTACTATTTAACCTAGATTTTATTAATTGTATATTTTAATTTGTTTTTACTTGTTAACTTATTTATTAATCCATTATTGATTAACTCATATTATATTAATTGTAGATTTCAATTTGTTTTTAATAAATTGATTTTATAGATTTTAACGTTTTACCATAATTTATTTTATATATTTTAACTTAGTTTTAAGCAATAGAGTCTACAGATTTTAATTTCATTTTATATTTTAGCTTAGTTTTAAGATAGATTTTAACTTATTGATTAACCTTTTTAACTTGGGCTCTATTAATTTTATATTGTGACTTATTTTTAATAAATTGATTTTATAGATTTTAACGTTTTACCATAATTTTTTTTATATATTTAAACTTAATTTTAAGCAATAGAGTCTATAGATTTTAATTTCATTTTATATTTTAGCTTAGTTTTAAGATAGATTTTAACTTATTGATTAACCTTTTTAACTTGGGCTCTATTTATTTTACATTTTAACTACTTTTAAGCATTTTATATTATTAATCTGATATTTAAGTGTGTATGTTGGCATATATGCATGTCTCTCCCGTTTAGTTTTTATTTATTTGTATACGGGTCCACTCACCTTTTGATGGTTTGTTTTAACCATGCGTGTAGTACGCATGGTCTCTAGGGGGGATATTGGATTTTGAGTGGACCTAAGGACAATGAATGAAGTCGAGATTGGCCAGAGGGTATGGGTTCTGAGAACTGGAGGACCTGCTCAGGAGGCTGTTGTTGCCTCTGTGATGTCTGTGGATGCCGCGGAGGGCGGCGAAAAGAAATTTGTAAAAGTCGAATGGCCAGACACAGAAGGTGTACTATTGGGAAAGACAGTTTCGATAGATGACGTCTTCCCAGCATTGCCAGACGTCTTCCACAGAATGTCGAGGAAGCGAACAGAGAGCAGGAGAAAGAAGTTCTACGCCCTAATAATAAAGTTTTTCCCATATGTGGGCTTTCTTTTAAGGGTGAAAGAGGTCTAGGAACCCATATTGCCAAAAAGCACCCCAGGGAGGCTAATACCAATACACTGAGGGGCATAGTGAAAAATGTTTTAGGGCCTAAAAATGGAGAGGGTGAGGTATCAAAAATAAAAGAGGACATTATCGGATGGTCTACTGTGTTCAAGAACCTCTCAAAAGAAAGCACGATAAATATTGCGGATTTTGATGAGACCGTAGGCAGGTTCCTGAAATTTCTCAAGAATATCAATGCGGAACTGCCAGGTCCCCAGCACCCAGCCGTCAAATTTTACAGATTGAGGAAAAAAAAATAAAACTAAAGTGACTGACAAGGGTGCTGAACAAGTCTCAAATCCGCAAAGAGCGAACAAAGTAGACAGGAGTCGTCGGCAAGAACAGTATCAATATGAGGTTGCACAATATAATTACTATAATAAAAGGAAAAAGGTCGTGCAAACCGTAATGAATGCCGACGCTCCTAAGCGGTGTCCTCTGAAGATGGCCGATATCGAAAAACATTATAGAGACCTCTTTCAGAGCGAAAATCTCCGCAAGCGTGCGGATTACGAACAGTGCGCCCCGATGCCAAATTTGGTGTCCATTGATCTAGAAGCCGTCAAGAGAGCCATTAAATCAACATCAATGGACACATCGCCGGGGCCTGATGGAGTTCTGATCCGCACGATTAAATATTTTGATGTAGCAAATATTATCAAAATAATTGCGGAGATAATGCTGAAGGTGGCTTATGTCCCAGAACCACTTCGACAGGGGCGCACAATACTAATATATAAGGGGAAAGGTGATGTAAATAAAATCCCTTCCTGGAGGCCCATTGATATTTATTCTATTGTGCGCCGAATCATAGAGAAGGTTCTGGACCATGAACAAGAAAGCAGGTCACCTTCCACAGGAATCAGAGAGGCTTTATAAAAGGCCTCCCGGGAACGCACGTCAGCGCAAGGATTATCGACGCTGTATTGAAAGATGCAAAGATTATGAAAAAATGATTGTGCGGTGGTATTCCTTGACGTTGTCGGTGCTTTTGACAATGTTGGCCACAATCATATCGTGAGCTCCTTGGAAGCAAGAGGTGTGTCGCCGGATCTTAAACGTGTTATATCGGCTCTCCTCTGCACCAACACAATCAAAATTGGTAACGGTGTTCACGCAACTAGCCAAATCAAAGTGCTGCGAGGGGTACCCCAAGGCGGCCCCTTGTCGTCGTCGCTCTTCAACCTGGCCATCGATCATCTCTATCGCGACCTGTGCGATGAAGAATTTTCCAAAAAATTTGGATACTAGTTAAAAAGTGACCAAGGTTGTGTGGTCCTCACAGGTTTCGCGGATGACCAGGCCGTGTCAGCGCGTGACAAGGGGGCTGCAGAAAGAGTGATCGGCAGCGTTCAGAGGACTTTTGAGGAAATTGGTTTGGCTATTAATCCTCAAAAAAGCGTGGGCATCGTTCTAAATAAAGGAGAGCTGGAAACAGCGATGCTCTCCCTTGAGAACGGAGAGTACATCCAAACATTGCAGAATCGAGATACAATCAAGTATTTAGGATGTACATTCTCGGGAGAGCTACAGTTCAACGAAGATTCGGTGACTAAATTGAGCGAAAATCTGAATAAACTGGTTACCTCTCCCTTGCTGAAGCCGGAGCAGAAGCTAAACATTGTCAACCAATATCTGTTCCCGGGTCTTACTTACCCTCTCCAAACTGCGCCCCTCACAAAGCTGCGTCCTGCCATACTTGACGGCATCGACACCATGATTCGCAGGAGTGTGAAGGCTATTGTTGGACTCCCTGCGAACACCTCCACGGCGATGTTGTACTCTCCCAGGAGGTATCGAGGATTAGGATTAATCCGCTGCCAATGGGAGGCTCCTCTACAACATTGGTCCATTGCTCAGCGACTGTCCAATGTGCCCGATGCCCTTTTTCAGTCGATCTTTGATTATTCGGCTGAGGTTGATGAATGTACCGAGAGATTGGGGGTTGATCGGGGTATTCGGAATACGAGAGCTCTACGGCAGTCGCTTCGAAAAAATTCTTTTGAGGAATGGACCAATTGCAGGTGGCAGGACATTGGAGTTCGCCATTTTAAAGAGACCCCGAAAGCCAACAAATACATGTATGATAAGCAAGTACTTTCTGGGTCTGAATGGTCAAATGCCCTGAAACTGAATATTAATTATGCACCCCTGCGTGGAGTCCCAGGTGTCAGCGGACAGGTAAGAGAAGTTGGGTCACTCTTACACCAGCCCCTTAAGCCACTACACCCACTTAAGCCAGAAACACCAGCACATGTGCTTGGAAAATGCCCCAACAACTCCCTCCTTATAACGCGCCGTCACCACAGAGTCAAACATGAACTGATGAGGCTCCTTATAGAGAGAGATTACGCCTGTTTCGAGGAAGTATATTGTATAGATACGGATGGATCCACCCGATATGCCGACATTGTAGCATTCCATAAGACGGGAAAGTCGGCAATGATTTTGGATCCGACCGTGAGATATGAGACCAACGACCTCGATCATGCAGGAAAAGTGGAAAGGGAGAAAAAACAGACATATGAGAAATGCATCCCTTTCCTTAGTGAAAAGTTCCGCGAGAGTTTCGGGCCGAGAGAGTTCCACGTGAGAGGCCTTTGGTTCGGAGCTCGCGGAACGATACCAGACTCAACAAGGAGCTTCATGGAGGGCCTTGGTGTCGACATAAAGGACGTGGCAAGGTTGGCAGAGAACATAATCCTTGACTCCCTGGGAATTATCCATCACCATGTGCATGGATAGAGAGTTTGTTCATGGGGGAGGCATGCGTGTTTTACAGCATTTTTAGATTATTTATTGACCACGTCCACTGCACTATATGTATTTGTATGCATGTTATGAATTAGGTTAGGAAAAGAGAGGAGAAAATCTAGGGAACGAGAAAAATGTATAGAGTGAGAGAAGGAACAGAAAGGGATGTATAGTGCTAATAAATGAATTAAAGAAATAGTAAAAATAAAATAAATAAATAAAAAAATAAATAAAAATATAGGGAAAAAAAATTATGATAAAAAAAAATTGTATATTATGCTCATATATGTTGTTAATACTATATAATTGTATATTAGTTTTGGAAAATTGTCTGTAGCGATTAATAAGTATGCTGTGTTTAAAGCAACCCAATGTAATTGGGCAGCACCCTTTTATGATAATAAAGTGATTCTCTCTTCTCTCTCTTATAATTTTTCACTTTTTATTTTTAATTACTATAAGGTTATATATATATATATATATATATATATATATATATATATATATATATTTTTTTTTTTTTAAATAAAATTTAAGGATATATTTATTTTACTTCATTTCATCTTTTTTTTTTTCTTTATTACTTGATATTTTAATTACTTATAGTACGTTTTATTTTATCCTTCTATGGGGGATCCTATAGATTTAAATAGCCCAAAGGCTAAACGAAAACGACCTCGGGGTCGCCTTAAATTTGAAGCAGAAAATACGAATGGTGCAATCCCAATTAGCCCATCCTTTTTAATAATAGAAAGATCGGATGATCAAAATTTTCAAAAAGTATCTCCATTCTTAATAAATAAGTTTCTTTCAGGTTTGGTGGGAGACTTAAAAAATGTAAAAAAGCTAAGGAATGGCACATTACTTATTGAAGCCAAAATCAGTAAATAATCAGAAGAATTATTAAAATGTAAAAATTTTGGTGGACAATTCCCGGTTGAGGTGTCCCCCCACAATACCTTAAATTACAGTAAAGGGATGATTCGATGTTACGACCTCCAATTTCTAGAGATAGATGAAATTAAAGAAGAATTATCTCCAACGATAAATGATATAATACGTATTAAAATAAAAAAGAATGGAAACGAAATATTGACAAATTCTTATATCGTCACATTTCCTACACCGAGAATTCCGGAAACAATCAAGATAGGATTCCATACGGTTAAAGTGCAAGATTATATTCCTAATCCCCTTCGCTGTTTTAACTGCCTAAACTTTGGACACCCTTCGAATGTCTGCAAACAGCAAAGCAAATGTATACAATGTGGGGAAGCAAAACACGAAGATAATGTGAGATGTACACGCCCAGCCCACTGTGCAAACTGCTTCCTAAATCACAACTCGTTAGATCGTCGGTGTCCTATTTTTATAATACAGAAAGAAATAAAAACCATCCAAACCATAAACAAAATATCCTTAAATGAAGCAAAAAAAAAAAAAATTATAAAGAACAGAATCCAACACAGTTTGCTAGATCGTTTGCTGAAATTACAAAACAAAATTAAAACTATATCGAAAAGAAAGACATTGGTATTCAAACAAATTCATTATTTAATTTTGGAGAAAACATTTATAATACCACTTATACAGCTAACACTATAAATACCCATCAATAAACAACAACAAATCCTATCCACTCCCTATCCCCTCCCCCTATCCCACTCCTCAACACTCCTCTGGTTCCTACTCCGGGCCCCTCCCACCCCCCACTTCCGGCCGTCCCCCAGCTTCGGCCACCGGCGACCCCCCTTCTTCCGCCGCCAGCCGCCTCCCTAGCGGCCCCGAAGTCTTGTCGCAAGTCTAGATCAAATTCTAGAAGTCGGGCCGATCCTCTACCTTCTCTTTTTTCTCAAGACGCGTGTCCTTCAAAATCATCAGAAGCCACGTTTGTGATCGTAGGTTCTGACCAAAACTAAGATATCGATCCGGAAGGAGAGTTCACTATAGTATATAACAAAAAACAGAGCAATCGTAATAAAAATAAAACCTGAAAACAAAATATACGATTAAAAATTTGTATTTTATTTTTTTTCATAAAAAACAAATCTGTATAATGTCAATCCGTGCCCTAACATATATTATAAATTGGAAATATAAATATTTTTATTCCGATAAACATATACTTCACTATTACAGCAATAAAAGTAAAAACAGTGTTATTTACAACGCTCGATGCATTTACTTATTACCACCAGCCATAACAATAAACATCTACAGAAAGTTCACTGCCGCAATCATAAACAAATATCATACGTTATTCTTATTCTACTACTATAAAAATATACCTCATTTTTCTATAATAAACAAATACTCTATGTTCACAAACCTATTTATCTATAAAGCATACATTTATTTCTATTATATTAATACGTGTACATGCAGGTATGCATATGTGAATGACTCTGTTATACATTCCTATGCATATATGAGTATATATGGAGGCATATTTTTTTTTTTTATGTATACATGTGTACTTTTGTTTTTCTACGTATATACCTAGGTATATATGTAATTGCGCTTATATGTATATATGTGTATGTGTGTGTATATAATTGTGTACGTACGTACGACCCAATGTTTATCTATAATACCATTATTCTCGTCATTACCATTAAGATCTCTAAAATCACATACAACGATTCTAAATTATTATTATTGCTAGACCAATACGAAAATATATACTATTACTCACTATTTAATTTTTTATTACCTCTGCAGCCTCTACTTTCTACCATCGCAAATATTTCTTCTTTCAGAAACTTCTATTATATAAAAATTTGTTTTTTAATCCTTATACGCACATATAAGAATTGTATGCACTTTACAAATCAAATTAAGTTCAACATAATATTAAAAATTACTTTTCATCACAATAGCTCTACTTATCCTGCCGAAGATCTATTATATGGCTCAGGTTTCGAAATACATATAAATAATAGATACTCCATTTTAGTCTATATATTTGTTACGTATTCATCTACTTCTTTTTTATTAATATTTTATATGTGATGGTATTTACATGCACGAATATGTATTTTAAAGCCTGCGTATTATGTATTACTGTATGTATGTCTGTATTTACGAATATGAATATCTGTGCGGATATGTAAGTTTGCGTATGTAGATCTGCATACTTCCTTCGGTATGTATATTTGTATCTTTGCATATATTTGTGGGTGTATAATGTCAAGCACACATTGTTTGTGTGTGGGTATGTATGTATGTGTGTGCGCGCGCGCAGCTGTATATGTGTGAATGTATGTTTGTATATATTTTATATTTCATGTGTTTATGTATATATATGTGTGTGCCTGTATGTATTATTGTATTTTTACATGTGTTTGTGTTTATATATGGGAACATGTATGTATATGTATGAGTGTCAGTGTTTGTATGTATATGTGTGTGTATGTGCGTGTATATATATGCATGTATATGTTGCTGTGTATGTCTATGTATGTATGTGTGTATGTGTGCGTATATATATATATATATGTGTGTGTGTGTGTGTATGTATGTATATATATGTGTATATATATATGTATGTGTGTATTATATATATATATATATATGTGTGTGTGTGTGTATATATTTATTTATAATACCTAAACTTGTCGGTACTTCAATGGAACTGTAACGGTTTAAAAACTCACTTTAACGATTTAAAAATACTAATACAAGATATAGACCCGTTTTGCGTTGCCTTACAAGAGACACATCTCACAATAAACGACAATTTTTCTATAAAAAATTTCGATATATACAGAAAAGATAGCCCAAACCCAAACCACAGCCACCACGGAGTTTTAATAGCTATCTATACATAAATCCATATATTCCGAATCAATCAACATTAATTCTCATCTTCAAGTTGTTGCAACCAGAGTTCACAAAGAGTTTTCATTTTCTATCTGTAATATATACCTTCCACAAGGTCGTACCATAGATACACAACAACTCCTAGATATCTATAACCAAATGCCTCGTCCAGTTCTTTTTATTGGGGATCTGAACGGTCACAACCCTTTATGGGGCTCTCAAAACATTAACACGCGAGGTAAAGTAATAGAAATTTTTTTAGACGCTTCTAATCTTCTTCTACTCAACACCGGAGAATCTACCTTTCTCAGCGCAAGTTATGACACTTATTCGACTCTGGATTTGTCACTCTGCGATCCCTCGTTATTTGCGATTACAAACTGGACGATTTTGCCCGATGTATATAGTAGTGACCATTTTCCAATAATCATAAAATTCAAAATAACGAATCCCACTCGAATAAAACCGAAATTTGTTCTAAATAGAGCTGACTGGACTTTATTCTCTTCATTAGCCTCGCCACCTCAAATTCCCCCGTATCAAATGAATATCGATAAAGGCTGTCAAACTATCACGAATAAGATCATCGAGGCGGCTAAAGCATCAATACCAATGATCTTCAGGCTCACCAAGAAGACCGCTTGTTCTCTGGTTTAACGATGTTTGCAAGGAAGCCATTAAAGATCGCCGTAAAGCCTACAAAAAATTCCAGAAATATATGACCTCTCAAAATTTAATAAAATATAAAAAACAGCGTGCTATATGTAGAAAAATAATCAATCAATCAAAGACCGAATCCTGGAAAAAATTTATAAGCTCCATTAATTCCTCTGCCACATCAACTGACGTTTGGAACAAAATCCGTAAATTCACTAAAACTTCCCTTTCCTCTCGCTATACTATTTTGGTCAATGGACAACTGTCTGACAATCCTCTATCAGTCTCAAACACATTTGCAACTTTTTTTTCTGAAATATATAGCTCCGGAAGAAATAATATGAGCTCGGAATCGACGGACCTTGTGAGGACAATTGATGATGAATTATTATGTTACAACCTCCCATTTTCAATGTGGGACCTCAAAAACATATTAAGAACTGTTAAAGGCTCCACCCCTGGACCTGACCTGGTCCACTATGACATGATAAAAAACCTCCCAGGTAATACACTGGAATGGTTGCTCAGATATTATAATCATGTCTGGTCGACCGGACAGTTCTCGAATAAATGGCGTGATTCAGTTGTCATCCCTATCCTGAAAAGCGAAAATGATAAACGTTTAGCTATCGCCCTATATTTCTCACAAGCTGCTTAAGTACATTAATGGAGCGGATGATTAATAAAAGACTAATGTGGATAATAGAGAACTACAATTTAATTCAACCCTTTCAATCAGGATTCCGTAAGGCACATTAGATCATTTAGTTGCATTAGAAACCGAACGCAATATAGTTTTATAAATGCACATCAAACAATAGCCATTTTTTTTCGATATGAAAAAAGCTTTTGATAATATAAATCACTCCATAATCCTCAATAAATTATCATCCGTAGGTATTAGAGGCCAAATGTACAACTATATTTGGCAATTTCTCACGCACCGACACTTTAGAGTTAAAATAGGAGGCGAATTATCCGAGAATCATGAACAGTTCAACGGTGTCCCTCAAGGTTGTGTCCTCAGCCCAACTTTGTTCTGTCAAGTGATAAATGACTTGGGGCTCATCTTACCAAGAGGTGTCAAACCACTTCTATTCGCAGATGATCTAGCCATTCTCTGCCGATCTGGCAACATTGACAATATACGAAACAAACTACAGGACGGTGACAATAGAATCAACAACTGGTCTCTTTCTATTGGTCTCCAATTTTCTTCCGCAAAAACTAAATGCATACATTTCAGTCGAAAAAGAAACACGCTAAACTCACCCGAAATCTACCTCGGAAATTCCATAATCCCATACTCGAACCACCATAGATTCTTGGGTATGATCTTTGACCGAAGAGTAACTTGGGAGCCGCACATTTCTGCACTAGAAACAGCCACTACAAAAAGAATAACTACCTTACGATATCTAAGCGGCACTTCCTGGGGCTCAGACAGACTTACGCTAATAAAACAGTATCAAGCTTTGGTATGTTCCAAATTAGACTACGGGTGCTTTATATACGGTTCTGCCCGCTATCGGATCCTAAACAAACTTGATACAGTCCACCATACAGGCATTAGGATAGCGACTGGCGCGTTTCGAACAAGCCCCATCCTTAGTCTCTGTTCTGAGGCCGGGATGCACCCTCTTTTATTTAGAAGAAAAAAGCTCGCTGTTAACTACATTTCAAGGCTACTTAGCCAAAATAAACATCCCACCCATAACTACATTTTTAAACCTAAATTTTAAACGCTTTTAGAAACAAAACAAATTCCACACTCCCACTGTCAGAAAGAATTTATTCAGCAGCTCAATACCTTAAGAACTTACCTTTATACAATATCAAAAACCAGAACCCACCGTGGATCCACAAACCTCCAAAAATGATGCTCCGTCTCACTCGATTACTCAAAAACAATACCTCACCTTACGAGTACAAAACCGAATTTCCCCGTCTACTACAAAATATTCCGGAACAGTTTTTAATTTACACTGATGGTTCGAAATCAGATGATGCTACAGCTTGTTCGTTTGTTACCCCTAACTCCACACATAAAATAAAGCTACATAAACTAAGCAGCATATACACAGCGGAACTTCACGCAATAGCCTCAGCCCTCCACTTCTGTATGTCAATAACTCCAGCCTCAATAGTCTTGATAACCGACTCCTTGAATTCATTAAAGGGTTTAAATGATATATACTCAAAACATCCAGTTAATAATACATAAATATCTTCACACTCTAGAAAATTTAGGAAAATCGGCTTGTTTTATATGGGTTCCCAGTCACGTGGGTATAGTTGGTAATGGGCTTGCGGATACGCCAGCCAAACAGGCACTCGCGCTCCCAAACCGAGGTACTCCTATCCTGACCCCCACAGAAATGAGTTTTCCTCTCAAGAACGAAATATTGGATAGTTGGCAATCTATGTGGAACGAAAGCCCACCTAGCAAATTAAAAGTTATAAAAAAATCGGTGAAACCCTGGTGCACATCAAATCGCCCTAGTCGTAGAGAGGAAGTCGCCGTGACCAGGTTAAGAATTGGACACACGAACCTAACCCATGTACATCACATCACTAAGCAGCCGCCACCAATTTGTCAGCACTGCAGTAGCCTTCTCACAGTCAATCATATTTTCCAAGAATGCCCTTATTATATTTCAAGCCTCAATCAATTGTCTCTAAAACCGGATATATCAGCAGTATTAAGCAACAACGAGTCAGATATAACAAAAGTGACAAAGTTTCTTAGAATACATAGGCTGTTAAATAGAATATAAAAATAAATATAATTTTTATTTTATTATTCTGTCTTTTTTATATTTATTTTGATATATTTTATTTTTCATATGTTTTTTAATATCTTTTTAATTTGTTACTCTATATATTAATAATTATTAATTATCCTCTAAAGAGTTTACAAATATAACCGACTCACAGGCGTTGATGACCCTGGGGTTTTACGCCTTAAAGCCTAAATAAACACAACAAACCCCTCTACTCCAGCGTTCCAAGAAGAACTGATGATCCTAGGTTTCAAAGTCCGACAGGTCACCAATGTTATGAAGGACGACAGAGATGAATCCGGGACAAATAGAAATATATTATTACACATATTTTTCAAAGATTTAGAACCCTCTGCTGAAGTCGGTAAAGTATATGAAATTTAAATTTTATATTATACTAGTGTTAAGGTTGAAACACCATACACTAAAAGAGAATCGTCCAGTGCAATAATTGCCAGGCATATGGCCTCACCAAAACATACTGCCACCACATACCAAGATGCGTGGAATGCGGAGAGTCACACAAGACTAGTGAATGCAATCAACTGAAAAGTACTCCCGTTGTATGTGCTTTATGTCTGGAAGGACATCCTGCCAACTACAAGGACTGCCAGATCTACAAAAACATCAAAAATAAATTTTATAAACCCCGGTACCAAGAATAAATTTCTAAGCCCAGAAGAGGACCTGCTAAAATAGTAGACTCTAATGTTTCTTTTTCCCAGTTACTAGGGGGTAGAGTCCCGACTGACAAATGTGAGGTCCTGCAGCAACAGAAACTCCAACCCTAACTTCAACATCCTATCCTTCCCTCCCTCAACCAACAATCTCATCAAACAAAACCCTCATCAACATAACATTCTTCTTATTCCTTTAAGCTCGTTCCTCCGAAGTCACCTACCTATTGGCCCACTGATCCTAACCGTAATCCTGATATCCTTGATTTCTTCATCCACAGTGGTTTAGGTCTCCTCAACTATTCCATTGCACGCCTTGATGAACTTTCCTCTGACCACAGTTCATACATATATACAAACATATAGTAAGTAAAAATTGAAACAAAAGTAAAATGAACATCTTAGAAACAAGCATACCTAATTAAGCATACACTATTTACAATCAGCCAGGGAAACTCCGAACCAATCTTGCCTCCCCACATGTGGAGGGAAAAGCGAGGCTTAGGAGATCCCTGCGCTTCTCCCTCAGCCACTTCACTGCTATAATATGTATTTAAATTAACATTGTTAACAACAAGCCAAGGGACTAAACAGCTGTGCTGACATTATTTTATACTCCACTAATTATTCTAGCTCCCTTAATGTTAAAATTTCATTACTTTGCTTCTTCACCCACTTCAGTCTTTGCAATTTATTGTTATCTTACTTAGTTTGAGGTTAGAAAAATAACCTCAAACTATTAAAAAGCCACTTCCGTGTTTTACTGTTGGTGGTAAACATTCATCCAACATACTATCTCTTTTCGGAACCAAACATTGCAAATTACGACTCATCTCTCCATAAACATTTATTCCATTCCCTTCCGTCCAATTTTCGTGTTCTTTGGCTAACTTAAATCACTTTCACTTGTGTAAAATCTTTAAAGCTAAATAACATGAGTTTCCTTCTGATAAATCAGGAAGAACTCTGATAAGAAAAAATATTACCGCAGAATAACAAAGAAAACCAAATAATTGGATTTATTTTTATTCATAGCTCTGAAATTATCAATACAAACTTGTATATATAAACTTGAAAGTATCAAATTACTTTATTCTATCTATTGGTAGGTTTTCTGAAAAAACCCACGAATGTATTAAAAGTTGGTTGTAATAATAAATTGTAAATTAGTTTATGGTTTTCTTTTCTTTTTTAAATCAAAAAATTAAATGTTTTGTTAAAAAACATTTTATTGTCTATCATCATCAATTTATTTTTAAATGTAGTCTCTTAGAGATATTAAATAAGTCGCTGCCATAATTATTCCATTCCTCTCACTATTCGTCATTTTAGTCCTTGTGACATGAATTTAGTGTTACACACTGCCTGTCCTGAAGATTGTTCACACGGTTTACGTTTAATGCATATCTAAAAAAGTTTTTAAAAACAAAAATTGCTTCATCCGAATTCTATTAAGAAATCAATTGTGCGGCTTTTCTTCAACCTTGCTCATAATCTTAAGCAAATTCAGAAAACGATTATGACACTAATTTATAAGTTTAGTTAGCCAAATAAATATTTTACAATTTAAATTTTTTCTATAATTTTGTATCTGTGGAAAATTCTTTCAAAAAATAAATGGGGTCAGACCATTCATCTCCTAATTAATCCCTTCACAATGTCTCTTCCCCGTTTACTAATAATTTAATATATATAGTTTATATATTTCAGTTTGCTCATCCTGCTCTCTAAAATACACCCTTACGTCAGAAACGAGAAAACACAGAACTAATTCGACGTCATTTTAATAACTGGCCGATAGCATAAAAGTGTCCATAGTTCAAAATATTTAATGTGTGAAAGAATTATTTTATCTTGCTACAAAAATTAAAAAATATAAATCAGGAAATTCAGGGAGTAATATTATAACATGTTAACTCGATTTCCGGTGAATATATTTCTTCTTTTATCCCATTTTTGTTTTATTATAGGTAAAGTTTCATGGAGTTAGGCTATATTAATACATGCAAAGAAAGCAGGCAAACAAGTATAGCTTACCTAGTTTGTAGTTATAACAGCCAATCTTGAAATATCAATAAATAACTCTGCTTCAAAGAAAGAAAGGATATGAAGAAAAGAAGTAGATAAGCACAGGGAAATGAAAAATAGCCGTTGAAAAAGACGGACCCGCCTGATCTAGAAACCCTACGATTTGAGGGTTACCATTTAATGTGACTTTTGCCTAAGAATGGTTAGAAAGAGTAAAAACTAGGAAATTAAGCTCACTATAGCGGAATATCTTAATATAATGCAAATATTTGTAATAATATTGATTTATCCTAGTTTTGAGAAGAGATGTTTAAGAAGCGCTTGTGCGAAAATATCGATTTGGTAGCCTAGCCTTTACCTTGCGCTGAGAGGGAGCCACACGAGGCAGGGGAGCGGACCTGCACCATGTCATATTTCTCTGTTTATATTTTGACTCTCACTTTGTTCGCAACCTTTCTTCAGCCAAGTTTGCAGGACAATTTAACACTATGCCACGAGAACCAGACGGTTGAGAAAACTCCTCTATTTCCAACAGATTTATTTAGCTTAGATCAGAGGAAAAATGGGGCTGTAGTACTTCATGTCATGGGTGTTGTTTATATGTTCGTCGCTCTGGCTATTGTCTGTGACGAGTTTTTCGTGCCTAGCTTGGATGTTGTCATCGAAAAACTGGGTATTGCTGAAGATGTAGCTGGTGCGACTTTCATGGCTGCTGGAGGTTCTGCACCAGAACTCTTTACTAGTGTTATTGGAGTGTTTGTATCATTTGACGACGTTGGTATAGGCACCATTGTCGGTTCTGCCGTCTTCAACATATTGTTTGTTATTGGTATGTGTGCTTTATTCTCACGGACTGTGCTGACACTCACTTGGTGGCCACTCTTCAGAGACTGCACTTTCTATTCTGCATCATTGATTATATTGATAATTTTCTTTAGAGACAATCGTATTTACTGGTACGAAGCTGCTGTACTTTTTAGTATATATTTAATGTACGTTTCATTTATGAAATGGAATCAAAATCTAGAGCGCTTTGTGAAAAAATACGTTTATAAAAACAAAGTTACACGTGTTAGAAGTACTGATCACCTGATGCCTGTGGTAAGTAAAACTTTGTTGTGCTGTATATCATACCTCTATAATATATTTGAAGTGGCATGTAATAGGCTTTGTCAAACCATTAACAACAAATTATAGTAGTGAATATTATAATTTAACATACTACTTCCAAAAATATATTTTATTTCCCGAAGATTCCATGTGCTGTTGTGTATAAATAAAGAAAAAATAAACATTTCATTAATTTATTTATTATTATTAACAATGGATATTCGACGCATTGCCTCTTCAATTATATTTACTATTTAGGAATGGATAATTAATACTATTTTTTTTTATTATTTTAGTTTGTATATATATATACACAGTATATAGGTTTTTTCTTGTAGCACATCCTATTCGCAATAATAAATAAATATATATTTTCCAGGCTAATAAAATAAATAATGGACATGAAGTAATTTTTTTTTCAGATTGTTAGCTATAACTGTGTATTTCGTTGAGATGGAAAAGCTCAATTTTGAATATGAACTTTGAAAGATAAAAGTAACGACAATTGCTACCAGTAAATGAAAGAGAAATAAATTAAAAATAGCTTTTTACTTGAATAAACGGCAAATCATGCTCAATCTTTGCGCTGTTTCATTCTATTTTATTGGTGTTAATGACTAAAAGTTGTCAGTTATGTAGAGGAGTGATGTTTGATCTAGTAAATAATTTAATTTATCTCTAGGGGAAAGATGCCTGCTGCAGTACCGCAAGGACGTTGCACGCACTATTATCCAATTAGCTGGCATTGTGTGCAGTAGCGGGTCTTGCTAATAGACATCCTTCTCAAAGTATCTTAGAGCTTTTAAAAAAAAAAAAATATACATAATTTTCATTTTGTGTGAATTCGACAATTAATCATAATAAGATTGCAATTACAATGCTCAAAAACATTACAATACTTTTTATTGTTAATGTGGATTAATTAATTGACTAATGATTGAGACACAGATAACTTTTTTACATGATAATGTAGTATAAAATAAACATGTCTTTAAATTTCAACTTTAATAGGTGATATGTGATTAAAATTTGACAAATCATTATCAAATTAAATATTTCTTCAATGCTACTATAGAAAAAAAAATAGAAGGCTTTGAAAAATCACTTGATGACACTATCTTAATCTACTTTTTAGCCTTTCATTAAGTAAACTTTCCCCAATCCCGCTTCGGCGCTATCTAAATTTATTTTGTGGAATTATGAATGGCTATTTCAGGGAAATTGTAATTTAATTATTTCACAACAATTGGAGAATAAATTCGATAAACATTATGGGAGATTTGAGGGTCATTTGAATTTTAAATGCTCAAATAATGCATTCACAGTTTTAGTACCTGCAGAAATAGCCTCTCTAGCATCTAAAAAAACTAAGCATTTTATTTTGTTAAACATCTATTTTGAATATGCTGATAGGCACTTGATATTTTTTTCCAAAAATGGGTTAGCTTTTCCATCAAAACATCTTATCTTAACAATCCAGCATTTCGTGTTCCCGCGCTTGTGAGCTGTTTAGTTTGAAATTCCTACTTTCCGAAAAGTGGCTGTTCCATTCGCACTTCTCTATGACAGTATAATTATGCACAAAACAAATCCTCCAACGAAAACAATTTTATATTAGTCGAGGGTATTGTTAAAAGTGTTATTGTACAAAGATATACATATTTATTTTAATAAATACAACTTAAGATATTAAAAAGGTTTGTTGTAGAAAATGCTCAGAATCATGAAACGCTCAATAATGTTTCATACCTGTATGCTGAACCTGTATTATACGGTTCCACAAAAATAATGCACCACCTACATATTCCAATTTCGGAGCCCAACAAAATTTTAAATGATGAAATTAGTCTTATGAAAACAAACTTTTATTTCACATTAACTCAAACTCATATTCTTGTTAAGTCAGTAACCGGTATTTCCGCCCTTGGCGCTAACCACATCCCTTAAACTTCTTTCCAGTTGTTTGAAATTTTTTCAATAAATAGAGTCCGTTTAATACTCTCTGAAAATCGAGATTAACAAAGAATTTTCAATGGTTTATATTCACTCTAAAATCCCCTAAATACCAATAGATAAAGAAAATAAAAGCTGGAGACAGCTAGTTTAATTTTATTTTTAAGTATTGGAGTTATACATTCATTTTGTCCATCAGTGTATATGTCTATATATGTTTTAAGTAAATGTGCTGCTTCTTCGCAAGGTTGAAGGCACAAGTTTAAATAGGAAACCTCTTGTGAGATGTTGGAGCTATATTGAAGGCTTTTGGTGTCAGAATTTAAACTCTTTCTAGCCGACAGAGCTCAACGGAACAAGCTACTAAATAAGTTCTGGGTCTTCAGTGGACTATAGGACCAATAAATACATAAATTTATATTTATATACTATATTCAGATTTTTTTCTCTGGATTTTCGTTTACTAATTATATACCTATGCCATGTGGTAACAATTTTATATAGCCAATATTCCAATATTATTCTTTCGAATGCGATTTGTAGGATATTTGTCCAGTATCCAACCGCTCTGTAAACAGTACGGCTATACTATAGAGACATAACTCAAATGTAAGATTAATAGTTTAGTTTCTTTATTGAATATTAATACATTCTGCCACATTGAAGGGCATTAATATTAAGGCTACATGATTCATTCACACAATATGTACATACAATTAATATCAATAATAAAGAAAAATAAATATAAAAAAAAAATAAAATAAGTAAATTGGTATGCCTGTGTACATAAAAAAAAAAAAAAATGAAGTAATAGATAAAAGCTAGATGAAATTGAAGTAAATAAATCACATTCATACCTATGTAAATGTAAGATTAAAATTGTCTTCAAATAATTAATTAAATGTTTATCAATACCAGTTATCTTAATTAATGGTTATCTTAGAATCTTTTTGGAGGTATTATTCTAATTATATCTTAGATTAACCTGAGTCGTAATGTTGAAACAGCATTTTTAATTTTTTTTTTTGTCTTTTGTCAATTCATTTGTTACTGGGTATTGTTTTCTTATATCATCTGATATATCACAAGCAGTCAGGGATGGGCAAATGCTACTCTGAGTATTGAGTACTAAGTACTCTACTCAAATACTGATCTTTTTAGAGTACCAAAGAATTTTATTACTACTTCAGTTGATGTCAAAGGTACTCGGTACTCGCATTTGTAGTAGCATTTGCCCATCCCTCCAAGCAGGTGGCTATATTCAAGTTGCCGCAAGCCGTATTGAAGGGCTCCAACATATTGAAACTTGGGAATCTTAATTCCCAAAATATTTGTATTTTATATTTATTTTTTAGGAAATAGACAATTTTCTTTTACCTTAAAAATTAATGTTTAATGAACAACGAAAGCAAGGATATATAATATTTTCGCTGAAATTAACTGTGATCTGACCACGGATTTGTATTGTACTTTTAATTTTCTATTATAAAAATATTTTAACGAAGAAACTCTAAGCGGAGAAAACGGAAATTTATTTAAAGCAAAACATTAAAAACATTATTAATGAATTTTCAATTTTTGGAAATATTTGATTAGCTTGAACTTTCCACCAATATATATATATATATATATATATATATATATATATATATATATATAGCTGCAAAATTTAATGCTCCAAGGAACATTGTTTAGTAATTGTACCTTTCCTGTGAAATAGTTTAATCACATAGGGATTCATGGGATATTTAATTTATTAAAAAAAAAAGATTATTTATTTTATATATATTTTGCAAAAAAAAGTTTATTTAGAGTTAATATTATAAAATTTAAATAAATAAAAACATTCAGGACAGAATAAGGGACGTTAAGCTATACGAAAAATCTTAAATTATCACAAAAACATTTTCTTCTTTAAAAAAATTATAATAATACTAACAATACTGGGTTACTGACTTTGAACGCCCACCCCATGATCACAAAAAAAAATTAAATGACCAAATACCTGATTGTTTTGTTATACAAACAGTTTGTAACAATAAAAAACTATTGTTTCTCAATATTTAATTATTTTTATTTCTAAGCCCTTTCTCTAAACATACATGTCTTTTAAGTTCTCAATTTATCTTGACCACCTTTTAAAAAATAAAAAGACCAGATAATGCTGGCAGCTTCACATCATGTCTTTCTTTTGTAACTTGCGTTTTCACATGTTTAAAAAGAAAATAATAATTTTAAATTATTAATTTTTAATGAACTGTTTGTTGGTCTAATCATTTCTTATTTTTTTAAACCCAGTTTTTCAAAATTAAAGTTGCTGTGATTCAATTATGCTTAAACTATTTCAATGAGAGAGTAAAATTCCTAAAGAGCGTTTTTGGAGCTGTATACTCTATCTTGGTGAAAATTGCAAGTCAAGTGAAAATTTGTAAAAATTAAAAAAATAATATTAGGTTGCCTATGCTTAACCTGATTTCCTATTAGGAAACCAGGTTAATATTAGGTTGCCTATGCTTAACCTGGTTTCCTAATAGGAAATACAACCTCGAACACTAATCTGTGGTCATATTTTATTTTATCCCTGCTGAGCAATTATTATTTATTTTATTGTTTCGTTTTTAAAAAAAAATTTAAATTTCTTCCATGTTTTGAGATTTCATTATTTCAATTTATTTGTGCACTTAATTAGGACATTGGAACACTTGAATTTTCTCTGTATATTAAAGATATATAATGAAAAGCCTCTTTGAGGAAACACTGGAGGAGGGAAAAACAATTTTGAGTTACGCTTTGGTTGCAATTCGCTCACAAATGAGGTAAAGCTTTTGTATTTTGCCAAATGTTCGGTAGTTTGTCTTGTTTTTTGGAACTTTTTACTTTCATTGGGCTAATAAGGCAGGCTTTGTCTTAAAATTGACGTTTTTGTAAATTTTTATAACACCTTCTGTGTGAAAACTTACTATATACTGACACGTGCATTAATTTAAATTACGGGACATGCTGGGGTTGGATTTTATTCTAGTTGGATTTCACATGAATATTAATTCACACGTGGTGAAACAAATCTAATTTGACCTTCTTGAGTGAGACCTTTCCTCCCCCCCCCACCCCCGTGCAGCATCTTTCTCTTTCTGTTCTCGACGTCATTCAAAATACATACAACGTTTCATTTCCTATTTTTTCAATTTCTATCTTAGAAACCTTTTATCCTTCGTGATTTATAAGAGGAGAGTCAATGGGTTTCCTCTCTGTTAGCCCGTTTTATGGTCTTCCAGTAATTTCCAATTCTTTTTTATCCAAAATTTTAATATTTTCATGAGCTGAAGCGTTTTCTCCTCAAATGCATTTTTTTTTTTTTTTTTTTTACGGTTTAATACATTACTTTTTAATCCTATCTTTTCCGTGCCTTTTTCATACACTAGATCATTTACTCAATGACGAGTTTCGAACTTGGATAATTAATTTTCACTTATTTTATTTTATAAACTACCTATGTTTCTATTTTTAAAATAACTTTATTTCAACTTTATATTCATCGTACTATACAAATACATTTCGGCAGATTTCCTCACGGATATTATTCTTGACTAAGCAAACTTAAATTTTTTTTCTTTTTGGATATAAAAACCCTCTTGTAAAAGGAGAGAGAAAAAAAAAGAGCCAATGATTTCCAAGGAAAATACCATTTTACTGTTAACTGCTATTTAATTGTAATTAAATTGCGCTGATTTCACAAAACAAAAAGATATTTATAGAACAAATGCCAAACTTGTCAAGAAAATGTCGTGAGAGAAACAGAATTGTAGTATTTGGGTCTTTTTTTTTATCATAAAAAGAGTCTTAATTGTCGCTTGAGAAATAAATTACCCAAATTGGAAGTCAGTCAAATATTTTGAATTGTTGCTGAAGTTGAAGATTGGCAAGTTTATATAAAAGAAAGAAGCCGGATTCCTGGTTAGATATGAGCTGCTCAATTTGTAATCATCTTCAAACATTTCTTTTAAAAGTAACGCTTCTTTATCTTAAGGTGATATGCTTGTCACGGTCTATACCATATAGTACAATGGGTTAGATGTTAGCTTGCCCTAAGTGTATAAACTAATTCATAAGTAAACTGTGGCCACTTGCTACAAGGGACAAATAATTCACATGCCCGTACCTGGCAGCGCCACACAAGCTCACTCGTGCAATGTACCTAAAAGATGTATTTTTATTTTTTATTATTGTATTTTAAAATACTCAAATTGTAAGTTTTATATATATATATATATATATATATATATATATATATATATATATATATATATATATATATGTATAGAATATTCATCGCCGGTGACCTCAATACCAATTTCCTCTCTAATTCCAAAGACAAAACCCATCTAGAAAACCTATTTTTTTCCCTCCATCTCTTTATTGTTCCTTTTTATCCTACTCACCACACCCACAAGGCCGACACTTGGTTAAATTTCTTCATTATAGACTCCGAACTAAATCTCCTCTCCTTCGCCGCCGGCCTGCACCTTGGATGTGTCAAGAAATCAAGGATCTGCAGTAGAGGCGTGATGCTGCCCGTAGACGCTTTAGACGTACCAGGCTTACAGATGACTATCAAGCGTTTAGGGTGCTCCGCAATTTGACACAAACAAGAATTCGGCGAGCTAAAGCCTCCTACTTTCATGAAGCCCTTTCATCTGCCCCAGATCCCAAATCTAAATGGCTAATCCTTCGCAAACTTTCCCTCTGTGAACATTCCAGATCCCCTTCCTCACAGGTCTTTTCCGTTTCACCTGACGATTTAAATTCACATTTTATTTCTGCCTCCTCTACCTCTTCTCTTCCCTCTTCTTCCAACTTTGCTCCTGAGTCATCATTTAATGATGATGCCTTTTATTTCTCCAACATTTCCCCGACTGACTTACTGACCGCAGTAATGAAACCCCACACCAATTCCATAGGACCAGATGGCATTCCTGTCAAATTGATAAAATTATGTCTCCCCGAAATCCTCCCAGTTCTCCTTTTCATTTACAATTTCTCCCTACAGAACTCAATATTCCCTTCCTCTTTCAAAAAAGCCATTGTACTCCCTTTAAATAAAAAGCCTAATCCATCCTCTCCCGAAGACTATCGCCCAATCTCAATTCTTTGCAATCTCTCAAAACCCCTAGAAAGATTGGTGCAATCCCAAGTTTCCAATTTCCTCGAAAAGTCCAACCAACTTGATCCTCTCCAATCGGATTTCCGTCCCGGCTACTCCACACAATCCGCCTTAATCAAAATTACCAATGATGTTCAGACTGCAATAGATAATAAACAATTAACTGTCCTTATATTTCTTGACTTCTCTAAAGTCTTCGATTCCATTAACCATCCCATCCTTTTCAACAAACTAAAATCACTCTCCTTCTCCAATAGCTCCATCTTTTGGTTCCAATCTTTTCTCTCACAACGCAACCAACCAGTCTCCATTCCTAATTAACCACTATCTGCCTACCTGCCTTTATCCTCTGGAGTTGCCCAAGGATCTAGCATATCTCCTCTCCATTTTAGTTCCTATATTAATGACCTCCATGACTCAATTCTCCATTGTTCCCACCACCTTTATGCAGACGATTCTCAAATATACCTATCGTTTTCTCCCCCTGAGCTATTGGTAGCATTTACTAAGATCCAAGCAGACCTAGTTCGAATCTGTGCCTGGGCAAACTTAAACGGATTTAGGTTAAATGCTTCAAAAACTCACGCCATTGTCATTGGTTCCAAGCCCCTCCTTAGATCCTATACCGACTTTCCCATACTAAACCTTGGTGACCAGCCAATCTCCTTCTACTCCTCTGTAAAAAATGTAGGACTATTTAGTGATCAAACCCTCTCCTGGAGTCACCATATTTCTCACATCTCCCGACGGACAGTTTCTACCCTCAAACTATTCCATCGCTTCCGCCATCTTCTACCTCAACATACGCGTAGGCTCCTCGTTTCCTCTCTCGTCTTCCCCCACCTTGACTACTACTGCGTGGTGTATGATGGAATCTCACTGAATTAGAGTGGCTCTTCCCCTCCATTCGAAGACAATATTTCCTAGGTACATTCCTCTATCATATCATCAACAATTATCGTCCTTCCTACGCCTACAACCTTCTCCAATTCAAGTCCTCAGTCCATTTCCTCTCCGCAAGATCTCGACCTTCCGACCTTTACATTCCTTCTCACAGATCTGCCTCGTTCCAAAACTCCTTTATTGCACGTTCTGTTAGTTTCTGGAATTCCCTTCCTATCAAAATTCGACATTCTTCATCCTTATCTACATTCAAAACCCTCCTATTCCAATTCCTGTCCCAAAAACAGTCAGATACCAGCTAACCTTTTATGTAAAATTACATATTATTTATAATAAAATATTCACATATAGCTCATAACCTAAATACTTATTATAGATTCGACTTTCTTTTTTTTCTTTTTTTTTTTCAACAGAAACAGATTTTACTGTTAAGAAGAATTTACATTTATTTTTTCTATATATTTTTTTTTTCTAAAAGGGTTTATTTATATTTTAACATTGTACATAGTTTTAAGTATCTTAGTATGGTTTCAAGAGTTTTTTATATAGATTTTTTTATTTTATTTTGTATATAGTATGTATAACCAATATCTTTTTTTCTTTTTTTTTTAATGATCTATCTTTATCTTAATTTTTTATGTTTGTTTTTATCTGGCCAGACATAAAATTTTAATTTCTGTACTTTTTTGTTATTCTGAAGGGGCTTCGTCCCAGAATAAAATTATTTTTCTATTCTATTCTATTCTATATATACACATTACTACAATACAATACAGTTTAATGGCGATAACATATACTAATCAAAGCTTAAAAATAACTGTAATTGTACGGCTCTTTATATCCGATTTATTCAGGGCGGAATGATTACCGCAGTCCTTCGAGAAGTTCGTCAGTAACATATACACAAACCTTAAATATGAAATTTTATTTTCGTATGACTTTTCGTTTTTGAGCTAGACTGCTCACATAACACACACACAGACCATTTTGCGGGACTTCCTTAATTGTACTCAGGATTACATTCTACTATTATCCTATTCCCAAAATCAGGCAAACCTCCCAACAGCTTAACTTCCTACAGACCCATTAGCCTACTTCCAATCCTTTCAAAAATCCTTGAAAAGATCCTCCTGAAAAGAATCCTACCCTTTATAGAATCTCAAAATCTTCCTTCACATCAGTTCGGATTCCGTTCCCAACACTCCACAGTCCAACAAGGACTTCCAGTGGTCGATCATATTTCCGCAGCCCTGGAAAGCAAGCAATATTGCTTGGGTGCATTTGTGGACATAGCTCAATCTTTTGACCGGGTATGGCACGCCGGACTTCTTTCCAAGTAGGAGGGACAAGCCTGGTTTGGAGTTCTCCAGACAGATTGTAAATATTGTATATAGGTATGTATGTGTTCTTTTTATTTATTTATGTTATTTTATTCTTATTTATTATATATAATACTCAGAGTCAAAAATTTTCACGATCGCAATACTATCCCTTAATATATATTTCATAAATAGGTAAGTGAAAGTAAAAATGAAACCAAAAACAGAATCATAAATTTTAAATGTTACAGACCGCACAGTTGTCGAATGTTTCCCATTTTTTGACGATTCGAATTATCATCTCATCTAACCATCTGGTAGGGAGTTAAAAACTATGAACATATTTTCACACAGCCTTAAAATAATATAAAAAAGAAGATTCAATTTGTAAGAGTAGGTGAGTGGAAGAATATCGACAAGGTATAAACCGTTTAGAACGAGT
Organism: Nezara viridula; assembly: GCA_928085145.1. Taxonomy (NCBI): domain Eukaryota; kingdom Metazoa; phylum Arthropoda; class Insecta; order Hemiptera; family Pentatomidae; genus Nezara; species Nezara viridula. Next base: position 16,333,092 of record OV725078.1, on the reverse strand, counting down.
TCTAATCTCTTTACTTTAGACACTAACCTTTGGGGTAATAGATTTATCTCCTTCATATAACCAACATTGATCTAGTTATCTAAAACAACTTTATAACTTTATTCCTCTTATTCTCTGAAACCTCGACTATTTTAGCAGTTGTGGCAAATTCAGATTAGTAAAAATTCTCAACCATTATTATTTTTTTAAATTGAGGTTTAAATAACCAACATAAGGGAAACAAGAATCCATACGAAAAATATCAGACGTTGAGATTGAAAATATTTTGGCCATTAGGTAGACGTAAATCTACAAAATTTAATTCTGGAATTCAGGCATCGTATATAATTTATTAGGCTTGGAATTTTAATCATTAAAAAACTATGATTTACATTTTTACTGTGAAAAAACATATATTCCTCATTTCATATCTTATTTCTTTATAGATGATAATGGGTGATGAGATTTGGGTTCTTAGTGTTTTATATACGTATATGTGTGAATGTATCTCTCATTCATCATCAAGTTCAGTAATATCACCTTGATTTAATAACAAATACAACTAATGTGGGAAAGTAGCTAAGTGTAATGTTCTCACACTATCACCAACCACTGATGCCACTCTTTCAACTCAAGCCGTTAAGCCCTTTGAGGGCAACATCCCTTCTGTAAAAGTTTTTTCATCAGGTCTTCTTCAGGGCACACCGGCTGATTCACAAGTTACTTTTCGAAATTTATTCCAAAGAACAGCCAGGAGCGGGATATAACTGGAAAGGGGGGGTATCATGTCTCCCTTCGTTGCTGCCATAAAAACAATTTGTCGCCTGATTTAATCTTTATTTAGAATAATATAGAATGTAAGCTTTTATATTCAGTAAAAACTATAATCTGATATGCATTGTAACGACTTGGTAATGCGTTTTGGTTGGTTGATTCAAATTAAATGTTGTAACATATTAATTTACATTTTTATATAGCTATTAATCTAAGTAAATATATTTTTCTTTTCCTTTATTCATAATTGTAAATGATGAACTGCTCATGGACTGAACATGGAGATTTGTTTTCGGTAGCTCGTGGTGTCTCATGTGTTTCAACTTTATGACAAGTTGAAGAGGCCCCCCCCCCTTCTTCCTCCATTCTTTTTATACTTTAATCATTAACAATCTTTACCACGGAAATTTTCCATGAAATTTATAAAACAGAAACTTAGGGAGAGACAGTTATTGTAAATAAAGTATCAGTTCTAGTAAATGCTGTATACGTTGTTTACATCGAATAAGGATTGAAGTAGAAACTGCAATGTCAGTAATTAATTAATGCACCTATTACCATTTATTAGTATAAGTTAAAATGTATCAACTAAATATTATCCTCAGCTGAATATTAGTAATTAAAACTTTAAATTTGAGATTTATTTACTTTTCAATGAAGTGATATAGAAGACTCGAAAGCAAAAACTCTGTGCTAATTACAGAACTTGTCCTCCCTCTCGGTTATGAAAATTTACCATCTCTTCTTACTTTATGCAAATTTTTAGTTTACCATAAATTTCAAGTGTAGCGAATGTGAATTATTTTGGTTTAATTAGGCCACAAAGACAAATCACATCATATGATAGTTTTATTTTTGGTAGTTAAGTAATAATACTTATAAAGACTTAGCAAATCTGTAGGTTGTATGCCGATAAGACAAATCGCTACCTAGATACTTTCATCCTCCGAATGTAATCTAAGGGGGCAAAAGTCAAAACAGGCATTTTTAAATTTATTTATTTGTATTCGCCTCTACCATATAGGGTAAAAAAAGGCATTTACGTGAAAAGTTACGAAACGTTTACAAAATAACTGGTTATTATTAATATAATATATTATTTAATCAAAGTCCATTTACTATGTATTTCTTTAGAGTTTTGTTTTTAATTGATTTTGATAAAGACTTGCTATTTTATTAACCAAGATTAAATTAATATTGTAATAAAACAAGATTTTCTGTAGGCCGCTTTCAATATAAAATATATTTAACTATTATGTAAGCTACAAAGTAATTTTATTTATTTTATTTCTTCCAGTTTCAGATTATGAATTTGCTGTATACCGGTCATGCATAATTAGGAAATGTTGCATTGAACTGGATTGCACTGTATTTGTTCTGTTGCGTAGGAAAATTGGCTGAGAAATAGCTGGTGAAGTAGCTACTTCTACCTCCCACCGTATCGCTTTAGGACTACCACACTTTGGAAACTCCTTTGGAGGCCTCAAATCTCTTGAATCTTCTATATATATCTCCTCAAAACCAATTTGCATATTTTGCCCATAAGGTGATGCAATTATAATTGGTTTGTACACAATTTTGATAAATAACACCAAATTTAGATCGACTTGTTACTTAAAATTTATTAGTTACAAAAGAATATATTCTAAAAAGCTACATTCAACAACTATTTATGAAACTAAAAATAGTCGAATTTTGAGATGCACAGGGGTTTCAGAAAAGTTATAGCATTTTCATATAATATATCTAATATTTTCTTTCTCAATCTAAAGAAAAGAGTAACCTTTATCAGAAAAATAGCGAATATTTTCTTATATTGACATTAATCTTCATGAGATCCGATCTTATAAAATTAAATCTATATTTAGAAACATTAAGTCAGCTAACTGATTTAACTTAATATTTTTTAATAGTAGTTGAACAGTTGCTAAATTAAAATGGTCTGAGTTATTCGAGCAAAAATCTCATTTTTGCTGTAATATTTTCACACATTACTTCTTTTCCTTTCGACGAATTATTTTTCTCCTAATTATACAAAATAATTTACTCACGTTTTATGTTATTTTCTTCAAAAATATTTACTATCAATATTTTGATAGTAAATATTTTACCGGGTCTTTTTACCGGTCTTTTTACCGGGAAATTGCCTTGGACCCAACTCGTCCAAACCCAACTCCGCAAAATTAGTGCCGCATCCTTAACGAAAACCGTATTACCATTTTCATGACCCTTTTAAGGATTAGTTGGCCACCATTTTATAACCCCTAATTATTGGCAACATAGCTATCTTTAATTTAAAAATTGCATTTAATAATAAAGATTAAGTAATTTATTAGTTTTGTGGCAGGTCCACCTTCCCACCCTGGTTAAAATAAGTTAGTGAGCAATATTTGCCACTTGGGTTCTTGACTTTTCTCTACATCACTAATGCAAGCGACCACGTTTCGCATTCATAAAGAATCTTAGGAAGGATAATAGTTTTGTAAAATCTATTTATTTTTACAACTATATTGAAATAAAAATACATTTGGTTAATGGGAACAGTGAAACATAATGTAAAACTTGAAGAGAAACTATGCACTGTTTAGAGCTTTTGTCTAGTAAGTGGTGAATTAGACTTGAAATAAATGTCGAACGGTTTCTTGTCGTTTCAGTCTTGTATGAAGATCTCTGGTCAGACGTTTGCTCCTATGTATCGGATTAATTTAACAGGGATAAGTGGGGTATTACTAACGGATGCCATCCCCTGTAATTATTCTTAGTGAAATACAGATTTTCTTCTATCTATTAAAGTAGGGGAGAAAGTCATAGGTTTATGACAAAGGGTAAAGGTGATTTGAACAAATTTATTTTAATACTGCAGTTTTGACACCATTCTTCAGGTTTGTTGCGGTGTGTGATTGAAGATTTTGGGATAAAATTGGTGGATCATTTATTTAACTGATAGGACACATGTGTCATCGGCACAGGATTGGAATGTTAGCAGTATAAACTGTGTAAACGGTATTACCTTGAGAAAAACCAGCACAATGGGAAAGGGGGGATGAATAGGCATTATTATGATTTACCTTGAATCTTCTGTCAGTGAGGTAGGAACGGATAATAAGAAAGTATGTATGGTGTAGAAATTCACGGAGTTTGTAAAGCAGTCCCAGCTACCAGACTGAATCAAAACCTTGTTTTACGTCAATTATAAATTCGGATACACGATTAACTTAAAAAAAAAATTGTTGGTGTCAAAACAAACACAATGTTACATAACAAGAGCTACAAAACTACTGAGTCATGCACTACTGCTACCTAGGCTTACTACTAAGACCTATATATAGTGGTGGGGAGAAGTTGCTAACTCCTCCCTTCCGAAGATTCGAGCTTCCTAGCGAAGAATTGGTTGGGAATGTGACCAGGGGTTGAAAGTTGATTGCTGTTATACCTCTACCATCGAGCTAACTGATTTGTTAACTGTAAAGAGCTTTTTAACTTATGAATACTTGAGGTATATATGATATGAAAACAAGTAAAATACAATAATTGAGGAAATTAAATGCAATATTTCAGGTATAGACATATGATGATCCCATGAAAGACTATCAAATTCTACTCAAGAGGTTTATATATATTCTAAGTTATGAAAAGATACATTGGAATGACTAAATCTAAATATTTCATATGAGTAATGTTTAGGTATTTCTTAATAAAACACTCACTGATAATTTTTACACTTTTAATTACCAAAACACATTACATTATAATCAACAAAGGCAGTAAGTACCACATTGTACAGCAATCTACATACGGTTAAACTCAATCTCTTATAACACACCCAGAGGTTATAATAGTTAACACACAGAGATTCAACAATAATCGATTTTATAATAAATTATGTTTTCACTTTAACACCTTCCTTCATAATTTCTTTTAAAATAATTTAAACTAATAAATTGAATATAATACACAAATAGAATTTTTAAGTCAGTCCTAAATCTTTATTTAGCTTCTTCAGTCTAGGGCCTAGCACAGGCTTTGTTAACCCGTCGGCAAGTTGATATGCAGTATCCACTCTCCGGTTATGAATTTCTCCCTCTTGAACCTTTTCTCTGACAAAGAAGTGGCGAATGGATATATGTTTTGTACGTTTGTGCCACACAGGGTTCTCTGCTAATTTAATGGCAGCATTATTATCGATAAAAAGCGTACCTTCTTTAAAGTCAGTCATCTCTTGAAGAAGCCTTTTGAGCCAAACCATTTCTCTTGTACCCTCACTTTCAGCGATGACCTCAGCTTCAGTGGTAGAGATGGAAACTGAACTCTGTCTTTTACTCGACCAAGATACGACACCACCCGAATACAGACAAGCAATGCCAGTTGTAGACCTGCCAATTAATTTGTCACCACCAAGATCTGCATCAGAGTAGCATTGAAGAATTCCGCTTCTATGGTTTTTCTTGTACATTATTCCAAGTTCAGAAGTCCCTTTTAAATAACGGAATATTCGTTTGACCCTGGTTATGTCACTATCGGAAGGATTATCAAGTGTTCTTGAAGCTATGTTGATGGAATAAGCAATATCCGGTCTTGTACATATCATCAAATACATAAGTGAACCCACAGCTTCTCTATATTAAAAATTCGTTGTCTTGATGTCCACATGTTCTTTTTCATTGTCTAAATCATCCTTTAAAATTGGAGTACTAACAGGTCGACACTCATCCATCTGGAATGTTTTGAGAAGTCTCCTAATGTAAGAAGATTGAGTTATTTTTATACCTTCCTTGCTCCTGTTAATCTCTAGTCCAAGATAGAAATCAGCTGGTTTAGTCTTGATTTTGAACTCCAGTTTTAATTTGTCTAAGAGCTCGTCAACATACAAACACAACAAAATCCTCTTACTATTCACATCTTGGATAAATAGGCAAGGATCTGCTGATCTAATTTGAAAACCAATGCTAACCAGGAAATTTTTTATCTTCTCGTTCCAACAACGTGGAGCCTGTTTGAGCCCGTGTAGGCTTTTATGTAATCTGCAAACCTTCCCTGAGTTGTCACTGAAGCCTTCTGGTTGCTGAATATAGATTCCCTCCTCGAGTTCTCCATTTAAAAATGCAGTCGATACGTCAAACTGATGCAGACTCATATCTTCATTGGCAGCAATACTGATTACTGTTCTGACAGTGGTTTGACGAGCAACTGGACTGAAGGTTTCTCCAAAATCTTGACCTTTCTTTTGTGCGAATTCTTTTACCACTAGCCTAGCTTTATATCTTTCTAAATTTCCATCAGGTTTATATTTCTTGTTGAAAACCCATTTTGAAGGAATAACTCTCTTATTTTTAGGCAAATCACAGATAGTCCACGTCTTGTTCTCTTTTAAAGAAGTCATTTCTTCTTCCATGGCTTTTTGCCACTCCTCAGCTTCCTCACTGTTCATCGCACCGTACAAGTCCAATGGCACATCTTCACTCCCTTCGACGATGTTGACATAATCATCCATAAATTTAGGTTTATTAATTTTATCCTGACCTCTCAGATTTACGCCTCTTTTCCACACTATATCTTCTATTTCTGGATCTTCATTTTCTTCTTCATGAGATTCCCCTTGATCTTCCAAAGGTATTTCTTCAGATTCTCCTTCTTCTTCCAAATATTCTTCCGGATTCTCTTCACAATATATGTCAATACCTTTTCCTTCAATTTTATGAAATGACAATTTTTCACATATCGGTGCTTTGAGTGACTCCTGGAATATGACGTCTCTTGATCTAATTAGTTTATTATTTGAGAAGACTCGGTATCCATTGTCACCATCATATCCAACAAGTACTCCTTGAGTAGCCTTTTTATCAAATTTTCTTCTATTTTCTTTAGGAACATGGAACCAACATTTGCATCCTATAACACGAAGATTTTTAACTCCTGGTTTAATACCCATCCAATGTTCAAATGGGGATTTTCCTTTTTCTAATGATGGACCTGTTCGATTTAATATATAGGCTGAAGCGTTAATCATTTCTGCCCATAGCTCCTTAGGTAGAGATTCTTCTCCTGAGTGCATGAGGGCTCTTGCAGTTTCTACAATGGTGCGGTTTTCTCTCTCAGCGCAGCCATTTTGTTGTGGCGTGTATGGCATAGTGTAACTAATTTCAATACCTTTTGATTTAAGGAAGTTTTCTACTCTTTCATTTTTAAACTCTCCGCCATTGTCACATCGAATGCACATTACTTTATGACCTAATTGGGTAAATTCAGCTAAAAATTCCTTCAATTTTTGAAATACTTCATCCTTGGGCTTAATAAAATAAACTTTTCTAAATTTTGAAAAATCATCCTTAAATACCAGAATATATTTAAAACCACTTTTCGAAGGGATAAAGGGACCGCATACATCAGTGCTTATAACTTGACCAGTTTTCTCAGCTCTTTTCCGACGCCCAAACTTGAGTCTATGAGCTTTTCCTTTTATCCAGCCCTCACAGAGTTCACCATCAAGAGGTAAGTCTAAATTGAGTTCTCTTTTAACTACTTCCTTCACATGTCGTTTGTTTTGATGACCCATCCTTTCATGGTAAAGCTGTAATAAATTATGGTCTTTGATAGGAGCAGATATATAGTTATTTTCTGACTTACAGCTCTCCGTTGTGGGTACCACCCTAATTGCTAGATTATAGAGACCACCTCCAATTTGACGATTCCCTGACACAAGTTTCTCTTTGCCTTCAAATAATTTACAGCTAACTGCAGTGGATTCAAATTTATTCTGTGGTCTATGATCTTGAGCCGCCAAAAGCGAAAAAAGATTCTTGGAAATACCTGGAACTAGCCAGACATTAGTGAGTTCAAAACTCTTCCACTGGCCGTTGGACGCAGCTTCCATTAAAATAGATCCCTTGCCCAGCGCCTTGACTTGAGAGCCATCAGCCGTAATAATTACATGGTCATCTGTAAATGATTGAAAACTTGTGAACCATTCCCTTCTGCTACATATGTGATGTATCGCTCCATTGTCCACATACCAAGCCTCACCGTTGGTCTCCGATGCAAAAACTTCTGAGGTAACTGTTAATAGAGTTGCAGCTTCGCTTGAATTGTTTTGAGCACATTTAGCTTTAGCAGGCTTAGGCGGTTTGCCATCGGCAAGCCAAAGCCGATATCTCTGAACTGTGTGACCCCTTTTATCACAGTAGTGGCAAATTATTGAGGTTTTGTGAAAATTATTTTTATTCCAAACATGCTTCTGAAATTTAGCAGTGGTCCCCTTAGCAACCAAAACTTCTTCTGAACAGCTATCACTCAGGTTGCTCTTATAAGTACATAATTTTTGGGTAAGATTATTTAAACTCCTGTTCTCTTCATTTATTAGTCTCCATCCAGCAGTAAAAGATTTGAATTTGTCAGGAAGGGATTTTAAAATTTTACATATTAGTAAAATATCTTTATTATCAACAGTTTGCTTATCAATTTCTCCTCGCAACTGTTTCCATGCATTGGAAATTCTAGTAATGAATGTAACAGCGTCATCATCTGGCAACCATTTACTTTCAAAAAATTTATTATACAAGTCAAAAATTCTGTCTTCTGAAAATGTATCAAAAAGTTGACAAAGTCCCAACCACATATCTCTACTAGACTCATGACGTCTTACCTTTTCAAACATCTCCTCTGTCATGTTATTGGGCATAACTAGTAGTGCCTGGTTGTCAATTTTATTAAATGTAGCTAAATCTGTTTCATGAGCTTTCACAGCATCGTTATCAGTTTTATCAGGGGCTGCAGGACACTTGTAAGTTCCACCTAATATTTCTATTGCCCTAGGTATCATTTTCAGTCCCATTCTTATTTTTACCTTCCAGTTTTCCCAGTTGCCCTTCCCTTCTAACAGAGCAATCTGAGGAATCATAATTGATTTGGACTCCATAATTAAAAAGAACGTACCTCAGAACACAGGACACTAACGTCTTTACAAATCGTCTTTTCAAATCTTCATTTAGTTGTTTACTTCTTTTCGAATTTTCCTTTTAACATCATGCTGGACCCATAACCTGTTTAGGTATTTCTTAATAAAACACTCACTGATAATTTTTACACTTTTAATTGCCAAAACACATTACATTATAATCAACAAAGAAAGTAAGTACCACATTGTACAGCAATCTACATACGGTTAAACCCAATCTCTTAAAACACACCCAGAGGTTATAATAGTTAACACACAGAGGTTCAAAAATAATCGATTTTATAATAAATTATGTCTTCACTTTAACAAGTAAGACATATGTAATATACTAATATCCTTATTTCTAGTAATATTTATAAAATGATCATTATATCCTAACTTTAATACAAAACTTTTGGGTATAGGAATAGGTAAGGTAGTATTAGGTAGTGGATATAAAACATTCTGGTTATACAATATATATACATCGATATCTTCAATATATCTAATAAATCATTCTTGATTATTAATAGTATTGGTTTTACAAGAACTGATATAATTTCTGATGACTTGATTAACACATGGGTTAGTATTAATTAATACATCTGTACAATAATAATTAGTTTTGATATAGGTACAGTTTCCTGTATAAGCTTGATTGATGGAAGACAAAATTAAATGATTTGGTACTACTGTTGTTACAAGATTATTCTGATGAATAAAAGGTACTGATAATAGATATAAGGTTGACAATTTTCTACTTTCTACTTAGGGATTGACAAAATATAAGGGATTTTACTATTTCAAATGGCACAGTGAATTTTACTAGTTAGCCATAAAGTTTCTAAATCGTTACTTATGTATTTTTGTTTTAGGTCAGTGTTCTTCAATGATGTCAGCATGTGGTATGCCGAGTCTGCACATTTCTAAACAGTTTTCGATGCCGAGGATTCTAATAGTTATATAGTTAATGATAGAATAAAGTTCTTCTAAATGTGTTTTATATTTGTTTTCGCCAGTTTGTGTAGACTTCGATTAATTTTTGATTATTGTTATTTATAATTTGTATGTCTTGAATTTAGAAATCATATTTTTGATGATAGAAATTTCTTTAATTAAGTTATTCTGAATATGGTTTTCGTTTTGTTCAAGATTTTCTATAATTGAATTATACCATTCCTTATCGGAAGCATCCATATTGCCAGTTAGCCATTTAATAGCAGTTCATAGACCATTAATAATACCTCGTTGTCTTCTATCGTGAGTCGTTAGCGATTCTATTTTATCTTTTAAATTGTAAATTGATTCTGTAGCAGGAACATGTATTAATCCTTTTTAATGGTCTGTATGTTTTCAATTAAATCATAGAAGTGTGTATAGTGAATTATTGTTTCATCATTTTCTAAGACATAAGAGTCAGCAAGCTTAAAAGTCATTAGTCCGCCTGAGTGTGTCACGTCAGTTTTTTGATAAGCTTGAGTCCGAGTCGCTGACAGCATTGTCCCTATCATCAGTTGCTTAGATGTCATCATCTGTAAGCAAAACACAAGTCTTCTCACGGCTCTTTCTTGGTCTTCTTACATTATTAATATGGGCATTGTTATTTTTGTCTATAAAGGTTTTGACAGGCTTAAAAACGTTCTCATCTTTTGTCCTAACTCTTCTTTTAATATACACTTCGTCTTGAATTTCCGGTGGGTCTTCACGATTTTGATTAAGGCGTTTCATTCTTTTTTTATTTTTCCTCCGATATTTTACAATTGGCTAATTTATGAATCATGATACTTTTGCACCATGTTCTCTTTAATTATTTGCTCATCTCGGTCTGGGTCAATAATTTTACCAAAAGTTATCTCGTTGGGAGTTAATTTAAGATTTGTATTTAATCTTTCATTAAATGTTCTTACAGCAATATTTACATTTGTTTCTAAACTATTTGAAAGGTTTTCTTCATTTATAATCCTTTAAAGTTCTATTCTATTAAATTTGAATGTGCACGATTTAGTATTCCTAATGAATTTGGGATATTTGAGAGAGTGTAATGACAATTAATCCCTAAACATTATAATAAATTTTAAATAAGAACATTGTTATATTTTCTACCTTGATCCATTGTTATTTGTACTGGGAGAGAAGAAAGAGCAAAATATTTTGGTAGTACTTGATGAATGTTTATTCATGATGAATTTTCATTATTTGTTCTAATAACGTCAGCATATAGTCTTTTAGAAAAGGTGTCAATTATTTTAATTATTAATTTTCTTTGATAATGTGGTGTGTCAATCATTAAATATTCAAAGGATATTTCTGGAGTTTTTGCACATGTACTACATTTATTTATATAGGCAACAATTTCATCTTTCATTCTAGGAAAATAGTGATGTCATTTTAATTTTTCATAGGTTTCCATAATACCGCGGTGATAAGATTTTCCGGAGTGACAATTTCCAATGATTTCTATTTGTTCTGCTTTATTAGTTATGTCTATTAATTTTGTTTTATATCTTTTAATTCGGACGGCTGGACATTCAGTTCCTACAAAATTTGAAATTTTATTAAATATTCCATCATAGTCGTCTCTAATTGTTTCTACATTTGGCTAACAGTGAATTCCTTATGTACTATTAGGTTTCATTATTTCTTTTAATTTTTCTTCTAGTTTCAATTTTGTATCGGAATTTATTGAAAGCTCTTTCTAACTGTAATTCTTCGTTGCCACGAGTTATAAAAATTTGGTATTTCTCTAAATTATTTGGTCTGTCTGTTACAATGAAAATTTGATTATGGCTACTTTCTTGTGAATGTTGTGTAGCAGGCGTGTGTAGCGTCATTATTAATTTCGTTGTCAGAATCTTCTAGTAATAGGTTTTCTAGTTGGTTTATCAGTTGACGATATTCGGAAGTATTTGGTGAGAGCAGTGGTTCATCATTATTAATTAGGTTCTCAATATCAATGTCATTATTGATCTTCTATGCCATTAACATCATATATTTTAGTGTTGTTTTCAATTTTAGCTCGGCTAAGTGAGTCCGCGACTTGATTTGTTCTACCTTCTACATATTTTATCTCGAAACTAGATTCATTTAAAAGAAAGATCCATTTCATAATACGAGTATTATTATTTTTGATGGAGAATATCCATTGAAGGGGTTTATGATCTGTTTAAATCGTGAAATGTTGTCCTTAAAGATAGGATTTAAAATGTTTACAAGCGTAAACTATGACAAATAATTCTTTTTATATTGTAGAATATCTAGATACTGTGCTAGATAAAGCTTTTGAGGCAAAAGCTATAGGATCTTCTTCTCCTTCAGAGAGTTGGGAAAGCACTGCGCCGACTGTGATCTTACTGGCGTCAGTTGCGAGAATCATTGGCTTTGAAAAGTCTAGATAAATCAAAATAGATGCATTTAATAATAAAGATTTGAAATTGTTAAAAGCGTCAATATAAGTTGCAGGGTTTATGTTATCTTTTGATTTCCCCAAACTAGAAGTTAAGGGTTGAGCAATACGAGCATAATTATTAATAAATTTTCTATAGTAGCCAGTTAATCCATGAAACTGTTTAATCTTTTTCTGTTGTTGGAAGTGGAACTTTTTCAATAGCTTCAAGTTTTCGGGGATCTGTTTTAATTACATCGGGTGTTGATATATGTCCAAGAAATGGTAGTTCAGTATGAAAAAACTCAGCCTACGCCCATATGTACAAGTTAAAAAAATAAAAACTTTTCTCACATTTTTTGATATGGATTTCCTATTTCGATCCTCAAATTATTGGCCTAATATTATTTAAATCAGCCGCCATTTTTTAAAGCAGCGGCTATGGAACGGCAGACAAGGTTCTTTTTACTCAGAATTACGTACACTTTCGTAATTTACAATCAAAGTTTCGCCTGCGATCAGATCGATTTTTGGGACCTGGCTCAAGGGCTACCAGGTTGAATGTAAATATTGTAAATAGAAATGAATGTGTGACAAGTAATTTTTCTATCTTTTCTGTTCTCTTAGTTTTTAATTTTTATAGTGTATTTTTTTTTTCCTTTTTGTTAAAGTGAAGACATAATTTATTATAAAATCGATTATTTTTGAACCTCTGTGTGTTAACTATTATAACCTCTCTGTGTGTTTTAAGAGATTGAGCTTAACCGTATGTAGATTGCTGTACAATGTGGTACTTACTGCCTTTGTTGATTATAATGTAATGTGTTTTGGTAATTAAAAGTGTAAAAATTATCAGTGAGTGTTCTATTAAGAAATACCTAAACAGGTTATGGGTCCAGCATGATGTTAAAAGGAGAGTTTAAAAATGAAAGAGTAGAAAACTTCCTTAAATCAAAAGGTATTGAAATTAGTTACACTATGCCATACACGCCACAACAAAATGGCTGCGCTGAGAGAGAAAACCGCACCATTGTAGAAACTGCAAGAGCCCTCATGCACTCAGGAGAAGAATCTCTACCTAAGGAGCTATGGGCAGAAATGATTAACGCTTCAGCCTATATATTAAATCGAACAGGTCCATCATTAGAAAAAGGAAAATCCCCATTTGAACATTGGATGGGTATTAAACCAGGAGTTAAAAATCTTCGTGTTATAGGATGCAAATGTTGGTTCCATGTTCCTAAAGAAAATAGAAGAAAATTTGATAAAAAGGCTACTCAAGGAGTACTTGTTGGATATGATGGTGACAATGGATACCGAGTCTTCTCAAATAATAAACTAATTAGATCAAGAGACGTCATATTCCAGGAGTCACTCAAAGCACCGATATGTGAAAAATTGTCATTTCATAAAATTGAAGGAAAAGGTATTGACATATATTGTGAAGAGAATCCGGAAGAATATTTGGAAGAAGAAGGAGAATCTGAAGAAATACCTTTGGAAGATCAAGGGGAATCTCATGAAGAAGAAAATGAAGATCCAGAAATAGAAGATATAGTGTGGAAAAGAGGCGTAAATCTGAGAGGTCAGGATAAAATTAATAAACCTAAATTTATGGATGATTATGTCAACATCGTCGAAGGGAGTGAAGATGTGCCATTGGACTTGTACGGTGCGATGAACAGTGAGGAAGCTGAGGAGTGGCAAAAAGCCATGGAAGAAGAAATGACTTCTTTAAAAGAGAACAAGACGTGGACTATCTGTGATTTGCCTAAAAATAAGAGAGTTATTCCTTCAAAATGGGTTTTCAACAAGAAATATAAACCTGATGGAAATTTAGAAAGATATAAAGCTAGGCTAGTGGTAAAAGAATTCGCACAAAAGAAAGGTCAAGATTTTGGAGAAACCTTCAGTCCAGTTGCTCGTCAAACCACTGTCAGAACAGTAATCAGTATTGCTGCCAATGAAGATATGAGTCTGCATCAGTTTGACGTATCGACTGCATTTTTAAATGGAGAACTCGAGGAGGGAATCTATATTCAGCAACCAGAAGGCTTCAGTGACAACTCAGGGAAGGTTTGCAGATTACATAAAAGCCTACACGGGCTCAAACAGGCTCCACGTTGTTGGAACGAGAAGATAAAAAATTTCCTGGTTAGCATTGGTTTTCAAATTAGATCAGCAGATCCTTGCCTATTTATCCAAGATGTGAATAGTAAGAGGATTTTGTTGTGTTTGTATGTTGACGAGCTCTTAGACAAATTAAAACTGGAGTTCAAAATCAAGACTAAACCAGCTGATTTCTATCTTGGACTAGAGATTAACAGGAGCAAGGAAGGTATAAAAATAACTCAATCTTCTTACATTAGGAGACTTCTCAAAACATTCCAGATGGATGAGTGTCGACCTGTTAGTACTCCAATTTTAAAGGATGATTTAGACAATGAAAAAGAACATGTGGACATCAAGACAACGAATTTTTAATATAGAGAAGCTGTGGGTTCACTTATGTATTTGATGATATGTACAAGACCGGATATTGCTTATTCCATCAACATAGCTTCAAGAACACTTGATAATCCTTCCGATAGTGACATAACCAGGGTCAAACGAATATTCCGTTATTTAAAAGGGACTTCTGAACTTGGAATAATGTACAAGAAAAACCATAGAAGCGGAATTCTTCAATGCTACTCTGATGCAGATCTTGGTGGTGACAAATTAATTGGCAGGTCTACAACTGGCATTGCTTGTCTGTATTCGGGTGGTGTCGTATCTTGGTCGAGTAAAAGACAGAGTTCAGTTTCCATCTCTACCACTGAAGCTGAGGTCATCGCTGAAAGTGAGGGTACAAGAGAAATGGTTTGGCTCAAAAGGCTTCTTCAAGAGATGACTGACTTTAAAGAAGGTACGCTTTTTGTCGATAATAATGCTGCCATTAAATTAGCAGAGAACCCTGTGTGGCACAAACGTACAAAACATATATCCATTCGCCACTTCTTTGTCAGAGAAAAGGTTCAAGAGGGAGAAATTCATAACCGGAGAGTGGATACTGCATATCAACTTGCCGACGGGTTAACAAAGCCTGTGCTAGGCCCTAGACTGAAGAAGCTAAATAAAGATTTAGGACTGACTTAAAAATTCTATTTGTGTATTATATTCAATTTATTAGTTTAAATTATTTTAAAAGAAATTATGAAGGAAGGTGTTAAAGTGAAAACATAATTTATTATAAAATCGATTATTGTTGAACCTCTGTGTGTTAACTATTATAACCTCTGGGTGTGTTATAAGAGATTGAGTTTAACCGTATGTAGATTGCTGTACAATGTGGTACTTACTGCCTTTGTTGATTATAATGTAATGTGTTTTGGTAATTAAAAGTGTAAAAATTATCAGTGAGTGTTTTATTAAGAAATACCTAAACACTTTTTACAAGTATTGTTCTATTTCTTTCAGTGTATATATTTTTACTTATATTTTCTTTTCTTCTAAGATTGTATTTTAATTTGTATATAAGAATGAATGTAAGCATAGAGCTATAATACCAAACGCATTGGATTGTGGCATATTCTATTGTTACTATTCAAATTAATCTATCTTAAACTAATTCATTATTTTCTTCAACTAGATGGTGGATATCATTACTTTTAACAGTTTGCATTGAGACCGTATTTTGATAATTGGGATTGAAAGGTTGTGATGGGAAAGAGTCTTTTGTTTTATCGTTTTCGCTCCAGTTATTTTTTGGTATATATTGTTGGAGGGACGGCCTATAATCGTTTCTGTACCGATTTTCATGTTGGTATTGATTTTGTGGATGGCGATAGTCACGATTTTCATGATGGTTATAATTTTGTGAGAAACGGTAATCATTGTTGTTTTTATATTGACATGATGGTTGTTGGTAATTTGAATTTCTATACCGAACATTATTTTTGTAATGCTCATATCTTCTTGATTTGTAATTGTTTGTAAGTCGATGTTGGGTCTATGGCCATGATTTTTATGATTATTATTAGAGTAAGTAAGTTCTTGTCTTGACACAAATAGTGTTTGGGTTATTCCATAAATTCTTTCCATAATATCAGCACATCTGTTCAGGATAGAGTTCCTAATTTGATCTAAATCTGTTAAAATCATATGATTTAAGAAATCGGATAACTCTGGGTGTAAGTTATGTAAAATGTAACTGTTAATCTCCTTGTCTTGGCATTTTATCATAGCATCTTTATCGCTAATTTCGTCATTAGCGAATTTTATACGAATTTTATCGAATTTTATACGAAAAATATTAATGATCTTATTTTAGCTTTTATGTTTATAAAGTCAATTGTGTGGTATTTTTTATAAAGATACTTATGCATTAATTCGCGTTTTAGTTGTTCAACGGTCCTTGATTCTTTAAATTGTTGTGTTAAGTATAATAATAATGACTCTACAGTTTCAAATGAATTTGTCAATAGGCAATCTCTAGCAAAACCTTTTTATTTAGATTTAACAATAGTAAGTAAGTACCAAGTGTCATGGCCGCAATTACAGTCGTATGCTTGCATCGCTCATTCGTTGTTTCCTTTTCATCAGGTTAATGCTTCAATTTCTGCTGCTATACAGTGTGAATAGTGTGCTTTTGTACATTTGAACATTTCCACATTAAAATATTGAGGTGAGAGACATTTATTAAAATTATGTTGACTTTTTAATTGATATACGTTCGGTAGAAACAGCTCAGCTGGCCGATAATTCCCTTTACGGGTCTTATCATATCAAGATAGATTCACGGTCAACGCCTGGTACCAACATTCCTTTCTTCGAGTGATATCGAGTTCGTATCTAAGAACTTTTTTTTTTTTCTTTTTTTTCAATTATTTTTATTTGAGACTTTATTTTTATTTATTTATGTACATTGAGAAATGTTTTATTTTACCTGTAAATATTTTTGTAAATAACTTAGTTTTAAGAATTAATTTCTTTTATTTCCATTTTAATTCCATTATAACTTTTATAGACTTTTAATTATTTTGTTATCATGGATCTTGTTAATACGTCGGGTGATGAATCGGAGGAAGAGACACCATTTTTCGAAATAAGCGAGACAGATTCGCAATATTTAAAAAGAAGAACACTCCAAAAGCGCAATAGAAATTCTGCCCCTGGATCGGCGGGTAACTCACCTACTAAGAAAAAAAATAAAGCTACCAAATCAAAAAAAATATCTGAAAATAGCAAATCTACACAAAACACCCGCAGTAAAACCACTGCAGCCAACAAATTAGAAACAGTTCCACCATCCACCTCAATCAGTAATTCTGTTACTACCAATATTTCATCAAATAAAACTCAGGAGCCAAAAACATTTTCGGATCCAGAACCACCACCTATTTTTGTATCAAAAATTGAAAATTTTATGTCCTTCGAGCAAGAAATTGCTGACTTGATAGGACAGCCTAATTTTCGATGTTATTCAAGAGTTAATGATATAAAAATTAACACTAACTCTAAAGAAAACTATAAAAAACTCATCGAGCATTTTACATCAAGAAAATACCAATTCCACTGCTATCAACTCAGACAGGAAAAAGCGTATAGAGTAATCTTGAGAGGTCTGCATTAAAGTACCACCACAAACGCTATTAAAATCGGATTGGAAGAAATAGGCCACAGTGTCAGAAATATTTCACCCGTATTACATCCTAGGAAAAAATATCCGTTACCACTATTTTTCGTGGATCTGGAACCAGCAAAAAACAATTCCGAAATATTTCAGGTAACGAGATTAGTATACTCAACAGTCCGTTTTGAGGAACCTAGACAGAAGCCCATAGTAGTGCAGTGCACAAACTGTCAAAATCTGGGACATACCAAAGCCTACTGCTTTCACGAGGCCAGATGTGTGAAATGTGCAGGTTCACACGCATCAAACACTTGTCAGAAACCAAGGCACGAACCTGCGATATGTGCTCTTTGTGGTGAAGCCCACCCTGCGAGCTATAGAGGTTGTGAGGTTTATAAAAGTCTCCACAAGCAAAGATCCCATTACATAGCAGTAAGAAGCCAGAACCTTGTTCAGAAAAGTAACACAGAACCGCCTGAAATTGAAAATCTGGATGTTTTCCCAGTACTACCGTCAACACCGCAAATCGTCCAACAACGGCCATCGACCACTGTATCAACGGACCTTCCTCAACAAGAATCCACCAAGCAACACTCCCAAACCACTATCATCAAGCAGCAACCTCGACTTCAGGCGCCTCAGACCTACAAATCCAAACCTATCAATCAGCATCAACCTCCACGTCGAAAAATCCCCCCTCATTATCTTCCCCTAGCCGTCAAACTTCCGCCGGAGCATCCGCATCCAGCACAATCCCATCCAAATCTCCAGATGAACCCACCATCATATGTACCTCAGAAATTTCAACCAACTCCTCGTACCCAACAACGGACCCAACCCCCTACCAATAACCCCAATCGCACAAATTACCAACCACAACCTCCTCCTGATCCGAATCCACAGATCCTTCAAAGCCAAACATCATCCGACATCAATTCTATCCTATCAGCATTCCTGATAGACCTTCAACAGACTATCAAACCACTCATAACCCTTCTAACCAGATTCCTTTCCGAAATCCCATTCAATTTTCCTCGATGAACAAAAAGCCCCTAGCTATTCTCTTATGGAACGCTAATGGACTACAAAACCACCGTGACGAACTAGACATATTTCTTCATGACAATTACATTGACATTGCCCTCCTGACGGAAACTCATTTCACACAACGATCAAACTTTTACATAACTGACTACATCACTTACAGATCAGACCATCCAGATAACACTTCCCACGCAGGCTCTTGCATCCTTATCCATAAATCCTTATCTCATTCCCTAATCCCTTCCACCCCAACTGACGCCATTCAATCAACCTCGGTAATCCTATCAACTCGCCCTTTCCATCTTACATTATCAGCTGTATACTGTCCTCCTGGAAATTCCCTTTCTCATGGCCTTCTTGATTCCTTATTCCAATCACTCGGATCACGCTTTATTGCTGGAGGAGACTACAATGCTAAACACCAACGATGGGGTTGTCGAACATCCAATTCCCGTGGTAATATCCTATCTCATGTCTCATCTTCTAATAGTTATTCTATCCTCTCGCCCATGAATCCAACATATTGGCCAACATCCCTTAAAAAACGTCCTGATATCCTAGATATATTTATCACTTCTCAGATTTCCTCTTCCCTGACCACAATAAAATCCCTGGATGACCTTTCATCAGATCATAGTCCAGTTCTGCTATTATTACATTCAAATCTCGTTCCTAAACCCTCACATCCGAAATTGATTACAGGACGAGTAGACTGGGACAAGTTTCGTCACGATTTGGAAAATAAACTGGACTTAAAAATTCCGCTTAAGACAAAACAAGACATTGACAAATCCATAGAAAAACTCACTACATCAATAGCTATTAGTATAAATGATAACACTTCCATCAATAAAAGCAATAACTCACGATATAGTAACTTGCCATTAAATATTCGAATCTTATAAAGAGAAAAACGCAGAGCAAGATCGAAATGGCATAGGACTAGATATCCTTCAGATAAAACTTACTATAACGAATTGACTAACAAACTAAAAATAGAAATTAGAAAATTCAAAACACAAAAATTACTTAACCTAACTGATAATCTTACAACTACTGACAAATCTCTATGGACGACCACAAAAAAGATACTAAAGTTTAAAGACTTTAACCATCCACTATTAACTGAATCCCAAACCTGGTCCAAATCCGATGAAGAAAAATCTCAACTATTCGGTCAATACCTCTTCCAAACCTTTAATCCACATCCTGATATCCTTAATCCACATCAAATTGAATGTATTGAAGCAGAACTGGATATTCCACTCCAAATGACTCTTCCACCTAAAGCATTTCATCCTTCGGAAATATCTAATATCATCAACAGATTACCTTCCCGAAAAGCTCCTGGACACGACCTTATCACTTCCCAGATCCTAAAACTTCTTCCTCGGAAAGCCATCCTATTCCTCACTTACATATACAATGCTGTGCTCCGATCCACATATTTCCCTGATTCTTGGAAAATATCTATTGTCAAAATGATACACAAACCTAAAAAACCACCCGAACACCCATCCTCTTACCGTCCTATTTCTCTGTTACCTATCATGGGCAAAATCCTGGAAAAACTCATCCTAAAACGCCTGTATCCCATCCTAGACTCTAATCATATTATCCCTGATCACCAATTTGGATTCCGCACATCGCATTCCACTATCCAACAATGTCACCGTGTGGTTGATGTAGTCTCCTCTGCATTGGAGCGCGGTATGTACTGCACGGGAGTCTTTCTCGACGTTGAACAGGCGTTTGATCGAGTCTGGTACCCGGGTCTTCTGTACAAACTCCGAAAAGTCCTACCCCCTACATACTTCCTCATTATCCGCTCCTATCTTACTGATAGATACTTCAAAGTAAACCAAAATAATGTCTTCTCATCCCTCTTTGCTCAATCTGCAGGCGTTCCACAAGGTAGTATCCTCGGTCCCATCCTCTACACAGTTTATACAGCTGACATCCCAACCCATCCTGACACTGTCATCACCACTTACGCCGATGACACATGTTTGCTATCTGTTAATAACGATCCTTTAATTGCATCCCAAACTCTTCAATCACATATCACAAGCCTTGAAGAATGGTGTAAAAATTGGAGAATAAAAATAAATTCCAACAAATCCCATCAAATCACCTTTACCCTCCGTCGTAAACCTATGACGTCTTGTCCTACAGTAACTTTCAATAATACTCCACTTATTCCTGTTGAGCAAATCCGCTACTTAGGACTCCATTTGGATAAACGTCTTACTTGGAATCCTCATACTAGACTGAAACGACAAGAAACTGCTCGACCTTTCCGACTGCTTCAACACTTACTAGACAAACGCTCCAAACTTTCTATTAATTACAAAAGACTTATCTACATAACTATAATAAGACCTATATGGACATACGGAGTTGAGCTTTGGGGCTCCACCAAACCATCGAATTCCTATCGTATCCAATCCTTACTATCCAAAATCCTCCGTAAAATCCTTAATGCTCCATACTTTGTCACAAATAAAACCATTCATAAAGACCTTAATGTACCATATGTCGCTGATTTAGCTCGAGCCAGATATCTATCCTTTCATGATAAACTTCAGTCCCATCCAAATCCGCTTGTTTCCACTCTTGCTTCTTTCTCGATTCCTGATAATCCTTCTAGGCGTCTGAAAAGGAGATGGCCTCGTGATCTTCTTACTTAAAATTATTTAGAGAGTGCTACCACTGGGTAGTAACTCTTCAAGCCTGTACATGCCATTATTTATATTTGCGCATATTTACTTGTTGTATTTGTATACAGTTGTAAATTTCATTAAATAAAACAATAGTAAGTAATTATGAATGGCTTTGTTCCCTTATGTGTTATTATCAGTACATACATTATTATAAATCTGTTTTCCTTCGTTATAAAAAAAAAAAAACTACATCGTATGGATTCTCATCAAATTCTATTAAATGTCCATAATTTTCCTTAGTCACGTATAAATTTGAATATTGAGATCTTAAAAGTCTTTCGCTAGTTTTCCCACAGCATGCGCTAGTATCTTTCAACCCACCTGATACATTGTCTCTCACAATTATCATAATTATCAGTGAATTAGTCAACAGTTGTGTTAAAAATTAGTGCAATTGAACAATTATATAGTACATTATTGAACAGAACCATAAACACGGTGAGTAAGCGCTTGTTTATTAAGTTTGAACAATCGTGTAAACAACCATAGAATTAGATAGAGTGGCCATTCTTATCTACAGTCCCCCCACTTAGGACCAAATAGGCTCAGTGCCTGTCGAGCCGTTAAGTAAGCTAGGCCATATCGCTCGGCCCTCTGTCAGTCTGCGTAATTTTTACGTACTTATAAATTTTTTTTTTCCCATTAGTTGTTGACATGAAATGCGATATTATCATATGATAATGCCTAGCAAGAACAAAAGATCAAGAAGCTTAGGCAATAATAGCTCTCGTAATTCACCAGTAAAACAAAAGCCTAGTTGTTAAAACAGAAAAACACCACCATCTACACCTGATAGACCAAATGATGCAGTGAACGACCCACAACCTGGTACCTCAACAGAAATTATGACCACCGAAACAAACAATGAAATTGAAGAATCACCTTTTTTTACTGTTAACCCATACCAACTACTATCTAATACCCCAGAAGAAACTATGGAAATACCATCAACCCCCAGAGAGCCAAAAACACCTCCAATATTCATAAGAAACATAAACAATTTTCCGCTATTTTGCCAGCATTTAAATAAATTACTTAACAATGGTAAATACACATGTCAAAGTCGAACCAATGACACCAAGTTGATGCCAGATTCTCCTGAATCATATAAAAAATAGTAAAATACTTGACAGATACAAAGGCGGAATTCCATACTTATCAATTATTTCAAGAGAGAGCACTAAGAGTGGTGATAAGAGGCCTCCATCCAACAACTCCACCTGAGGCAATCAAAGAAGAATTGACAGAACTGGGTTTCAGTGTCCGCCAAATTGTCAATGTATATAAAGATAATAAAGAGCAACAAGGTGCAAACAACAAAATAGCCCTACCACTATTTTTCGTAGACCTTGAGCGCACCAGTGGAGTCGAAAACATCTATAAATTAAGACGCCTGTACTATACTAGCATAGTTGTCGAAAAACCGTATGCAAAACGGGAAATAGTACAATGTCATAATTGCCAATCCTATGGCCATACTAAAAGCTATTGCCACCGCTTACCGCGATGCGTGAAGTGCGGGCAGCAACATAAGTCGGAAGATTGCAATAAGTCCAAGCAAACTCCTGCTGTGTGCGCATTATGCCATAAAGATCACCCAGCAAATTACAAAGGATGCCAGACATATAAAATCTTAAAATCAAGATTACAGACAGCACCTAGACATGAAGAGACTTCCAGGACTCCCAGACCACCAAGGCAACCCTCAAGATTTGCAAACAAAGAAGTCTCCTATGCTCAAATGTTAGGAGAATTAGAACAGCATACTCAACCTCAGGCCCTGCCGCAAACTCAACCACTACCTCATGGTTCACCACCCGAACATAATAACACCCAAAAGTTCAGTCCTCACCAAATATCCTACATTCCTCCCCCTAACAATTCCAATGACCTTACCAGCCTCCTTACATCATTCCTCTCCGAAATCAAATCCCTCATCACCCCGCTCATTACCTTATTTACAAATGTTATAGCTAATCTTATCCAATCACCAAGAAATCCTTAAATGTCCTCAATAAAACCCCTCTCCATTCTCCTTTGGAATGCGAATGGTGTTCGAAATCACATCAACGAAATAACCTTTTTTCTACAGGACAATAACATAGACATAGGCCTAATAACTGAGACCCGACTAACTAACAAAAGACAGTTCAACATACCTGGCTACAAGATATATCGAACTGACCACCCTGATGGAACAGCACATGCTGGCACTGCTGTCATTATCCATCAGTCCCTATCCCATCACTTGTATCCTTTACCAGTTCACAATTTCCTACAAACCTCAGCAATAACTATCCAAACTTCACCTTTTCCTCTTACAGTTGTCGCAGCATACTCTCCACCTAAAATAGCAATACCTGAACCTAACTTCATTTCCTTTCTTAATTCCCTAGGACACCACTTCCTTATAGGTGCAGACCTTAACGCCAAACATCAGCAATGGGGAGCCAGAACCACGAATTCCCGCGTGCGAACATTGCTGTCTGCACTTATTTCCCACAATTCCAACATACTTCCCCCTGATACTTCTACATACTGACCAACCAATCCTAACCGTAATCCTGACTTCCTCGACTTATTCATTCACAAAAGTCTAAAGCTAAATTACGTAGTTCTACGGCTGGATGACCTTTACTCAGATCACAGTCCACTAAACCTAACCCTTTCCGCATCTCCTATCCCTAGGTTATCTCCTCCCTCATTCATCTGAGGCCCAGTCAACTGGAACCTTTTCCGCCAAACAATAATAGATGCAATAGACCTCAGAGTATCCCTAAAAACCCCTCAAGACCTAGATAATGCAGTGATTTCCTATCAAGTTATCACCTTGATCCAACAAGCAGTTGGACTGCATCCTGCATCAATCCCTTCCAAAAAATACCTTAAAAAGAATCCTCTGCCTCAAAACCTTACCGACCTCATTAAATCCAAACGCCAATCTAGGACCATCTGGCAAAGATACAGGCATCCTGATGATCGGAAACTGTACAATTATGATTCCAAATAGGTAAGAAAAGAACTAGCTTCCTTTAGATCCCAATCCATATAATTCCTACCTCTCTTCCCTATCTACCGATGACAATTCCCTCTGGAAGTTGACCAGAAAATTCCTTAAATACCATTCTGTTTCCCATCCCCTCCGATGCGATGATGGAACCTGGGCTTCGTCAGGTGAGACTAGAGCTGAAGAATTTGCCAAACATCTATCCAAAACATTCTCTCCCCACCCCGAACTCCATTCCACCCTCACTGCTGAAGTTAAAAAAATCCTCTCTTTTCCTATTCCTCTCTTCTTGCCTCCTATAGCTGTCAACCCCTCTGAGGTCAAATTCCTTATAAGCAACCTAAAACCTCGAAAATCCCCTGGACACGATCTCCTTACTTCCCAGATCCTTAGACAACTTCCCAAAAAAGCAATTATATTCCTCACATACCTATACAACTGCATTCTCCGCACAACTCACTTTCCTCTGACATGGAAACACTCCATAATCATCCTCTTCCCAAAACCAGGTAAACCTGTCAATAATACCTCATCCTATAGACCAATAAGCTTGCTCCCAATCCTCTCCAAAATCTTTGAAAAAATCCTTCTCAAACGCATCCTACCCATACTCGAAGCCCACAATATCCCATCCCATCAGTTTGGATTCCGATCAAGACATTCCACTCTTCAACAGGGTCTTGGCGTTGTTGACCATATATCCTCTGCACTTGAAAACAAGCAATATTGCACCGGTGCCTTTCTGGACGTAGCGCAAGCTTTCGACCGGGTGTGGCATGATGGCTTGCTTTTCAAGCTCAAAACTCACTTACCCCAATCCTTGTACCTAGTCCTCAAATCCTATCTCTCAAATCGTTCCTTTCAAGTCCGCTGCGGCACTGAATTCTCCAATTATTATCCAATTGAGGCTGGTGTTCCACAAGGCAGTGTCTTGGGCCCAGTTTTCTACATCCTCTTCACCGCTGACATCCACTCAATCCCGATACCCTTCTAGCAACATTCGCTGATGATAAGCCATCCTATCCTCCCACTCAGATCTCTAAAGCATCCTTAAACCTACAAAGACACATCTCCCTAATTGAGCAATGGTGCAACAATTGGCGCATTAAGATCAATGAATCCAAATGCAAGCATGTCACCTTTACCCTCCGACGCAGATCCTGTCCACATATCCTTTTCAACTCTGTACCTCTTCCCTCGTCTCAGACACAGTTCGGTATCTTGGATTCCTTTTAGACAAAAGACTAACTTGGAACCCACATACCAGACTTAAAAGACAAGAACTTAACCGACGATTTGGCCAGCTATACAGACTACTTAACAGAAAATCCAATCTCTCAATAGAAAACAAACTATTAATATACAAGACCATACTCAAACCCATCTGGACCTACGGACTTGAACTGTGGGGGACAACTAAATTTTCGAACATCAAACGCATCCAATCCTTTCAGTCTAAAGTCCTCCGTATAATAGTCAATGCTCCTTATTATGTTACAAACAAAACCCTACATCATGACCTTTACATCCCTTATGTCCTTGACGTTATTCCATCTCGATTCTCAAATTTTCATCTGAACCTAATCCACCATCATAACTCCTTAGCACAATCCTTATCCAGCTCCAGTCACCCCTACAACCCTCCTCGAAGGTTGAAACGGCAGTGGCCTCGAGACCTTTTGTAAAGACTGTCACTGGAGTTCTGGCAATGGCCAGCCTCTCCACTCACGTCATGAGCGTCTGTTGCTTTAGTGCCCTCTCTCAGTTTCCACTGGACTCCTGCCGGTGACGCGGCTGAGAGAGAAGCGCTGGGATCTCTTAGAGTCTCGCTTTGTCCTTCACACGTGGAGGAAAGGGCTGGACTCGGAGCTCCCTTGGCGGATTGTAAATATTGTAAATAAGTATGAATATTTTTCTTTTTTATATATTAAGTATGAATGTTTTTCTTTTTTATATATTAGTTTGTTTTACTTATGATTTCTACTTCCTACCTATACTAGGTAAGGAAAGTATTGCAATTGGGTCAAATTTCCGACATGCGGTTTTCAACGGATCTATACGTGTCACAGCCCCCCTAGTATACACAGAAAAAAAACGCCGTTTAGCCTATCGTTTGAAAGGTAATGAAATTCCCTACAAAGCCATATAAAAATCGTTCATTTTGGACAACTATTAACGAAGTTACAGCTATTCTATACGTTTCACAGCCCCCTGAGTCCGAAAAACACATTTTTAGCCATTGATCTGTCATTCTGTCTGTCTGTCTGTCAGTCTGTCTGTCTGTCTGCCTGTCTGTCTGTGCCAAGATTTTCTCGGGAACTACTGAACTGATTTCGTTGCTTCTTTTTTTATTTTGTAGGGTTTTGACTACCGATGCCTGTGACAGAAATTCGGTGCTCCATGCGCAATAGCTTGCGCGCAATAAATGAAAAACACATTTTTCTATAGACTGTAGCGCAAAAACGGCTCTAACGATTTTGATTAAACTTTCCTATAATGTTCTAATCATTGTCCTTTCAATTTTTGTAAATGTACTAAATTCCCGAAAAAAAAGTTATAAAGAAAAGAAAAATTTTATGGGCCTAACTCGCTAAGTATATATTATACGGTAAAATTTATAATAAAACTTTTGAAAGGTAATTAAATTACCAACAAAACAAAAAAAAAATCATCGGAATCGAACCAGTATTAGCGATGATACAGCTTATTCTATTTTTTACACATTTTTTTAACTTATTACTTTCCTACCTATACTAGGTAAGGAAAGTATTGCAATCGGGTCAAATTTCCGACATGCGGTTTTCGACGGATCTATACGTTTCACAGCCCCCTGAAAAACGCCGTTTAGCCTATCGTTTGAAAGGTAATGAAATTCCCTACAAAGCCATATAAAAATCGTTCATTTTGGACAACTATTAACGAAGTTACAGCTATTCAATTTCCAATGAAAGATTACGAGTTTACTGTAGCCCGCATCACACAATCTTCACTATTTCCTCTACTTTTAACAGAAATTATTGTTTGACAATACTAAGCTATAGCAAAAAGTTTTTGATCAGCAATATTAGTGAGTATCGAAATTTTTACACTGATCTACCTTAAGCCGGTTTCATTGCCTTAGTTTATCTAATAAATTGTACTCAAATCTTTTGTTTGATCAATTTTCAGGAAAATAAATGTAGTTCAATTCTTTTTTGTTTCTTCATGAACATATGTAAAGATATAAAAACTTTTCTGAAATAGGTAGGAAAGTCGTGTGAGTGGACACACCAGATTTTTTTTTATTGCATTGTATATTTAGTATGAATGGGCCTCACCCAGCTTTAGTACTCAGTGCCCTTAAATGTGGCAAAATGTATTATTACTCAATAAAAAGATTTAAAAAAAAAAAAAGTTTTCCTACAAAATTTTAACAAAACTGAAATAAAAATTGTGTACAATGTTAACAACACCTCAAGTATTACTAAGCTGCCCCTGAAGTCCACGTTTAAATGATATGTTCAGACTGTGGTAAAACTCGAAGAGAACCTAGAATGAATTTCGTAAGCAGAGTCTTTCATCTTCTTAAGTACCAGAGGTCTTCGGATCCTTGCAGCATTCTTGATAATACAAGCAATGGAGTCTTCCTGTGGTCTTGAGACAGAAAACGGTCAAGAACGATCACGAATTTCCTCCCCCCCCATTTTTAATTTTAACCCAGTCCCTCGGGCGCCAACTATAAACTCAGATACACGAACAACTTAAAAAAAACTTTATTGGTATGGAAACAAACACAATGTTACATAATAAGAGCTACAACACCACTGAGTCATGAACCACTGCTACCTAAGCTTACTACTAAGACTTATATATAGTGGTGGGGAGAATTTGCTGATACTACAGTACAATATTAGGTTAAATTATTTCTAACTGTGGATGAAGGCTCCCGGGCCGTACATTTCGCGCTATGACGCAGAGGAGACATCAGGGGACTACGTCTACCGCACGAAGACATTGCTGGATAGTGGAATGGGATATGCAGAATCCAAATTGGTGATCTGGGTTATGTAATTAAAATTAAGGATGGATTACAGGCATTTTAAGATGAGTTTTTCCATTATTTTGACTTTAGTGAGTAAAAGAGAGATAGGATGGGAATTATGGTAGATTTTTGGGAGAATCTAAGTTTAAAGTTTCGGGACAGGAGCAATATAGTTTCGCAACAGAAATATAAACATCATTTCCCGTCTTCAATCTTCAATTTAGTCGTAACTTCCTCTTAAATTTCATTTTTTCTATTTATCACAGACCCTAATTTTCTTAACTTTTTTAATGTTCAAACTTGTTTCCTTTATATCTATATCACTGTAAGAAAATAATATCATAATTCAACATTTACGAGAATCTTAAAAAATAGTAAAAAGTGATTTTAAATATTTTTTACATAGAAAAAATAGAGATTAGTAAAAAACTAAATTTAAATTGTTATGTTTGAGATTTTTAACAGATCAACACACTTCAAAGAGGTTTATCCCGAAACAGAGGTTAACAGGGGTTGGAATCCAGTTAGGGCAGAACTAAAGGAGGGAGGTTTGGAACTGCTCTGTGGCCCAGAAAGTATTTCCGTCCCCTCTTTCCAAAAGTTTAACAATGAATAATTTACCATAGATCCAACAATGAAGCTTATCTCTCATTGGCATTATAATTAACTTGTAGAACTTCGTTACTAACTTATTTTAAGTCCATAATATCATAGCATGTTAAGTTGATATTCAATAATGAAAACACGCACATCTTCTCAACGTAATTTTTCAGTTAAATAGTTATTCTTTCTTGAATTTTTTATTTTCTTTTGCTCCTTGCAAATAAAATCCTAAAAAAAACTTTTATAAGGGTTGACAGAACGTTTTGGTTCTCATAGACACATAGGCGGAGACTTTGCATTTTGATTGGAGATGGGAGAAGGAAATGAAGCCATAATCAGTATAATATATATAGAAATAGAAATAGAAATAGAAAAATCATATTTATTCTGGGACTAGGTCCCTTTAGAATAACAGTATTGTTCATATATATTAACTACAAATCTGGTCAAAAGACTTATTACAATGAATAATGACAAAATACATGTAATACATTAAGTATTAATTAAGCTCTTAGGATAAATTAACGAGGACAGTTTGGTAATAGGGGTTCAGTACTACAATATTGGAGCTAAAATAATTGCATAATAATCACTGAATGAAATTATAAAGGAAAGTAAAATCTATTTTATAGGTAAAGCATTGTAGTGATGGAATATAAAAATTTAAAAAAATAATAATAACTGTTAATATGTAGGGAAAGAAATTGTAAAAACTAAAACAAAAAAATATATAAAAAAAACAAATAATGATATACATATGTTCCCTAAGATATTTAAGTGATTATGCGTAAAGATTAGGAGAAGAGAAAATAAAATAAAGTATATATATACACATAGCGAGAAGTATGTTGAAGATAATTAGAAATAAAATACATTTCACTGAAATACATTCCATGAATAACAAATTAGAACTTAAGGAAAACAAATTTTATCTACTCACAATGCTTAGTGAGTGGTGATGAAAATTCACGTTCAACACAGAATAAAACAATAAAAAATAAGAGAAAAAAAATAATGTCTAAAGAAAATTAAATCCTTATAACATAGTATGTATTTAACCAGCGTCTGATTGGATTGTGAAGAGGAATTGGAATAAGAGGGTTTTAAAGGTGGATAAGGATGATGCATGGCGGATTTTTAGTGGAATGGAATTCCAGAATGCACTGGAACGGACAACGAAGGAATGTTTAAATGTTGCAGATCTGTGGAAAGGAGTGTAAAGGTCAGAAGGACGAGATCTTGTGGAGAGGGTGTGGATAGATGATTTGAATTGTAGGAGATTGTATGCGTAGGACGGACGATGACTATTGATTATTTGGTAAAGGAATGTGCCTAGGAAATATTGTCTTCGGAAGGAAGGGAAGAGCCATCCTAATTCAGCATAGTGGTGCGAAACACGGGAATACCTCAGGGTCCCTGTGACAAATCTTACGAAGGCATTCATAATTCTTTTCAGTCTCTCCCCGAGTTCTGCCGAGAGGCCACCGTACACCACGCAGCCGTAATCAAGGTGAGGGAAGATGAGGGAAGTTACTAGGAGTCTACGTGTGGAGATGGGTAGGAGATGGCGGAAGCGATATCTTTAACACCCATGCTCCCATAAAAACCTCAACCTTTCGCCGCCGGCCTGCACCTTGGATGTGTCAAGAAATCAAGGATCTGCAGAAGAGGCGTGATGCTGCCCGCAGACGCTTTAGACGTACTAGGCTTACAGATGACTATCAAGCGTTTAGGGTGCTCCGCAATTTGACACAAACAAGAATTCGGCTAGCTAAAGCTTCCTACTTCCATGAAGCCCTGTCATCTGCCCCAGATCCCAAATCTAAATGGCTAATCCTTCGCAAACTTTCCCTCTGTAAACCTTCTAGATACCCTTCCTCACTGTTCTTTTCCGTTTCACCTGACGATTTAAATTCACATTTTATTTCTGCCTCCTCTACCTCTTCTCTTCCCTCCTCTTCCAACTTTGCTCCTGAGTCATCATTTAATGATGATGACTTTTATTTCTCCTACATTTCCCCGACTTACTTACTAACCGCAGTAATGAAATCCCACACCAATTCCATGGGATCAGATGGCATTCCTGTCAAATTGATAAAATTATGTATCCTCGAAATCCTCCTAGTTCTCCTTTTCATTTACAATTTCTCCCTACAGAACTCAATATTCCCTTCCTCTTTCAAAAAAGCCATTGTACTCCCTTTAAATAAAAAGCCTAATCCATCCTCTCCCGAAGACTTTCGCCCAATCTCAATTCTTTTCAATCTCTCAAAACCCCTAGAAAGATTGGTGCAATCCCAAGTTTCCGATTTCCTCGAAAAGTCTAACCAACTTGATCCTCTCCAATCTGGTTTCCGTCCTGGCTACTCCACACAATCCGCCTTAATCAAAATTACCAATGATGTTCAGACTGCAATAGATAATAAACAACTAACTGTCCTTATACTTCTTGACTTCTCTAAAGCCTTCGATTCCATTAACTATCCCATCCTTTTCAATAAACTAAAATCACTCTCCTTCTCCAATAGCTCCATCTCTTGGTTCCAATCTTTTCTATCACAACGCACCCAAGCAGTCTCCATTCCTAATCAACCACTATCTGCCTACCTGCCTTTATCCTCTGGAGTTGCCCAAGGATCTAGCATATCTCCTCTCCTTTTTAGTTCCTATATTAATGACCTCCATGACTCAATTCTCCATTGTTCCCACCACCTTTATGCAGACGATTCTCAAATATACCTATCCTTTTCTCCCCCTGAGCTATTGGTAGCATTTATTAAGATCCAAGCAGACCTAGATCGAATCTGTGCCTGGCAAACTTAAACGGATTAAGGTTAAATGCTTCAAAAACTCAGGCCATTGTCATTGGTTCCAAGCCCCTCCTTAGATCCTATACGGACTTTCCCATACTAAACCTTGGTGACCAGCCAATCTCCTTCTACTCCTCTGTAAAAAATTTAGGACTATTTATTGATCAAACCCTCTCCTGGAGTCACCATATTTCTCACATCTCCCGACGGACAGTTTCTACCCTCAAACTATTGCATTGCTTCCGCCATCTCCTACCTCAACATACGCGTAGACTCCTCGTTTCCTCTCTCATCTTCCCCCACTTTGACTACTGCTGCGTGGTGTATGATGGACTCTCGGTGGAGCTCCGCGACAGACTGAAAAGAATAATGAACAGTTGCGTGAGATTTGTAATTGGTGTCCCGAGATACTACCATGTCTCTCACCACTACACTGAGTTAGAGTGGCTCTTCCCCTCCATTCGAAGACAATATTTCATAGGGACATTCCTCTATCATATCATCAACAATCATCGTCCTTCCTACGCCTACAACCTTCTCCAATTCAAGTCCTGAGTCCACTCCCTCTCCACAAGATCTCGACCTTCCGACCTTTACATTCCTTCTCACAGATCTGCCTCGTTCCAAAACTCCTTTATTGCACGTTCTGTTAATTTCTGGAATTCCCTTCCTATCAAAATTCGACATTCTTCATCCTTATCTACATTCAAAACCCTCCTATTCCAATTCCTGTCCCAAAAACAGTCAGATACCAGCTAACCTTTTATGTAAAATTACATATTATCTATAAGACCATATTCACATATAGCTCATAACCTAAATAATTATTATAGATTCGACTTTCTTTTTCTCTCTTTTTTTTTTTCAACAGAAACAGATTTTACTGTTAAGAAGAATATACATTTATTTTTTTTGTATTTTTTATTTTTTCTAAAAGGGTTTATTTATATTTTAACATTGTACATAGTTTTAAGTATCTTAGTATGGTTTCAAGAGTTTTTTATATAGATTTTTTTATTTTATTTTGTATATAGTATGTATAACCAATATTTTTTTCTTTTATTTTTTTTAATGACCTATCTTTATCTTAATTTGTTATGTTTGTTTTTATCTGGCCAGATGTAAAATTTTAATTTCTGTACTTTTTTGTTATTCTGAAGGGACTTCGTCCCAGAATAAAATTATTTTTCTATTCTATTCTATTCTATTCTACATAGTAAAGACATAATATGAGCAATAAGGTCCTAATACTGCAAAATAGTTGCTATAAACAATAAGCTATGGGATTATAGATGAAATTTGAAATGAGCGACAAATTACTTTTGTTGTCATACATTGTATTAATGAAAAAAAATAATAATAAAAGGGTGGATAAATATTGACTTTAGATGATTTACATATGTACATAAATATGTTCAAAGAATACAATAATAGTATTGTAAACATTATACAAGTCCTATATAATCTAAATCCTATGATGTTGAATGATCGGAAAAAATAAAAGATAATATACATATAGAGGAGATTATAAAAATATATAATATACATGATAAATGGCTACCCAGCGTCTGATTGAATTGTAAGGAGGAATTGGAATAAGGGGGTTTTAAATATGGATAAGGATGGTGCATGGCGGATTTTAAGTGGGATGGAATTCCAAAAGGTGGTGGAGCTGACAATAAAGGAGTGTTGAAATGAGGCCGATTTGTGGAAAGGGGTATGAAGGTCAGAAGGACGATATCTTGTGGAGAGGGAGTGGATAGATGCTTTGAATTGAAGGAGATTGAATGCGTAGGACGGACGATGATTATAGATTATTTGGTAAAGGAATACACCTAGGAAATACTGTCTTCTGAAGGAGGGAAAGAGCCACACTAACTCAGCGTAGTAGTGGGAAACACGAGAACGTCTCGGGGTTCCATTGACAAATCGTACTAAGCCATTCATGATTCTTTTCAGTCTATCTCCAAGCTCCGATGAGAGGCCACCGTACACTAAGCAGCCGTAGTCAATGTGGGAGAAGATGGGGGCGGATACTAGGAGTCTACTTGTGGACATGAGTAGGAGATGGCGGAAGCGATGGAAGAGTTTCAGGATGGAAATTGAACGTCGGGATATGTGGGAAATATGGTGATTCCAGGAGAGAGTTCGTTCTATGAAAACACCTAAGTTTTTAACTGAAGAGTTGAAGGTGATGGGTTGGTCATTTAGGTACAGGAGAGTAATGTTGATATTGAATCTGAGAAGGGGTTTGAAACCAATGACAATGGCTTGGGTTTTAGTAGCGTTTAAACTTAATCCATTTTCACTTGCCCAGGCACAAATCCGATTTAGGTCTTCTTGTATTTTGGCAAACGCATCATGCCATTCAGAGGGAGCAAAGGAGAGGTAAATTTGGGAATCATCGGCGGCATAAAGGTGATGTGAACAGTGAAGGATTGATTTATGAAGATCGTTAATATATGAACTAAAAAGGAGAGAAGATATGCTGGAGCCCTGTGCCACTCCTGAGGATAGAGTTAGATAGGATGATAAAGGTTGGTTGTGGATAGAGACTGCTTGGGTACGTTGAAAGAGGAATGATTGAAACCAATGGATAGGGCTGTTGGAAAAGGATAACGATTTCAATTTGGAGAAAAGGATGGAATGGTTAATGGTATCAAAGGCTTTGGAAAAGTCTAGGACGATAAGGACAGTTAGTTTTTTGTCATCTATGGCCGACTGAACATCACTAACGATTTTGGTTAGGGCGGATTGTGTGGAGTAGCTTGGTCGAAAACCAGACTGGTAAGGATCAAGTTGATTGGACTGTTCTAGGAAGTTTGAGACTTGGGATTGGACTATTCGTTCTAGAGGTTTTGCAAGGTTAGAAAGGATTGAGATTGGACGGTAGTCTTCAGAGGATGAAGGGTTAGGATTTTTAAGTAAAGGACGAACAATGGTTTTTTTCCATGAGGAAGGGAATATTGCGTTCTGAAGGGAGAAATTGTAGATGAAAATGAGAGCGTGAAGGATTTCAGGTAGGCACAATTTGATTAATTTGACGGAGATGCCATATAGACCAATGGAATTGGAATGAGACTTCATCACGGCAGATTAGTGAAATTGCATAAATATGGGAGCAGGTGAGCAAATAATGAAGTTGGAGCATCAGTTGGCTCAGGCGGTCTCGGAACTAGCGAAATTAGAATCGCAATTATATATCGCGGCAGATACGACGCAATTAGAATTACTGAAGATAAGAACGCAAAATTCTACATTTATATATGAAGTAATTGGTCAGTTGGAACCATTTACTGGAATAGTAGGGGACTTCGAACATTTTATTAAGGGAGCAGACCAAATTAAAGCCTTGATATTATTCCGGCATGAAGCTGGCACATTAATAGAGTCTGATGTGAAATTACTAGAGGCATCCGAAATTACTAGACGAGTATTAAACGCCATCCAATGCGATCTAACATGTTTCTGGGACTCCTTGAAAGTAAGACTAAAGAAACTATACGGTGGAGGAAGATGGACACCAGAAGAAGACGTGTTTTATCTATTTTAGGAGCGACGAAACCAGGGCCAAGCAGAAGGTGTTTTTTGCAGAAAAGCTCCTAATTCAATACGAAAAATTGACAGAGAAAATGGTAGAAACCTACGGCCTAGCGTAGGGAGCACAGAAACTAGAATTCTTGAAAGGAATTTTGAAGCTACAACTGAGAATCACTACCTGGATCGTTCCCCGGTTCACTACCAAGAGATCGAGATTTTATTGAGTGTGCGCATGATCTCATAGATTCTAAGGAAATAGAAGAAAGGCGCTTCGAAATCACCGAGGAGGAAATACAGAATACTACTAGGGCTCCTATAAAATTATAACCATCAGGGAGAATAATTTGTTTACCATTCGGGATGTAAAATATCCGTTCAGATCGCGTACGGTACATCTCGAAGAACTTCGTGTTCCCCGATTAGTACCAGGTCCCGAGTCTGGCTGCGGTGCCCAACAGAAAACTCCACGTCGTTAAAAATCAGTAATTAGTTTTAATGTGTTCTGTACAATTTAGATAATTATTTTTTTTGTTTTGTATTATTATTGAAATTTTTACTTATAGGTTTAATTACATGTAAACAGTTCTTCAAGTTTCAGATATATGCAAGTATTTTCTGTTATTCATATAGATTAAAACTATAAAACAGTTTTCTTTTTTGTTTTAAGTATTGGAGTTCCTCCTTACGAAGGAACTGGAGGGGGGAAGTTAGCATAATATACAATATGTTTTTGTGTTTTAAGATATATTGACATATGATCGATTATTATTATGGGCATTATTTTGATAAGGTTAACCTGCAATAAAGTTATAAAATCTCATTGTTAATATTTATTTAATATTTTTCATATTACTAATTATAACTTGTACACACACATATACATGGTGTCCCGTAAGTAGATGGAAATTTTCATAAGAGTGATAGTAGACCTCATGAGCTACAAAAATGTTAATTAGTATAAGTGACAAAATTAATGTAATTGATCATAAAATTTACGTTTTTATATAAAATAAATATATATCTATAATTTCAAGTTTTATTTCTTTAAAATACTCAAGTAACATTCGAAGGAATTACATTCCGGTCACCAGAGAAAAACTAATCCAGATTGGTCCTGGGAATCAGATGGGTCTCAGTGGTTAGACGTTTACACCTCTCCCTCAAATACCAACACTGTCCCTGAATATGGTCTTATAGATAATATGTAATTTTACATAAAAGGTTATCTGGTGAATGACTGTTTTGGGGACAGGAATTGGAATAGGAGGGTTTTGAATGTAGATAGTTTAAATTTGCCCAGGCACAGATTCGATCTAGGTCTGCTTGGATCTTAATAAATGCTACCAATAGCTCAGGGGGAGAAAATGATAGGTATATTTGAGAATCGTCTGCATAAAGGTGGTGGGAACAATGGAGAATTGAGTCATCGAGGTCATTAATATAGGAACTAAAAAGGAGAGGAGATATGCTAGATCCTTGGGCAACTCCAGAGGATAAAGGCAGGTAGGCAGATAGTGGTTGATTAGGAATGGAGACTGCTTGGGTGCGTTGTGAGAGAAAAGATTGGAACCAAGAGATGGAGCTATTGGAGAAGGAAAGTAATTTTAGTTTGTTGAAAAGGATGGGATGGTTAATGGAGTTGAAGGCTTT
Source organism: Nezara viridula (assembly GCA_928085145.1). Taxonomy (NCBI): domain Eukaryota; kingdom Metazoa; phylum Arthropoda; class Insecta; order Hemiptera; family Pentatomidae; genus Nezara; species Nezara viridula. Next base: position 16,296,015 of record OV725078.1, on the reverse strand, counting down.
TGAGAAGTCAAGAAGTATAAGGACAGTTAATTGTTTATTATCTATTGCACTCTGAACATCATTGGTAATTTTGATTAAGGCGAATTGTGTGGAGTAGCAGGGACGGAAACCAGATTGGAGAGGATCAAGTTGGTTGGACTTTTCGTGGAAATTGAAAACTTGGGATTGCACCAATCTTTCTAGGGGTTTTGAGAGATTGGAAAGAATTGAGATTGGGCGAAAGTCTTCGGGAGAGGATGGATTAGGCTTTTTATTTAAAGGGAGTACAATAGCTTTTTTCCAAGAGGAAGGGAATATTGAGTTCTGTAGGGAGAAATTGTAGATGAAAAGGAGAACTGGGAAGATTTCGGGGAAACATAATTTTATCAATTTGACAGGAATCCTCTGGTCCTATGGAATTGGTGTGGGATTTCATTACTGCGGTTAGTAAGTCAGTCGGGGAAATGTCGGAGAAATAAAAGTCATCATCATTAAATGATGACTCAGGAGCAAAGTTAGAAGAGGAGGAAAGAGAAGAGGTAGAGGAGGCAGAAATAAAATGTGATTTTAAATCGTCAGGTGAAACGGAAGAAACCAGTGGGGAAGGGGATCAGGAAGGTTCACAGAGGGAAAGTTTGCGAAGGATTAGCCATTTAGATTTGGGATCTGGGGCAGATGAAAGGGCTTCATGAAAGTAGGAAGCTTTAGTTCGCCGAATTCTGGTTTGTGTCAAATTCGATTGATAGTCATCTGTGAGCCGGATTTTTTTTCTCGAATAATTTTGAAAGGATTGGGAGTAGGCTTATTGGTCTATAGGATGATGTGTTATTGGAAGGTTTGGCTGGTTTCAGGAAAAGGACGATGGTGGAATGTTTCCATAAGAGAGGAAAATGGGTAATTCTTAGGATGCAGTTGTATATATATGTGAGGAAAATGATCGCTTTGGGTGGCAGTTGATGAATGACCTTCTAGCCTGTGGGGCTAGAAGGTCGTATCCAGGAGATTTGCTGAATGATAATTTTCGTAAATGATATTTGACCTCAGAAAGATGAACTGCTTTTGATGGTAGGGAAAGTGGAATTGGTGAGGAGAGGAATTTTTCTACTTTTGTAGTATGGATGGAATGGGATTCAGGATGAGGAGTAAATGTACAGGAGATGTGTTTGGCGAATTCCTCAGCTTTTTTTTCATCAGAAGCCGCCCAGGAGCCATCACCTCGACGGAGAAGATGGGAAATATTTTGGGATTTTTGAATTTTTTTGGTGATATTCCATAGGGAATTGTCGTGAGCGGAGAAGGAGGTAAGATAAGAGTTGAAGGATTGGGATTTGAAGTTGGATAATTCTTGCTTGACTTTTTTAGAATAATAATTATAAGAACGGCGAACTGTGGGATGTCTGGTGCGTTGCCATAACACTCGTACGGCGTTTGGTTTGGATTAACTCGAGGATGTCTTGAAGTAACTTATTTTTCTAATTCAGGAATTATTGGGAAATGATTAGGGAAGGAAGCAGTCCAGACTGCTTGTTGAATGGTGGTGGTAAGGGAGTTTACGGCATTATCAAGGTCTTCTGGGGTTTTCAAGGTTATTCTGAGGTCAATTTGTTCGGAAAGGATTTGATGGAAGTTTCCAGTTGACTGGACCTCTGATAAAGGACGGTGGAGAGGGTTTAGAAATAGGAGCTAGTGATACTTGGAATATTAATGGACTGTGGTCTGAGGAAAATTCATCGAGGCGTGCAATGGAAACCCATTGTCGATGAAGAAATCAAGGATATCGAGATTTCGGTTAGGATCAGTGGACCAGTATTTGGGTGAGGTCGGGGGAACGAGGTTAAAACGTTGGGAATTGAGTGCAGACAGCAGTGTTCGGCCGCGAGAATTTGTGGTTCTTGAGCCTCATAGTTGATGCTTGGCGTTTAAGTCTGCACTCAGGATGAAATGGTGTCCTAAGGAATAGAGGAGGGAACTGAATTGGGTATTAGAGATGGATTGGTTTGTAGGGCTATACGCTGATGCAAGGGTAATAGGAAAGGAGAAGGTTTTGATTATGATATCTATGGATTGCAGGAAATCATGGGTAGGTAATGGGAGTAGGTGGTGAGAGGGGGATTAACTGGTAAGGTCTGTGGCCTGTGATTTAGGAGGAATGTGAGGAATGTTGTGTTGATGAGGTTGATGAGGTTGTTGAGGGTTTTGTACTTTAGGAGGGATAGGATGTTGAAGTTGGGATTGAGATTCCTGTTGCGGCAGGGCCTCACATTTGTGAGTCGGGGCTCTGCCCCCTAGTAACTGGAAAAAAGAAACTTTAGAATTTACTATTTTAGTAGGTCCTCTTCTGGGCTTAGAGATTTCATCTTGGTTCCTGGGTTTGCGAAATTTGTTTTTGATGTTTTTGTAGACTTGGCAGTCCTTGTAGTTGGCAGGATGTCCTTCCAGGCATAAAGCACATACAACGGGAGAAGTTTTCAGTTTATTACATTCACTAGTCTAGTGTGACTCGCCGCATTCCCCGCATCTTTTAATGTGGTGGCAGTAAGTTTTGGTGTGGCCATATGCCTGGCAATTATGACACTGGATGATTTCTCTGTTAGTGTATGGTTTTTCAACCTTAACACTAGTATAATATAATCTTCTAATTTCATATATTTTATCAACTCCTGCTGAGGATTCCAATATGGATAGTGGTATTTTTCTATTAGCACCGGATACATCTCTGACGTCCATCATTACATTGGTGACCTGTGGGACTTTGAAACCTTACTACCCTCAGGGAACGCTCTTGCCTCAATTGGTAGGTGTGAAAATCTGCCTTTGTGTCGGATAGATATTAATTAATTTGGTGGTATGCATCAGCTGTAGCTGGGGATATTTTAATATCATTAGTCCGGCTGAAACAGGAGTAGCTACCAGGAGTTGTAATTTTATTTGAATGTGTGCTTAGTAGCGGGAATTTTTTTAAATTTTTAACGAAAATCGGAGGGGGTCGAGGGTCTCTGGAAATTTGTGCAGATTCCATCGCCTCTTTTTCATTTTGCAGTAGTTCGTAAGGATTGGGGGTGAAAAAGGGAGACTCATCTATTGTGTCCTGAGATGATCCGGCTGAAGTTGAGTGTCTTCTGCTGGAGTCGCAGTTGGCGTCGTTCTTTTCGATTGGAGACTTTTTTTTCGCAGGTGACGAACGTGGTGTTGATCCGGCAGAGCAAGACCTCGTTATTGCACCCTTAGAAGACATGAGTTGATGGTAGAATCGCATAATACATCGAAAGAAAGTAAAGGAAGAGAAGACAAATTTTAGAAAACGAAATAAAAAAAAATTTAAAACACTCTTCGTGACCTTGATTTTGTCTCGGCGTCGCAAAAGGGCCTCTCCCGTTAAGGCTCCAAGCCCAACTGACTAGGCTTGGCTATGTACTTATGACCGTTAGATAAGGGAACTGGCCTCTATACACCGGTTTCACTTCACACGATTGTACGCAATAAATAACAACTGTACTCACTGTGGCATAGTCCAGTATAGTCCAGGTGTTTAGCTCGCGTATAGTCACAATCTATTTAAAAATAATACTAATTTCCCAAGAACAAGTGAATATATCTAAGAGATGAGATAACTGTGGTATATTATAATCTAGCGCCTGCGCAGAACTCCATTATTATGCATTAAGTTTACAATATGCTATGAATTTGTATTATTATTGTTGAAAGCAGTATAGAATATTAATAATAGGGGGAATCTAATTATTAATCAGATTTTTTTTCATCCGACCATAGAAGCCGTAATAGGGACATGTGAGTTTGTAATTAAAACGAATGGCTTTCGTACAATAATATGTTTAAATTATATTTTGTTTGACCTAGAATGTTTACATTGAAGTGTATAATTAACAAATAATGCATAATCTTGGCGTAGATATTGAATTGACGGGACCTGTCGCTCCGTTAACTGAAGAAAATATGAAAAATTAAATAGTGGGGTAGGAAGCGGGCAGCCTTTCCCCAGTATTATTTAGAGGTTAATAGCTTAACCGCTAGGGAACCTAGACCTCTCTCCCCGAGGACACCATATTCCATTTATCAACATAGGTTTCCCAAAGTCGTAACTTTTCCTAATTTGCTCATCTTAATGGAATCCATCAAAACACTCTTTTGTAAATCTATAACAAAACATGTTTAAAATTTGTGTCAAATTCTTCTTCATCTTATGAAAGGGATCTAGTTGAACTTTACAAACATATTACTAACAATAAGTAAAAAAAAAATGTAAACAATACGGCTGATGCAATATCTGTCTCATTTTTCATTTTAATAGATGACGGCGTTGCAGGGTAGCATGTAAATATATGAAAATCAATAAAAGCATTTTCGTCTGAAATTGTTAATAAAATTACCAAGATTACCCGAAGGCTTTCTATTAATCTATCTATTTCAATATTTATTCCACTGAATACCAACTTCTTTCTAAAATACACATATTGATATAGGGCTTGTGCCGTAAATTCATAATGTCATTACTTCATGAATTACTCATCTATTTTGGAAAGGTCTACCAATCTCAACTTGGGCTTCGAAAGCAATTTGTTTATTGAGACTTGCCATCAAGGTCAAGTGACCTTGCCTTTTGTCCAAAATCAAACCCATTTAGAAGAATTTCATGAAATTCACCTGTTACTCGTAACACAATTCTGAGTAAAATGATAATTATAAAATTGAACGCTATCTATTCATCCAATAATACTATTTATTTATTCAACATTAAGTTTATATTTTTTACCATTTTCAATATCCGGTCCTTTTTTCATTCCCATATTTGCTTAATAGGGATGGATAAATTTGCGTGTGGCATTCGTCTATGGAAAGGCACTCGGATCGATATTAAGGTTGCCCAGGAAGAGTTGCGAGTTTAATGTCAAAGCTATTTTGAGAAACGAACACAATTCTACTTGATTCACTCATAAAATACTCAGCCATCTACCCAATCTGATTAATAATTAACAATTTGACTAGGGAAACATTTGAATTGCAATCATCTCCAGTTGAATTTAGTATTAATAAAAATAAAAAAAAACATTCATTTCATAGCTTATTCATTTCATCAAATATTTATGATATTGTTCCATTTCCTGTCATTATTATTAAGTAGATGAAAGCAACATTCCGGTTTCTTCAATCTTTCTGGTGGCCTACTAACCAAAAATGTCGACAAACTTGCTCGATAAATAATCCAAGCATTTAGCCGTATAATGGATACTGATCCCTGATCGTGTATTTACATGAATCATTTCCGGGAAAGTATATACAATTGTATTTACCACTATGAATCAGTAAATGTGCAAAAAAAAAATTGTTAAATTGCAAACGTTAAATAAAAAATTCAATATATTCAGCGAAGTATTTTAGAACTAAGTTTAATTATTATAATTATATCATTTTTACAATAGTGGCTTTCTTCAACGACATTCGTTTAGAATAAACGAAGGAATACAAATTTGGCGTTTTTCCTCATTTTGAGACCAAAGAGTAATCACCTCCGGTTTACGGTTCAGCAGCTAACGGTTTAGAATAATGCGTTCAATATTAAAATTTCATTTTTTTTTTTTTTTTTTTATTGTGATTTGGTCCAACTTCTGAAGAAAATAAAGAAAACACAAATTAATTTTTTTATTAGTGATTTATGAGTTTTACTAAACAACCCATCTACAATTTATTATATGCAGTTAAAATTAGGTTTTATTATCATAATTATATCAGTTTTACAACATAGGTCTTCTTAATCGATCTTCGTATAGAATAAAGGAAGTTAAAAAAAAAAATAATAAGATAATAAAAAAAAAAATTGTTTAATATTTTTGGACAACTAAATATTTGCATTATTAATATTTTTTCGCTAATAAAATCAATATAATGTACCAAAAACATTATTATAGCACTATAACTAAGCCATTAATAAGTACTGAATGGTGTGGTAGAGCGCTATAGGCACCTACGCCAGTACCGCTTTTCTGCCGCTTAAGTGCATTTTCTACGGGACTACAAATATTTTAAAAAGTAATCAGTGTTTTAGGAAGAAAAATATATTCCCAGGTGTTTTAACTGAGCACGTTTTGCGTTATTGCTGGCCGTTTAATTGCAAAAGATGCTTGGTTTTCAACAAAAAATTGACTTTACTGATGTTTTTTATTGCTAAGCAAATTATTTTTGAATATGTTTTCATGTTTTATTATTTTATGACTATCCAGCTATAATAAAAGACCAATTATGACGAAATTAAGCCAAAATCTGATTGTCAGTGACCAAAAAACTAACTAAAGTCAAAGTCGTCAGTTGGCCATTTTGGGGCAGTGCGTTCACTTCTTTTGCGGTAACATTAGCTTTTTTTAATAAATAGTTACAAGGAAGACAACAACATGCAATTTATAGCGATGTGAGGGGGAGGGGGCGCGGTAGGGAGGCCTGGCCCACAGACTAATGGGGGGGATTGTAAAGGCCCACATTGATTTAAACATAAAAATGTCACTATTTTCTTCATCCAGGCAAAATTGTTATATTGGGTTGGAAATAAGCCCTTTCGATTTTCAGGGTGAAATAAAACTCAATGTATCATAGACATAAAATTTATTTTAATCTACAATATATTTCTTAAATCTAGGTGTTTGAAAAGAAAATATCAATACCGTCAATGGATTACTTAAGAGAATAATTGTAGCAATTATGTTAAATGTTTCATTTATCTGTATGTGATTAATAGTCTGTGTGTGTGTGTGTGTGTGTCTCTGTGTATGTGTGTGTCTGTGTGTGTGTGTGGGTGTGTGTATGTATGTTATCAGTCTAGGTCAAAAACGAAAATTCGTATGGAAGTGAGGTGTTTTAAAGGTTTCGATGTAACAGCAACATTTTCGTCGAAATCGGCAAACCAGAAGTGGTACTTTAAATAATCGATTTAACACATATTTACGATTTTCTCAAAAATGACTCTAAAGATTTTGATTAACCTCAGTATATCAGTGTATTATTAAGCTGTTTTTAATATAATGTAGGTTTTATTCTCAATAATGTTTTCTATCTGGGCTTAAATGGCTAATTTTCAATATTGGCTTTCTCTAAAGTACCTTGTTTTATATAAAATAATTAACCATTTCACATTAATCTTTGATATAAAAAATAGTTAAATATAAAATATGAAAGAATTTGATAATTAACTAAACGTGAAATAAGAGATCGTAACGGATAATAGTTGTAATAGAGGAAGCAAAGGAATACAAGATTGCCCGAGCTCGTCCGAAAGATTACAACAGGCTTCCATACGTAACACAATATTATGTTGATATACATATGCGGTTTTCATAAATGCTATCGCTGGTATTATTTAATATTTAATTGTATAGAATGCAGCTATATAAAAATTAAAATTTGTATATATAAGGGCATTTAAACAAATAAAAATACCCATAATAAATTCTAAATAAATATAGCGTCAATATTTTTTACTTTCACTCCCCCTTTGTCTAATAATACTTATTTCTGCTAAGAAGAGGGTGGTAAGTGAAAGTCGTTTGATGAGCGCACCAGATTTCTTTTCAAATTCCTAGCAATATTAGTAGCAGTATATATAGTAGTAATTTGAAATAATTTTATTTGAAAAATAAATGATTTGAAATTATTTTGGTGGAGATTTATATTTGATGACAATTCTTTTTTTATTAGAAGAAGAAGAAGAAGAAAAAGTCTTTTTATTTATCAAAATTACAAAATATAAATTACAAAACAATACAAAATAATATTTTTGGATTTAAAACCGAAAATCAGACGTGCTACATGGTCTGTTGACCGTCAGAGGAGTCTGTGTTTCATAACAAAATTATATTTAAGTCTATTTATATACAAATAATTAATAGAAAAATAAGAACAATTATATTTACAATGTAAAAGTTATACAAATATTTTAATTACAAAAACAGTGGTACCAAAATTCTCCAATTTATTAATTGTTAAATTCTCTGGTGAGCATTATTCTATAGGAGAAAGCAGACTTGCAGTAATTTACCAATGCTATCCAATTGTTTCCATTTAATAAATCAATTACTTGATCCTGAGATAAATTTCTAGATTTTAACCATTTAATTCTAAATTCAGAGAGTATCGGACAAGCAGCCAGGAAGTGATAGAGATCTTCTGTTTCGTTTGTATCATGTGTACTACAATTATTATTTGTTTGCTGGAAGTGTTTATAATTTAAGTTCAAAACATCAGCTCTAATTTTAATTACCCATCTGATCACCTTCAATGAGCTTTTGTCATCAATATAATTTACTGAAGTTAAATGAGGATAAAAAGTGAAAGTTTTAGAATTCTGAACTTTAATTACATATCGATTATATATGTCTTTCTGAATTTGAGTTCTTAGTAAATATAAATTAACTCTCTATAGTTTAACATTATCACAGTTAGATCGATTCATGTAAAAATTTAAGCCATGCAGTTCAATCAGATTAAGTAAGTCCCTAAACCATGCGATTTCTTTTTTAATTATCTGTAGTGCTAATATTTTTGGATATCTATGTGGTGGAAGATTCAAAATTTTTATAATATAATCAAAATAGAGTTTAATTGTGAAAATAAATAACGGACCTATTTTAGTCTCAAAATGAATAAAGTGTGTTGGAGTATATTTTGGTAATTTAAATATTTTTTTAAGAAAGAATCTTAGTAGTCTTTCCACGGCTTCATAACTTACCCCGCCCCAGATTTGTGCTCCATAGCACATCACTGCCCTACTAACGAATTAAATACTTGTAATTTTTTGGATAGAGCTATGTCTTTGTTTTCGATAAACTGGTGCCAAATCAAATTCAAACCCGCCTTGGCTTTTTCCAGTTTTTCTGCCAGGTGTTTGGAAATTGAGAGAGTAGGCGTGAGAATTATTCCTAAGTATTTGTACTGTTGTAGTACATCTATACTTTTGTAGCCCATGAACCATTTTTATTTACTTGATGGCTTACCGACATTTTTTTTGATCAATCCAATATTGTTTTTATCAATCCAGTCCAGACATCTAGCCAAAATCAACCCCTTATATATAATTTGGCAATTGCATTAATGAAGGAGATTCCCCTGTAATTAGAAGCCAAATTTTTATCCCCTTTTTTTATATAATGGAAAAATTATGGATTTTTTAAATGTTATAGGGACATAGCTCATTTAAAATATATTAAATGTAGCCAGTAAAAGGTTTAAAAAGGAATCGGGAGCATACTTGTAAAATTTATAAGGGATACTATCACTTCCTGGTGCCTTGTTATTTTTGGAGTTAGGCAAAACAGGTTTCAACTCAACAAGAGAGAAGGGTCTATCTAAAATAGCATTAGTAACATCTGATTCAACGTATAAAATTCTAAAGCCGTTTGATGAGCGCAACATATTTTTTTTTTTCAAATTCCTAGCAATATTAGTAGCAGTATATATAGTAGTAATTTGAAACAATTTTTTTGAAAAATAAATGATTTGAAATTATTTTGGTGGAGATTTATATTTGATGACAATTCTTTTTTTATTATTATTTATAGTTTTATTTCAATGAAAAATAACTAACACGTTCAAAAAAAGAAACAGACCTCATAGAATATTTAAACAATTTTTTTTCACGTATGATTATATTATACTAGTTCTTGTCTTTGATGGAGGCAGGCTAAAATTATATCAGTCTATGATTTTCAGAAGCTTTTACTGAGGTTTAGAAACTAGTACGAATTTCTCCTACCTACCTATAAAATTTTATCCCCGTTTTTACAAAAAAAAATTAAATATAAAAATGAAACACTGGAATTATATCACCGTTTAAATTAACAACTTTTATTGTCATTTAAAGGAAGCTGAGACCTAAATATGAGACTTTTCTGACTCCTAGATGTAGATTATCACGAAAAGTCCATGAACTGGTGCAAAGCATCCCCATTGTCGAGAACATACACTTTGAATTATGAATCCATTTCGTCACCTGAGTTATATGGCAGCTTAAAAGGTGTAAGAACAAATTAATATTTTTCTTTTCTTTGAGTTTCTTTCAAAATTCTAAACATTTTTTAACAGCCGTTTTGAAAAGAGTATTTCTTTGGCCAGATTTTGTAAGAAATGCTTAATGGTCTAGACATTCTTTCTTGGTTATTCTGTTTTTCCAACATAAAATTTCTATTTATTAAAAACAGCGCTATATTATTAAAAGATTCATTTTAAAAAGCTTCTTAAATATGTTTCTTAAATAATTTAATTTTATAAAGATGAACTTGTATTTTTTACAATATAATATTTAGTAATATAATTTAATATTATTAATACTCTTAAAATTAAAATATACAAAATAAGCTTTTATTGTTATTGTGATCAGTCTTCATTTTAAGGCCATACACACACAGATATATATATATATATATATATATATATATATATATATATATATATATATATATATATATATATATATATATATATATATATATATACATATATACATATATATATATATATATATAAAGTTAAGCGTAGCGGGCTTGAAACACTTAAAAAAAAGTATATATATACACGGTGGGCCAGACCTCCTTACCGTGCACCCCCCCCCCCACATCCCTATAAATTGCATATCGTTGTGTTCCTTGTGACAATTTATTAAAAAAAAGCCAATGTTCCCACAAAAAAAAGTGAACGAACTGCCCCAAAATGGCGTCCAAACATGGCGGATTGACGACTTTGACTTTAGTTAGTTTTTTTGTTACTGAGAATCAGCATTTGGATTAATTTCATCATAGTTGGTGTTTTATTAAAGCTGGATAGTCAGAGAATAATAAAACATGAAAAAATATTAAAAACTAATTGGCTTAGGCATTAAAAAAAATCAGTAAAGTCAATTTTTGTTACAAAAAAATTTTCAAGTTGAAAATCAGGCGTCGTTTGTAATTAAACGGTCAACAATAATGCAAAACGTGCAGAAATAAAACATCTGGAGAATACATTTCTCTTTCTAAAACACTGATTACTTTTTAAAATATTTGAAGTAGTTCCGTAGAAAATGTACTTAAGCGGCAGAAAAGCGCTACTGGCGTAGGTGCTTTCAGGCCTCTACCACACCACTCAGTACTCATAAATGGCTTAGTTATAGTGCTATAATAACGTTTTTGTTATATTATATTGATTGTATTAACGAACAAATATTAATACAATAATTTAATTGTCAAAAAAAAATTTAAAAAATGTATTATTATTTTTTTTATTTATTATTATTTATTTTTTAAAATTTAACTTCCTTTATTCTATACGGAGGTCGCTTAAGAAGGCCTCTATTATAAAAATTATATAATTATAATAATAAAACTTAATTCAAAAATACTTTGCAGAATATCTTGAATTTTTTATTTAATATTTGCAATTTAACATTTTGTTTTATATATTTACTGATTCTTAGAGATAATTTAAATTGTATATACTTCCCCGGAAATGAGTCATATTAATATCTGTTTTATAAACTAAAATAATATATACCTAATCTGAACTACTTTTAATGAATAGGTGATGGATTGTGTAGTAAAATTCATATATCGCTATTAAAAAAATCATTTTTATTTCCTTCATTTTTTTCAGAAGTTGGACCATATCACAAAAAATACGAAATTTTAATATTAAATGCATTATTCTCTCTGCACCAAAGAAATATGGAAAGGGCGAAGGTATAAGTTCTTCTAGATAACTGGAACTGATTGTTATTATTTGGTCTCAAAATGAGGGAAAACGCGAAATTGAACCCAAACATTGGAAAAATACATTAAGCGAACGACAAAGGAAGTGCCAAATTTCGGAAAAGAAAACAAGGATCAGTATCCGTTATATGGCTAAACGAATATCTAGTAGACAAATGAACAGAATATTTCAAGATGCTGCTAAAAGGGGTCAAAATGCATGATCAGTTTGGATGATATTAAGCAGATTTATTGTGGTAAAGACCATTTCATCAGCAAGAAAGATTTGTTTTAAGCAATTGGCAAGTTAGCATGACAAACCTTTACTAGGAAATGTTATTCGAGATTCCTTACTGTTTATAGTACCAAAGAAAGTCTACTCAGGAATCGTAGAAGCTGGAATAAGAAATATCGCCGATTGTCTGAGCGATATGGATTGAGAAACTCAAGTTGCACATTGGAACATAAGTTCCAAATTGGGACTGTCTTCACTTTAAGGTAGGTTATAGAGAAGTCCACAGAGAAAGAAAAATGGTTCTCTATCTGCTTAGTGCCTCACACTTTGGATTGATCGAATATCTACTAGTCTTTCACAAAAGCTCGTTTTCCTTTCAGATTCCTTCAAAAATCTTTTGCAATTGCACTAAACAGGAGGAGAGCTATTTTCCTTTATCGATAGACCTCTCTATAACCTGCTTCAAAGTGAAGATAGTCCCAATGTGCAACTTCAATAGCAATCTAAAATAAAGTGGTTTTCACCATTATAAATCTCATTTACTTCCTCCAGACCTGCTTGCCAATTGCTCAGAACAAATCTTTCTTGTTGATAAAGTGGTCTTCACCATGACAAACCTGCTTAATATCATCCAAACTCATCAAGCATTTTGACCCTCTTTTAGCAGCATCTTGAAATATTCTGTTCATCTGTCTACTAGATATTCGTTTAGCCATATAATGGATACTGATCCTGGTTTTCTTTTCCGAGATTTTGTCACTTCCTTTGTCGTTCGCTTAATGTATTTTTCCAATGTTTTGGTTCAATTTCGAGTTTTCCCTCATTTTGAGACCAAATACTAACAATCAGTTCCAGTTATCAAGAAGAACTTATACCTTCGCCCTTTCCATATTTCTTTGGTGCAGAGAGAATAATGCATTTAATATTAAAATTTCGTATTTTTTGTGATATGGTCCAACTTCTGAAAAAAATGAAGGAAATAAAAATGATTTTTTTAATAGCGATATATGAATTTTACTACACAATCCATCACCTATTCATTAAAAGTAGTTCAGATTAGGTATATATTATTTTAGTTTATAAAACAGATATTAATATGACTCATTTCCGGGAAGTATATACAATTTAAATTACATCTAAGAATCAGTAAATATATAAAACAAAATGTTAAATTGCAAATATTAAATAAAAAATTCAAGATATTCTGCAAAGTATTTTTGAATTAAGTTTTATTATTATAATTATATAATTTTTATAATAGAGGCCTTCTTAAGCGACCTCCGTATAGAATAAAGGAAGTTAAATTTAAAAATAAATAATAATAAATAAAAAAATAATAAAATTTTTAAAAATTTTTTTTTACAATTAAATTATTGTATTAATATTTGTTCGTTAATAAAATCAATATAATATAACAAAAACGTTATTATAGCACTATAACTAAGCCATTTATGAGTACTGAGTGGTGTGGTAGAGGCCTGAAGGCACCTACGCCAGTAGCGCTTTTCTGCCGCTTAAGTACATTTTCTACGGAACTACTTCAAATATTTTAAAAAGTAATCAGTGTTTTAGAAAGAGAAATGTATTCTCCAGATGTTTTATTTCAGCACGTTTTGCATTATTGTTGACCGTTTAATTACAAACGACGCCTGATTTTCAACTTGAAAATTTTTTTGTAACAAAAATTGACTTTACTGATTTTTTTTAATGCCTAAGCCAATTAGTTTTTAATATTTTTTCATGTTTTATTATTCTCTGACTATCCAGCTTTAATAAAACACCAACTATGATGAAATTAAGCCAAATGCTGATTCTCAGTAACAAAAAAACTAACTAAAGTCAAAGTCGTCAATCCGCCATGTTTGGACGCCATTTTGGGGCAGTTCGTTCACTTTTTTTTGTGGGAACATTGGCTTTTTTTTAATAAATTGTCATAAGGAACACAACGATACGCAATTTATAGGGATGTGGGGGGGGGGGGAGGGTGCACGGTAAGGAGGTCTGGCCCACCGTGTATATATATACTTTTTTTTAAGTGTTTCAAGCCCGCTACGCTTAACTTTATATATATATATATATATATATATATATATATATATATATATATATATATGTATATATATATATATATATATATATATATATATATATATATATATATATATATATATATATATATATATATATATATATATATATCTGTGTGTGTATGGCCTTAAAATGAAGACTGATCACAATAACAATAAAAGCTTATTTTGTATATTTTAATTTTAAGAGTATTAATAATATTAAATTATATTACTAAATATTATATTGTAAAAAATACAAGTTCATCTTTATAAAATTAAATTATTTAAGAAACATATTTAAGAAGCTTTTTAAAATGAATCTTTTAATAATATAGCGCTGTTTTTAATAAATAGAAATTTTATGTTGGAAAAACAGAATAACCAAGAAAGAATGTCTAGACCATTAAGCATTTCTTACAAAATCTGGCCAAAGAAATACTCTTTTCAAAACGGCTGTTAAAAAATGTTTAGAATTTTGAAAGAAACTCAAAGAAAAGAAAAATATTAATTTGTTCTTACACCTTTTAAGCTGCCATATAACTCAGGTGACGAAATGGATTCATAATTCAAAGTGTATGTTCTCGACAATGGGGATGCTTTGCACCAGTTCATGGACTTTTCGTGATAATCTACATCTAGGAGTCAGAAAAGTCTCATATTTAGGTCTCAGCTTCCTTTAAATGACAATAAAAGTTGTTAATTTAAACGGTTAAATTTAAGCTATTGAAAGTTGAATCCTCGGTTTGCTACGAACAAGTACTTTTTTTTTTTTATATATATCTGTTTATTGAGAAATAATACAATTTGCCACACTTAAGGACACTGAGTACTATGGCTGAGTGAGGCACATTCATACCATATATACAATACCATAAAAAAACCTCACAGAAACTCTGCCCCCGGGTCAGCGGGCAATTCACCCAACAAGAAAAAAAATAAATCTACAAAATCTAAATTGTCAGCCGAGCAAACAAATACCCAAACTAGAAGCAAAACAAATACCACAAAACCAGCTCCAACTGCCCCAACTACTTCAGCCAGCAATAATGCTGTTCCTGTTAGTAACTCACCAATCAAAGCCTTCGGAGCCTCAAGCTTCTACTGACCCCGAGCCGCCACCTATTTTTGTTTCCATAATTGAAAATTTCATAACATTTGGTCAAGAAATTGCCAACCTGATAGGACAGACCAATTTTCGCTGTTATTCCCAAGTAAACGACATAAAAATTAACACAAATACAAGAGTTAATTATAAAACACTAATTGACTACTTCACATCTAAAAACTACGATTTTCACTGTTATCAGTTGAGACAAGAAAAGGCATACCGAGTGGTTTTGAGAGGCCTACACTCAACCACCCCTATATCCGTTATCAAGTCTGGCCTGGAAGAAATAGGTCACAACGTTAGGCATATTTCATCCAACGCAGAAATATCCATTACCTTTATTCTTCGTTGATTTAGAGCCTGCTAATAACAACCCCGAGATATTTCAAATTAACCGGCTTATATATTCAACAGTTAAATTTGAAGAGCCTAGACACAAACCAGTATTAGTACAATGCACTAAGTCTAGAACTCGGGCACACAAAGACCTATTGCCATCATCAGGCCAGGTGCGTAAGATGTGCCGGCTTACACGCATCTAACACATGTCAGAAACCTCTAGACCAGCCTTCTAAATGTGCTCTCGGCGGTGAAGACCACCCGGCAAGCTATAAGGGATGCATAGTCTACAAAAATCACTATAAGCTACGATCTCGGAACATGGCCTTAAAAGCATTCAACATAATCAACAAAGTTACACCGACCCACCAGAAATTGGAAATATTTCAAATTTTCCAGAATTGCCGACAAAAATTACTCATGTCACACAACAGGAAGCGTCTACTTCAACTGACTTCTATCATCCTCGTCAGGACTCCAGCAAAACTTACACACAAACCACTATCAAGAAGCAGGAACCTCGAAGTCAGGCGCCTCGGACCTCCCAATCCAAACCTCATACTCCCAATCCTCAATCTCATCCTCCCCGTCAGCAAATTCTCCCTCATCATCTACCCCTACGAGTAAAATTACCGCCACAGTACCCTCAGCTACCTCAACCTAATGTTCAGAAAACAAAAACCGCACAAGCACCTTTGATTCCAGACCCTCCTCGTATACAACGACGGATGCCGCCCTTAATTAACACTCCTAACCCGCCACAAGAACCTACCCTAAACTCACTTCACAACCAACATCCATCTGATATAACTGCCATTCTTTCATCCTTCCTATTGGACCTCCAAAATACTATAAAACCTCTTATTACTCTCCTCACAAGAATCCTTACCGAAATTCCCTTTAATCTCTCACGATGAGTACAAAGTCCCTAGCTGTTCTTTTATGGAATGCTAATGGACTTCACAATCACCAAGACGAACTTGACATTTTTCTTCATGACTACCACATTGATATTGCTCTACTGACAGAAACTCACTTCACACAACGTTCATATTTCTACATATGTGACTACATCACTTATAGCTCAGACCACCCTGACAACACTTCCCATGCCGGTTCTTGTATCCTTATCCATAAATCCTTATCCCATTCTCTCATTCCTTCTACTCCAACTGAGACTATTCAAGCAACTACAGTAATCATTTCAACCCGTCCTTTCCATTTAACACTCTCAGCTGTATACTGTCCTCCTGGTCTTACCTACAACTTACTTGAATCCTTATTTCAATCCTTCGGATCGCGCTTTATTGCAGGAGGAGACTATAACGCTAAACACCAACGATGGGGTTGTCGAGCATCCAACTCCCGTGGTAACATACTATCTTCTCTCTCAACTTCCAATAGTTACTCTGTCCTTTCTCCTATGAATCCTACCTATTGGCCAACTTGCCTCAGAAAACGCCCTGATATCCTGGACATATTTGTCACCTCCCAGATTTCCTCTTCCCATGTCATAATCAAATCCCTGGATGACCTCTGCTCAGATCATTCTCCAGTTCTGCTTTTATTACATCCAACTTTCGCTCCTAAGTCCACGTCCCCTCTTACACTGATTACAGGACGAGTAAACTGGGACTAATTTCGGAAAGACCTGGAAAATAAATTGGACCTAAATACTCCACTTAAGACGAAACATGACATTGACACAGCCATAGAAGTACTTACTACATCTATAAGTGACAAAATAAACGATAATACTTCTATCAATAAAATTAACAACTCCCAACAGACAAACTTGCCACAACATATTCGTATCTTATTAAGGGAAAAACGCAGAGCAAGATCGAAGTGGCACAGGACCAGATACCCATCAGATAAGACATATTACAACAAATTAACTGACCAACTAAAAGCTGAAATTAAAAAATACAAAATTCAAAATTTACTTAACATGACAGAAAAACTTACTACTACTGACAAATCATTATGGTTGACCACTAAACAGCTCCTTAAATTTAAAGATTTTAACCACCCACTTATTACTGAAACCCAAACCTGGTCCAGATCTGACGAAGAAAAATCATATATATTTGCTCAGCATCTCTTCAAAACATTTAATCCACACCCAGATATCCTTAATTCAATCCACCTTGAGTTTATTGTAGCAGAATTGGACATCCCACTCCAACTGACACCTCCACCTAAAGCATTTCATCCTTCAGAAATATCCTAATCACAACCCAGATCCTAAAACTGCTTCCTAAAAAAGTCATACTATTCCTCACCTATATATATAACGCTGTACTTCGAACCACATATTTCCCTGACCCTTGGAAACTATCCATTGTCAAAAGGATAACTAAACCCACGAAGCCGCCAGAACACCCATCCTCTTACCGTCCTATTTCTCTCTTATCCATTATGGGCAAAATCCTGGAAAAACTCATCTTAAAACGCTTGTATCCTATCCTAGACTCTAAACAAATTATCCCAGATCACCAATTTGGATTCCGAACATCCCACTCCACTATACAGCAATGCCATCGTGTGGTAGATGTAGTCTCCTCTGCATTGGAGCGCGGAATGTACTGCACGGGAGTCTTTCTCGACGTTGAACAGGCGTTTGATAGAGTCTGGCATCCCGGACTGATGTACAAACACCGTAAATTCCTACCACCTACATACTTCTTCATTATCCGTTCTTACCTTACTGACAGATTCTTCAAAGTCAATCATAACAATGCTTTTTCATCTCTTTTTTCTTAGTTTGCTGGTGTTATTCAAGGTAGTATCCTAGGTCCTATCCTTTATACAGTTTATGCAGCTGACATCCGAACCCATTACAACACTGTCATCACCACATATGCCGATGACACATGTATCCCATCAGTCAATAGCGATCCATCTATTGCATCCCAAACTCTTCAATCACGTTTCCGACTACTCCTGCACTTACTAGACAAACGCTCTAAACTGCCAACTATTTACAAAAGACTCATATATATTACTATAATAAGGCCTATTTGGACTTACGGGATCGAGCTTTGGGGCTCTACTAAACCATCAAATTCCTCTCGTATCCAATCCCTACAATCCAAAATCCTTCGTAAAATCCTTAATGCTCCCTAACTTCTGAACCATCCGAACCCTCTCGTTTCCAACCTTGCTTCCTCTTCTATTCCTGATAACCCTCCGAGGCGTCTGAAAAGATAATGGCCTCGGGACCTTCTAATATAGAAATATAATTGGAGTGCTACCAATGGGTAGTTTCTCCTCATGTTATACATGTCACATTACTTGTTCATATTTACTTGTTGTATTTATTATTAATTACAGTTGTAAATTTCGTTAATAAAAAAAAAATTAAATGAAATACAGAAATTCGTAGCAAAATTAAATAAATTATAAGTAATAGAAATAAATAGAAAAACATTCATACTTAAATAAAATATTTACAATGAGGCAAGAGATCTCCGAGTCCAGCCCTTTCCCCCACGTGTGAAGGACAAAGCGAGACTCTAAGAGATCCCAACGATTTACTCTCAACCGCGTCGCCGGCATTACCAGTCCGGTGGAGACTGAGAGAGGGCACTAAAACCACAAACACTCATGACTTGAGTGGAGAAGCGGGTAAAGGTGACATGCTTGCATTTGGATTCATTGATCTGAATGCGCCAATTGTTACACCATTGCTAAATTAGGGAGATGTGTCTTTGTAGATTTAAGGATGCTGTTTCAAGATCTAAGTGGGATGACAGGATGGCAGTATAGTCAGCAAAAGTTGCTAGAAGGGTATCGGGATTGGTAGGAATGTCAGCAGTGAAGAGGATGAAGAGAACTGGGCCCAAGACACTGCCTAGTGGAACACCAGCCTCAATTGGATAGTTGGATAGTTGTTGATATAATTGGATAGTTAGAGAATTTATTGCTGCAGCGGACTTGAAAGGAACGATTTGAGAGGTAGGATTTGAGGACTAGGTACAAGGATTGGAGTAAGTGAGTTTTGAGCTTGAAAAGCAAGCCATCGTGCCACACCCGGTCGAAAGCTTGCGCTACGCCCAGAAAGGCACCGGTGCAATATTGCTTGTTTTCAAGCGCAGAGGATATATGGTCAACAACGCGAAGGCCTTGTTGAACAGTGGAATGTTTTGAGCGGAATCCAAACTGATATGGATGGTATATTGTGGGTTTCGAGTATGAGTAGGATGAGTTTGAGAAGGATTTTTTCAAAGATGTTGGAGAGGATTGGGAGCAAGCTTATTGTCTATAGGATGAGGTATTATTGACAGGTTTACCTGGTTTTGGGAAGAGGATGATTATGGAGTGTTTCCATGTCAGAGGAAAGTGAGTTGTGCGGAGGATACAGTTATATAGGTGTGTGAGGAATATAATTGCTTTTTTGGGAAGTTGTCTAAGGATCTGGAAAGTAAGGAGATCGTGTCCAGGGGATTTTCGAGGTTTTAGGTTGCTTATAAGAAGTTTGACCTCAGAGGGATTGACAGCTATAGGAGGCAAGGAGAGAGGAATAGGAGAAGAGAGGAATTCTTTAACTTCAGCATTGAGGGTGGAATGGAGTTCGAGTTGGGGAGTGAATGTTTTGGATAGGTGTTTGGCAAATTCTTCAGCTTTAGACTCATCTGACGAAGCCCAGATTCCATCATCGCATCGGAGGGGATGGGAAACAGAATGGTATTTAAGTATTTTTCAGGTCAATTTCCAGAGGGGATTGTCATCGGTAGATAGGGAAGAGAGGTAGGAATTGTATGATTGGGATCTAAAGGAAGGTAGTTCTTTTTTTACCTGTTTGGAATAATAATTGTATGTTTTTCGATCATCTGAATGCCTGGTTCTTTGCCAGAGGGTCCTAGATTGGCGTTTGGATTTAATTAGGTCAGTAAGGTCTTGGGGCAAAGGGTTCTTTTTACGGTATGTTTTGGAGGGGAGTGGTAAGGATGCAGTCCAAACTGCTTGTTGGATCAAGGTGGTGTAGGAACTCACTGCATTATCTAGGTCTTGAGGTTTTTTTAGAGATACTCTGAATTCTATTGCATCTGCTATTGTTTGGCGGAAAAGGTTCCAGTTGACTGGACCTCTGATGAATGAGGGAGGAGATAATTTGGGGATAGGAGATGCGGAAAGTGTTAGGTTTAGCGGACTGTGGTCTGAGGAAAGGTCATCAAGCCGTAAAACTGAATAATTTAACGGCCCTAGACCTTTGTGAATGAAGAAGTCAAGGAGGTCAGGATTACGGTTAGGATCGGTTGGCCAGTATGTAGGAGTACCAGGGGAAAGGATGTTGCTATTGTGGGAAATTAGTGCAGACAGCAATGTTCGCCGGGGAGTTCGTGGTTCTGGCTCCCCATTGCTGATGTTTGGAATTAAGTTCTGCACCTATAAGGAAATGGTGTCCTAAGGAATTAAGAAAGGATATGAAGTTAGGTTCGGTTATTGCTGTTTTAGGTGGGAAGTATGCTGCGACAACTGTGACAGGAAAAAGTGAAGTTTGGATTGTTATTGCTGAGGTTTGTAGGAAATTATGTACTGGTAAAGGATAAAAGTGATGGGAGAGGGATTGACGGATGATGGCAGCAGTACTTCCATGTGCTGTTCCATCAGGATGGTCAGTTCGATAAATCTTGTAGCTAGGTATGTTGAACTGTCGTTTATTAATTAGTCTAGTCTCAGTTATTTGGGCTATGTCAATGTTATTGTCCTGTAGAAAAAAAGTTAGTTCGTTGATGTGGTTTCGAACACCATTCGCATTCCAGAGGAGAATAGAAAGGGGTTTTATTGAGGGCATTTAAGGAATTCTTGGCGGTGGAATAAGGCTAGATATGACATTTATAAGTAAGGAGATAAGTGGTGTGATAAGAAATCTGAATTCGGAGAGGAATGATGAAAGGAGACTCGTAAGATCATTGTAATTGTTAGGGGGAGGGATGTACATTTGGTGGTGACTGGACATTTGGGTGTTATTGATTGCGGTGGCGGATTATGAGGTTGTGGTTGAGTTTGTGGCAGGGCCTGAGGTTGAGTAGGCTTTTCTATTTCTCCCAGTATTTGAGCATAGGAGACTTGATTGTTCGTAAATCTTGTCTGTTGCCTTGGTGGTCTGGAAGTCCTGGATGTCTCTTCCTGTCTAGCAGCTGTTTGAAGTCTCGATTTTAATATTTTGTAGGTCTGGCATCCTTTGTAGTTTGCTGGGTGGTCTTTATGGCATAATGCGCACACTGCAGGTGTTTGCCTGGACTTACTGCATTCTTCCAATTTGTGTGGCCATAAGATTGGCAATTATGGCATTGAACTATTTCCCTCTTGCTATATGGTTTTTCAACAGCTATAGTAGTATAGTACAGGCGTCTTAATTTGTAAATATTATCGACCCCAGTGGTGCGCTCTAGGTCTACAAAAAATAATGGTAGGGCTATTTTATTATTTGTGCCCGGCTGCTCTTTATTTTCTTTAAATATATTAATAATTTGGCGGACACTGAATCCTTGATCCATTAATTCTTCCTTGATTGCATCAGGTGGAGTTGAAGGGTGTAGGCCTCTTATCACTACTCTTGGTGCTCTCTCTTGAAATAACTGATAAGTGTGAAATTTCGCCTTTGTATCGGTTAAGTATTTGACAATTTTTTTATAAGTTTTAGGGGAATCTGGCATCAACTTCGTGTCATTGATTCGAGTTGGACATATGTATTTGCCGTTGTTCAGTAGTTTATTTAGATGCTGGCAAAATAGAGGGAAATTTTTTATATTTCTGATGAATATAGGAGGTGGTTTTGGTTCTCTGGTGGTTGGTGGTATTTCCATTGTTTCTTCTAATGCCAGTAATTGATATGGGTTTGGAGTAAAAAATGGAGATTCATCTGTTTCGTTGTTTATATTTTGTGTAGTCATAGTTTATGTTGAAGAAGTACCGGGTTGAGTGTCATTCATGTTATCACTAGGGTTATCAGGTGTTGAAGGTGGCGTTTTTCTATTAGAACGTCTAGGCTTCTGCTTTACCGGTGAACTTCGAGAGCTGTTATTACCTAAACTCCTAGATCTTTTGTTTTTGTTAAACATTATCATATGATAATATTGCATCTCATGGTGGTAGGGTGGTAAATAAAATAGAGAAGAAAAAAAATAAAAGTTTTTAGTACGTAACTAATTACGTAGACTTTTAGAGGCCTCCTAAGTATACGTGTTCCCCCTTAGAAGGCACTGAGGCAACTAAAGGGAGTGGGGGGGCAATGATAGCTAACTATGGCCTCTACCTATAAAACTATCGTTGTTTACACTGTAGTATTCATGTTAATAAACAAGTTGTTACTCACTTTGTTTATGTTGAGTTGAATAGTCAATTGATAAATGTTGAATTGTCACTGTTTTATTGCACTAAAGTTCACTAATTAACTGGTAATTAAGTCATTTTGTGGGAGACAATGTAGCAGGTTGGCAGGTAGAAACTGGCGCATGAGCATACTGAGGACAAGTAGTAAGGGCATCGTTTTCATTTAATTGTATATTCACTTCTTCATGAAAGATAAAAAATTATGTCAAAACTTATACATGTGTGGTGATTTTATTTTGTTTGTTTTTTTCTTTAAAAATTTGTACTGACTTTTTATACGTACTTTTATTAGCACTTGTTTGTCTTTATCTTTATTGTTTTCTCTTTTGTTTTAAAGCTTCTTGAGACTTGAATTCTTCCAAGGAGAAACCTTGGTCATTGATAAGAAGTTTATCATATCTCAAGATCGCCTCATTTTATTTTTCATATGAGCTCTCATAAATGAAAAAAAAAATGGCTCCCTAACACCTCTGACATAATATTGCCATATCATTATTTTTATAGATTTAAATTCTTCATAATTCAATATTTCATAATTTGAATTTATTCTTCATTATGCCATTTTTTTTAAATATCGAATTTAACATTACTATTACTCGTTTATTTTTCTCATATCTGTAATGCCATTTGGTCTACAGACTGATATGGTAGAATGTACTATGTTTGATACCATATATTGTTCCTTTTTATTGAATTTCCACTCTCTAACCCGAATATCGTTCCTTCAAGTGCTGTTTTCCTCTTTCCCTATTGCTTTGAATTTACTTGACAGCTCATTAACACCTGATTTTATTTCTTTGATTTCTTCTTCTTAATATCATATTTTCATCTAGATTTGTTTAGAGATATTTTTTTTTCTATGAATATTCATTATATGTTTTCTTGTTCGAGAAGTTGGTTGGGGGTTGTAGTCAGAGAAAACACACAACTAAAAATAAATCGGGCATTCAATTCAAACAGTCATTAGGTGTAGGAGCCCTGATGAAGGCCTGCAGCTTAGTCCGAAAGGAAGGACCGATATAAAATAAAGTTCTTTTTTTATTTCTGTCTTCTCTCTCACTCCATTCCGAAATAACTTGCCACCCATATTGTCTACACATTGATTTCTAAACTATTATAATTTTTTTAGTATTATTGAAACGATAATATAAATTTTTTTTTAAAAATTATTTATTGAAAAGTATTACAATCTGTCTCTAGGACATTTATAATAGAGTTCACAGATTACATTCACACTATATGTACAATAAATAAAATAAATTATACAGAAAAATAATATATATACAATAAATAAGAATAAAATAACCTTAAAATAAGTAAATAAAAAGAACACATACACTATATAAAAATTAAAAGAGTAATGATGTTAGTACGTTGTAGTAAAGTTTGTTGGCTTCCTATATATATAATAGTCAGATACAATATGTTTACATTGTTGGTATTGAGTTGGAGCAGCGAATGAAGTGGTAATGGAGGGGGAGTGAGAGGAGGAGGAGAGGGGGCGAGAGAGTGAGAGGGGAAGAGAGTGACAGGGGGAGAGAGAGGAGAGAGCATGTAGAGGATGGGGAGGAGCCAGGCCTGCTGGACCGATATCTGTTAGATTTAAAGATAATTGACTGTTTTACCTTGATAGCCCAGAAGTTTAACTTTCTTAATTCTTACCAAAAGTTTAATTTCTTCTAAACTTCGCAATTTTTTAAAACTTAAACCACACTTGGGTTAAAAGCCGATCTGCTTAAAACTCAGCTATCAATTTTAGAAGCTTTCGACTTAGGGACGGGCTCGTAAAGACTCGCATAGCTTTTACTAATTTCACTAAACGTAAAAAAATATATCTTATTACTATAATATATTTTTTTTTATTTCTTTATGACATTTACAACTGTATTACATAAATACATCAAGTAAATTTGGACATAATTGATATAATGACATGAATACACTTGCCGAGTAACTACCCAATGGTAGCACTCTATACTACAATATTATAAATATATTTGCAATATTATTAATTTTAAAAATATTACAGAATTCAATTATATTGTAATTATTTTAAGTTTCATGGCTACGGGTGGTTATACAGGGTATTTTAGGGTCAAGTGTCCGAACTGAAAATATGGATTAAGGATCTCAAAAAAAAAAAAAAATCTATGAAGGCATGTCTGTTGTTAAGTGAATACAAACTGAAAACAGATATGGTTAAGTGGCTCTTAAATATTAACTTATTTGTATTAAGGAAAAACAATTATAAATAAATGATAACATAAAATCTTCTTAAATATTGAACTCTAGCCCATACATTGAAAATACTGTTCGATTGTGTTTCTCTACAACATTCATTTAATGTATCTATGAAACGGTTCTAATGTTTAAATAGTCGTAGAAATTGTTTGTTTTAATGTCTACATCCAGGTCATCAGTGCCCGATCAACTAAATAACACTTCTTTTATGCTGTAGAAATAGTTACTCTTTCCTTTGGCACATTTTCTTTTTTTCTATTAACAATCTTTTATATTATTGCAAAGCTCGCAATGTATTTTCCCTTTAAATTGTACCTATAGTTCTTGTTTTGTGTTTCGTCAGCTTTTTAGAAGAAATTGAAGTGAACTTGATTTATTTATTTATTAATTATTTTTTATGTGTAGGTACTGTAGAGATAAGTTCCAATAATGAGGTATTCGAATGAATTTTTTTCTGACTAGACAGCTCATGACATCTTAGTTCTCCAGAATTACATCAATATTTTCTTTTATTTGGAAATTTGAACTATTTGGCTTTTCTATATGTGTTTAAGTATTTTACACTAGGGCTACAATTGTCCTTTACAGTAATTATTAAATGAAAAAAAAAACTCCTAGTAGAAAATCTAAAATTATGTTTAAAAGACAATGACTTAAGTGGCAGAAAAAACTAATTTTAAGATTTTAAGACGAGGCGCAATCTGCAGTACACGCATGACAGTTAGGCTTTGAGAAATGGTATAGCATCAGCCTTACTTCCTCTTACTATCAACTTTTAATGAGCCCAACATATGGTATTAAAAAAATGCTCATGTATCACATAAATAATAAATAAATAAACATTTAACACATTAGTAGATGGTTACAAAAAATAGGTATTTATCTAGATCTATTTGCCGCCTTAACAAGCTTGTTTCATCTCTGCCGATCTTGGACTAATTCTGACTTTCCAGTTATCTGCAGGCAGCTCAATTGCATCTTTGTTAATTCTACCTATCCAACTACTTTTTGCCCTTTCACGCTGATTTTGCCTTCTATTGAGGCATTCATTGTTACGTAGAGGCTTCCAAATGGGTTGCTCCAAGCTACATGCCCCGCCCATCTTAACTTCTGTGCCTTCATACCATGGAAAATTGATTTAGCAGTTTATGTAAGCAGTTTTTTATTGGTTTTTCGGATTCGTGCGGAGGATTTTTCTCTCAAATCTTTCAATACTTTTTTCCAGGGTGCTGATTAAGGGCCAGATCTCACAGCTATATATTAGAATTAGCTTTATCATAATATATTAACCCTTAATTTGTGATTCTTCGGAAATTGAATATCTATGAAAGGGAGAAGAAATCTCTGTTTGCGCTAGTTATACGCTGTTCTCTTTCTGATCGTTGTTCATTCAGGTATTTGAATTTTTCTACTCTTGGGAACGATTCCCTTCTGTTGGATCCTGTTATATATCTAAAGATCCTGTTATTGGGGTGGAATTTTCGGCTTATTATCATATATTTTCTTTTGTCTTCATTTACTTGTAGGTCGATTTGCTCTGCCTCTCTTATCAGAGTCTTAGGGAGTTTCTCAATGTCATCTACATTACTTCCAAGGATAGCCATATCATCTACGTATCCAAGGATTTTATGAGTCGATCCGACGTAGAATCTTCAATTTTGGCGTAATGTTGTTATCACCTTCTGCTGGGCAAAGTTGAACATCGGTGATAGTCCATCTCCCTGCCGTAAGCCCGTTTGAACATTGAAGGCTTCAAATAATTCTCCTTGTATTATGAATTAACATTTAGGGTTATTTGTAAACATGCTTATCAACTCACTGGGAATTACCAGTTCAGTCATGATTTTCCAAAGACAGTTCTTGTCCGCAGAATCATAACCTGCTTTGAAATCGACGTAGCGTGGGCGTCCCAAGCTACTTCCCATCATTTCGAGTACTTGTTTTAGGATGAAGATCTGGTTTAGCGTGATCCTTCCTTTTCTACAGCTTTTCTTCCTTTCTGAATACAGCTTGGTGGTCGCCTATTATATTTTCGTAACATGGTTTTTTCTGGTTCAGTATTTAGGATATTGATCATTATCTTGTAGGCAACCGGAAGGAGTGCTATGTATGGTTATTACTACACTCATACATGGAGCCTCTATTTATGATAGGACAGATTAGGCCCGTATTCCAAGCCTCATGTATACTTTCCTCTTCATATATTTTCTAGATTATTTGCAGTAGCTTGGCTTTTAAGTCGTCTCCCTATCTACATTGACAGTTCTGATGGTAGGTTGTCAACCCCTTGTTCCTTTCTTGCTTTAAACCTTTTGATGGCTATTTCTACATCCAATATATCTGGTTTATCAACATCTTCTGGGTCGAGGTTCTCAGTGTGGTCCACTTGTTTGATAGTTCCTGGAAATGTTCTTTTTTCCAAATACTCAATATCTGTTCTTCAGGTGAGCTTGAACAAGAAGGCTCTTTTATGAAGGAGAATTATTGCTGAATACATTTTTATAACTACGGACCCAGATAATAGTCTATATTTAAAAATAGGATCACAACTTTTGGAAGTAAAATATACTCAAACAGCTTGAATTATTAACCAAAATTAATTATATCCTTTTTTCCCTGTAGATTGTATAATCGTGAGCAGTTAAGTTAATTTTTAATATCGATTCCGTAATGGAAAAAATGATTTTAATTTTTAATCTGTATTATATTGTATATATCCAAACAGATATACTGTGAGCGGATGTTGGAACTGCTACTCATTGTGCTAAGCAAAAAGATATTTTGTAAATTGCATATTGTACAGATAAATTGTATATTATACAGATACATTGTATATTATAACAGATATTTACCACCAAATAGATATATTGTGAGAGGGTGTTGAAACTGCTATTCATTGTGCTGGCGGAACTGAAACCCTGATTTTGTGGACAAAAGTAGAAATACTATCTGGATGTTATATAAACTTTTAGCTGTGAAAATTGTTTTATATATATATTTTTTTTTATTTAGGAAATTTCTTTATTGAGATATATTACAATCTGTCACATTCAAGGACAATGTTAACAGTGATAAAGAGAAGATCATTCATACAATGCATAATAAATAAAAATAACAAACAGCAATATAATAATACTAAAAGTAAATGTATATGAGCTAAAAGATAATAAAATAAACTAACTAACTCCCGGCGCTACTGGCCAGGAGAAAAATAACTGAGGAGGCTAAGGGCATAGCCTCCTCAGTTATTTTTCTCCACCTCTCTTTGTTCTGTGCTACTCTCTTCCAATTGTGAACTCTTAGCTTCTTCGCATCTCTCTCCACTTCCTCCTTCCATCTGCTTCCCGGTCTTCTGTTTCTCTGCACGCGTTCGTTCTCCATTCTGACTACATGTCCTGCCCATCTCAGCCTACTTGCTTTGATATAGTTAGTAATGTTTTGATTCTCTAGTATAGCCTCGATGTCATTGTTACTTTTGATTTTCCACTCACCATTAACACTTGTAGGACCGTAAATCCGTCTTATTATTTCCCTTTCAAATACATTTATTTTACGGCAATCCTCTTGTGATAAACACCAGGTTTCCGCTCCATAAGTGACTACTGGTCTAATAAGCGTCTTATAATAATAATACTTTATTTATTCTGGGACGAGTCCCTTTAGAATAATACAGAAATATACAGCTTTATTTTTGTGGCTTTCGATAACAATGGAGACTTGAGAAGTTTTAGATTTGCATAGTAAGCTCTATTACCAGCCATTATTCTGTTGTCTATTTCTCTGCTGATTACATTTTCATTATTTAGGGCAGAACCCAAAAACTTTTCGAACTCAAAAACTTTTTATTGTGATTTCATTACAGGATCTTATGCTTGCTGTCGAGAGTTTTAGGTGCTTAGTTTTGTATTCATTGACCACAAGTCCCACTTTGTTTCCATTTTCATACATAATCTCAAATGCCTCTTTAAGAGCCTTTTCACTTCGTGTAGCAATCACCAGGTCATCAGCGTAAGCACAAATTTGCCAGGTCTTATCAACGATGGTGCCTGCATCTTTTACAGCAGCATGCAGAGCTTTCTTGCCGATAGTGTTGCCGATAACGTATCTCCTTGACGCACTCCAGACTGTACCTCGAACAATTGACCAACTTTATTTCCAATAATAACTATGGATGGTGCATTTTCCATGGTCATGCGTATTAAATTAATTAGTTTATGTGGCACTCCACTCTTCATTAGCATTCTTAACAGAGCTGATCTCTCGATGCTATCAAATGCCTGCTTGTATTCAATGAATAACAAGTGCAGATCAATGTCATATTCGTAGCTTTTTTCCATTGTTTGTCTTATAACAAAAATTTGATCTGTAGTACCGCGGCCAGCTCTAAAACCACACTGGTAATCATCTAAAATTTCCTCAGCATATTTTCGCAGCCTTTTCAATATTAAACTAAAAGATACTAAAATAAACTAATCTAACAAAATAAATACTTAAATACATACATACTTTTATACAATATTTACAATATTCATTCACTCAAGATCTCCGAGCCAAGCCCTTCCTCACACTCGTGGAGGGAAACGCAGGACTCTAGGATATCCCAGCGTCTTTCACTGAGTATCATCACTGGTATTACCCATGGAGGCTGAGTATAGCATACTATAACCAGATATACATGGCTTGAGTGGAGAATCTCGCCATTGCCAGAACTCCAATATATTCTCACAACAAGTCTTTGGGCCACTGCCGCTTCAACCTTCGAGGAGGATTGTAGGGATGAGTAGAGCTAGAGAGGGATTAGGCAATTGGATTTGGATAATATGTAAGGTTTTGGTGGAATTTGAAAATTTTTTGAGAGCTAAGGTCTAGGACAAATGGGATATCATGTTCATGGTTTAGTGTTTTGGTTGGTAACACAGAACGGAGCATCAACTATTGTTCGAAGGACTTTAGACTGAAAGGATTGAATGAGTTTTATTACTGGTCGTTTTATTAATATTACTTAAGTTAAGATTGATTATCTGTAATAAATATCTTAAAGAAAGCTACAGATTTGCTAATCAACACAATTTATTATAACCACAAACATTACATTTTATAACCATAAAAACATCTGAACACATTATCTTATTTACATATGATATCGATTGTTTATCAAATTAAATTAAATCATGTGGTTTGACCTGCTCCTACATCACTGCCTCCCAGAGACACAGTCGCGACAATGTTTCTCAAAGACTGAAATACAATGTTAACTTTAGAAAATAATTGCATCCAAGTACCGAGATGGAAACTTCATTGAACGACCACTACGTGTGGTTTGTATCAGTGGTTTACTGGTACTAGGATCTGGACAGGGTTCGTTAGTCTCTTCAGGAGAAGTTTGTGCAGAACGTTGGTCAGGTTCTTCTGGTGATGCCAAGAGATAAGCCGGCTTTAGGCGGTCCACTGATATGTTTGTTTCTCTGTTCTTCAATTGCAGTGTAAAAAATTTGTCAGATCTGGCAATCACTTTGAAGGGTCCTTCATAAGCTGCTTCCAAGGGTTTCTTCATTCGGTCAATTCTTACAAACACATGGGTACATTCAGCCAAATTCTTGTGAATGAAGAATGACTTGTTGGTCTTTAGCTTCACTGGAACAGGCTTCAGCCAGCTGTCTCATAGTGTCTTGAAGTTGCGATACAAAAGTTTCTGCATCGTTTATACGTTGAGCTGGCTGTCTGAGAAATTCGCCAGGCAACTTGATAGTGGTGCCGTATACCAATTGTGCAATGGAGACACCAGTATCGGGGTCGAATGAGGCTCGTAAACCCAGAAGAATTGTTGGTAGGGCTTCTGACCATTTTAGGGAACCATTTGCTCTCAGAGCAGTTTTCAGAGTGTGATGTAGTCGTTCCACTTTCCCATTACATTGAGGGTGGTAAGGAGTTGTCCTCTGCATAACTTAGATTTATGAATAGGTTCGCCTCAAATTGTCGACCTTGGTCAGATGTGATCGAGGATGGGACGCCAAAGCGTGCAATCCAATTGTCATAAAATGATCTGGCGACAACTTCTGCAGTGATTTCTGACAGTGTTATAGCTTCCATCCAATTTGTAAAACGATCTATCGCAGTCAGTAGATAGATGTTACCATTTGAAGGAGGTAACGGGCCAATCAGATCGATGTGTACATTAGAAAATCTGTCATCTGGCGGTTGAAATATTCCAAATGGTGATTTTGTGCTTCTTATCACTTTAGACTTTTGGCAAGCTATACACGATTTTGCCCAATCACGCACATCTTTGTTGAGACCTGGCCAAACAAAACGAGCACCAACTTGTTTGACAGTGGCTTTTACACCTGGGTGATTTAAATTGTGAATTTGTTCAAAAAACAAGCGACGAAATGTTTGAGGTATGAAAGGTCTTACAGATTCAGTAGAGATCTCACACCACAAACTGTTTCCACTTGGCAGTTGATAAGGTTTAAATACTAGGGATGTTTCACCATTCTTCACTGACAGAAATTCAGGATCACTGGCTTGGGCTTCTGCTACTTTATCCATATCGATGGTGCTGATATATTCGATTCTAGAAAGTGTATCAGCAACCACGTTCAGTTTGCCATTTATGTGTCTAATGCCAGTGGAAAATTCGGAAATGTATTGTAAGCGTCTTAGTTGCAACGGGGTAGCCTTTTCATTTTTTTGCTTGAAGGCATAAATCAATGGGCGGTGATCAGTGTATATTACAAACTGTCTTTCTTCAAGGGTGTGTCTAAAGTGTTTGACCGATTCATATATGCCAAATAATTCTCGGTCATAGGTGCTGTAGTTTTTTTCTGCACATTTTAATTTCTTAGAAAAGAAAGCAAGTGGTTTCCACTTCCCATCTTCTAATTGTTGCACTACTCCTCCAATTGCATAGTCGCTGGCATCAACAACAAGAGCCAAAGGTAAGTCTGCACTAGGGTAGGAAAGCATTGTTGCATCCGCTAAGTCCGTTTTGCATTTCTCAAATTGAGAAATGGCTTCAGAAGTCCAAGAAATTTTTCTATTGTCATTTTTTCGAGCTCCTTTTGTGTATTCATGGAGAATAGCTTGAGTTTTAGAGGCTTCAGGTAGATAGCTTCTATATAAATTAATCATACCGAGGAATCGGCGAAGTACAACAATTGTTTCAGGGAGTTTGAAATCCAAAATAGCTTGTACTCGATCAGGCAATGGTTTAGTACCATCGGGTGTGATCAGGTAGCCTAGGAACTGTAGTTTGTGCACACCGAATTCCGACTTAGCAACATTAATGTGAAGTCCATATTTTTCAAGACAGTCAAAAACTAGTTTGAGATGATATTGATGCTCCACTTCCGAACTTAAAGCTATTAGGCAGTCGTCCAGATATGAAAACACGAAATTCAGGCCATGGAATACTTCATTGATAAATCGTTGAAAAGTACTTGGGTCATTTCGAAGGCCAAAGGGGGCCATTACATTATATTCAAACATACCAAACGGTGTGGTCACAGCTGTTTTTGGCTTGTCTGCTTCAGCGACGGGAATTTGAAAATAGGCCTTAAATAAATCAATTTTTGAAAAAAAATTGTTTTTTATGAAGAATATGTTGAAAATCTATAATTCTTGGTATTGGGTATCTATCTGGAATGGTTTGTGAATTCAGTCTCCTATAATCACCACATGGACGCATTGAGCCATCCTTCTTGGGTGCCAAGTGCAGTGGACTCGACCACTGTGACTTGCAGGGACGTATAATTCCATGGTTTAGCATAAAGTGAAATTCTTCTTTCGCGATTGCTAATTTTTTCGTATCAAGTGGCCTAGGACGGGAATGAATTGGTTGACCCGTTGTTATAATATGATGTACAACATCGTGTTTTACTGCTGTAGGTAGTAAACTTGGTTTAGTTAGATTTGGGTACGATTTTAGTAATTCGGAAAATTTATGTGAGTTGCCAACAGTGCTTATTATAAAATCGCTTGTATCTACTGCTGAAACGTTACCAATAACTCCTAATTTAGTGTTACCGTCAATTAGTTGATTATTTCTCAAATCAACCAAAAGGTTGAAATGGTGTAAAAAATCAGCACCTAGTATACCTCTGCTTACTTTGGCTGCGATAAAAGGCCATCTGAATTCTCGACGAAGTCCCAAATTGATATTTAAAACATTTACTCCAAACGTGGAAATCTCCGTACCGTTCGCTGCATACAATTTAAAATCTGAAATGTTATTTTTTTGTGCCTGAAGAGAAACAATGGACACATCTGCTCCACTGTCTATTAAAAATTTCATACCTGAATTTTTATCTGTTAAAAATAAATGAAGGCCTCTAATGCGGTCGTCTGCAGTAGAATGAGCCGCTACTTCTACTACACTCTCTCGTTTCCCTCCTGATTCCATTGGCAAGGTTGCTGGCACTTTTCGGGAAGACATCTTTTTCCAAAGCGGTGATGATAAAAACAATATTTTCCATTCGGATTGAAGCGCCCTCGGCTACGGCTGCGACTTCGGTTTCTATTGAGAAATTTCCTGTTATTATGGTGATCTGGACAATTACTTAGACCTTTAGAATCTGTATAGAGGAAATACGGGCATCCATAGCTTCTATTTTGGTAACAAGCTGTTTTATTAATTCGTCTGTGCCACTATTTGAACAAGTTTCTGGACAAACTTTAGTACTAGACGTGGCAAAAACGTCGCAACGTGGAGTCATGTCCACTATTTTATCTGTCATCATCGCAAATTTTTCTAAATTTTCTTCAGAAACTAAACTTATTTTTTTTATTGAGTCAGGAAGTTTATTTAACCATAACGTCCGAAGTACTTTAAACGATATGTCAGTATCTGCCAAGGAAGTCATTTTCCGCAATACTTGACTTGGTTTTAAATCACCCAGTTCTAGACCAGCTACTAACCGTTTTATTTGTGATTCTTCACTCTCTTTGTAAAGGCTCAAAAGTCTTGTTTTGGCAAGTGAAAATTTTGCTTCATTTTCTGAATCCAGAATATCAACTATACCTGATACGAATTTCCTATCTAATTGAGATACTAAATAATCAAATTTCGTACCTTCAGTAGTGACTCCGCTTAATTTAAACTGAGCTTCAACTTGTCATCGGGTCGTTCAAGCCAGAATGGTGATATTTTAACGGAAGCTTTGCTTACTTCAAGATATTCTTCTTTTGATTGTTGATTTTCGGTCATTTCTGGAATATTCAAGTTGCTTTCATTCGGCATTCTAATTATTAATCACGTTGGGTGGTCACCAATATTACTGGTCGTTTTATTAATATTACTTAAGTTAAGATTGATTATCTTTAATAAATATCTTAAAGAAAGCTACAGATTTGCTAATCAATACAATTTATTATAAACACAAACATTACATTTTATAACCATAAAAACATCTGAACACTCTTAAACATCTGAAACATCTTATTTACATATGATATCGATTGTTTATCAAATTAAATTAAATCATATGGTTTGACCTGCTCCTACAAGTTTGATATTAGAAAATTTTGCTGTCCCCCACAGTTCCAGTCCGTAGGTCCAAATAGGTTTCAGTATTGTCTTGTAGACCAGTAGTTTGTTGTCAATTGAAAGTTGAGATTTTCTGTTCAGTAGTCTATATAGCTGGCCATATCGTCGGTTGACTTCTTGTCTTTTAAGTCTTATATGTGGTTTCCATGTCATTCTTCGGTCTAAGAAAAAGCCAAGATAGCGGACTGTATCAGAGTAAGGAAGCTGGATGGAATTAAAGTGTACTAGTGGACAAGAATTGCTTCGGAGAGTAAAGGTAATATGTTTGCATTTCCACTCATTCATTTTAATGCGCCACTCATCATACCAGTGTTCAATCAGAGAGAGATGACTTTGTAGATTTAAGGTTGCTATTTTAGGATTTGAGTTGGATGACAGGATTGCGGTGTCATCAGCAAATGTTGCAAGGAAATTATCGGAATGAGCAGGGATGCCGGCGGTAAAGAGGATGTAATGCACAGGACCCAAAACGCTGCCGAACACCGGCTTTAATTGGATAAATATCGGAAAATGCTGTTCATCAGAGTACTCGAGGGAGGACTGAGGACTGAGAGAGAGAGATTTTAAGATTGTAGAGCAGCCTGTGGTGCCATACCCGGTCAAAAGCCTGTGCTATGACCAAAAATGGACCCGAACAGTATTGCTTGCTTTCTTGGGCTACTGATATATGATCAACGACTCGAAGTCCTTGTTGAACAGTGGGATGTTTTGAGCGATAACCAAACTGATGGGAAGGAAGATTTTGAGATTATATTAGGGGTAGGAGTCGTTTCAAAAGAATCTTTTCAATGATTTTTGAAAGGATTGGAAGTAGAGCAATTGGTCTATAGGATGTCAAGCTGTTGGGAGGTTTGCCTGGTTTTGGAAAAAGGATAATGGTGGAGTGTTTCCATAATAGAGAAAAGTGAGTGGTAAGTAGTATGCAATTGTAGATATATGTAAGGAATATGACTACTTTGGATGGAAGTTGTCAAAGGATCTTCGTGTGAATCTCAGGGTGCGGACTGTACCGTCCCCATGCGATTAACATGCGATTAATTGAACTCGCGCCGTAGTGGTTTAAGCAATCGAGAAGGGACTGCACTTATTAATTTTAATTTATTATTAATTACTTATATTTTTATCTTTTTTTTTTTTTGTAATTCAATCTGAACGGGATTTAAACTCATATAATTAAATTTTTGCAGGCGCCTTAACTCGCTCGGCCTCCGCGGTTCCTTAATGGATATGGATATATAGGTTGATACATTTTTAAAAGTTGTCATTATTCCAAACTAATAATTAAAATCACTATCGCATGAGTTTTGGAAGTTTGTCTACAAAACGTATCTAACTATTGTCCACAAATCCCCTCTGGCCAGTGGCCCCACAACCACTCTGCGGAGCTAAGTTTAATTAAACTCTTATTTTTCTCAATTTTATTTTATCTTAGTCACGCCACTAAAAGGTGATAACACTTAAAAAGTTTTTGTTCTTTTCGTTTCGGAAACTGTCTATATATTAAAATATATTTCAACAGAAAAAAAAAAAAAAAAATTATTTCAAATATCCCCCCAAAAAACTAAAGAAAAATATCATCTTATAACTGGGGCAGCTAGTGGTTTACTCACACCAGCTAAAAAAAAGGTGTAATTCGAAAACAATACTGTCAATGATTTATTTTTAATGTTTATCGTTAATATTTATTGTTGGTGTGAATGTGTGCATATATCACTATAATTATTGTCCACGTTGACAGATTATTATATTTCTAAATAAACAAATAAAAAAATTGTAAATATTTATTGTAATTCTTTTCGAATTTATGGGCCCACCCGTGAGAACGGTCAATGGAAAAAGTGTAGAAATAGAGTAATCTACAGCCTCTATAACGAGCCTGATGTTGTCACACTTACCAAGGCAGGAAGATTACGGTGGGCGGAACAGCTCTCACGGATGCCAAAGCAGTCAATTCCAAAGAAAATAATAACTCAACAGAAATTCGGCGGGGGCTGAGTTGTGAGACTCAGGGCAGTAGACACCCTGTGGTCGAATTGTGTCGCGGGTGACTTAAGGTCTATCGGAGTGAGAATTGGGATGGGAGCAGGGCAGAATAGAGACACATGGCGACTGCTGTTCGAGGAAGTCAAGACTCGCCGGTTGTTCAGGCGAATTAATTAATTATTATCCTGAAATGCGGCGGATTGTTAATGTTTCAAATTAAATTACTATATTGCCTATTTTACGATATTCCGCTTCCTGGTCTAATAATATTATATGTTAATGAAACTATAACTATATATTATATTAAGTGAAATATAACATGTTTCAAGTGGTTATACATTGTCAACACATTGAACAACTATATCAAAACTGTATAAATGAAGAAATTGAGATATTTTTGCTAATGCAACCAGAACTCTGATTCCAAATTACTCTGTAAAAATTCTTATAGATTTCAATTACAATTCAGATACTGACAAGAATATTTATGTTAACATGAAGCGTTAAAGACAGTTTGATTTCACAAAGAAACAAGAATCATAGTCCGTGGTACAGACTCCCTTTTATAAAATTATTAACATCCGGATGAAACTAGGTAAATACATCTCATTGTAACCTAAAAATATTTTATTTACGAAAATTCTTTGAATTTCGACGTTTTCAATCTGAAGGTCGGCAAACTTTGTCTATTTAATTAGTTACTTAATACCCATTTGCTTTCCACTTGGATCGTAAGATAATTTTCTCACAAAATTGATAAAAAGGTGATCTATAATAATATTAGGCCATTTGACCTATATTACCTCGTTATTTTGACAATTTGGGGGTGTGGGTCACTCCAATATTGGCTCAATATTTTTGAAGGCCATCTTTTTTCTCGACTTTATGCTCAAGTTATTTTACGATTCAAGTAGAAATCAAATGGACATTTACGAGTTTTTAGTACCTCATTAAATAGACAAAGTTTGCATACCTCCAGATTGAAAACTCGACAATCCCAAAATTCTTCGCAATTAAAATATTTGTAGGTTATCATTCGATTTCATGTAATTCATTCTTGAAAATTCTACAGATTTTTTTGAAGCTCAAACAACACTAAAATTAAGTTTATTTACCAATCAAATACAGAAATAAATTGTTTAGGTTTATCTAAAGCGAGGGGAGGAAGGGTTAGGCTCCAATTGAGGTCCCCGCGGTAATCAATATTGAATGGAGGAGGGGCACAACCTCTCCTCCCGACCACTATCTCAAATCCCTTAATTTATTGAATTGCATGATATTATTTTCAAAATGGCAATTATTCTCTTTAAATAAAATAAAGATAATTATATTCGTTCGTGATATTGCACCTAATGGCTTCATTATTAAATCAACAAGAAAAAATTTCTTTCAGTACTCCAAATATTTTATGATAGCATTTTCTGCTTAAAATTCAATATTATCACCATAAAAAATCCAATATACACTGGCACACCACACGCAACATCCTCAGCACTAAGAGGCATTTTTAAACTTAATATTGAAAAAATTAAAAGCCGTAAACTAAGAAATGTGTTGCAAGAAACGGCACTGAACTAATGATACTGAATAAACATTTTGATTCCATAGAAAGTAAACATTGGAATCTAGAATCATTTCATTGAATTAAGGATTAAGGGTTATTATCCTATATATTAACATTCCTAATTGAAAACAAACAAAAAGATTACCTATTTATTCATTAAAAACAATAGTTCCAATCCAAAGTAGAAATATTTTTAGATGAAAACATGAAAAAATCAAGTGGGTGGAATTTTTCGCCTGTCACTGTATATACATTTATCGGTAGAATTGAACATTTTCTATGAGATTTCTATACTTAAAAAAATATTTTGTGTTATTCTACTGTCTACCTTATCTAAAAAAAATAAGTCTAGTTATATTGTAGATGGATTTAATTTAATTGATAATTTGATCTTTTTTAAAAAAAGTTTTATTGAATACTCGTATGACTGCGGTTACAAAAATAATATGGTACATTTCCAGACTAAAGACCAAGTTTCTTAAATATTGCTATGTTGATATTACCAATATCTCAGTTGTGAGAAAAAAAAACTCATTATTTGTTGGCTCCGTCTTATTAGATATTGAAGAGGATAAAATATATTAAAGGCGGTCGGCCAGGGCCACGCGCATATCAATGCCTTTCTTGGACCAAGGCTGAAGCTCCCTCCCAAATGGTAAAATATAACCATATTTTACAAAAAATATTAAAAACTATCTCATAAAGTATTCTTGTTCGTGGAATTACATTTAATAGAACTTCAAGAACCACTTAAACACCATTTCATATAAGTAATTAATGTCTTTCTTTTTTTCAAATTAATTATCGTTATATATATATATATATATGAAAAAAAGCTGAAGCCCCCCTCCAAAAATTAAATTCTGGATCCGCTAGTGGACCAAGGCATAAAAAAATAACCATGTTTTTCATCCAGCCTTACCAAAGAAGGCTAAACATTTTGAATTCAGTTGGTTTTTAAATAAAATCTTTTTTTTTTCTTTTTTTTATTTAACGGTCGGTACCATATATAAGTCATTGCCATTTTCTTCTATTCTTATAATCTTCTTCACACCCTGTTCATCATCCCTTCCTTAACTCTCTCGTACTAAGTCTGTCTCGGGCGACCTTTCTTCCGTCTTCTTTCTGGTTTCCAATTCCAAATTCGCTTGGTGCATCGGACGATCCTTCCATCTTCATCACATGTCCACAACACTTGAGCCTCATAGTTTCAATGGTATGGAAGGTGTTCTCCATTTGTTCCACTCGTTTTCTTACTTCACTGTTTGGAAGTTTTTGAAGCCGAGATAAACCACATGATCGCCTCCAATATTCCATTTCTAGGCCTAGCAATCTTTTTGATTGGCTCTTTTTAAGTGTCCACGATTCGGCTGAATAGAGAGTCACACTTTCCAGGAACGATTTATAAATCTTTTTTTTTTTGTTTTTAAGGACACTTAATTACTCCACAGAACCGAATTTAAGGCCCTGGTGGTTATTTTCTCATTGCTAATACTCTTTTCTATGTCCATGTCTGATGCTTCTGTCATATCCACCCAGCTTCCTAGATACTTAAATCGAGCTTTAAGATCCAAACCCAATTATCCATTTGAACATATTCGCTCTGGCTATTCAATGCCATATACACCGTTTTCTTTGCTGACTTTAAGCGCCCAGTTTGAGTATACCTGGAGAATTTTTTTCATTTATATTCTACATTTTCTGCTTCTTAGAATTTTTAAAGCAGGGATGAGATGAGATACGAGATTTGTGAGGAGTGATATGAGTGGAGTAACTAGGTATTTGAAATCGGTGAGGAAAGATGCTAACAAACTGGTGAGATCTGTTGCATTTGAAGGAGGAGAAATATGAGGAATTTGAGGTTGATGATTGTTAGGTATGTTAGGATGAACAAGATATTAAGGTTGGGGTTGAGGTAGTTGCTGCGGCAGGGCTT
The DNA here is from genome assembly GCA_928085145.1 of Nezara viridula. NCBI lineage: Eukaryota > Metazoa > Arthropoda > Insecta > Hemiptera > Pentatomidae > Nezara > Nezara viridula. The sequence goes on along the minus strand of OV725078.1, from coordinate 16,255,956 downwards.
CACATGTTTTTGTTGGGCTCTTACCTCCAAGTAGTTCGGAGTATGATATATTATTACTTACAGTTCTAGAAGGTTCTCCTCTTGGTCTGATTGTCTCATCTTGAGTCCGGTTCTTCTGGTATCTGGATTCGAGGTTCTTATAACTTTGGCAGCCTTTGTAGTTGGCCGGGTGCCCCTCTAGGCATAGGGCACAAACTGCAGGATCTTGTATAGGTTTGGTGCACTCTACTGATTTGTGTTGTTCACCACATTTCACTCAACGCGGCAAGTGGTTACAATGTGTCTTCGTCTGGCCATACGCCCGGTAATTGTGGTACTGCACGATTTCCTTCTTGGGATAAGGCTTTTCTCTCTTCACGATAGTGTATTACAATATCTTGATTTCTTATATTTTCTCAATACCAGGTGATGGCTCTAGGTCCACAAAAAATAAAGCTAGTGGAACTTTATTTTTTACTCCCGGCTGCTCCTAATTCTACTTCAGTACGTTGGTTACCTGACGTATTTTGAAACCAAGCGTCGCTTGTTCTTCTTTTATCATGAAAATTTTAGTTCCATATATTACAAATTTTATAATAAGGAGCAATGGGGAGAGTAGCTTATTAATGAATAAGGGGTAGTACTAGACAGACAAGAATGAAATGAAATGAAAAAAATGTTTTATTATTCTGGGACTGTTGTCTCTTAAGAACAAAATATAAATACAGATTATATGTCTGTGTGGCTACAATTAAATTGTATATTTACAATGAAAGTTGACTTACGATAAAAATACAGAAAAGAGAGAGAAAAGAACAAGTAAATTGTACATATGTATGATAAACTAAAATAACCTTAATAAATTGAGGTAGTCTCTGGTGGTACTCAGATATTTCTCTTAGATATATTTCACAATCATTCTATTGAGAAAGGAGTAGGTGCTTAAAGAGGAGAGGTTTAAACGAGGAAACTGATTGAGCGTGTCGAATATCAGCTGGGATGGAATTCCAGAGGGAGGCGGCTTGTATTACAAAGGATTTGTCAAACGCAGCAGTTCGGTGAGGAGGAGGATAGAGGTCGGAAGTACGAGATCTGGTGGGACGGGATTGGATGGAATATTTGAATTGTAAGCTGTGAAAAATATAGGAGGGTCGATGGGTTCTAATGATTTGGTACAGAAAGGTGGCTAGGAAGTACTGACGGCGATAGGATGGGTAGAGCCACCTCAACTCAGTGTAATACTGGGTAATATGCGTATCCCTTGAGATTCCGAAAACAAATCGTAGTGCGCAATTCATTAGGCGTTTAAGTTTGGCCTCGGAATCTCCCGGGAGTCCACCGTACACCATACAGCCATAGTCGAAGTGGGGGAAAACAAGGGAGGAAACTAGGAGTTGACGGGACTTATATGGAAGGAGATATCGTAGACGATTGAACTGTTTTAGGGTGGAGATAGTGCGACGGGAAATTTGGGAGATGTGAGGTTTCCAGGATAGGGATTGATCGAAAGTAACACCTAGGTTTTTAACGGTGGTGTAGAATAAGATAGGTGAGTTGTTCAGGAAGAGATTGGGAGATACCGGGGAGGATTTGAGGAGTGAAGGGGATCCGATCAAGATGGCTTTTGTCTTCTCGGCGTTCAGAGTGAGCCTATTGAGGTTTGCCCAAGCACTTATTCTGTCAATATCTTCCTGAAGTTTTTGAGTGGCATCTGAGATATCTGTCGGATTAAAGGAGAGGTAAATTTGAATGTCGTCGGCATACAGGTGGTAATGACAGTGCAGGATAGAGGATGGGAGGTCATTTATATAGATGGAGAAAAGGGTGGGGGATAAGGAAGAGCCTTGTGGGACGCCTCTGGTCAGAGGTAGAGATTCTGATGGTGGGTTATTAGGAATTACAACGTACTGGGAGCGACCGGTTAGGAAGGATTGGAACCAATTAAGGGAACTAGAAGAAAAAGAGATATTTTTAAGTTTGGTTAGGAGGATGTTGTGGTCTACTGAATCAAAAGCTTTGGAGAAGTCTAGGAGAATAAGGATGGTTAGTTTCTGCTGATCTATGGCTGTGTGAAGGTCTTGGGAAATTTTGATTAGGGCAGACTGAGTAGAATAACCAGGCCTGAAACCGGACTGGTAGGGATTCAGGAGATTATTGTCCTCTAAAAAATGGGATAGCTGGGATTGGACTAACCGCTCTAGTGGTTTTGAGAGGTTTGAAAGGAGGGAAATCGGTCGGAAATCATTAGGAACTGATGGGTTTGAAGTCTTCTTCAATGGGCGTACTAGGGCGGTTTTCCAGGATGTAGGGAAGGTAGCATTTTGAAGAGAATAATTGTATATATGATAAAGGATCGGAAGAATGGATGGCAATGCGGCTTTAATCAGTCTGACTGGGATGTTGTCGGGACCGTAATCATTGGTATGGGACTTCTGAATGGATTTAAGGAGCTCATCTGGTGTAATATGGGAAAGAAAGAAGTGATCAGGATTAAAGGAAGAGAACATAGGAGCCAGACTGGACGTGGGAGATGTGGATGCAAGAGGACAGGAGACAAAGTGAGCGTTGAGGTTATCAGCAGAAACGGAATTGGACTGAGACTGGGGTGCATTACCAATGGTCAGTTTTCTAAGAATAGCCCACGTAGCCTTGGTATTGGGAGAGTTGGATAGGGAATGATGGTAGTAACGGGATTTAGCACGGCGTACTGCTGATTGAGTGCTATTTCGAAGCTGTTTGTAGGAGAGAAAATCATCAGGAAGTCGAGTTCGTTTAAACCGTCGCCTTGCAGCATCTCTTTCTCTCATACACTCCCTCAAAGCAGGAGTAAGCCAAGGAGCTGGAGGATATCGGATAGTTTTTGTGATGAGAGGAGCATGTCGGTCGAGGATAGAGTGAAGTTGAGTGGTAAGGATTTCTACCATGGTGTCTCTGGATTTTGAGGAGTAGATGGGATCCCACTGGATATCGTCAAGATCTTCTGACAATGTCTCGTGAGTGAGATAATCTAGTTTTCGGAAGAATATTGTTCGGGGAGAAAAGGATGGAACAGGGACATTGTAAGAGATCTGGACAAGATCGTGGGAAGATAGAAACGGAACCGGGTGCTGAGATGCGGCAAGGAGTTTGTCTGAGGAATCCAGGATAATTAGATCGAGCCAGGACTCTGAATACTGAGTATGATGGGTTGGATTGTAGGGTACTATGTAAAGGCTGAGAGAATTAAAGAGGTTTGTTAGGTAGGAATAATCAGAGGATGGTGCCAGTAAATTGGTGTTAAAGTCACCGGAGAGGATGATGTTTGAGTAGGAAGGGATTAAGTTGTACAATAAAGTCTCAAGTGATTCATCGAAAGGAATTCTAGGAGGGCGATATATGACAGCAAACAGAATGGCAGATGAGGTTGTGAGGATTTCGGCGAAAAGGTATTCAACGTGCGGAGAATCGGTTATGGAAGAGCAGTGAAGGATTTTGGATTTGAGAGTGTCATGGACAAAGAGACCTACTCCACCACCCGTGCGATCTACTCTGTCATGACGAAGGAGAGTATAGTTAGGTAGAAGGATCTGGGAGGACGGGATTGTGGGTTTCAACCAGGTTTCGGATACGGCAATTAAATGGTAGAAGTTATGGAGAAAAAAGTCGTAAAATTCATCAAAATGGGCTAAGAGTGACTGAGCGTTGACGTGGCAGGTTAGAAGGATATTAGTCATGGAAGAAGGAGGGGTGGTTTGGTAAACGGACAGAAGGAGTTAAGGATAGGAATATTTCTACAGCAGCTAGAGCCAATATGAGCCCAGAGACCATAACTATTGATATTATGAGAGGAACGATAAGTGTGCAAGATTTCCTAGATATTAATAAGGATGGTAAACAAAAAATATAAAATTCAGTTAACGAAAAGCATATTCCTATTGTGCAAAAGAAAAAAAATACACAAATTAGAATTTCTGAACAGATCAGACCTAAAATATTCTCATAAACAAAAATGAAATTATTATCATAGTCTATTATTAAAACAAACGCAACAAAAACATAAACCTGGGGATATAAAAAAGTAAAAACAAGATTGTTCAAAGTGATGTAACATGTATATGCATGTCAAGCAAACGTGTCTAAATCTGATGGTGAGTTGATGACGACGACCTGCTGTCCATCGTCTCGTCGACATTTCACCTTGCCTGCGCTAAACCAACTGTACCTGATTTTTCCTGCAGACCTGTTTTGCCGGGCCAGCCAGTACAGGTGTCTGTTGGTTACGGACATAGCTTCGCTCAGGTAGATCTTGTGGGCGTCATTTTCTTGCCATCCGAGGTGACGTGTTGAAAAATCCCTAATGACTTTTCGCCTCTGGATCAACTCATCCCTAAGCGACTGCCGGACGAACCTTACCACAAGCGGCCCAGGTGTATCGTCTTGCCTGGTTCTTATCCGTTCTGCATAGTCTATGTCCTCCACCTTTAGACTAAGGCCCAGGCCCGCCCCCACGCTCATCACCAGGCCCATCGGGGTCTCTCCAGATCTCACTGGGACTCCTCTTATTTCTATTGACCTGGAGAGGTGCAATTGCTCACTTTTATTGAGCCTGATTTCGAGCTCCGAGACCCGAGACTTGAGAGTCGTGTTTTCCAGGACCAGTCCGTCAATCTTGGAATTTTGAGCCTCCAGTAGTGACTCTATAGTGTCTAATTTCGCCCCATTCTCAAAAGTTATAGAGGCTTGCTTTTCGAGAGATATTTTTAATTCATTCACCTCGTTAGCAAGAATGGATGCTTTTATAGTGTTTCCTATGACAGCAGGCAGTGATTGTTTATATCGTCTGCGTAGACTCCACAATATATGCAGTTGGATAGCAATTTTAGATACAAGAAACTTAAACAGTTACTTTTTTTTTTTACTTTCTTTATTGAATATTAATACATTCTGCCACATTGAAGGGCATTAATATTAAGGCTACAAGATTCATTCACACAATATGTACATACAATTAATATCAATAATAAAGAAAAAGAAATATAAAAAAATAAAATAAGTAAATTGGTATGCCTGTGTACAAAAAAAAAAAAAATAAAAAAAAAAATAATGAAATAATAGATAAAAGCTTTAAAGTAAATAAATCACATTCACACCTATGTACAATATTTACATTCACCCAGGGGACTCTGAGTCATGCCTTATTCCCCGACGTGAAGAGGCACGCAGGCAGAACTCCAGGAGATTCCAGTGCTTCTCTCTCAGCCGCGTAACTGTTACAAATAGTTACTGAACATAAACAAATGTCACCGTCCAAATGTGAATAAAACCACTAGGCCTCCTATTCCCGAGAGGCGTACAAATTTAAACTAACCTAACTAAAAAAATAAATGTAAATGCATGATATTATCGAGTGGCTAATGTAAATAAATTATGCAAAGTAATAACATTTGCTAAGAAACTTAATATAGAAAGAATTTCCTAGTTCAATTGGATTTCATAATATTGTACCAAATGGTATCAAATAAATGATAATGGATAGTTGGTTGTAAACAAAGAATACAGATGTGAATAAACTTTTTATTTATTCACAAGGGGATTCATGCTGCTTGTCTACTAATAGAAAGCACAATTAATAATAGAGAGAAACACTTTATTTTCATAAAATATAAAGGATTGCTGCCCAATTATATTGGGTTGCTATATACACAGCATACTCTTCTATCCTTAGGACAATATATGAACTTATAAATAAATAAACAGAATTTAATAATAATAATGCTTTATTTATTCTGGGACGAGTCCCTTTAGAATAATATAAAAAGACAATAATATGGGCTAAGGAGCCTTAGAGATACATAAACAGAAATATAGAGAAATTAAATAGTCAAAATAAAAAATTATAAGTTACTTACTAATTTAGATCAGTTAAAAATAAAAAACAAAAAATTGAAAATAAACATGAAATAAAAATAATGAAGAACGCTCTAATAATTTATATACATATTTACAATTTGACTTTTCTATACTATTACAATCCCACCAGACTTGCTGGAGGGTGTGACGTAGGATTGAACGCCCTACTCACATATCTTTAGTTCACCAAACACCACAAAAAGTCATGGATCTCCCTAAGGTAAAACGCTCATTATCCGGAGGTAAACTAGTCCCCCGTTCGGGTCTCCGGGTGGGGACTGCTTTAGGGGATTCATGGTGCAAGTTGAAATATAGGGATTTAAATATTGGTACGTGGAACGTAAGGAGTTTAAACACAGCAGGGGGGTAAAATCGGTCGCGAATGAGGTAAATGGGTACAATTTGGATGTCGTGGCTCTGCAAGAGGTTCGCTGGCCAGGGGAGGGCTCGATGAGGGAAGGAAAGTACACTATTTGGTACGGAGGAAGCGGGAATCATTGTTTGGGTACCGGGTTTCTAATTAGGAGTGGATTACTATCCGCTTTGAGGGACGTACAATTCTTTAGTGAAAGAATTTCGGTAGCTACATTTCAGGGACGTTGGTTTAAAATCGCATTAATAAACATACATTGTCCGACCGAAGACAGTGAAGATGAAGTCAAAAGTGAATTTTACGATAAACTCGAATGGGTTTATGATAAACTACCGCGAAACTACATGAAAATAATTGTAGGTGACGCGAACGCAAAGGTTGGAAGGGAAGAAGTGTATATTCCGACGATTGGTAAAGAAAGTTTGCACGAATATAGTAATGATAATGGAATCCGTCTGATAAACTTTGCCATCTCGAAAAACCTGATAATTAAAAGTACGACGTTTAAACATAAGGATATTCATAAATATACTTGGACATCACCGGATTCGCAAACACGAAATCAAATCGATCATGTCTTGATACAACACAGCTGGCAAAGCAGTATAATCAATGTACGGTCTTATCGCGGAGCAGAATGTGGGTCGGATCATGAATTAGTAATCGCGAAACTTCGACAAAAACTTAATATAAAAAAGAGAAAAGAAAACCGGTTCGATTTTGAGAATTTTAATTTGGAAAAATTAAAAAATCCATCCATTAGAACCCAATTCGAGCTAGATGTTAAGAATAGGTTTGAAGCTTTAGAGCTTCCTGACGAGGAACACGAGGATATTGACAAGTTATGGGTAGAGATCAGGGATAATATTAAAGCGGTCGGTAACTCGTGTCTAGGAAAAAAGGAAAATAAGAATAACAAACCGTGGTTTGATGAAGATTGCTTAAACATGTGCGAAAAAAGAAAAGCCGCTAAATTAAAAGCTCTAAATAATCCTAGCGAAGACAATCTGGAATACTTCCGAATCTCAAAGAACGAAACGACAAAATTGCTCAAAAATAAAAAAAGGGAGTATCTTAAAAATAAAATAATTGAAATAGAAACTAATAGAATCGAAAATAAAGTAAGAGACATGTACAAAGGTATAAACAGATCACGTAAATATGTAGGGCCCGTAACGTCTGGAATTAGGGATGATAATAACAATATTCTGACCGATCCGGTTGACATATTGAATAAGTTTAAGGACCACTTTGACAATATTTTAAATACGGGAAATTATGATCTGTGTCCTCCTTCTGAGTACCAGAGTGCTGAACCGTTAATAGAAGGACCAAGTAAAGAGGAAGTTGAAGTAGCTATCGGAAAATTAAAATCATATAAAGCAGCGGGAACCGATAATATTCCTACTGAACTAATTAAGGCATGCGGGGAAGCTGGAGTTTCTAAAATACATCGGTTGGTTAAAAAGATCTGGGTGAACGAGAAATTACCTGAAGAATGGAAAGAATCTATTCTTATTCCGATTCACAAAAAGGGTCCGAGGACGGATTGTAATAACTATCGAGGAATTTCACTCCTTCCGGTATGTTATAAAATATTCACTTTAATCTTAACCAGTCGAATCACGGAATACGCCGAGGAAATTATCGGAGAATACCAATGCGGATTTAGACGGAATCGTTCGACTATTGATCAAATATTTTCTTTACGGCAAATATTAGAGAAAAAATTGGAGTATAACGGTATTGTTCACCAGCTGTATATAGATTTTAAAAAGGCTTACGATTCTATTGACCGCCAGAAACTGTATAATATTCTAATCGAGCAGGGGATTCCAAAAAAACTAGTAAATCTAGTCAGGATGTGCTTGACGGAGACACTCAATAAAGTTAGAATCGGTAATAATTTGTCCGAAAAATTTGAGGTTCGTTCGGGCTTAAAACAGGGGGATTCTCTTTCGCCTGTACTGTTCAATTTGGCATTAGAACATGCCATTAGGGAGGTAATGCGAACCGAGAAAGGGTTGGATCTGGGCGGGACAACATCCGTGCTGGGCTATGCTGATGATCTGGTACTGTTAAGCGAAGACGTTGAAACTATAAAACTAAATACGACAACGTTAATGAAAGCCGGTAAAGAACTAGGACTCGAAATAAACGTGGATAAAACAAAATATATGGTTAGCTGCAAAAATGGCGATACTACTGGTGATATCGATATAGATGGTAATATGTTTGAACAGGTAGATAAATTTAGGTATCTAGGTTCTACGATAACTAGAAAGAACGAAATTGAAGAGGAGATTAAGGTTAGACTGAAGGCGGGAAATGCTTGTTATTTTTCTGTGACAAAACTACTTAGTTCGCGCCTCTTGTCCCGGAACTTAAAAATTAGAATCTATAAAACAATTATCTTGCCTACAGTTCTTTATGGATGCGAAACTTGGCCGCTTACATTAAGGGATGAGCAGCGTCTTAAGGTTTTTGAAAATAAAGTATTGCGTAGAATATTCGGACCGAAGAAGGATGAGTTAACCGGAGAGTTCAGACGGTTACACAACGCCGAATTGCGTGAGCTGTATCTGGGTAATATAATTGAGGTAATTTCATCGCGGCGAATCAAATGGGCTTGTAAAGTTGTTGGGCTTAGTAACGAGAGAATTCCTAAAAGGTTAATATTTGCTGTGCCGAATGGTAAGCGTCCGAGGGGTAGACCGAAGCGAAGGTGGGAAGATTGCATTAAAGCCGATCTGAAGGAACTGGGTTTGGACGCCGAACGGTGGAGGGAGGTGTGTAACAAGCGATTGGTGGTGTCGGCATCGAACCTTCGGGTTCGCTAAGCCTTATTATTATTATTATTATTATACTATTACAATAGTAAAGAGAAGAATAGTTGGGGTGCTCAGTCAAAAAGGAAGGCAAAACATAAATTATAATATTTATTTTTTACATATGCCGACGTTTCGACCTGAAGTTCAGGCCTTCATCAGGGCTAAGAAAATAACCAGATAACAAGGTATGAGAAACATAAGTAATGATGGTAAAAAAGATAATAAAAAATGAAAAAAAAAAATTATTAGAAAAATAAAATAGATAGATATAAAGTAAAATGAAATTGTTAGAATAATGACTAAGAACTAAGAGATAAATAATAAAAACTGTTACATAGTGTGGAATGATGAAGTAGGCATAATCAAAAAGGGGTGACAAAAGTGTTACATTGGGAATCTTAGAATAAAATGTAAAAACATAAAAAAGAAATATAAAGTTATATAAGAAATGAAAAGAAAATAAATAGTAAAATTAAAACATTGAGAATGGAGTAGTTAGATAGAAAATTGAGATATTGTAAAGTCTATCAAGATGTACAGACAATGTATAATATAATAAAGAGTTAAAAACAGAGAAAAGGAATGACAGGAAGGAGGGAAGAAATTGAGAAAGCTGAAATAAGAAATAAATAAAAGAAGTACTATCTTTCTCCTTAAATGTCAAGGGGAGAATAAAGGGAGGGGGAGAGAGAAGAGATGTGTAGGTGGCGTCATCTCTAACGGTTATCAGACGAAGTTTGAACTAAAAGCGCTGGAAGCCTAAATAGGTACGAGAGATATATTATTTAGAAAAATTATGGAAAATTGAACGAAAGTTAATAGAAAAATTCAAAAGAAAAATAACTATTGAGTAATAAGGGAGAAAAATTGAAATAAAAATATATCATATATATATATATATATATATATATATATATATATATATATATATATATATATATATATATATATATGCAGATGATTTCCAAATATACCTTTCCTTTCCGCCCTCCGACCTATTATCTGCCACAGAAAAACTTCAAGAAGACATAGATGGAATTTGTGACTGGGCAAGAACAAACAAGCTGAAGTTGAATGCCGATAAGACAAAGTCAATCTTAATAGGCTCCAATCACCTCCTTAAAACTGTCCCTACTATTCCAACTCTGTTCCTACATAATAACCCCATCAAATTTCACCCCACCATAAAAAATCTTGGAATAACCATTGATCAAACGCTTTCTTGGAAAAATCATATATCCAATATTTCCCGCCGTACCATTTCCATCCTAAAACGTCTTAACTACTCCCGTCACCTATTTCCTTTTGAAACCCGTAGGCTCCTAGTCACTTCCTTAATTTTTCCCCACTTTGACTATTGCTGTACGGTATATGGGGGCCTCTCTGGGGATCTCGAGGCGAAACTAAAACGTTTGATAAATTGCTTTGTACGATTCATCTTCGGGATCCCAAGGGACGCCTCTGTTTCCCAGCTTTACGCGGAGTTAAATTGGCGTTCTCCTTCCTCCCGGCGTAAGTATTTCCTGGCATCCTTCCTCTTTCAAGTCATCCAATCGCACCGTCCCTCATACATCTCCGAGCTCCTTCAATTCAAATCCTCTGTTCGTTCCCGCAATACTCGTTCCCGGTCTTCTGATTTATACATAAGGGCCCACCGAACCGCTGCTTTCGACAAATCGTTCATTATCCGATCCTCATCTCTATGGAACTCCATCCCTTCCCATATCCGTCAATCTAATACCCTTCCTACCTTTAAATCCCGCCTGTTCAATCATTTCTTATCCATCCAGTCCCCATAAAATCGTAAATAGATACTACTGAAAATATGTACATAAGTTATTAGTTCGTTCTTCATTATTTGTTCTCCAATTTTTGTTTATCTATTTTTTTTTTTCTCTTTTATTATCAACTGATCAAAATTGGAAAGCAACTTATATGTATATGTGTATATATATATATATATATATATATATATATATATATATATATATATATATATATATATATATATATATATTATTTTTTTAACCAAGACTGTTCAATTACTCTGTATTTTTATTTATATATCTCTGAGGCTCCTTAGCCCTCATTTCTGTCTTCCTGTATTATTCTAAAGGGACTCGTCCCAGAATAAATAAAGTATTATTATTATCTCTTTATTTTTCACATATACAATGGTGTTTAAATTATGTAATAGTTGGGGACCTATTAGGTCAGCCAAAAATTACATTTGTATATTTTCTTAATTATTTTATATTTGTGAACTTCCTGCCAATATTTGCTGTTCCCAACAACACCGCTTGTTGCATTCTTTCGATCGTCTGAGATGGTAGTTCTAGTAGTCGCAGAGAAGATACAGTTTCTTCCGGTATCAGTCCGTTGCACGAGATCACAATTGGCAGAATTCGGGTTTCCTTCAAATGATAATTGTTTGATCTCTTCAGCCAATTCTACGTACTTTCTCTTTTTTTCCGCTACTACCTTGTGTAGGTTATCATCAGAAGGAACTCCAATCTCTATGATAAACGCAGATTGCTTACTTTTATCTATTATAAGAATGTCTGGTCTATTGTGGGGGATGGTGTGATCCGTCAGGATCGGTTGATCCCAGAACACCTTGACATTGCGCATGGAGTTAATTGGTTCTGGATGGTATTTATAATACGGACAATACTTATCGACGAGTTCCATTTTCTGAGCCATAGCTTGATGCACTACCTTAGCTGCATTGTTGTGTCTCTGCAAGTATTCCTTACCCGCAAGTATTGTGCATCCCGATGTTACATGTTGAATTGATTCAACTGCCTTTTTGCATAAGCGACTTAAGTCATCGATGCCCTCTCCACATATATGTTTTCTGTATGCTTTTGTGGCTATTACCTGTTCTTGAATAGCAAACAAGAATCCTTCTGTTTCCGGAAAGATACTTCCACTCTTCAGCCATGTCAATGACGCCTCAGCGTCCACTCCTACATCCATTAATGAGTGATAAAATCGTCCGTGTAAAGGTTTATTTTTCCATATTTCTGATCGAGTGCCATCATCTGCTTCACTAATCGGGATTCCAGGGCTTCGTAAATTCAAAGCTGTATAATTTATATCTAATGATGCGATAGTTGAAAGGATATTGGAAGTATGGTTTATAATGTAGTTGCGAAGATTATTTTCTTCCTTTCGGCATAAATTCAAGAGGCTGACTAGACCACGCCCTCCCGACTTCCTAGGAAGATACAATCTCACTACAGATGACTTTGGATGCCTCTTCCTTGAAAGCACCATCTGTACTCTAAGAAAACGATCCAACCTTTCTAAATCGGTTTTAGTCCACTTCAGTACCCCAAATGAGTAGGCTAAAGCAGGTATTGCCCAGATATTCAATGCCCGTATCAAATTTCTTCCACTTAAATGTGATTTAAGTACTAATTTAACACGGTATTTAAATTCTTCCTCAAAGTTTTTCTTTGAATTAGCATTGAATTTCAGAAGTTGGTGTACTCCAAGGTACTTGTAAGAATCAGATTCTCTCAATTGATTCATTATTACATTTTCCGATATCTCAATATTACTCCCCTTAATAACTCTTCCTCTTTTCACGTGTACTATTGCACATTTATCTATTCCTAGATCCATTTTTATATCATTACTGAACGTTCTTACTGTCTTCAGAAGAGCTTCCATTTCGTCTTCATTCCTAGCGTAAAGCTTGAGGTCATCCATATAGAATGAATGAGAAAGCTTCATTTCAGAGTTAAGTAGGTACCCTTTATCTGTATCAGCCAATAATTTGCTAAGTGGATTAAGCGCCAAACAAAACCATAGAGGACTAAGGGAGTCCCCTTGAAAAATACCTCTCTTTATAGATATGTATTCATTGGTACTCATTCCATTCAAAGTTGGTGTGCTGATTGAGACCCTCCAAATTTTCATCAGTCGTTCTAATAGATATATTATTGCCTGGTTTACTTTATAGATTTTCAACACTTCCAGAAGCCAATCATGGGGAACCGAATCGAAGGCTTTACGGTAGTCGATCCAAGACAATGTAATATTACGAGATTTTTTTGTAACTTGAGCAGCAATAAAAGAATCGATAATCAGAAGTTCTTTGCAACCTTTTGAACCTGCCTTAATACCTAACTGTTCCGCTGCCATAATACCCTTTTCCTCAATGTAATCTGTCAACTTATTCCTGATTACAGCCGTTAGTAATTTGTACACACCATTAAGACAAGTTATGGGTCTCAAATCCTGTGGCTCCAGCCTGTTTTTGCTTCCTTTCTTTATTAAGTGAGTCGTACCGGTACAGAACTTCGCTGGTAAGTCAATCTCTTCAGACAATAGTTTCTGATACCACACAGCTAGGTGGCTATGAACACTGCTAAAGGACTTTAGCCAGTAATTTTGTATTTTATCTGGACCAGAAGCTTTCCAGTTTTTCATTTGCTTGAGTGCCTTAGTCACATCTTCCACAGTGATACTGGTTGCTTCCATAGGTTGGAGATCTGATAAGCTATGGCGAATATTTTCCAACCAATTTGCTTCATTGTTAAAACATTTTTTACTTTCCCAAATACCTTTCCAATACTCTGATATTTCAATAGGATCTGGATAGACATCGTTATTATTTTCCTTTTTAGGTTTTAAAGATTTATAAAAATATTGTTCTTTTTTATTAAATATTGAATTTTGTCTCCTTCGATCATGAGCTTCTGTATACCTCCTAATTCTATTTGCTAACACTGCTAATTTCTGCTTGAGCGTTTCCATATAAATACCAACTTTTTTATTTAACTCACTTCTTACTACTCCTCCAATATTTAATACAATAATTTTATCAATTTTTTTCTTTAGTTTTAAAGAAGCATTTTCTGGGTTCCGAAGGTAATTAGTAATAATTCCGATTTTACACCGTATATTTTCGATCTTTTTTTTAATTCTTCTCTTCCAGGGAGGATCTTTGCATTCATTGGTTTTATTACAATTCACCTTATCTTTTATCAAACCTAGCTCCATCGAGACAGTTCGGGCCCCTACGTATATCCAATGACATATCTCTTCTAGAGTTATACCCATCGACATATGCTCAGCAAGTATCTCGTTGACGGTGTTGACAGCGGATAAAGTTCTTTTGGAATATGGTACCTTTGGTATAGAGGGTCTACTGTCCAAAGGTATTCCTTCATACATTATGTGTTCTCTTAATAGTATATTACGCATCTCTATAATGTGTGACGCTTTTTGGGTATTCACAGAAGTCGTTTCCAATTGCATAATCGCCGAGGATTCTGCCTCTTCTACTTGTTGTATTTCTATCTGTGAGTTTCGGGCAAGTATATTACCTGCTTCTGTTCTGATTGCATTAATTTCCGATTCGGATAAAAACTGGCGTTCTAATATTTGCTTGACCTGGTCAGCGAGTCTTTGAGATGATACAGCTATTTGCGGATATTTTTCATTCCAGTGACGATTGATTCTTTTGCGATATCCTGTTTTTTCTTTCTCTAAGTTTGTAGCCAATAAGTAAGCTCGGATAGCAGCAATATTCATATTGCGGTCCCACTTCATCCTTCGTTGCCTACCTATTTGGCCAATGATTCCTCTTCCTCGCGCTGGAGACTCAACGGTATCCAAGCACGGTTCAGAGTTTAATGATGAAAGTCCTATGGCAGCCGGTCTTACGGGAACATACGACACCGAGGCACCGCTCGCACCACCTGCAGATGTCGAAGGCTGAATATCCAATCCCTCCGAAACAGCCCTTACTTCGGATTCGTCCGAGGCTATTTGTTTCCTAGTTCGCATCATTTTGATGGGTAGATGCATTTTATACCTGCTGCCAGGTCATCCTAGGGGAGGTAGCCCTAGGGTGTGTACTGTCTGTGTCCTTAGTGTCAGTGTAAATGATTTAGTGGACGGTTGTGTGTGTATCTGTAGGTGGTGTACTGTACTCAAGAAACCGGGGGATCGTAAAACCCCTGCAACTGCACCTATCAGTTGCTCCTTGCGGGGATTATTATTATTATTATTATTATTATATATATATATATATATATATATATATATATATATATATATATATATATATGATATATTTTTATTTCAATTTTTCTCCCTTATTACTCAATAGTTATATTTTACATATACATACATATATATACATACACACACATATATATATATATATTCTCCCCTTGACATTTAAGGAGAAAGATAGTACTTCTTTTATTTATTTCTTATTTCAGCTTTCTCAATTTCTTCCCTCCTTCCTGTCATTCCTTTTCTCTGTTTTTAACTCTTTATTATATTATACATTGTCTGTACATCTTGATAGACTTTACAATATCTCAATTTTCTATCTAACTACTCCATTCTCAATGTTTTAATTTTACTATTTATTTTCTTTTCATTTCTTATATAACTTTATATTTCTTTTTTATGTTTTTACATTTTATTCTAAGATTCCCAATGTAACACTTTTGTCACCCCTTTTTGATTATGCCTACATCATCATTCCACACTATGTAACAGTTTTTATTATTTATCTCTTAGTTCTTAGTCATTATTCTAACAATTTCATTTTACTTTATATCTATCTATTTTATTTTTCTAATAATTTTTTTTTCATTTTTTATTATCTTTTTTACCATCATTACTTATGTTTCTCATACCTTGTTATATAGTTATTTTCTTAGCCCTGATGAAGGCCTGAACTTCAGGTCGAAACGTCGGCATATGTAAAAAATAAATATTATAATTTATGTTTTGCCTTCCTTTTTGACTGAGCACCCCAACTATTCTTCTCTTCATTATCCACGACAGTCAACCAATTACCAATTATTACAATAGTAGGAAGGAATAATTGGGTAGAGAAATCTGGGAGTAAGGTATAAAAGGTTTTAACTAGGTTTCGTATATTGCTATTATGTGGTAAAAATTATCAAGGAAATGTTCCTGAAATTCATTCTAGTGTGCAGTAAGGGATTGTGCATTGATGTGACAGGAATTCAGGATATTAGTCATGACTGGAGGGTTGGGAAGTAGGATTTTGGAAAAAAAAAAAATTATCAAGGATGGAGGATAGGATATAGAATTTTTTAAGCTATGAAAAAAATAAATTTTCAGTGTTTCGAAATAAATATTCAGTTAAAATTAATTTATAACATAATAAAATATAAACTTCTTCTTGGTCTAGATAAATTGATAAAAATTGGCAAGGAATCGAATAAAGTTCTAAATAATTTATACAAAAATAAAAGAAGCTAAAAATTAAAATAATAATATTTCTGATGAGTAGAAATTGATACAAAAAAAAAAAAACAAGAGAAGCTACATTTATAAAAAAATAAAGAAAGCTGGAAATGAAAAAAATATAATAAATATATTTCTAGCGAGAAAGTAAATTAATTGCAAGCTGAAGGTAACTCTTATACAAAGTTCAGCTGAAAACGTCCAGATCACTTATTTTTTCTATAATTACTACTGGACCTCCAAAGGTGTTTATTGGTGGGTGTCATGGCTTCACTCACGTAGACGCGGTGCGAGTCGTTCTCTCCCCAGCCTAGATGGCGTGTAGAGAAATCTCTCTTCGCTCTTCGTTACCGCACCAGCTCATCTCTCACCGCTTGTCTGACAAATCTGACTATAATTGGGCCTGGAGTCCCTTCTTGTTCGGGTCTTAGTCTCACGGCGTGATCGCGATCGTCCGGACTCAACTTGACGCCCATACCCGCTCCGACGCTAAGGAATCGTGCCAGTTACGGTTTCGCCGGCCTTCTCCATTGTTTTATTATAAATTACTTATATTACTTTTTATAAATTATAAATACTTGTTTTATTATAAATTTATGTATTTTCATTCCTGTATCTATAATTATTTATAATGTTTTTAATTGGCTAAAAATATCCTTATTAAGACATGTGAGGAATTATCAATTATTGACTACCCTGAAGGGTTGGATATGAAAGGGGAGGAAGTACTGGTAGATGGTTCCTCCGCTTTCTTATCCAGTATTAGATCGATCGTTCTTCGCCCTGGAGCATCTTCACATCTTCAGCCCCACTCTCCTCCCGCATCGTCGTCCTTCAACTTTTCCCGAAAGTATTATTTCTGTATTATGTCTTTTCCTTTGAAAATAATTCTTCAATAATTTCCTTCAACCAATCTCCTTGTTTTTTTTGCTTCCAATACATGTCCAAAGCGTACATTTCTTCATCTGATTTAGAGCATATAAATTTTGGCATTCACCAAGTTGCAAAATTTTAAGGTCAACACATTTGTACGTGTCTATGAATCTTTTAGAGAGCATAGTTTTGTGAATTATTGGAGAAAACAAATTATTATTGTTTGTAATTGGGAGAAAATTTCGAATCACGGAACAAGTAAAAAACATGAAATATAGTACAGCAGCGAGTTCTGCGCATGCGCTAGTATCTAATAACCCACCTGCTACATCGTCCCTCACAAGTATCTTAATTATCATTGAACTTGTGAACTGTTATGTTAAAAAATCAGTGTAATTAACAATTATATAGTTAATTCTTGAACAGAACCATAAACACGGTGAGTAACCGCTTGTTTATTAAGTTTGAACAATAGTGTAAACAACCATAGAATTAGATAGAGTGGTCATTCTTATCTGCAGTCCCCACACTTAGAGCCCGGCAGTCTCAGTACCTGCCGAGTTTTCTAAGTAGCTGGTTCATATCATTCGGCCCTCTATCGGTCTGAGTAATTTTCACGTAAAAAAAAAAAACTTTTTCAATAGTCGTTGACATGAAATGAGATATTATCATATGATAATGTCTAGTAAGAACAAAAGATCGAGAAGCTTAGGCAATAATAGCTCTTTCAATTTGCCAGTAAAGGAAAAGCCTAGGCGTTCTAACAGAAAAACACCACCATCTACACCAGACAGACCAAATGAATCACAATCTGGTACCTCAACAGAAATTATGACCACCGAAACAAACATTGAAACACCATTTTTTACTCCTAACCCATACCAACTACTATCTAATACTCCAGAAGAAACAATGGAAATACCATCAACTCCCAGAGAGCCAAAACCACCTCCAATATTTATAAAAAATATAAAAAATTTTCCGTTATTTTGCCAGCATTTAAATAAATTACTTGACAATGGTAAATACACATGTCAAAGTCGAATCAATGACACAAAGTTAATGCCAGATTCCCCTGAATCATATGGAAAAATAGTAAAATACTGGAGTGATACAAAGGCGGAATTCCATACATATCAGTTATTCCAAGAGAGAGCACTAAGAGTAGTGATAAGAAGCCTCCACCCATCAACTCCACCTGAACTGCAATCAAAGAAGAATTGACAGAACTGGGTTTCAGTGTCCGCCAAATTGTCAACGTATGTAAAGATAACAAAGAGCAACCAGGTACAAACAACAAAATAGCCCTACCACTTTTTTTTGAAGACCTAGAGCGCACCACTGGGGTTGATAACATCTATAAATTAAGACGCCTGTACTATACTAGTATAGTTGTCTAAAAACCATATGCAAAACGGGATATAGTCCAATGTCATAATTGTCAATCATATAGCCATACAAAAAGCTATTGCCACCGCTTACCGCGATGCGTGAAGTGCGGGCAACAACATAAGTCGGAAGATTGCAGTAAGTCATTATGCCATAAAGATCACCCTGCAAACTACAAAGGATGCCAGACATGTAAAATCTAAAAATCAAGATTACAGACAGCACCTAGACATGAAGAGACTTACAGGACTCCCAGACCACCAAGGCAACTCTCAAGATTTGCAAACAAAGAAGTCTCTTATGCACAAATGTTAGGAGAACTAGAACAGCATTCTCAACCTCAGGCCCTGCCGCAAACTCAGCCATTACCTCATGGTTCACCACCCGAACATAATAACACCCAAAAGTTCAGTCCTCACCAAATATCCTTCATTCCTCCCCTAACAATTCCAATGACCTTACCAGCCTCCTTACATCATTCCTCTCCGAAATCAAATCCCTCATCACCCCGCTCATCACCTTACTTACAAACGTCATAGCCAATCTTATTCCACCGCCAAGAATTCCTTGAATGTCCTCAATAAAACCCCTCTCCATTGTCCTTTGGAATGCGAATGGTGTTCGAAATTACATTAACGAACTAACCTTTTTTCTACAGGACAATAATATAGACATAGGCCTAATAACTGAGACCCGACTAACTAACAAAAGACAATCCAACATAACTGGCTACAAGATATATCGAACTGACCACCCTGATGGAACTGCACATGCTGGCACTGCTGTCATCATCCACGAATCCCTCTCCCATCATTTGTATCCCCTACCAGTTCACGATTTCCTACAAACCTCAGCAATAACTATCCAAACTTCACTTTTTCCTGTTACAGTTGTCGCAGCATACTCTCCACCTAAAAAACCAATACCTGAAACTAACTTAATTTCCTTTCTTAATTCCCTAGGACACCATTTCCTTATAGGTGCAGACCTTAATGCCAAACATCAGCAATGGGGAGCCAGAACCACGAATTCCCACGGGCGAACAGTGCTGTCTGCTCTTAATTCCCGTAATAGCAACATCCTTTCTCCTGATACTCCTACATACTGGCCAACAGATCCTATTGAATTTTTTCAATTTGAAATTTTTCAATTTCACGGCTCGATGACCTTTCCTCAGACCATAGTCCGTTAAACCTAACCCTTTCCGCATCGCCTATCTCCAAATTATCTCCTCCCTCATTCATCAGAGACCCAGTCAACTGGAACCTTTTGCGCCAAACAATAACAGATGAAATAGACCTCAGAGTACCCCTAAAAACCCCTCAAGACCTAGATAATTAAGTGAGTTCCTTCACCACCTTGTTCCAACAAGCAGTCTGGACTGCATCCTCACCACTCCCCTCCGAAAAATCCTTAAAAAAGAATACCTTGCCCCAAAACCTTACTGACCTTATTAAATCCAAGCGCCAATCTAGGACCCTCTGGCAAAGAACCAAGCATCCTGATGATCGGAAATTATATAATTACTATTCCAAACAGGTTAAAAAAGAACTGACGACCTTTAGATCCCAATCCTACAATTCCTACCTTTCTCCCCTCTCTACCGATGACAACTCCCTCTGGAAAGTGACCACAAAAATCCTTAAATACCAATCTATTTCCCACCCACTCCGACGAGATGATGGAACCTGGGCTTCGTCAGATGAGACTAGAGCTGAAGAATTTGCCAAACATCTATCCAAAACATTCACTCCCCACACCGAACTCCATCCCACCCACAATGCTGAAGTAAAAGAACTCCTCTCTTCTCCGATTCCCCTCTCTCCCTGCCTCCTAAAGCTGTCAACCCCTCTGAGGTCAAATTCCCCTGGACACGATCTCCTTACTTCCCAGATCCTTAGACAACTTCCCAAAAAAGCAATCATGTTCCTCACATACCTGTATAACTGTACCCTCCTCACAACTCACTTTCCTCTCATATGGAAACACTCCATTATTATCCTCTTCCCTAAACCAGGTAAACCTGTTAATAATACCTCATCCTATAGACCAATAAGCTTACTTCCGATCCTCTCGAAAATCTTTGAAAAAATCCTTCTCAAACGTATCCTACCCATTCTCGAAACCCACAATATCCCCTCCCATCAGTTTGGTTTCCGCTCAAGACATTCCACTGTTCAACAAGGCCTCCGCGTTGTTGACCATATATCCTCTGCGCTTGAAAACAAGCAATATTGCAATAGTGCCTTTCTGGACATAGCGCAAGCTTTCGACCGGGTGTGGCACTTACCCCAATCCTTGTATCTAGTCCTCAAATCCTACCTCTCAAATCGTTCCTTTCAGGTCCGCTGCGGCACTGAATTCTCCAATTATTATCCAGTTGAGGCTGGTGTTCCACAAGGCAGTGTCTTGGGCCCAGATCTCTACATCCTTTTCACAGCTGACATTCCAACCCATCCTAATACCCTTCTAGCAACATTTGCTGACGATACCGCCATCCTATCTTCCAAACCCAGACCCTGAAACAGCATCCCTAAACCTTCAAAGACAGATCCCTCTAATAGAGCAATGGTGCAACAATTGGGTTATCAAGATCAATGAATCCAAATGCAAGCATGTCACCTTTACCCTCCGACGCAGATCCTGTCCACATATCCTTTTCAACTCAGTACCTCTTCCCATCTCAGACACAGTTCGGTATCTTGGATTCCTTTTAGACAAAAGACTAACATGGAACCCACATACTAGACTTAAAAGACAAGAGCTTAACCGACGACTTGGCCAGTTATACAGTCTACTTAACAGAAAATCTAACCTCTCAATTGAAAACAAACTATTAATATACAAGACCATACTGAAACCATCTGGACCAACGGACTTAAACTGTGGGGGGAAACTAAATTATCGAACATCAAACGCATCCAATCCTTCCGGTCTAAAATCCTCCGTATAATAGTCAATGCTCCTTATTATGTTACGAACAAAACCTTACATCATGACCTTAACATCCCTTATGTCCTTGACGTTATTCCATCCCGGTTTTCAAATTTTCATCAGAACCTAACCTATCATCCTAATCCCTTAGCACAATCCTTATCTAGTTCCAGTCATCCCTACAATCCTCCTCGAAGGTTGAAGCGGCAGTGGTTTCGAGATCTTTTGTAAAGACGTTATTGGAGTCCTGGCAGTGGCCAGCTTCTCCACTCAAGTCATGAGCGTATGTGGCTTTAGTGCCCTCTCTCAGTCACCACTGGATTCACATCCTAGTGATGCGGCTGAGAGAGAAGCGCTGGGATCGCTTGGAGTCTTGCCTTGTCCTCCACACGTGGGGGAAAAGGCCCGACTCGGAGCTCCCTCGGCTGACTGTAAATATTGTAAATAAGTTTGAATGTGTTTTTATTTATTATTTTTTATTTTAGTTTTTATTTAATGTTATATCAGTTTGATTTATTCTGTTACTCCAAGTTTTATTTTATTTTATTTTGTTATTATCTTGTTGTTCTTTTATTGTATATATGGTATGATTGTACTTCATTCATCATAAATACTCAATGCCCTTAATTGAGGCAAAATGTATTTTTTTTCTCAATAAAAAAAAAAAAAGTGCAGCAGCAGGTGTAGTTATATACAGCGTGTCTCGTAAGTGAAGAAAAATATTTATAATCACCCTTATAAATATTTTATAGCAGACCTCACGAGCTACAAAAAAGTTTATGTAAACTATGGTCCAATTTTCCGCTGAAAATTGGGATATCTAGGTTTGTGTTTTTACTTTCGCTTACCTATATATGCAATATATAGTAAGAGTAACTATAGCGATCGTAAAAATTTTCCAATCTGAGTTTTCAACGGAAATACATGTTTTGAGGTCTCCTGAGTCCAATAATCAAGTCCCACAAAATTATGTGTGTGTGTGTATTTTTTTTTTTTAATTTCTGGGTAGGAGAAAAATCTTTCATAAGACGAAGTGCAACCAACAAAAGTCACACAACAGTATGAGATTCCTACTCACTAAAAAAACACCTCTCAATTCTTTTTTACCACCCCACGGAACTGCTGTCAAGCATTGCTTCAGGTGGTGGGGGAGGAGGGCATAAGGGCTATATGCCTACTTCTTCTTTGGACATCTTATTATAGCTAAGCCATTGCCTGGCCTATCTTTTTCTTGCTCCTGTGCTCTGAGCCTTCTGCCGATTTGCGCTACGTAGTCTGCTGCGGCACTCCAATTCTCCTGCCTAGTCATCATCAAAGCGACGAAGTTTTTCAGGAATGATTTTGTTACGGATGTTTTGTCATGTTTGGCAGAAGGACAATACTTTGCTTCTTCCATTTTCTTCGAAAGACACCTTCACTGAGACAGGATTTATACACATCTAAGAAGAGTTATGGCCTAGACCTAATAGCCATTTTCAAGGCTAGATTTGGGACATTAGGGCCCGAGAGCTTTGTAATTCGCTATTTCCCAGCAAGATAAGTCTAGTTCTTCCTCAGTGATTTCCGGCACTGATTCCAGATCCGGTAACGTTATCTTATTAATGAGCACTTTCGAGTGTCTTAGAAATAGCACTGCCACTATTTTCCTAACAATTCTGGAGAGGTTGGGGGTGACAAGTTTGGATTTTTCAGTTTGGCCATGATTGTTTTATAGGGCCTTCCCAACTTGTTTTCGTTTATCTCCTCACACAGCTTCATCCAGCAGTTACGTCTGCTTTCTTTTATTGCCTTGACTAGGTTCCTCTAAACTTGTTTATGGTCTCCCTTCTGAGATTCGTATAGTAAGCGACCTCTCGCTCGCTGGACTAATCTTCTGGTACGAAGACAGGCTCGTCGGAGAACAGCTAGCTCCTCGGTCCACCAATATACTGCCATGTGTATTGCCAAGTGTATGCGATTTCGCCTGGATATCCTGGTCATTGATCCATCGCAGGAATCAGTAACGAACTTCATCAGTTTTGTTAATCTTTCTTCTACTGTTCCCAGTAATTCGATTATTTTCTTCATCATAATAATAAAGAAATCTGTGTTGAAGGATCGATGGTTCCAGCCTGGTGCTGGCTGCGTTTTAATCTTTTTAAAACCTGTTAAAAAGACATTCGCCTCTCCTACTGGTATATCTACTACTCCATGCAGTAGCCCATGCGTTGAAGTCTCCTGCGATGATAACGGGATACCGACATCTCAGTTCCTGCTCAATGCCATCGACTAGAGTCTCAAATTCATCTTGTGGCGCACTAGGGGATGTGTAAACAATACAGATGAAAATTTTGTTCACATTGATCCATACAAATCCTTTCATTTCAATCGGTTGGTTTCATCGGTTGGTTTCATTCCAATCCACTAAATTGGTCTACTAAGGTCCTTCATCCAGAGTACGTTGACGTCTCTATACTTCTCGCATAGTAAAGCAAAGTCGAAGTCCTTCCTCACTGATAGTTTGCCAACAGAGGTCCTGGGCAACTTTGCAGTGGTTGAGGTTAAGCTGTGAAAACCTTATTTTCGGCGCTTAGTAACTGCTTCAACTGGTCACTGGTAGACGTTGCGATTCGGCAGCACACTCTTTTACTGGATGACTTGCTCCGTCACATCGCAAACAGAGTTTTGTTCTGTCGGGTCCCTTGTAATATTTTGGCCGAGTGGCCGTAGTCAAAGCATCTAAAGCATATCTGGAGAGAAAATTTTTCCATTACCCGGCTGCTATATCCAATATACAGACAACTTGGATGTTCCCCTTTTTTATAGATTTCCTTGCTAGTTCCGTAGGCAATACCAAAGTTATAAATATCAAAGTTTTCTGCACCTTCAATTTGATTTTGAAGAGCTTTGGGCATTTCTTCAGCTACAGTCAGTTCATTGATACCCTTCAATTCAAGAGCAACAGAATATCTTTTGCACGCGACTTCCCTTTTGTCAGCCATTTTTTCTGCTATCGCAGTATAAATATGTTCCGTCTATTCTTGTGCTTTTCTATCAAACACTAGAAGGAGAATAACCTTGGTACACTTTTGTATTGTTTGCACGTTATCGCTTATGTGTTGGAGATCAGGATCGCTTTTTATTGTGCGCAGGATATCCGTGTACGTCGAGCTCTTCTTCGTTGTGTTGTGACTTCAAAGCATCTGGGCGAGCAGGTCTTATTAGGATTTTCTGGTTTTTAGTAGCCTTCTTTTTCCTTTTCTTCTTAGTCTTTACCGTTTGCCATTTTGCCAACCAAATGCTAACAATCATTTTCGGTTACCTAGAAAAACTTATAGCTTCGCCCTTTCCATCTTTCTATGGTCCAACTTCCGAACAAAATAAAGGAAATAAAAATTAATTTCTTTATTAGTGATATATGAGTTTTACTAAACAACCCATCAACTATTCATTGTATGTAGTTAAGATTAGGTATATATTATTTTAGTTTATAAAACAGGTATTAATATGACTCATTACCGGGGAAGTATATACAATTTAAATTACCTCTAAGAAGGAGTAAATATACAAAACAAAGTGTTAAATTGCAAACGTTAGATAAAAAATTCAAGATATTCAGTCAAGTATTTTTGAATTAAGTTTTATTATTATGATTATATCATTTATCCATTAGAGGCCTTCTTAAACGACCTCCGTATAGAATAAAAGAAGTTTTTTTTTTTTTTTTATTGGTGATATTTACAACTGTATTACAAGTAAAAATACATTCAGTAAATGTGAACAAAGGAATAAAATAGCATGACATCACATGTTGAGAAACTACCCATTGGTAGCACTCTAAAAATGTATTTACAAAAGGAGATCTCGAGGCCATCTTCTTTTCAGACGCCTCTGAGGGTTGTCAGGGATCGAAGAGGAAGCAAGGTTAGAAACGAGAGGGTTTGGATGGTTCTGAAGTTTGTTATGGAAGGATAGGTATGTGGATTGGGCCAAGTCAGAAACATAAGGAACATTAAGGTCGTTATGGATGATTTTGTTTGTGACAAAGTAAGGAGCAGTGAGGATTTTACGAAGGATTTTGGATTGTAAGGATTGAATACGAGAGGAATTCGATGGCTTAGTGGAGCCCCAGAGCTCAACTCCGTAAGTCCAAATAGGTCTTATTGTAGTCATGTATATGAGTCTTTTGTAATTGACTGGGAGGTTAGAGCGTTTATCTAGTAAGTGCTGGAGTAGTCGGAAACGTCGAGCTGTTTCTTGTCGTTTCAGTCTGGTATGAGGATTCCAAGTTAGACGTTTGTCTAAGTGGAGTCCAAGGTATCGAATTTGTTCAACAGGAATAAGTGGGGTATTATTAAAGGATACTGTAGGACAAGAGGACATAGGTTTACGACGAAGGGTAAAGGTGATTTGATGGGATTTATTGGAATTTATTTTTATTCTCCAGTTTTGACACCATTCTTCAAGGTTTGTGATGTGTGATTGAAGGGTTTGGGATGCAGTTGTTGGGTCGTTATTAACTGATAGGACACATGTATCATCGGCGTACGTGGTAATGACTGTGTTAGGATGGGTTGGGATATCAGCTGTATAAACTGTGTAAAGGATAGGACCTAGGATACTACCTTGAGGAACACCAGCGGACTGGGAAAAAAGGGATGAATAGGCATTATTATGATTTACTTTGAAGGATCTATCAGTAAGATAGGAACGGATAATGAGGAAGTATGTAGGGTGTAAGAATTTACGGAGTTTGTAAAGCAGTCCTGGGTGCCAGACTCGATCAAAAGCCTGTTCTACATCGAGAAAGACTCCCGTGCAGTACATTCTGCGCTCCAATGCAGAGGAGACAACATCCACCACACGATGGCATTGCTGGATAGTGGAATGGGATCTGCGGAATCCAAATTGATGATCTGGGATAATGTGATTAGAATCTAGGATGGGGTACAGGCGTTTTAGGATGAGCTTTTCCAGGATTTTGCCTAGGATGGGTAAAAGGGAGATAGGGCGATAAGAGGATGGGTGTTCTGGCGGCTTCGTGGGTTTAGGTATCCTTTTGACAATGGATAGTTTCCAAGGGTCAGGGAAATATGTGGTTCGAAGTACAGCGTTATATATATAGGTGAGGAATAGAATGGCTTTCCGAGGAAGGAGTTTTAGGATCTGGGATGTAATTAGGTCGTGTCCAGGAGCTTTTCGGGAAGGTAACCTTTGAATGATGTCGGATATTTCTGAAGGATGAAAGGCTTTAGGTGGAAGAGATATTTGGAGTGGGATATCCAGTTCTACTTCAATACATTCAAGGTGATTTGGGTTAAGAATATCGGGGTGTGGATTAAAGGTTTTAAAGATGTGACGAGCAAAGATTTGTGATTTTTCTTCATCGGATTTGGACCAGGTTTGAGCTTCAGTAAGAAGCGGATGATTACAGTCTTTAAATTTCAGGAGCCTTTTAGTGGTTGTCCATAGTGATTTGTCGGTAGGTGTAAGTTTTTCAGTAAAATTTAGTAAATTTTGAATTTTTTAATTTCAGATTTTAGTTTGTTAGTCAGTTGGGTATAATGAGTTTTATCTGTTGGATATCTGGTTCTATGCCACTTCGATCTTGCTCTGCGTTTTTCCTTCAATAAGATACGAATATGCTGTGGCAAGTCAGTCTTTTGTGAATTGTTAAACTTATTGATAAAAGTATTATTATTTATACTGTCTGTTATTGACGCTGTCAGTTTTTCAATGGCACCATTAATGTCGTCTTTTGTCTTTAGCGGAATTTTTAAGTCTAGTTTGTTTTCCAAATCATCACGAAATTCGTCCCAGTTTACTCGTCCTGTAATCAATTTAGGAGTTGATGGTTTAGGAGCATAGCTCGAATGTAGTGAAAGCAGAACTGGACTATGGTCTGAAGAAAGGTCATCAAGGGATTTGATTATGGTTTGTGAGGAGGAGATCTGGGAAGTTATAAATATATCTAGGATATCGGGACGTTTTTTGAGGGATGTTGGCCAATAAGTAGGACTCATGGGCGAAAGGATTGAATAATTGTTGGAAGTTGAAACACGTGATAGGATGTTACCGCGGGGGTTGGATGTTCGACAACCCCATCGTTGGTGTTTAGCATTGTAGTCTCCTCCAGCAATAAAGCGCGATCCGAGGGATTGGAATAAGGTATCAAGGAGGTTATAGGAGAGGGAATTGCCAGGAGGACAGTATACAGCTGAGAATGTGAGATGGAAAGGGCGAGTTGAAAGGACTACAGAAGTTGATTGAATGTCATCAGTTGGAGTTGAAGGAATAAGAGAATGGGGTAATAATTTATGTATAAGGATGCAAGAACCGGTATGGGAGGTATTATCTGGGTGATCAGTTCTATAAGTGAAGTAGTCACGTATGTAGAAATGTATTCGTTTAGTGAAGTGAGTTTCAGTCAGTAAAGCAATGTCAATGTTATTATTATGAAGAAATAAGTCAAGTTCGTCACGGTGGTTATTTAGTCCGTTAGCATTCCATAAAAGGATAGTTAGGGGCTTTGTGCTCATCGTGGGAAATTGAATGGAATTTCGGTCAGGATTCTGGTGAGAAGAGTGATAAGTGGTTTTATGGTATTTTGGAGGTCCAATAGGAAGGATGAAAGAATGGAGGTTATATCAGATGGATGTTGATTGTGAATTGGATTGAGGATAGGTTCTTGAGGTGGATTAGGAATATTAGCTGAGGGCGGGATCCGTCGTTGTGCACGAGGTGGGTCTAGATTGGAAGGTACCTGTGCTGCACTTCTTTTCTGGGCGTTAGGATGGGACTGTTGAGGATGCTGCGGCGGTAATTTGACTCGTAAGGGTATA
The DNA here is from genome assembly GCA_928085145.1 of Nezara viridula. Lineage (NCBI taxonomy): Eukaryota > Metazoa > Arthropoda > Insecta > Hemiptera > Pentatomidae > Nezara > Nezara viridula. The sequence continues at coordinate 16,227,619 of OV725078.1, read as the reverse complement.
TGATGAGGGAGAGTTTGCTGACGTGGAGGATGAGATTGGGGATTGTGAGGTTGAGGTTTGCATTGGGAGATTTGAGGCGCCTGAATTCGAGGCTGCTGCTTCTTCGTAGTGATTGGTGTTTTTCTGCTGAGGTTGAAGTCCTGCTGAGGTTGATCAATTTCTTTTGAAGTAGACGCTGTGTATTTTGAGTAGTCGTTTTTGGCAATTCTGGAAAATCTGATGGATTATCAATTTCAGGTAGTTGGGTAAAACTTTCTTGGGTCAGTTTTACGCTTTTCGAGGCTATGATCTGAGTTCTCTGCTTATAAAAATGTTTATAAACTTTGCATCCTTTGTAGCTTGCTGGATGTTCTTCACCACAAAGGGCACATTTCGCAGGCAGGTCTCGAGGTCTCTGACAAGTGTCTGATGCGTGTGGGCCGGCACATTTCACGCACCTGGCCTGGTGATGGCAATAAGTCTTTGTATGCCCCAAGTCTTGGCACTTAGTGCATTGCACTATTATAGGCTTTTGTCTAGGCTCTTCAAATTTAATGGTGGAATATATAAGCCCCTTCACTTGAAAAATTTCGATGTTATTGCTGGCTGGCTCTAAATCGACGAAAAATAGTGGTAAAGGATATTTTTCCGTTGGGTGTAGTACGCATGATATGTGCCTAACATTGTGACCTATTTCTTCTAGGCCACTTTTGATGAAAGATATTGGGTTGCTTGAGTGTAGTCCTCTCAACACCACTCGGTATGGCTTTTCTTGTCTTAATTGGTAACAATGGAAATCATAGTTTTTGGACGTAAAATAATTTATAAGTGTTTTGTAATTTTCTCGAGGGTTTGTGTTTATTTTGATATCATTAACTCTGGAGAAACAGCGGAAATCGGTCTGTCCAATCAGACCGGCAATAAAAGAAGTTAAATTAAAAAATAATAATAATAAATTTTAAAAAAATATTATTTTTTTGGACAATTACATTATTGAATCAATATTCGTTCGTTAATACAATCAATATAATGTACCATAAACGTTATTATAGCGCTATAACTAAACCATTTATGAGTACTGAATGGAATGGTAGTGGCCTGTAGGCACCTATACTAGTACCCCTTTTCTGCCGCTGAAGTGCATTTGCTACGAAAGTGCTTAAAATATTTCAGACAGAGAAAAATATTCTCTGGATATTTTATTTCAGCACGTTTTTCGTAATTGTTGGCCGTTTTATTACATACGATGCTTGATTTTAAACTTGTAAATTTTTTTGTTAACAAATTTGACTATCAAGAAGGCAGTGGATCAGCTGATGGTTGTGCTCTCAACTGGTCTCTCAGTATTTGCCTATTTTTAAGTGGAATCTCTCTGATTTTTTCATTGAATACATTTCACGTGTACACCAGAGCAGTTGATATTGCTGTGTGATATATTTTTATTTATCTTTTTATAATTTTTTTTCCCTTTTTTTATTTCTTTCTTTCTTCTCCTATGGTATGCGGTATACTCACCAAGTGATGTCCAATAAGGTGCCCAAGAGGACTCGGTCGGATGGAGTTAGCTCACCAGCCAAACAAAGGACTCGTCGCTGCCTACGAGAAACATCTCCAACAACATAAGTGAACACTTCAGAACCAGAACCACAGCCAATACCAGGAACTTCTTCTCAAGAAATGATCGAAGAATCCCCTTTCTTTACTCCAAACCCCTACCAAGTGCTTCAAAATGACCGAGAAGTAATGGAGTCTGCAGCAATACCCACAGAACCAAGGCCTCCTCCGATATTTGTGAAAAATATAAAAAATTTCCAGTTGTTCTGCACCCAACTAAATAAAATCTGTTCTGGCAGTTATTCATGTCTTAACAGGACCAACGATACAAAAATAACACCAGATACTGCTAAAACCTACCGAATAATAGTGAAGTACCTCTCAGAAACGAATGCAAATTTTCATACGTACCAGCTTGGGCAGGAGAGATCGTTACGAGTAGTAATAAGAAATTTACTCTCCTCAACCCCAACTGAGGTGATAAAAGATGAACTAGCAGCGCTTGGTTTCAAAGTACGTCAGGTAACCAACGTTATGAAGGAGAATGAGGAGCAGCCTGGAGTAAAAAATAAAGTTCCACTACCTTTATTTTTCGTGGATCTGGAGCCATCACCCGGTATTGAGAAAATATACCATATAAAAAGATTATATTACACAATGGTGAAAGTAGAGAAACCATACCCCAAGAGAGAAATCGTGCAGTGCCATAATTGTCAGGCGTATGGCCACACGAAGACTTATTGTCACCATCTGCCGCGTTGCGTGAAATGCGGTGAACAGGACAAATCTGTAGAGTGCACCAAACCTATTCTAGATCCTGCAGTGTGTGCACTATGCTTGGAAGGACAACCGGCCAACTACAAAGGATGCCAAATTTACAAGAATCTCAAATCCAGACACCAGAAAAACCGGATTCAAGATGAAGCAGGAAGACCAAGAAGAGAGAGAGAACCTTCTAGAATAGTAAACAATAATGTATCATTTTCCCAGCTACTTAGAGGTAAGTGCTCAACCGATAATTGTCAAGCCCTGCTGCAACAACAACCTCAACCCTAACCTTAAAATCCTATTGATCCAAATAAACCTAACCATCAACAACAAATTCATCATATCCCTCCTCCTTCTAATGCAACAGATCTCACCAGTTTGCTGGCATCATTCCTTACCGATTTTAAATCCTTAGTTACTCCACTCATATCACTCCTCACAAATCTCGTATCTCACCTCATCCCTCCTTTAAAAAATCCTTAATGACTCACATCCCAAAACCAATATCTATTCTCCTTTGGAATGCGAATGGTGTTAGAAATCACATTGACGAACTAACAGCTTTGTTACTGGACAAGAACATCGACGTAGCACTAATTACGGAAACACGACTGACCAGAAAACAGCATTTAAAAATACCTCAATACATAACATACCGTACTGACCATCCTGACGGTAAAGCACACGCCGGTACTGCTGTTATTGTACACCACTCTCTTTCTCATCACCAGCTCCCATTGCCGACACAAGATTTCCTACAATCCACCGCTATCGTAATCAAAACCTTCTCCTTTCCCGTCACCATAGCATCAGCATATTGCCCTCCTAACAGATCCATATCCAATATCCAGTTCAGTTCTCTTCTCAACTCCTTAGGACATCATTTCATCCTGGGTGGAGATTTAAACGCCAAACATCACAATGGGATTCTAGAGCCACGAACTCTCGTGGCAGAACATTGTTATATGCACTCAATTCCCAACATTTCAGTATCCTTCCTCCTAACTCACCTACCTACTGGCCCACAGACCCTAACCGCAATCCCGATATCCTTGATTATTTATCCACAGTGGCTTAGGTTCCCTCAACCATTCCCTTACTCCTCTTGCCGAACTATCCTCAGATCATAGTCCATTATTATTCCAATTATCTCTAGCTCCTATTCCTAAGTCTTCTCCGCCGTCCTTCATCAGAGGCTCAGTTAACTGGAAACTCTTTCACCAAATCCTTTCCGATAAAATTGACCTCAGAATAACCCTGAAAACCCCAGATGACCTTGACAATACCGTACACTTTTTTACCACCACTATCCAACAAGCAATCTGGACTGTTTCCTCTCCAAACCACTCCTCAAGAAATCCTAAGAAAAATAAGTTACCTCGACACCTCATAGACCTAATACATACCAAACGCCGTGCTAGATTATTATGGCAACGTACTAGACACCCCACCCATCGTCAATCCTATAATTATTTTTGCAAAAAATTAAAGATAGAATTGGCCACCTTCAGATCCCAATCCATCAACTCCTACCTTACTTCCCTCTCTTCTCATGACAATTCCCTATGGAAGACCACTAAACATATCCTAAAACCCCATCATATATCACATCCTCTCCGTCGAAATGATGGCTCTTGGGCAGCGTCTTAGGAAGATAGAGCCGAAGAATTCGCCAAACACCTTTTCCTTACATTCACCTCTCATCCAGAATCCATTCCACCCACACGTCAGCAGTAGAGGAATTCCTTAATTCACCCATCCCACTCTCCTTACCGCCTAAAGCAGTTAATCCTTCTGAGGTCAAATTCCTCTTACAAAAACTACCTACCCGCCAATCACCTGGATACGACGTCCTTACCTCTCAGATGCTTAGACACTCCCTCCTAAAGCTGTCATATTCCTTACATACATATACAATAGCATCCTACGAACCATCCACTTTCCTCTTTTGTGGAAACATTCCACTATTATCCTGTTTCCGAAACCAGGCAAACCTCCCAACACCTCAACTTCCTACAGACCAATTAGCCTACTTCCGATTCTCTCAAAAACCTTTGAAAAGATCCTCCTGAAACGCATCCTACCCTTTATAGAATCCCAAAATCTTCCTTCCCATCAGTTAGGATTTCGATCACAACACTCTACAGTCCAACAAGGACTCAGAGTCGTTGATCATATTTCCGCAGCATTGGAAAGCAAGCAATATTGCTCGGGTGCATTTCTGGACATAGCTCAAGTTTTCGACCGGGTATGGCACGCTAGGCTTCTTTCCAAGCTGAAAACCCATCTTCCTCAGTCCTTATACCTTGTTCTCCGTTCCTACCTCTCAGACCGTACCTTCCGAGTTCGTTGCGGTACTGAATTTTCGCATTGCTATCCAATTGAGGCAGGTGTTCCTCATGGTAGCGTATTGGGTCCCGTCCTTTACATCCTTTTTACCGCCGATATCCCTGTCCATCCCGATACCTTCCTGGCAACTTTTGCTGATGACATCGCCATTCTATCATCCGACTCAGATCCTGATATAGCATCCTCAAACCTCCAAAGACGCCTCTCCCTTATTGAGCACTGGTGTAATAAATGGCGTATTAAAGTAAACGAATCCAAATGCCAACATATCACCTTCATGCTCCGACGCAGTTCCTGTCCACCAGTACACTTTAATTCCATCCAGCTTCTTTTCTCAGACACAGTCCGGTACCTTGGCTTTCTCTTAGACAGAGGACTAACGTGGAACCCTCATACTAGAGTTAAAAGACAGGAACTAAACCAACGATATGGCCAACTATACCGGCTGTTTATGGAACACATCAAAATTCATATTTAAAGCCTTGGAAGGGATTGGCATAGTAAATTAAACACCGGCTACTAAACAGGAAATCTAAACTTTCCATTGAAAACAAGTTACTGATCTACAAGACAATATTGAAACCTATCTGGACTTACGGACTTGAACTGTGGGGAACAGCAAAATTTTCTAACATCAAACGCATCCAATCCTTCCAATCCAAAGTCCTTCGAACAATAGTCGATGCTCCTTTCTATGTAGCCAACAAAACCCTACACCATGACCTTAATATCCCATTTGTCCTAGACCTTATCCCATCAAAATTCTCCAAATTCCACCAGAACCTTACCCATCATCCAAATCCCTTTGCACCATCCATCCATATAATCCTCCAAGGAGGTTAAAACGGCAGTGGCCCCGCGATCTTTTATAGTTTGTGAATATTGGAGTTCTGGCAATGGCCAGATTCTCCACCCACGACATGAGTGTATGTGGCTTAAGCACTCTTGCTCAATCTCCACTGGGTTTAGCCCCAGTGACGCAGTTGAGAGAGAAGTGCTGGGATCTCCTGGAGCCATGCTTTTCCCTCCACACTTGGAGGGACAAGTCTGGTTTGGAGTTCTCTCACCAGTTTGTAAATATTGTATATAGGTATGTATGTGTTCTTATTCATTTATTTTTAGGTTATTTTATACTTATTTATTGTATATATATTATTTTTCTGTATAATTTATTTTATTTACTGTACATAGAGTGTGAATGTGATCTGTGAACACTATTATAAATGTCCTTAAGACAGATTGTAATATTTTTCAATAAATAAGATTAAAAAAAAAAAAGTCTGACTTTACTGGTGTTTTTTATTGCCTAAGCCAATTATTTTTTAAGTTTTATTATTGTCTGACAATTTAACTTAAATAAAAGACCTACTATGACGAAATTAAGCTAAATGTTGATTCTCAGTGTTATAAAAACTAACTAAAGTCAAAGTAGCCAGTCGGCCATGTCTGAACGCCATTTTGGGGCAGTGCGTTCACTTTTTTTTGGGGGGAATTGGCTTTTTTTTAAATTCATAATTACAAGGAACACAACGATATGTGCAATTTATAGGGATGTGGGTGAGAGGGGGGGGGGATGCACGGTAGGGAGGGTCTGGCCCACCGTGTATGGGTACTGGGAATCGGACACCCTGCACCGTAAGGTTTGTCAGTTTAATGTGACTACCCATGTTCCTTTCTCTAGTCCTGCGAGAGGTATTTTATTTCCCTCGTTCCCTCTATTTCCCCCTATCCGCCAACTGGGGACGCGCTACATATGGCTTTCAGACTCCCACTGTGGTGTGTGTGTGTGTGTGTCATAGGCGCAGACTATGGGGGGAGGGTGGCGATTGTCCCCCAACAGTAAAAATGTTGAGAGGCTAGAATATCGTTTCGTCCTCTCAATAGTTTGAGATTAAAACCAATAATAAATAAGCTAAATTAATGAATAAAATGTGTAAACTAAAACAGATTAAGAAAAGTCGATTAGCTATCTAAGCTAGATCCTAGTAGTAGGCATGTGACTATTTCATTGCTACCTTAATGTTACTTTTATTTAAATTGACATTTATATTAAAAAATAATAATATATATAGGGTTCCGCGTAAGTAGAGTGAAATATTTAAATAGGTAATAGTAGACTTGTAGAGCTGTCAAAAACTTTATATAAAAACCGTCCAATATTCGACAGAACAACATGAAATTTAAGTTTTGTGACAAGATATCAAAATACCTAATTTTTTTTTAAACACAACTAGAGGTGAATTTCAACTTATTTTGTAATAAACCCACAACATAATTAATATGGACTTAAAGCATATTCAATAAGATAGTTTTTAAAAGTGGGTTGTCGATTTGGTTGTGTAGTTGGATGGTGACAAACAAAGCACTCATTTAATCTACTGTAAAATGGTGACAAAAATCGCTAATAATTCATGATTTTTAATTAATTCGCTCAAAATTCCTCTTCAAATGGTTTTAACAAAGACAAACTCTACTTTCGTTTGAAGTAAATTTTGTCTAGTTTACATTGAACCAATTTTTTAATTAATTATATTTAATTGTGTTTTAGATATCACTTCCTATTCATCAAACACCTTGATTTACTAAAGAAAACACAAAAGTTGAATTTCCTACTATTCTGCCAAAAATCGGACCATTGTTTCTATGATTTTTTTTATATCTCTTGAGGCCTACCTGTCTAAATATTTCCTTCTACTTACGGAAAAACCTGGATATCAACATATACTAGGATTTTATGTTTCAATCACCTCTCAATTTTCATGTATTCACATTCTCCGCGGCGAACAAATACAACTGTGAAGAACATTGTACTTTTATTTGAGGTTGTACAGGATAATAAATCAAAAACATTTTTACATCATTCATTTTTAGCTGTATTAAACTAGGTTAAGTTCTGCTTAAAAAAAAATCATACATTAGTTGCGATTTTTTTAATCATCCTCAAACTATTATAGATACCCCACTTTTAAAAAACTTTCCCGTTTAATTAGCTTTAATTTCATTTTAATTAAATTGAGGTTTAATTGGAAAAGAAATGAGATTCACCTCATGTTTTATAAACTATGACATGGTTTTATCTCCTGTCACCTAAACATACCCGTGTTTTCAGGAACAATCACTACAATAAATTGTTGCAAAGTTTTAATTTTTTTTTTTAGTTACTTGGTATGTATCATAATAAGAACAATATCATACATATACTTTTTATAAATGATATAAAATGGTAAAAATAATAAATTTTTGAAAGACGAACTTTACTTTTATTGGAAGGAAACTTTCTGAAGTTCAGAGTGTGAAGGTAATGTTAGTTACTTAAGCGACAGCCAGTATAAATAAATCAAGAAATAAAGCTTAGCGAAGAGCGGGCTACTATCTACACTTCATAAAGCAGTATTTTCAAAGCGAGAATAAAATATTTTCGTTCATAAACAAAAAATCAGACACATATCGGTTCTTGAAAATTTTAAGGTAAAAATCTCTTTTAATAATAATGAACCTTCTATCACGGAATGCTTTTAAGAATTTCAAATTATTTTAAAACTCTTAAATATAAATAAATTAATATACAAATATAAAAAAAAATTGTATCAGAAATTAAAATGGTTGAGAACATGCAATATGAAAATATTCATTGTGAAATTAATTACAGTTCTTCCTCTCTTTCCAACCAAATTGCCGGAGATCTGCAAGCTATTTTATAATGTAAAATTTAATTTTTGATAATCACAGCAGCTTAAATGTCAAGAATCTATAATACTAATGTTATTTTAATATTTTATTTACTTTTGGATCTGGCCCAATCCAGATACCTATCCTTCCATAATAAACTTCAGAATCATCCCAACCCTCTCGTTTCTAACCTTGCTTCCTCTTCAATTCCTGATAACCCTCAGAGGCGTCTGAAAAGAAGATGGCTCCGTGATCTCCTAATGTAGTCATATCATTAGAGTGCTACCATTGGGTAGTTACTCAGCAAGTGTATTCATGTCATTATATTTATTATGTCGAAATTTACTTGATGTATTTATGTAATGCAGTTGTAAATGTCATTAAGAAATAAGAATAAAATAAAATAAAAATTTACTTTTGGCCGTTGAATTCTTCATTCACTTACTGTCTGAAATTGAGCTTCATGGTTTTGCCCACTTCTTCTTTCTCCCCATACTTCCTCCACCAGGGTGTTCTGTTAAGTTTAGCAACTCATATTTTCTTTCTTTATGATTTCTGAAGAGAGTACCTGACTGTGTGCACACTTCACCAGAGAGAGAGAGAGAGAGAGAGAGAGAGAGAGAGAGAGAGAGAGAGAGAGAGAGAGAGAGAGAGAGAGAGAGAGAGAGAGAGAGAGAGAGAGAGAGAGAGAGAGAGATGTTATCCGATCATCTTTAAGTACTCGCGGTTTGAACAGATAAGACAATAATTAACTATTGCAAAGATTTAATCTATTTTGAATATTTAATAGTTGACCATTGTGTATCTTAGAGGAAGGAGATGGTCCGGGTGGCGGTCATTAGTAGATTAAAATAGTGGAAAAAATATTTTATTTCAGCGTTGGCTTTGATACATTTGCTCATTACATCTTATTTACATTATTTCAATTGTTATTCTCTTAAACGTAGTCAGTAGGTTTTGATAGATTTCACAGTATCTTAATTTTTCTATTTACATCTATTATTTTCTTTATATAACTTCATATTCCTTTCCTCTGTTTCACATTTTATTATATGATTATCTCAGTCATTTATTTTATGTCTAAACTTACGTTTTTCATCTTATACATTCCATTAAATTTCGTTGTTGTTAATTCATTTCCTACGGTATCTTATTTCATTCGTCCCTACTTTGTTGCCGTTATTATTTATTTCATAGTTATCTGTTACTGTTATTAATTTATTCATAATTTCCTAACTTTCTTACCATTATGTTATATATCCTAACTTTGCTTCCGCTACTTTATACCCTTAACTTTGTTATCCTTATTTTATATTTCATTTACGTTTATTCTATCTACTTTATTTTACTATAAATTTATTCAAACTACTTTATTTTACTTTTAGTTTATTCTAACTACATTTTTTAAACTCTACCTCTCCCTGACATATTATTATTTTTTTTTAATGTTAATAGTGTTTCATTCCTATTGTTATCTGTTTTTCCTTAGCCCTGACGAAGGTCTGAACTTTAGGACGAAACGTGGGCAAAAATAAATATACTTATTTTTTTTTTACTGATCAGATCAACTAATCTTCTCTTCAATTATTCATTACTGTCAACCATTAATCCACAATTAACATATATTTCGTTTGAAATTATGTTAAATGTTTTTTGTTTTTATCGGCTCCTAGGGCTCAATGGAAAGAACGCCGGGACATGTGTTCAATATTTTTCGATCCAGTATCACAAAAAAAAAAAGAAAAAAAAAAAATGGGTTGGAATCAGAGAGCCACAGACTGTACCCTCTTCTCAATGGTCAGTTCAATCAGTAGGAACAAACTGCGACAGGGGTACAAGTAAAGCCTTCATATCTCACAGTAGTAAAAACTTAAACAAGTCGGCATTTTGTTCTTCCAGTGAAAATATTTGTATTTTCTTCATATGAACTTTGACATAAAAGTTTGTAAAGAAGATTTAAGTACCTAATGGGGCAAAAAAAGGAAACAATGTTTTTAGGTATATTCCAAACTAATGAAAATACAAAGTATTTTTTTTATGCCGTCCCATAGAAAATTTAATTCTTAGATCAAAATATTCAACTACTTTTTTGCGTAAACCCCTTCTGAAGAAAGCTATAATGGAAAATAACAACAAAAAAACCCCTGCAAATTTACGGTTTAAAATTGTAACATCTTTTAAGGGGGAGGGAGGGGTCATAGAATGTGGCTTTTGTTGTGCAAGGAACAATAAAAAAAAACCATCTAATTTGGTTAGGTTCAAGTGGCATCCGGCTGAGATATCGACATTCAAAGTTTTGCATTTATGGTGAGTAATAAATCTTCCACATAAAAGCGCCAATAATCTATATATTTGATTGATTAATTTAATTTGTATACATTCTTATGTTTATGTACACAACTTTTAGTTCAATATTTGCATTTATTACACAACATAACTTTTAAATATTTCACCTAAAAGCATCAATAATGTTTGTACTTAATTATATTCAACGATTTAGAGTTATTAAAGTTTAAAGCCCCAAGCTATTTAAATTCAACTTTGGAACCTGATCATTACACCCATGGATTAGAATATTTGAAAGTTTATCCACGTAGCTTATAATTTGCCCCTTAAAAAATGGTCAGTCTTAACTGGTGAACATAAATGTATCAAAAAAGAAATTCAAGAGAATTTTAAAAAGAAAATGTTTTTTAGTCGACCACATAAAATAAGTTTATGGAAGTAGTAATGGTGGAAATACTGCTAGACGTTTTTCGCAAATTGAGAACTATCAGCATCCATCAGACTGGGGTGCTCACAAGGTGGTTTTATAGCGCAAGTTGCGCCAACAAAATTTTTGAGGGGGGGGGGCATATTTTGACAAGTTTTGGAATTTTCGATGGGGGGCACATATCAACTGGTATTTTTAAAATGAAAAGATTCGGAATAAGTGACGAGGAGAAAACATCGTAGACAGATGATCTACGATTTTTCTATTTCTACTTTTCCCTATTCTGTTTTTATGAAAAGGTGAGGAATAAAATATCTTGGAAGGGAGAGTTAGATTCTTGCGACATCAAACATAAAGGGGATGGGCACCCCTGCCATCAAAGGCCTCGAATTATCAATAATTAAAAAGATTGGTATAATATCGCAAGCTATTTCCTTCCGGCATAAAATAGATTTAGAGAAATTTGCGTAATTTACAAATCATACAGCAAGAGAGTTTGTTTTTCATAATGAATGGTATTATATGCCTGCATCTGTACATAAAATATTAATATATGGTTCACTTATTATAAAAAACGCGCTCCTCCCACATAATAGATCAATTATCGGAGGAAGCTCAAGAAACATGCCACAAAAAATTCAGAAACATTACGGAAAAATATTTGAGAAAAATGAACGGATCACCAACAAACAACGACCTAATACATTACTTACATTTATCTTCTGACCCATATTTATCTTTCCTAAAAAAAAATATACAAATATAGAAGACAAAAGAAACAAAAAGTACTGAAGCTTTAGATATTTTAAATATCTCTGAGGAGAAAATAATTGAAACTTATTTTATACATACTAAGACTAATGAAGAAAAAGAAAATAATGTAAATAAAATAATGTCTTCTGGGGGTACTACTGAAATTTAACATGCTGATACTCTACTAAAAGTTCTGTACATAATCTACTGAAGAACAAAATGCCGACATTTTCATCACTGTGCGGCGAGCGGTCTGCCCCGTCAACACTGCGTCACTTAACCCTTCACGAATTGAGGATTTTTTTTAGGGAGATGGGGAGTTTTATGTCTTTACATGTATACACTAACATAAGGATAACCAATCTATTATAGTTACATACTACGTTTTAATATGTTACTTAAAATAGGTAATAATAATTGTAATTGTCATTATTAGAAGCTTTGTTTACAGCAAGCTTTGTGGTTATGATTACGTCCACAGGGTAAGAATGGAACGATGTGTTGCCCAGTAATTTGCAATGTAATGTACTGTAGCTTTTTGAATTGTGGGTGAACTTAATATAGACGGTGGGACAGACCCACCTACCGTGCACCCTCCTCCACTTCCTCTCCCCACATCCCTATAAATTGCATATCGTTGTGTTCCTTGTAACTATTTATTAAAAAAATGCCATTGTTCCCACAAAAAAAAGTGAGCGCCCTTCACCAAAATGGCACCCAAAGATGGCCGGAATTAGCATTTGCCTTAGTTTCGTCATAGTTGGTCTTTTATTAATGCTGGATAGTCAGAAAATAATAAACCATGAAAAAATATTAAAAAATAATTGATTAGGCAATAAAAAACACCAGTAAAGTCAATCTTTTCAACAAAAAATTTTTCAAGTTGAAAATAAAGCGGCGTTTGTAATTAAACGGCCAACAAAAAAGCAAAACGTGCTTATATAACACACCTGGAGGACACATTTTTTTTTCTAAAACACTGATTAATTTTTTTAATATTTGAAGCATTTCCGTAGAAAATGCACTTAAGCGGCAGAAAAGCAGTACTGTCGTAGGCCTCTACCATACGATTCAATTATCATAAATGGCTTAGTTATAATGCTTGTCCTTATTGGCCTTTCATTCATGGCTCTAATTCGATAAATTTACTTATTTAAGATATATTAATAAAAAAAGTTCATGAGCGAGGTACCGCACAGTGGTCCCAAACTTAATTTCTTTGGACATAATTCTATAACTCTACTATTTTTCCACAGGTTTCCTTAATTATGGGTTTTATAGCATCATTACTAAATATACTCCATTATTTGCAGAATGGATATAAAATATTATCAGAGATAATATATGAAATTACAAAAATAAATCACACTACGGTAGAGAACCAATGGTATATTTTTTTTTTCGAGGATTAAAAATCATTTGTTAGCTTTTAAAGATATTGCTTAAGATTTATATATATATGCAGGGAGGTGAGTGACCCTTTGGTAGACATAGCTCCTGGTCCTCCAGGTTAGGGGTTGGGCATAAGGCTAATAACCCTATTCCGTCAAAAACACCACATTAAGAAACCTAAAACCAGCCTCGGAAAATCTGAAAGTCTCAGCATGGTAACGACTCCGGCTTTGTATAACGGACTCCATATCGGATCATCGAATGTTCGGAGCTTATACAGACCAGGAGCCACCCGAATGGTAGTTAATGGAGTAAAAAGGTACAACATACCGTTAACAGCCATTCAAGAGGTAAGGCGGCCAGATGGTGAGGAAACCACTATATACGGCTACACACTGTTCTACATCGGGATAAACGACAAAAATGGGACAGCTGGCACTGGATTTATAGTTAATCCGGCCGCAAGGAAGTCAGTAATAAGCTTCACCCTAGTTAATGAAAGGATAAATGTGAGAGGTCGCGTAAGAGGTAGTTAGTTTAATATCACGATTATTACTTGTATGGACCAACCAAAGAAAAAGAGGATGAGGTGAAGGACGATTTCTACGATCAGTTAGAAAAAGTTGTGGACCAGGGTCCAAAACATGACATAAAATTAGTCATGGCAGACTTCAATGCCAAGATAGGTAGGTCGAGAAACCCAATTTAAGCCCATCATCAGAGGCCAAAGTTTCCACGAAACTAGCAATGACAATGGAGTGAGATGCATTAGTCTGGCAGCAGCTAAAGGTCTAGTAGTAAGCAGTACGATGTTTCTGCACAAGGACGTATACAGTTATAGCCGAGAAAAAAGAGCAAAAAGCCGAATCGACCATGTGCTGATAGACAAGATGCATTAAAGCTCCATACAAGACATAAGGATTTATCGTGGAGCAGACTGTGATTCGGACCATACTCTAATTAGAATCAAACTCTGTCAGAGGCTGAAGCGAATCTACCGAATTGGAAACCAAGTGGAAAGACAGAGATACGAAGTCCGTAATTTGAAAATCCCTATAGTACAAGCTGAATTTCATTTGAGCTGAAAAATAAATTCGAACCCTTGAACTCGGAAGGACTCACGGTTGACCAACACTGGGAGGCACTAGAGTTAGGGCTAAAACAAACAGCTAAGGAAGTAATAGGGACTTAGGAAAAAAGAAAAGCCAAGAAATGGTTCACAAAAGCATGCGAAAAGGCAGTGGAGGAAAGAATAAAGTAAGAAGAAAAGTCCTCTGCTTACAAACTGATCAAACTATGCTGGACAAATACACAGCCGCCAGGAAAAAGACAAACAAAATAATAAGAACAGCCAAAAGAGAATTCCTCAAAGAAAGATTACAAACTATTGAGGAAAACTGGCAGGCTGGAAATATATGCGAATGCTTCGCAGATATCAGGAAAGAAAGGGTAGGATATAAAGCAAGAAATACACAAATGTGAGGGAAATATGGCAAATTGACGGCATCAAAAGAAAAGATCCTAAGCATCTGGAAGGAACACTTCCAGCAGCTGCTTTATCAAGGGCACCCCACAAACGAAGAAGACATGGACCACACTGAGGACATCGACCCACTTGAGGTTAAAAAACCAGATATTCTGGATGTGGAAATAGCTATCGGCAGGCTTAAAAGAAGAAAGGCTCCAGGGATAGATAACCTACCATCAGAATTGTTCAAGGATGGCCGAGAAGAACTCTGTTAGATCTAATCTCGAAGATATGGGAGAAGGAACGGATACCAGAAGCATGGAATAGAGGGTTGATCTGTCCTATCCTTAAGACGGGTTCCATGTATGAATGTGGCAATTACAGAGGCATAGCACTTCTTCCGCTCGCCTATAAAATAACGACTAATATTCTGCTAAATCGGATATATTCGTATTATGAAAACATAGTAGGTGACCATAAAAAAGGATTCAGAAGAGGGAGGAGTACGCTAGATCAGATAATCATCCTAAAACAAGTACTTGAAAAACGATGGGAAGTATATCAGGACGTACACGCATTATTTGTCGACTTCAAGTCAGCCTATGACTCTGTTGACAGAAACTGTCTCTGGAAGATCATGATTGAGCTGGTGTTCCCAAGAAATTAGTGAGGTTGACGGAGGCGTGTACTAATGAACCTAAATGCAGGGTACTAATACAAGGAGACGTATCTGAAGCCTTAGAAGTTCGAACGGGTTTGAGGCAGGGAGATGGACTCTCGCCGATGCTGTTCAACTTAGCACTAGCGAAAGTAATAAGAATAACATCACGCGAAGATGGAGGGGTGCACGTTGGAATAAAACACAAATTCCTAGCATACGCCGATGATATCGGTGTCCTCGGAAATAATCAAGAGGATATTAAGAGAATCTCGGACTGTATTAAAAGAAGCAGAGCAGACCGGACTACAGGTCAATGTAGATTAAACAAAACACATGATAGTGAGTCGAAACCTCTATAACCATAACAACATGATCAGCGTGGATTCCAAGTCATGCCCAAAAGTAGACAGATTCAAATACTTCGGCTCCACAATAACCTCAATAAATGATCAACTAACAGAGATAGACCAGCGAATAAGAAGTGCGAACAGATCTTTCTTCTCTCTTTCAAAGGTACTGAAATCCAGAAAAATTTCCATAAATCTCAAAATAAGGGTGTACAACGCCGTTATTAAGCCAGTTTTGCTGTATGGTTGGGAAACCTGGGCTCTTACCGGCACATTAGAAGCCAGAATTGAGAGATTCTAAAGAAAAGTTCTACGTAGGATAACAGGACCTATATGGGACTAGATCCTAGACACATGGAGAAGAAGGAACAATAAAGAACTGCTGAAAGAAACAGGTCAGTCAATATCTTATGACATGAAGGGGCAAAGAGGTTAAGGTGGGCAGGGCATTTACCTCGTAGTAATCCATCAGGACGCCTCTATACGACAATGAATGCCAGAGCAGTAGGCAAGAGACCACGTGGGAGGCCTAAAACCAGATGGATAGATAGGATAAACAAAGATGCGGCTGAGCTCCATGCCGAAAACTGGAAAGCAGTAGCCCCAGATAGGTAGAGGTGGAGAAGGCTACAAGGTCTGTAGAGCCAATCGAAAAAATAGTAGTATACACACACACACACACACACACACACACACACACACACATATATATATATATATATATATATATATATATACACGTCAAATAAGATAATTTATGATTTTTAAAATCTTGATAAATTTCAAGTTTGGTTCATTCGACTGAAAAAATAGCTTTTTTTAAAATAATATGATATGATTTTTTTATTTATAATATTTTGATAATATTGTAAATAGCAGAAAATGTCAATGTTAGACTTTCCGTGAGCAAAATAATATTTCCTTTTTTCGTTAATACTTTTAAATGAAAAATTATCCAGCAGTTCAATTTAAAACTCAGTATGAGTTCATCATATCTTAGATTATTTTTGAGACGCTTTTTTTGACTTATATCAGTTAATTCTCGTCCATGAATGTTTTTCTACATTTGCCATAATGTTATTCGTTCTTATAATTGATAATATTTTGAATGCCCCTCCTGCTCATTTTTTATCCTTTCTTTTCTAATTTCTTTAATATATATCGCATGACAGAACTATATTAACGCTTATTGATAATATACTCAGAAAAGGTATTACCATGTTTACCTACACGCCACAGGTATTGAGAAGCGACGAAAAATATTAATTGCAAAGAGCCTCAAGCTATCGTTTGTTAATAATTGATATAGACATCTCAATGAAGGTTCCAAACAAAATTTCAAACAATTGGAAGGAATAAAAAATTTCCAGCGGAGTTAAGTCGAAATAAAGAAAGATTTTATAATAATTCAGTAAAAACTAAAATTATTGGTTAGTCAAATCCGGCATCTTTTCTACACGTTTTTCATTACTTCAATTAGACTCACGATTTTACATTTTATTTTAGCACCTTAATAATCTGTTCCTAGATAGCTTAGACCTTTAACTTTGAATGGGTATTGGTAGTTTTAGTCCGGATAAAACATAAAATAAAGTATTATGCTCACTTTTTACCATTTAGGACCACCGCATACCGGTTGTTCAAGTAAACAATAATGTTCCAAAAAAAAATAAATAAATAAAAATCTTGTTTTAGAAGTCTTTAGGATTTTTGTATAGGCTGTTCTATAGAAATATAGCGTGCAGATATATAGGCATATTATGGAGTCATGACCCCGAAGTGTCCTGAACACAGAAATAACGAATTAGTAACATAAGTAAAAATAATAAGGAAGTAAAAATTTTACCATTATTTATTAAAAAATAAATGCAATTAACCCAACTATGTTTTATGTTAGTTTATCCTTATTTACATTCTATTTTATTCTATCGAAATATTTCACTGTTGATGTTATAAGCCTTTGCACAATGTACAAAGGAAACACCTGCCAGGTCAAAATTGGACCATACCTTTCTGATGCTTTTCCAACAAGCAAAGGACTGCTCCAGGGGGGTTGTGCCTCTCTTTCTGTGTCCAAGGTTAACCTTGACATTTGTTTGAAAGCATGGACAATAAAATGTGAACCCACGGAGATTCAGTTGAAAGAAAAGGTGTTTCTATATAACCTATCCTTCGCAAATGACGAGATCTTCATTGCACAGCACGCAGAAGATGCTGGATATATGTTATGACAATTAAATGAGAAATACCAGCAGTCGGGACTATTTATTAATGCAGAGAAAACGGAACACATTTAATAATGATGATATAGAACTGAATACAGGAGGGGTTCTAAAAAAAATTAAACATTTTAAATATCTTTGTTTCATAATTGAAATAAATGGTGCATGTGATGTGGAAATAAAAATATAATATTCAGATGGCAAAAATATCATATCAATGCTCAACTCGGCATTATGGAACCGGAACAAAAAAATCTACAATATTTTAATATTCTACTGAGCATTTTGACATATAGGTCAGAAACTTTGACCTTAAAAAGCAATCTCAGGAAGAAACTTATAGCCACAGAAATAGACTACTCGAGACGAGCGATGGGAATATCCAGAATGGATAAAGTGAGAAATACGACCATCAAAGATGGAGGCTAAAAGATCCATTATGGAAGAGATTGTGAAAAAACACCCGAAGTGGTATGGACATTTAAAAAGAGTGCCGGAAGGAAGATTACCCAAAGAAGTCCACTTACTGAAAACTAGGGAAAGAAGAAGACGAGGAAGACCAAGGAAGACCTGGGGTAACGAAGTGGAGGAATCCATGGATGATCCATTATGCGATATTATGGAAAGAAGTACTTAAAATTAAGGAAACCCAATATTAGTGGAAACTCCTAATAAAAAAAATGTTATAAGCCCACAAACGAGAAACACCTCATTTTAGTTTAAATCTTTTTCGAATTTGGAGCTGTTGTTTGAATTGTAACTTTTTTTAAAGATATATTACCGAAAACTGACAAAAGAGTAGTTCCCTTGCCAAGGTTACACCTTGCTGAGATTCGCGGTATCGTTTCCAGTAGGAGCTCGAGCTCCTGTCAATGTTTGTCATCAAGTTGGTTACTCAACAAGTCAAGGATTAATTTATAAAATTAATTCTTAGTCTTCTAACTCTTTATCTTTGTAAAAGTAGATAATTGTGGCTTGAAGTGGACAACGAAGATCACAAATGAAATATTGCTGTGGTACAGAACTTTTCACGTGACTACATATGAATTCGAAATTTCATTTTATCATCCCATATACATTTCTATTTTTAGATAAAATCACAGAAAAAGATTATTTATTATTATTTTAATTTAATTTTTAGGCTGGTCTTCTACAATATAATAATTTTATTTATTTATCTCATCATCAGAACATTCAGTAAACAATTTTTAAAATTTTATAATACGTCCAATTCAATTTGTATATAATATCTAACCATACATATATATATATATATATATATATATATATATATATATATATATATATATATATATATATATATAATATATATATATATATATATATATATATATATTTCGTTCTCGTGTATCCCACTACTACGCCGAGTTAGGGTGGCTCTTACCGAATAATCGATCCGATGTCCGTCCTACGCATTCAATCTCCTTCAATTCAAGTCATCTATCCACTCCCTGTCAACAAGATCTCCTCCTTCTGACATTTATACCCCTTTCCACAAATCTGCCACGACACTCATTTATTGTCCACTCCACTACCTTTTGGAATTCCATCCCACTTAAAATCCGCCATGTACCATCCCTTTCCATATTTAAAATCCTCCTATTCCTATTCCCTCTTACAATTCAATCAGATGCTGGGTAGCCATTTATCATGTAACAAAATTGCATTTTTCTCTATGTATCATTTGTATATAAATATATATATTCTGTTTTGAGTATGGAAAAGATGTCTAGTCACGTTCGCTAAGGATTATTTTTTGGTCAGTTTTTCAATGTATAAGATTCTAAGTCTTTGAGCAGTATTTAGTTGATTACAAATATTGAATGCACTCCTCTATATGTGTATCATCTTTTATTTTCTCCGATCAATCTACAACTTAGGATATAGATTATATAACACTTTTATAATGTTTACAATATTATTATTGTATTCATTTGAACAATCATCATTGTATCATTGTAAAACATTTATAGTAAATATTTATCTGTTCTTTTATTATTATTTTTTCATTAATTCAATGGTATGACAACACAAGCAATTTATCGTTCATTTCAAATTTCATTTAGTATTCCATGGTTTATTGTTTGTAGCAACTATTTTGCAGTATTGTGACCATATTGCTCATATTATTTCTTTAATATATCTGTATAGTTATGTAAATACTTCTGTTATCACTTAGTTTTTAGTTATTTTTTTATTGAAGTATGTATTTTGGCCAGATGGTATGTTAATTTTTATGTACGAAATTGTTATTCTTAAGCGACTTTGTCCCAGAATAAAGTTGAATCTTTTATTCTATTTTATATATATATATATATATATATACAAAATAGAATAAAAGATTCACACATTGAAGGGCTACAAGTAACAATGTGTTCATTCTTACCATATATATACATATAATAGGTAAATAAAAAAATAAATAATAAATAAATAAATAGAACAACATACATGAATAATGCATAAGCGCGAAATAAGAAATAAATCAATAAGTAAAAATAAAATAAATCTTCTTAACACATTCATTCCTATGTTCAATAAAATATATATATAGCTTTATGTATATAAACTTAAACTACTAAGTGCAACTTAAACGGATTAAGGCTAAATGCTGCTAAAACTGTAGCCATTCTCATTGGTTTCAAGCCCCTTCTTAGATCCCACACCAACATTCCCTCACTCTATCTAAACAACCACCCCATCACCTTCTACTCCTTTGTTAAAAATTTAGGCTTTTTCATAGATCCAACACTCTCCTGGAATCACCATATCTCTCATATCTCCCGTCGTGTAATTTCTACCCTCAAACTATTCCATCACTTCCGCCATCTTCTACCCCAAAATACTCGTAGACTCCTAGTTTCCTCTCTCATCTTTCCCCACTTTGACTGATTTGATAGCTGTGTGGTGTATGATGGCCTCTCGGTGGAACTCCGTGATAGACTGAAAAGACTTATGAATTGCTTCGTAAGATTTGTAATTGGAACCCCGAGACGCTCCCGTGTCTCCCACCACTACACTGAGTTAGGGTGGCTCTTCCCCTCCTTAAGAAGACAATATTTCCTTGGCACTTTCCTTTATCAAATCATTAACGATCATCCTTCTTCTTATGCCTAACCTTACAACCTTCTCGAATTTATTAAATATAAAGGTTTTAAATAGTTTGAATGATCAAGAGAACGAATAGAATTGAAATTCCATTGGAAAAAAAAAATGAAAATTTTGAAATTTAATTTTAGCGTAAAAACCAAAAATATATAGTACACAGGACTGTATGTATATTTATATTAATATACTGTATTACTTTACTTGCCTGTATATGAAATATATAAGGAAAGTATTGCGATCGGGAAATATTTTTAGTTTTAATCAAGGTACTTTATTCAAATCAATTATTAATCCATAAATCTATATTTTAATTAGAGCTTATAACACTTGTTGATAAGAAATTGTTTGTTGTATTGAAGCAATATCTAGTATCTTTATACATGAAAGTGTCAGACCGACAGCTAAGCCGAATAGAAACGAAACAGACGTGTGAAGGAGAGGCTAATAACAGACAAAGGGAGAGACATGAGAGAATGCGAGCTACCATGTTATAAGTTCAAATACTCCAGAAAAGTAAAGTTACCCTATCTTTTCCCACCATGTGACATGGATCATGTAACGGAAGTGGGTTTTAACACACAGAGTTCTGCGCATGCGCTTAATTTGAATACCCACATTTTACATCGTGTCCCACAGTTTTACTATTTTTTAGAAAAATAAGTGCTCAGTTTTAAAAAAATAGTTAGGCTGACATCAAAACAACAGACTAACACCACAGTGAGTAGTGTTGTTATTTACTGTATACTATTACATACAGTGAACTTAGTAGTTTAGCGTCTATAGGCTTTATCTCTTTATCGCCATATCAGCTGACGGTTCCCCCTCCAGTTGTGGCCCAACCACGTAACTGACTGGTCCACAGTCTGCGGTTCATCCACAGTAAGAACACGTAGGCATAGTTTTACTTATTATTATTTTTTTTTTTTTATATGCGATATTACCACCAAGCGATGTCAACTAAGAGGTCCCATTCAATTGGCTCTACCCCTCGTAATTCACCGGCTAAACAGATAACACGTAGCAGTAAGCGATCAACACCCCCCGGAACTCCTCCATTGAACATTGAAGTATTTGTATCTCAACCACACCCAAGTACGTCTTCACAAGAAATGGAATCTCCCTTTTTTACACCTAAGCCAAACCAGATGCTTGAAAATGACAGGGAAGAAATGGAAGATGCCCCTATATCTAGAGAACCACGTCCACCTCCTATATTTGTCAAACAATTGAGAAATTTCCAGTTGGTGTGCACTCAACTTAATAAAATCTGCCCAGGTAGCTATACAGGCCTAAACAGGACCAATAATACAAAAATAATACCGGCCACACCTGAACCCTACGGAAAAATAACAAAATATTTAACTAACACAAACGCGGACTTTCACACATATCAGTTGAGGCAGGAAAGAGCACTACGCGCCACCACTTACCACGCTGCGTGAAATGCTGTAAAACACACAAGTCTGGCGAGTGTACCAGACCAATTACAGAACCAGCAGTCTGTGATATTTACTGTTTGATATATATATTTTTTTTAATTTTTAATTTTTTTTTCTGTTCTTATGATATGCTGCATTGTCATTGTCACCAAGTGAAGTCCAGTAAGGTGCCCACTAAGAGGACTCGGTCGGGCGGCGTTAGTACCCCTCGTAATTCACCAGCCAAACAAAGAACTAGTCGCTGCCTGCGAGAAATAGCTACAGCGAACACTCCAGATCCAGAACCTCAACCTCAACCAGGTACGCCTTCGCAAGAAATGGTTGAAGAATCTCCTTTCTTTACTCTAAACCCGTTCCAATGCTCTTAAAACGGCACCCGGGTATCGACTCTATTTGTAGCTGCAGCAGAGCTACTAGAGAGGACTAAACGGGCTCATCGCACACTGTAAACATCAGAGATTACCGAAATAACCTCCATATCTAGAGTACAAATCTCTAACGAACATGTACCCTGTTACACAGATTATTAAGAAAAGGAGTTTAATGAAGTTGGACATATAGAGAAGAAACAGTATTTACTTCTTTAAAGGATACGCTAACATCATCGGCAACACTTGTACATTACAGCCCAGACTTACCTTTAGTGGTATCGTCAGATGCGAGCGAAAACAGATTTCCAGATGGTTCTGAAAAACCCATTGCATACGCATCAAGACAACTTTCTAAATTGGAAAAATACTATTCATTAATCGATCGAGAAGCACTTGGGTTAGTGTTTGCAGCAACCAACTTCCACTAATATTTATTCGGCAACAACTTCATTCTTAAAACGGACCATAAACCACTAGTTCGGTTATTTGGAGAGCATGCAGAACTTCCGAAAATGACAGCTAATAGAGTGATTCGTTGGGCTCTTACTCTCAGTGCATATAACTACACTATCGATTATATTAAAGGAGTAGACAATTCGGCAGCAGGCATGTTGTCACGCTTACCGTTGAACATTGAAAGCGACAGACCGGAGGACTTCGGGAAACACGTTCTACACATTCGAAGAGAAGGATTACTATTAAGACATATTAATAAATACCTCATTAGAAAGGGTATTATTTGGGGACACTCTCTCAGAAAAGCCCAATACCTTCAATACGTACTTTTTTCACGCAGACCAGCCCTTCCTTACAGGATTCGTTGTTTCGCTTCCGTTCCGTTCTGACCAACCGATTGATCTTGATTCCACCAGAGAGACAGCTCTACGCAGATTTAGAAACCTAGAAAATAAATTTGGGAGAGATCTGGAATATAGGTCTGCCTATGCTGCACACATGGATGAATATATAAGATTGGATTATGTCCGCCTCGCCAAGAACCCTTCTCCATACGCCATGACCCCTCATGGAGTCATTAAGGAATCTTCCAAGACAAAACTTAGAGTCTTATTTAATGGTTCGGAGAAGATGGTGGGAGGAAACTCACTCACTGACTTGCTTTTGACAGGTCCGCAGCGTAGATTCAGACTGTGATTGCGGAACATATAGATCATTTTAGTTGCTTTCCTGTGTCCTTAACACGCGATATAAAAATGATGTTTAGGTGTATCCGCATGGCCGAAACTAATCAATTTTTTTTTTTTTTTGAGAAGTGAATCTTTACAGCCGATCCAGGAATATGAGTTGGTTACCCTTCCGTTTGGGTTGAAATGTTCTCCCTTTATTGCTCAGAGAGTCATTCTACAGTTATTTCGGGAAGAAGACCATCATTTTCATAAAGCTGCCCATTGTCATGACCAAATTTATGTAGATAACGAAATCACTGGTGCTCCCAATAGTGATGAGGCTCTGGATCTGGACAATGAGTTCATGACCTTATTTGGAGTAGGGGGGAGGGGTTGAGCTCAGAAAGTTCTCCAGCAATTCCGATAAAGTACTTTCTGTTGTACCCGAGGTAGTCAAGAAATTCCGTTGTGGATGGAGATTCCTCGAATGTTAAGGTTTTGTATTTGTTATAGGATCTTAAACTCGACCATTTCAGGTATTCAATACAGAAAAGTGAGCCATTTTTTACAAAGCGAGGTATTCTATCCTTCATTGCCAAGATTTTCGATGTAAATGGATATATCAGTCCCGTCATTTTTTCTGTTAAATACCTATTACAACGTTTGTGGCTTCTTACGGTTGATTGGAATGATGAGTTGCCTTCTAGTGTGTCTTCATTGTGGAAGATTTTCCTTCACGAATTTCCGAGCTTGATAAGTGTTTGCCTGCCTCGTTGTATTGTTATGCATCATCATGCATCGCCTTTTCAGACGCTTCCGGGAGGGGTTACGGGTGTGTGATCTACCTGAGAGTTGGGTACCATACAGAAGATACCAAAATTCATTTGTTAAGGGCAAAAAGTAAGGTGGCCCGAATTAAGGTTCATCAGTGCCTCGTTTGGAATTAAATGATGCTCTGCTTGCCTCCAGACTACTTACGTGTATCGGTAAACTTCAAGGTTAACCTAAAAAGGTCATTTAAAAATTGAGGAAGTTTATTGTTTTTTGGATTCTCGTAACGTACTCTATTGGTTTCAGACACCGCCACATGAACTTAAAATTTATGTTGCCGAGATAGGGAGCAAGATGATTTTGATGCTGGAACCTTGACTCCTGACCAGCTTAAATATTCCTTTAAGGACTCTCATGTAGCAGTCCTTTTGTGTGATCATTACCACAGGTATTCCTTGCATGGTGGCTCCCTGTTGGTCCAGTCTCTCATTCATAGCCAATTTTGGACCCCTTCTCTAAGAAGATTCGTTAGAAACCATATTTATAAATTTGTTATGTGCCACAAAAATAATGCGAAACCACAGGCTCCAAAAATGAGTAACTTACCGTCTTTCAGGGTGATCCAAGGTTGTTCCTTTCAGCGAGTCGGAATAGACTATGGCGGCTTCTTCATTATGAAGATTTCCAGTAAGCGCAATGCTCCTAAGTCGAAATGTTGGTTAGCTCTCTTTCACCAAGGCCATCCATCTAGAACTTGTGACTGACCTACCCACTCCTTCATTTATTGCCTCATTGGATAGATTTATAGCCAGACGCGGTTTGTCTTCTCACATTTATAGTGACTGCGGAACAAAATTCGTTGGAACATCCAAGAAGTTGAAGGGATTTTTCAATTTGTTAAGGGCCAGAGCGAACCCATTTCTGACTATTTGGGTAAGACGGGTATAAAGTGGACCTTTACTCCTCCAGCAACTCCTCATTTCGGTGGTATTTGGGAGGCAGCTATTAAATCTGCTAAGAGACAACTTCTTGCCGTTCTCCAAGATCATGCGTTAACTTATTAGGAATTTTATACTCTTCTTGTACAAGTTGAACCGTACTCGATTCCCGTCCTATCTGCAACATTAGCAGTCAGCCATCGAATAATCTGGATTAACATACCCCAGAACACATTCTTATAGGTCAACCCCTCCTAGCCAGACCAGAACAAGAAGACGCACCTGTGTTTTCTTTGACAAGTCGTTGGGAGATGATTTCCAAGACTCTTCGTAATTTTTGGGAAAGGTGATATAATGAATACCTTCATAATCTGGTGCCTCTTAACAAGTGGTATACTAATAGGGAAAATTTAAAGGAGGGAACCCTTGTAATTCTGCAAGAAAAAGATGTTCCACTGCAGAAGTGGCGGCTTGCGAGGATGATAGAGACACTTCCAGGACGCGACAGTGTAGTTAGGGATGTAAAATTGAGGACTGCTACAGCCACTTTAGTGCGACCGTTCCACAAGTTAGTGCCTCTCCCTTCTGGAGAAACCTTTTATTGATATGTATATGTATATGTATGTATATGTATATGTATATTTTTTTGTATAAATTTAATGAGGAATCATTCTATTTTACATTAATTGTAAATTATTAGCCTAATTTCTCTCATTAATGCCCGGTAATCATCAATCTCTGAGTTTTTTTTTTTTTTTTGTTTGTGAAATGAGATATTTCACGGGAAGGGGGGATATGGTTGTGATAGGGAAGGTAGGGAAGGTTTAAATTTTCCCGCGTTACAGGGAGTGGTGGGGGCAGATCTAAAAGATAACACTTAAGCCTTGTGAGTGGGTGGTTGTCTCGGTCCCACTTCTTGACCAGCAGTCGCCGAGCAATCACCATCTCCAGCACAAGAAGTCACGTATCCTTCTTCCCCAAGGGCCCTCCAAGTAAAAAATATGTAGGCTGGCAGATAGACGGTAAGCTATTTTTTGCAGAATCATTAACCTACCAATTCCTTGAGATACAGTCCACTGCTTTAAAATCAGAATTTTGCATTAAAATTTTTAATGTTGCCTTATTGAAACCGATGAGAGTTATTTTGCCATAGTTTTTTTTTATTGTTTATTGAAAATATTGCAATCTGTCTCAAAGAACATTTATAATAGTGTTCAGAGATCACATTCACACTCTATGTACAATAATATATATACAATAAATAAGTATAAAATAGCCTAAAAATAAATAAATAAATAAAAAGAACACAAACATACCTATATACACTATTTACAATCAGGCGAGAGAACTCTGAGCCAAACTTGTCCCTCCAACTGTGAAGAGAGATCCAGGAGATCTCCCTAAACCGCCAACGTGTCACTGGGGCTAAGCCCAGTTGAGATTGAGCGAGAGTGCTTGAGATTGAGCCACATACACTCATGTCGTGACTGGAGAATCTGGCCATTACCAGAACTCCAATATTTACAAACTATAAAAGATCGCGGGGCCACTACCGTTTTAATCTTCTTGGAGGATTATAGGGATGGGTGGTGCTAAGTAGGGATTGTGCAAAGGGATTCGGATGATATTTAAGGTTCTGGTGAAATTTAGAGAATTTTTCTGGGATAAGGTCTAGGACAAATGGGATATTAAGGTCACGGTGTAAGGTTTTGTTGGTTACATAGAAAGGATCATCGACTATTGTTCGAAGGACTTTGGACTGGATAGATTGGATGCGTTTGATTTTAGAAAATTTTGCTGTTCCCCACAGTTCAAGTCAGTAAGTCCAAGTAGGTTTCAGAATTGTCTTGTAGATAAGTATTTTATTTTCAACAGAAAGTTTAAATTTTCCATTTATTAGTCTATATAGTTGGCCATTTCGTCGGTTAAGTTCCTGTCTTTTAAGTCTAGAATGAGAGTTCCACGTCAGTCACACTCAATTCCCAACGTTTCAGTCTCCTTCCCCCTAACTCATCTACCTACTAGCCCACAGATCCAAACTGCAATACCGATATCCTTGATTTTTTATCCACAGTGGCTTATGTCCCCTCAATCATTCCCTTACTCGTCTTGAAGAACTTTCCTCAGATCATAGTCCATTATTACTCCAATTATCTCTAGCTCCTTTTCCTAAGCCTTCTCCACAATCCTTCATCAGAGGCCCAGTTAACTGGAAACTCTTTCACCAAATCCTTTCCGATGAAATTGACCTCAGAATAACCCTGAAAACCCCATAAGCCCCTGACAATGCAGTACATTTCTTTACCACCACTATTCAACAAGCAATCTGGACTGCTTCCTCTCCAAACCACTCATCAAGAACTCCCAAGAAAAATATGTTACCTTAACACCTCATAGACCTAATCCACACCAAACGCCGTGCCAGATTATTATGGCAACGTACTAGACACTCCACCGATAGTCAATCCTTTATTTATCTCTGCAAACAATTAAAGCAGGAATTGGTCACCTTCAGATCCTAATCCTTCAACTCCTATCTTACTTCTCTCACTGCTCATAACAATTCCATTTGAAAGATCACTAAAAAAATTCTTAAACCCCATCATATTTCACTTCCTCTCTGTCGAGGTGATGGCTCCTGGGCAGCAGCTGATAAAGATAAAGCCAAGGAATTCGCCAAACACATTTCTCTTACATTCACCTCTCATCCGGAATCCAACTCCACCCACACGTCAGCAGTCCAAGGAATTCATTAATTCACCCAGCCCACTCTGCTTACCGCCTAAAGCAGTTAATCCTTCTGAGGTCAAATATCATTTACAAAAACTACCTACCCGCAAATCACCTGGATACGACCTCCTTGCCTCTCAGATCCTTAGACAACTCTCTCCTAAAGCTGTCACATTCCTTACATACATATACAATAGCATCTTACGAACCACCCATTTTCATCTTCTATGGCAACATTCTACTATTATCTTATTTCCAAAACCAGGCAAACCTCCCAACAGCTTAACTTCCTACAGACCCATTAGCTTACTTTCAATCCTTTCAAAAATCCTTGAAAAGATCCTCCTGAAACGAATTCTACCCTTTATAGAATCTCAAAACATTCCTTCACATCAGTTCGGATTCCGTACAGTCCAACAAGGACTTCGAGTGTTCCGCAGCTCTGGAAAGCAAGAAATATTGCTCAGGTGCATTTCT
Organism: Nezara viridula; assembly: GCA_928085145.1. Taxonomy (NCBI): domain Eukaryota; kingdom Metazoa; phylum Arthropoda; class Insecta; order Hemiptera; family Pentatomidae; genus Nezara; species Nezara viridula. Next base: position 16,198,765 of record OV725078.1, on the reverse strand, counting down.
GGAGATAGCTCAAGCTTTTGACCGGGTATGGCACGCCGGGCTTCTTTTCAAACTTAAAACCCATCTGCCTCAGTCCTTATACCTTGTCCTCTGCTCCTAACTCTCTAATCGTACCTTCCGAGTTCGCTGTGGCACTGAATTTTCCAATTGCTATCCAATAGAGGCTGGTATTCCTCTATGTAGCGTATTGGGTCCCGTCCTCTTCACCGCTGATATCCCTGTCCATCCCGATACCTTCTTGGCAACATTTGCTGATGAGCCGCTATTATTTCATCCGACTGAGATCCTGATATAGCATCCTTAAACCTTCAAAGAAACCTCTCCTTGATTGAGCACTGGTGTAATAAATGGCGTATTAAAGTAAATGAATCCAAATGCCAACACTTTACCTTCACACTCCGACGCAGTTAAAGTAAACTTTAATTGCATCCAGCTTCCTTTCTCAGACACAGTCCGTTATCCGGTAACAAATTGTTTTATTTACATAAACATGGACAGTATGAATGTGGATGAGAACTCTTCAAGCGAGGATTCAGAAGGTGAGACTTCCTTTTCCGAAGTTAACGAAACTGAATCGCAATATTTAAAAAGGCGAAAACTTCAGAATCGCCACCGTAACTATGTCCCTGGGTCGGGGGGCAACTCACCTAACAAAAAATAAATAAATAAAAAATAAAATCGGCTAAACCCAAACAATCAAATAAACAAAATAAATCGACTAAATCAAAACAATCAGCTGAACAAAATAAGTCACCACCTCTAACCATAAGTAAATGAAATGCCTTTCTCAGACACAGTCCGTTATCCGGTAACAAATTGTTTTATTTACATAAACATGGACAGTATGAATGTGGATGAGAACTCTTCAAGAGAGGATTCAGAAGGTGAGACGTCCTTTTCCGAAGTTAACGAAACTGACTCGCAATATTTAAAAAGGCGAAAACTTCAGAATCGCCACCGTAACTATGCCCCTGGGTCGGGGGGCAACTCACCTAACAAAAAATAAAAAAAAAAGTCGGCTAAACCCAAACAATCAAATAAACAAACTAAATCGACTAAATCAAAACAATCAGCTGAACAAAATAAGTCACCACCTCTAACCATAAGTAAATGAAATGCCACGAAATCAGAACCAACTCAACAAAGCACCACAACTAGCAATAATTCTTCCATCCCAAATAACCCTACAAAAAAGTCTCAAGAATTTTCTGACCCCAAACCCCCACCGATTTTCGTTTCCAAAATTGATAATTTTTTCTATTTTGTCCAATAATTTGCTAATCTTATCGGAAAAACTAATTTTAGCTGTTTTTCAAGAGTCAACGACATCAAGATCAATACAAATAACAAAGAAAATTATAAAATATTAATCAACCACTTCACTAATAATAAGTATGGTTTCCACTGTTACCAGTTAAGGTACGAAAAGGCATATAGAGTGGTTTTGAGAGGTCTACACTCAACCACCCCTATCTCTGTTATCAAAACAGACCTGGAAGAAATTGGTCACAACTTCAGGCACATGTCCTGCGTACTATATCCAATGGAAAAATATCCATTACCGTTATTTTTTATTGATCTAGAGCCTGCCAGTAACATCATTGGAATATTTCAAGTGAAAAGGCTTGTATATTCAACTGTGAAATTTGAGGAGCCCAGGCAAAAACCTGTGATAGTGCAATGCACTAAGTGCCAAGACTTAGGACACACGAAGACCTACTGCCATCATCAGGCCAGGTGCATACGGTGTGCAGGTTCTCACGCTTCTGACACTTGCCAACGTCCTCGTGATCAGCCTGCGAAATGTGCTCTTTGTGGCGACCAACACCCTGCAACCTATAAAGGATGCAAGGTTTACAGGCATCAGTGTAGGATTTCTTATCCCACTCCCTTATTCCTTCCACTCCAACTGATGCCGTTCAATCCACTTCCATAATCCTGACAACTCGCCCTTTCCACCTAACATTCTCAGCTTTATACTGTCCTCCTGGTAATTCCCTCTCTTATACCCTTCTTGATTCCTTATTCCAATCCCTCGGATCACGCTTTATTGCTGGAGGAGACTACAATGCAAAACACCAACGATGGGGTTGTCGTACATCGAACTCCCGTGGTAACATCATTTCACGTGTTTCTTGTTCCAATAGCTATTCTATCCTCTCGCCCATGAATCCTACTTATTGGCCAACATATCCCAATAATCGTCCGGATATCCTGGATATATTTATCACCTCCCATATTTCTTCTTCCCAAGCCATAATCAAATCCTTAGATGACCTTTCTTCAGACCATAGTCCAGTTCTGCTTTTACTACACTCAAACTTTGCTACTAAACCCTTAAATCCTACTCTGATTACAGGACGAGTTAACTGGGACAGATTTCGTGATGATTTGGAAAACAAACTAGACTTGAAAATTCCGTTAATAAAAATACCTATACCAGTAAGATTAACAATTCACAACAGACTAACTTACCACAGCATATTCGCATCTTATTAAATGAAAAACGCAAGATCGAAGTGGCATAGAACTAGATATCCAACAGATAAAACTCATTACACCCAACTGACTAACAAACTAAAATCAGAAATTAGAAAATACAAAATTCAAAACTTATTAAATTTTACTGAAAATCTTACACCTACCGACAAATCACTATGGACGACCAATAAAAGACTCCTGAAATTTAAAGACTGTAACCATCCACTTCTTACCGAAGCTCAAACATGGTCCAAATCCGACAAAGAAAAATCCCAAATTTTTGCTCACCATCTCTTCAAAACCTTTAATCCACATCCTGCCATCCTTAATCCAAGACATCTTGAATATATTGATACAGAACTAGATATTCCACTCCGAATGACTCCTCCTCCTAAAGTATTTCATCCTTCAGAAATATCCAATATTATACACCGATTATCCTCTCGCAAAGCTCCTGGCCACGACCTAATCACATCCCATATCCTTAAACTACTTCCTGGAAAGGCCATTCTATTCCTTACTTACATATATAACGCCTTACTCCGTGCCACATACTTTCCTGATCCTTGGAAACTATCAAAATGTCAAAATGATTCATAAACCCAAAAAGCTACCAGAATACCCATCCTCTTACCGTCCTATCGCTCTTTTACCCATCATGGACAAAATCCTGGAAAAACTCATCTTAAAACGCCTGTATTCCATCCTAGATTCTAACAACATAATCCCTGATCACCAATTTGGATTCCGTACATCCCATTCCACTATGCAGCAATGCCATCGTATGGTAGACGTTGTCTCCTCTCCATTGGAGCGCGGATTGTATTGCACTGGAGTCTTTCTCGACGTTGAACAGGCGTTTGATCGAGTTTGGCACCCGGGATTGCTCTACAAACTCCTTAAATTTCTCAGCCCCCCCCGCATACTTTTTCATCATCAGATCTCACCTTACTGATAGACACTTCAAAGTAAATCATAATAATGCCTATTCTTTTCTCAATCTGCTGGTGTTCCACAAGGTAGTGTCCTTGGTCCTATCCTTTACAAAGTTTATACATCTGTTATCCCAACCCATCCTAACACTGTTATCACCACCTATGCCGATGACACATGTATCCTATCAGTTAATAATGATCCATCAATTGCATCCTAAACTCATCAATCACACATCACGAACCTTGATGAATGGTGTCAAAACTGGAGGATTAAAATAAATTCATCTAAATCCCAACAAATCACCTTTACCTTTCGTCGTAAACCTATGACTTCCTGTCCTAAAGTATCCTTTAATTGCACCCCACTTATCCCTGTTGAATAAATACGATATCTTGGACTCCACCTGGACAAACGTCTCACTTGGAATCCTCATACAAGACTGAAACGACAAGAAATTGCTCTACGTTTTCGCTTACTCCAACACTTACTTGACAAACGCTCTAAACTTCCAATTAATTACGAAAGACTAATATACATGACTATACTAAGACCTATTTGGACTTACGGAGTTAAGCTATGGGGCTCCACTAAACCATCAAATTCCTCTCGTATCCAATCCTTACAATCCAAAATCCTTCGTAAAATCCTCAATGCTCCTTCCTTTGTCATAAATAAAATAATCCATAATGACCTTAATGTTCCATATGATTCCGATTAGGCCCGATCCAGATACCTATCCTTCCATAATAAACTTCAGAATCATCCCAATCCTCTCGTTTCTAACCTTGCTTTCTCCTCGATTCCTGATAACCCTCCGAGGCGTATGAAAGGAAGATGGCCCCGTGATCTCCTTGATGTAGGCATATTATTAGAGTGCTACCTGTGGGTAGTTTCCAACAAGCGTTTTCAAGTGATTATGTTCTTGTGTATACATTTACTTGATGTATTTATATTGTAATACAGTTGTAAATATCTTGAATAAATAGTTTAAAAAATAAACCTTTATTCTATACGGAGGTCGTTTAAGGAGGCCTCTATTATAATAATAATATAATTATAATAATCAAACTTAATTCAAAAATACATACAAACCAGCTGACTTGCCAATTGCTGAGCCAATTATTTTTTAATATTCTTTCATGTTTTATTATAACTGACATGTTTTATTATAGCTTTAATAAAAGACCTACTATGACGAAATTAAGCCAAATGCTAATTCTCAGTGACCGAAAAACTAACTTAAGTCAAAGTCGTCAGTTGGCCATGTTTGGACGGCATTTTGGAACAGTTCGTTCACTTTTTTTGTGGGAACATTGGCTTTTTTTTTTAAATAAATAGTTACAAGAAACACAGCGATATGCAATTTATAGGGATGTGGGGGGGAGGGAGGGTGTGCACGGTAGGGGGGTCTGGCCCACCCTGTATAGGCTAAGCCATCAATCAAGGTCTACTTCGCCCCTAGTACCAACTCCCTCCTCATTCCGAAAGGAGACCAACTAAACCTAACGATTGGAGTAGTAATAAGGTATTATAACTATTGAAAAATATTTGGATATTTGTTGGAAAATAGTCAAGGAGGCTAGCCAGTTAAGTGGGTCCCGGCAATCGCCACTATTGAATCCTAGGCTAAAATTCAGGAAATGAGATTAAGTTTGCCCTGTTATCGGTCCTCATAGATTTCATTGGGACAATCAAGACCTTTACGACAAGGTAATATTAATACTGCGGTGGGTCATCCAGGCGTGTTGGCAAAAAAGATACAATAGACCCACACGAAAAATTCATTTCCACATATAAATTCTATTTACAGTAACAGTGTATAAGGAGCGAATTATTTTTAGGATATTATGATGCAGCCCACAGATGACAGATAATGCCGTCCCTTTCAATTGCTCTTATCTACCTCCTTTTCCCCCTTCTCCAAAAAAAATCATGTCTTTATAGTTAAAACAAAAAATAAATCATTGTTTTATTTGTGTATGCTTAATTGATCTGTTTTTGTATTTAAGAATTCGCTTGAATTTAATAATGCAAGATCTTCCGCTCCACAAATTTGCAGACCCATATTGATGTCAGTAATGTAAGGAGTAGAGACAATTCATACTACTTGGTCGTTTGTATAAGTTGAGCTAAAAAAAAAAAAAATAATAATAAAATAAACAAATAAAAACTATGTCTCTTTCAACCTTAGATGTAGTTTATTATATTTAATTATAATCGCTCAGTCCTCCTCTTATATCTCCCAGATTAGTTCTCACATTACAAGAGCTTCAAGCTATTGAATATATGACAAACTTGATACTGAACAAACATCTCATACATAATTCAATTTAAATCAACACATGCTTATCTAGAAAGCCATTTAGCGATAACAAACAAGCTATTGCAAAACGTATTCCATTTGGGTCTCAAATAACTTTGAGTGAATGCAAACTTAGTTACTTTGTTGTAAGAGGCAACCGCAGTGTTGTCAGATATTTGCGGTAGGCAATACCAACTTGTCAAGTAGGTAATATAGTTTCTGCTAACTACTAAAGCAAACGGATTGCTCGAAATTACATTACCGTTATAGATGCGCATGACGCTGACTTACAGTCCAGAATACAGTCCATTGTTCTAAATTATATCCGTTGTGAATTAATGATAACACTATTTTTCCTAATTGTAATTTATACCGCCACCGGTAATTTAACTAAACTAATTAAACATATTTCATATGATAGTAGAGTATTATTTTTTATATCTGAAAATAAAGCCAACACCATACGGAATTTTATTGAATTTGTATCATGTTACATATTTTATTTTTATTAAATATGTAACATGATAACAAGGCAAACATAAGAAGTTAACCATGCGTTTACTTAAAAAAAACTTCTATAATAATAATGCTGACAAAACGGACGATGTTGCAATAAATCATATGTGAGCAGTAATCATGTTAAAAGATAAGTGTAGTCAAGTGAGGCTATAACGATTTTTTTTCGTTAAAGAATATTGAGGTTTCGTATTTCGTCAAAGACGGTATTTTGGAATTTTCGTATGGACGTAATTGTAGAAATCCACTTATTCGCAACTGATCGGCAGTTTTTGAGTCAAGAAACAGTGCAATAGCTACATTGTTATAGCTATAGCCTTTATTGTTATAGGTAGTAATCAATTGTATATTACCACCATAGTGAACAGTGTAAATACAGTACGGCTAGAGAAGATAAGAGACAGCCATGATCCCTTCAGTGGCTAGCTATGATCCCTTGCGTCTAGAATGAGTGCGTCTCTCCACCGTCACAAAATATATTGAACATTAATTTAATTTTGTTTCCCCTCTAAATTAGTTTTTATACTTTTGGAGATTAATTGAACTCTAAGTTAATTTTTTTTCTTGTCATTAATTATAATTTTTGTAAGTTTATTCTGATTATTTATGTCTTATTTTTGGATGAACATTTTTACTTTTTCTTCTTCTTTGTCTTCCTCATCGTGCCATTACTAGCGTCGTGGAGCCTCTATCCAATGCAGCCATACCTCTCGGTCCCTATTAAGCCGCCTCATTTCCTGGAGGGTTTTTCCTCTCTTCTCTCTAATCCGTTGCATATATTACTGATAAGAAATTCTGGGGCGGCCCCTCGGCCTCCTCTCAGTGGGTCAAGCTTCCAGAATCTTTCGCGGATCTCTCTCCTCCTCCTTCTGACAAACGTGTCCAAACCATTTCAACTGTGGGTTTTCCAGTAATGTCCTTAGATCCGCCACCTTCAGGTCCTCTCTTATGCGTTTATTTCTCTCCTGGTCTTTCATTTCGGCTGCTGTCACACGGATAAATTGCTTATTCAGCATAATCCAGCTTTTTCATAATCAGCTGCTATACTGTTGCTGATAGTTTAATAGACCTGGTTAGCTTTGGATATCCTATTCGCTACTTCTGGGTCAATCTGTGTTGCTGATAGTTGTCCCCAAATAGGTGAATTCTTGCACAACTTCAAGTACCTCCCCGTTACAGATCAGCTGCACGTCCTCTTGTTCATCTCTTGATATGACTAGGACTTTTTTCATTGATAGCTGCCTTTTTTATGAATAGAAACAATTAAACTTAATTTCCAATCCCTTGGGACTATCTTTGTATCCCCTATTTTTTGGAAGATTCTCGCCCTCCAATCTCCGAAGTAAGCGCCTATGATAACCATATGATGACCATATTCCCCACAAAACATAAGAAGACCCATCGAAATCAGGCTATTATTATTGTATTTGTCTTATATATTTTTAGACTCAAGAAAGAGAAATTTATGTAATGACATATCAATGAAAAATAATGGAAATGGTTATAAAAGCATTATAGAGAGGATTTAATTAATTTAGCCAGGGAGGGAGGTGAGGTGGCAATGTATAGCAACTGTCACTATGTCACACCGGAACCAGCTCACCTATAAATATTTCAATCCTACACTGCAGGCCATTTCCACTCAATTATAATTCCCCATCTATTTGTCCTCGTGCTGTTCCCTCATAATTACCGCTTAGCTAATGAGATTTCAATCACTTAAAATGTTATATCAAGAGGTATTAGTTTCACTCCCTTACCGAGTGATAGGTATCTTTATTAATAATAAACAATAAATCTGTGAATATATTCCAGACCTCAATTAAAGAATCTAAACGTTAAATTCGACAAACCTTCCTAGTCTAAATTAATTTTGTACAAAAAGTGTCCTGCAAAGAGATATTCTTCTTCTTCTTCTTCTGGGACTACAGGCCGAAGTGGTCCTTGGGCCTACTTTTATATCTGTTGGCATTGAGTTCTGTGCTCTACCATCCGGATTCCCGGCTGCCACATGTCCTCTTCCACCTTCTCCTTCCATCGTGCCCTTGATCGCCCCTTTGATCAAGTGGCAAAAATTCTCCCTGTGTAGACCTTCTTAACCTGTCTGTTTTCATTTATTGGGTTGATATGGCCATACCATTTCAGCCTACTCAATTTTATCACATTTGACAGTCAAAGATCGTTATTAAGATTATAAATCTCTTTATTTATGACCGTTCTCATAGACACCACCAAACATTCCTCGCCGCATTGTATATTCGAACCTGTCACATATGTTATTATTTAATGTCCATGTTTCTTGCCCATACGTAACCACAAGTTTCATCAGGGTTTTATACATACGAGTTTTAATTTTACGAGAGATAATGTTACTTTTTACTATGTGCCTAAGTATAAGATAAGCTCTAGTTCCTGCTAGGATCCATCTTTTAACTTCTTCTGATTCATTTATCATTAGAAATGCTAGGTATGGTAATGCCGACACTAATTCTATGTTTTATCCGGCGATTTCATAGCTTGGTGGGTGTTGTCGTCCGATTTTTCTACAACCATTAGTTTCGTTTTTTCAATATTTATTTCGAGACCAGCCTTTCTTGCCTCCTATCTTAAGGCAGCCTGTCTCCTCAATCCCTTGCTTGCTTCTTCCTAAAATCACCACATCATCTGCGTATGCCATTATTTGCAGAGATTTATTTATGATTGTGCCATTTTCCATAACCTTTATGTTCTTTACTACATTATCAAGCACAGGATTGTATAGGCGCTAGGGCATATTTTTCTGTCTTAGTCCATTTTTAATTTCAATGGTCTCAGACATCTCTCCATTTACTCTTTTTTGACAATAGGAGTTCCTCTTTGTCATCTTTGAAAGATTGATCATTTAATAATTGATATTTGCTTTTTCCATTGCCATATATACCGTGGATCTGTAGGTACTATTATAAGCAGCCCTAAAATCTATGAATACAGATATTATGTAATAATAAAAAGATGAGGCATAGGTTCCAAAATAGAAGACGGGGCGGGATAGTTGAATGTGATAATGGCAAACAATGGCATATCAGGAACAAATGGGGTCCGGTCCGAATTTGTTTTTAAGTCCCCATTAAAAAAAAAAAAACCTTTGGTGAAATAACTGGAAGTAAATAAAAGCATTAAAAAAACTTTGATTTAAAATTAAAAAGTATTATTTTCTCATTTTCAAATATTTCTATCATATTCTTAATTGTTTTTAATAATCAGTTGGGTAATCACTCAGTTGCACATGAAAAGAATATCCGACTTTTCCCAAAACAAATGAAGTTAATAAAATTATATTTATGTTCCTAATATTTTCTACACTTGAGCTCGTTAATAAATCTCTAGTTTAAGATTATCAATTAAGTAAATACGCTGAGAGGAAATTCGACTAGAAAAAAAAACTCGTCTTATTAAATTAAACATTTTAGGTTTTATACAATGAAGTAATCATGTAATTAAAAAGAAAACTCTCCTGCTGTGGGATCCCGGAGAGGTCCACCCGCTAATATTAAATGAATTGGGAATTACAGCCTATCTCACCATTTTCCTTTTGTATTTTATAGTATTATATGGAAAATGAACAATAAATAAAATTCAAATAGGAGCATGGTTCTCTTTTTATTTTTCGAAATGTTGTTGAGTAAAAGATAAAATAAATTCTACTATGTATTTTTTAAAATTAATTTTAAATGACGATTTTATAGTATATCATGCATATAATATGAACATGTACATACATATGATATATGAACTATGAAGGATGTTGAAAAAAAAAATCAGAGGAACTAATCAGGACAATACGCACCTTTTGTAGTGTTGCCCAAAATCGGTCTTGGTCTTGCATTTTGCTGCTACTAGACTGGTAAAAAAAAAAAAAAAAAAATCGTTTTTGTGAATAAAAAGTATTATATTTAAATTTTTTTTTTTTTATTTCTTTATGACATTTACAACTGTATTACATAAATACATCAAGTAAATTTGGACATAATTGATATAATGACATGAATACACTTGCTGAGTAACTACCCAAAGGTAGCACTCTAATGATATGACTACATTAGGAGATCACGGGGCCATCTTCTTTTCAGACGCCTCGGAGGGTTATCAGGAATTGAAGAGGAAGCAAGGTTAGAAACGAGAGGATTGGGATGATTCTGAAGTTTATTATGGAAGGATAGGTATCTGGATTGGGCCAGATCTGAAACATAAGGAACATTAAGATCTTTATGGATAATTTTATTAGTGACAAAGTAAGGAGCATTGAGGATTTTACGAAGGATTTTGGATTGTAAGGATTGGATGCGAGAGGAATTCGATGGTTTAGTGGAGCCCCATAGCTCAACTCCGTAAGTCTAAATAGGTCTTATTATAGTCAAGTATATAAGTCTTTTGTAATTAATGGGAAGTTTAGAGAGTTTGTCTATTAAGTGCTAAAGTAATCGGAAACGTCGAGCGGTTTCTTGTCGTTTCTGTCTAGTATGAGGATTCCAAGTTAATCGTTTGTCCAGGTGAAGTCCTAGGTATCGGATTTGCTCAACAGGGATAAGTGGAGTATTGTTAAAGGAAACTGTAGGACAGGAAGTCGTTGGTTTACGACGAAGGGTAAAGGTAATTTGGTGGGATTTTTTGGAGTTTATTTTAATTCTCTAGTTTTGACACCATTCTTCTAGATTTATGATGTGTGATTGAAGCATTTGGGATGCAATTTCTGGGTCATTGTTTACTGATAGGATACATGTGTCATCGGCATATGTGGTGATGACAGTGTTGGGACAGGTAGGGATGTCAGCTGTATAAACTGTATAGAGGATAGGACCTAGGATACTACCTTGAGGAACACCAACAGACTGGGAAAAAAGGGATGAATAGGCGTTATTGTGATTTACTTTAAAGTATCTATCAGTAAGGTAGGAACGGATAATGAGGAAGTATGTAGGTGGTAGGAATTTTCGGAGTTTGTACAGCAGTCCCGGGTGCCAAACTCTATCAAACGCCTGTTTAACGTCGAGAAATACTCCCGTACAGCACATTCCGCGCTCCAATGCAGAGGAGACTACGTCTACCACACGATGACATTGCTGTATAGTGGAATGGGAAGTTCGGAAACCAAATTGGTGATCTGGGATTATGTGTTTAGAATTTAGGATAGGGTACAGGCGTTTTAAGATGAGTTTTTCTAGGATTTTGCCCATGATGGGTAAAAGAGAGATAGGACGGTAAGAGGATGGGTATTTTGGTGGTTTTTTGGGTTTGTGGATCATTTTAACAATAGATCGTTTCCAAAGATCAGGAAAATATGTAGAACGGAGTACAGAATTATATATGTAAGTAAGGAATAGGATGGCTTTTCGAGGAAGAAGTTTTAGGATCTGGGATGTAATTAGGTCATGTCCAGGAGCTTTACGGGAAGGTAATTTTTGAATGATGTTGGATATTTCTATGGGATGAAATACTTTGGGTGGCAGAGACATTTGGAGAGGGATATCCAGTGCTGCTTCAATACAATTGATGTGAGATGAATTAAGGATATCGGGATGTGGATTAAAAGTTTGGAAAAGATGTTGACCAAATAGTTGGGCTTTTTCTTCGTCGGATTTGGACCAGGTTTGGGAATCAGTAAGTAGTGGGTGATTAAAGTCTTGAAACTTAAGAAGTTTTTTGGTGGTCATCCATAATGATTTGTCAGTGGTTGTAAGTTTTTCAGTAAAATTTAGTAAAGTTTGAATTTTCTATTTTCTAATTTCTGATTTCAGTTTGTTAGTCAGTTGTGTGTAATGCGATTTATCTGTTGGGTATCTAGTCCTATGCCACTTCGATCTTGCTCTGCGTTTTTCCTGTAATAAGATACGAATATTCTGTGGCAAGTTAGTATGTTGTGGGAAGTTAATCTTATTGATAAAGGTGTTATTATTTATACTGTCTGTTATTGATGATGTCAGTTTTTCTATGGCACCATTAATGTCTTCTTTTGTTTTTAGCAGGATTTTAAGGTCTAGTTTGTTTTCCAAATCATCACGAAATTTGTCCCAGTTTACTCGTCCAGTGATCAGTTTAGGAAAAGATGGTTTAGGAGCAAAGTCAGAATGTAGTGAAAGCAGAACTGGACTATGGTCTGAAGAAAGGTCATCCAGGGATTTGATTATAGTTTGGGAGGAGGAAATCTGGGAGGTGATAAATATGTCCAGGATATCGGGACGTTTTTTGAGAGATGTTGGAAAATAAGTAGGATTCATGGGCGAGAGGATGGAATAATTGTTGGAAGAAGAAACTTGTGAAAGGGTATTACCACGGGAGTTGGATGATCGACAACCCCATCGTTGGTGTTTAGCATTGTAGTCTCCTCCAGCAATAAAGCGCGATCCGAGGGATTGTAAAAAGGATTCAAGTAGGCTGTACGGGAGGGAATTGCCAGGGAGACAGTATACAGCTGAAAGTGTTAGATGGAAAGGACGAGTTGAGAGGATTACAGAAGTTGACTGAATGGCATCTGTTGGAATAGAAGGAATAAGGGAATGGAGTAAAGATTTGTGGATAAGGATGCAAGAACCGGCGTGGGCAGTGTTGTCTGGGTGGTCAGATCTATAGGTGATGTAGTCACGTATGTAGAAATGTGTCCGTTGGGTGAAGTGAGTTTCTGTTAGGAGAGCAATGTCAATATAATTGTCATGGAGAAATATGTCTAGTTCGTCACGGTGGTTTTGCAGTCCATTAGCGTTCTATAAGAGAATAGCTAGTTATAAATACTGATCAATTCATATGATGGACATATGGGAGCACGGGCGGGGAGGGGGAGCTTTCGGGTTGAAGTCCCCACCCCCCCCCCCCCAAATGGTAAAATATAACCAAATTTTTTATGGAAAAATATATTATAAAAATTATCTCTTAAAGTATTATTGTTCGTGTAATTACAATTAAAAGGGCTTAATCCCGATTCCCGATTTGAGTACATGGGATAGGGTCATCAGTTTTACGACCCCTCGGTATGAGTTGACTCCAGTAGTCTGATGGGCCTCACATATCCGTGGGGGAGCAGGAAGGAATCTCGGGCAGTGTGGCCTTCCGGTCACCCATCCAAGTACAAACCACACTCGACGTTGCTTAACTTCGATTACCTATTACAAGCACCCCAGCTTCATTATATATATATATAGGGACTTTGAGTTCATCGAGGGAAGCTAAGCGGGATTTCGGAAAGGAGTCTGGTTAGAAGGGTTATGAGCGGTTTGATAGTCTGTTGAAGATCTATCAGGAATGACGATAAGATAGTGTTGATGTCGGATGGTGTTTGGCTGGGAAGTGGGTTTGGATCAGGAGGTTGTGATGGGTAGGTTATGCGACTAGGAATGTTGGGTGGGGGATGAGCCCGTCGTGGGGTACGAGGAGGAGGAGGATCTAAATTCTGTTGGACTTGTGGAGGGGGATTCAGCCTGGGATTAGGAACGAATGGAGCTGGATGTGGATGCTCTGACGGGGTTTGACTCTTAAGGGTAAATGATGAGGAGGGATTTGCTGGCGAGGAGGTTGAGGCTGAGTATTAGGGATTTTGGGCTTGGATTGGAAGGCCTGAGGCGCCTGACGTTGAGGTTGCTTCTTACTGATGGAAGACTGGTAGTGAGAATTTCTGAGATTCTGGTGAGGTGAGTCCTTAGCTGTAGAGATGGATGGTTGGTGTTGGATGACGAGGGAAGGTGAAGTCGGCAATGCTGGGAAAATTTCCTGATTTTCAATTTGAGGTGGCTCAGTGTAAGTTTTCTGAGCAGATCCAAGATTTTTCACCGTGATCTTTGTTTGTAAAGATTTTTATGCACTTCACATCCTCTGTAGCTCGCAGGATGGGCTTCATCACAAAGAGCACACATCGCAGGCTCATCTCTTGGCTTCTGGCAAGTGTCTTAAGCGTGTAGGCCGGCACATTTAACGCATCTGACTTCGTGATAACAATAGGCCTTTGTATGGCCCAAGTTTTGACACTTAGTGCATTGTACAATTAGAGGCTTCTGTTTCGGTTCCTCAAAACGGACTTTTGAGTAAACCAATCGTTGAACCTGGAATATTTCAACATTGGTTTTTGCTGGTTCCAAGTCTATAAAAAATAATGGTAGCGGATATCTTTCTCTAGGATGTAGTACAGGTGCTATGTGCCTGACATTATGACCGATTTCTTCGAGGCCCGATTTGATAGCAGATATGGGTGTGGTTGAATGTAGTCCTCTCAGGACCACTCGATACGCCTTTTCTTGTTTTAATTGGTAACAGTGGAAGTCGTAGTTATTGGTTGTTAAAAAATTGATTAGTTTTTTATAATTGTCTCTAGAATTAGTATTAATTTTGATGTCGTTCACTCTCGAGTAACATCGAAAATTTGGCTGTCCGATCAAATCTGCAATTTGTTGACCAAACGACATAAAGTTCTTAATTTTTGAAACAAATATTGGCGGCGGCTCAGGATCAGAAAAGTCTTGAAGCTGCGGAGTCTTGTGAGATAAGTTGTTTTCTGGAATTGAGTTTTTGCTTTCTGATGTTCTTGGTGCAGTTGGCTCTGATTGAGTGGCATTAGATTTGCTCCTAGTTCTCGGTGGAGATTTATCTTGTTCTGGTTGCTTATTTGATTTATTTTTCTTTTTTTTTTTATTAGGTGAGTTTTGTCCCGATCCGGGAACTGAGTTTCGGAGACGCTTTTGGAGTGTACGCCTTTTCAAATATTGCGAGTCGGTCTCGCTAATTTCCGAAAAGGGTGTCTCATCCTCCGTGTCTTCACATGATGTGTTCTTATCCAGATCCATCATGATAAGTGTTAGAGAAAATTAAGAAAAAGAAAAAAAAATATGTATATATATATATATAAACCTAAATATTAAAATTAAAATTTATGAGATAACTTCTTAAACACTAAGCTATTTACAAAATTATTTACATAAATATATACAGATATAAAATAAAATATAAAATAATTCATTTCCAAAAAATAAATAATCAAAGAAAAAAATGAAATAAAAGAGTCTCTGGAAAGAAAAAAAAAATATATATAAAGAAAAAAAAATGAAGTTAAATGTCTTGGATTCGAACTGAGAATAACATTGAAGAATGTTATTGTACACAGAGCCGAGCCTTGGCTTGAACTTATCGCAGATAAGGTAAAACCCGCAAGGGAATTACTAGCCACATGGGCTAACCAAACGAGCACTAATTTATAACTGTTTCATTGTTAATAAATTGTCACTCACCTGATCATATGTGAATATAAAAATATAAAACTATTAATATAGTCACTGTTGAAAAAGTCTTAGAGCAGTATTTTAAATAATAAGCACATTAGATCGTATCAAAGGTAGAGCGACGTGTAACTTGAATTGTACTAGCGGCCATGACACTTGCTACTCTATTTTTAAAATATAATTCAAAATAAATGTTTTACCTCATTTATTAAATCATCCAAAAACTTGTTTACGTCATAACTAAAAAAAAAACATATGTTCTTTTTAAAACAATATGATTCAGACAATTAAATTGCAATGGAAAATATGAACTAATTTAATAGTTACTCATACTTGACGATTTTAGTTACTATATGTAAAGAAGTGGTATAACCAATTTACGAGGTGTTCGTCAGAGTTCTTCGCTCTCTCCGACCCCTTTCTTCATTTATATTAGCGACCTTCCTTATTCCATTCATCACTCCCGATATCACTTATATGCAGAAGATCTCCAAATTTATCCATCTTTCCAACCTTCTGAGATGTCTGAGGCTACCCGAAAACTCCAAGAGGATATTGACTGTATCGACAGATGGGCAGAAAAAAAAAACTAATTGAAGCAGAACGCAGACAAAACTAAGGCAATCCTCAACGGTTCCAAGCACCTCATTAGTTCCCTTCCTTTCTGTCCTTTACTTTACCTCAATAATCATCCCATCCATTTCTTTCCAAAACCAAAAGTCAAAGACCTCGGAGTAATATTTGATCAGAACCTCTCTTGGAAAAAACATATTTCCCAGATTACTCTGGGGAAAAAATTAAATCCATAACTATCTAAGCAAATCCTACGATTCCGTGAATTCATTCCAGAAAACACTAGACATCTCCTCGTTTTCCCCCACTTCGACTTGGTGTATCGAGATCTGTCTACAAGACTGGAGGAGAAACTAAAGAGAATCATGAATGGCTTCATAAGATTCATCTTTGGGATTCGCATGCGTTTTAATGTTTTCTGTTGGTACACCGAGTTGAAGTGGCTCTATCCTTTCTAAGTGGCTCTATTCCTTCCGACGGAAATTCCTTCTTGCTATTTTCCTTTTCCTAGTCTTCAGAACCAAAAATCCTCTCTACATCCTAGAAATTATTATTCAACTTTCCTCTATACACTCTCTTAATACCAGATCTCAACCTATAGATTTATATATACCTCTCCCCCCATAAAACCACTTTCTTCAGCAAATCCTTCGTCATTCCTGCTATTTCCTTTTGAAACTCCTTACCTATCTCCATACGTCAAACCACGTCCACAAATTCCTTCAAACAGCTCCTATTCCTCCACCTACTACACATTCAAACTTCCGCAAGCTTGTTAGAATTTTGATTCTTTTTATATATTTGTACTATAACAACATACCAGATTGATTTATATATTTTTTGAACTTCTGCTGTTATTCTAAGGAGACTTTAGTCCCAGAATGAAATTATTTTTTCATATTAATTCAAAACCAATATACACTTGCATTTAACTCTTTCAATGTTACCCAATTTTGCACTTCGAGAAAGCACTACTAAAGAAAAGATTAATAAATATAAACGATAATTGCTTCGAAGGCTAAATTTAACAGCTTAACTAGCAGGTAGAACATGATGTTATTTTAATACAGTGCATCTCATAAAAACAAATTTACCGCAGCAACTGCCTAAGACTTATTATTAACACTAAATAAATAACATTCAAACATGAAAACTGAATTACAAACCTATTGGGATTAATGGGGAAATCAGGAAATGGAAAAAAAATGATTATATGGGAGAGTGACCATGATATATCACTTGGTCGTATATAATAATTTTCCAATCTTATTCTATTTGTGCTAAAGGTGATATTTTGTAGTCTAGAGCTGCTATAAGTAGTCTGCTATTATAGAAAGTAGCAGAAGAAAATTAAATATGAGATTATACTAATTAATCATAAAGAAATAATCGGTTTTTACGCTCACTTGAAAAAGAACACATTTTTCACATACCACCTTTTGCAATAACAGTAGCGATATATCACAGGCGGATCTACGGCGGGGGGAGGGGGAAGGGGAGAGAGGAGTCGGGCTGAAGTTCCCCACCAAAAGTGTAAAATCTAACCATGTTTTAAAGTAAAAAGTATTGATAAATTATCTCTTAAAGTATTATTCTCCGTGCAATTACATTTAATGTGACTTTAAGAATCACTTAAACACTACTTCATAAAGCTAGTCTCTTTCTTTTTTTTTCCAAAGTAATTATTAGAAAATTATATAGATGAAAAAAAAAAAGCTGGAGCCCTTCCAAAATTAAATCTTGGATCGCGACATATAATAACATTTATTAGGTAATTATACATTTATTTTATATATTTATGATAGAGTTCACTTCAAATTTTATATCAAAATATTGTTGTTAAGTTGTGAGCCGCAATGTTTGTGGGAAGGGAACACGATGAAAGTATACTTAGGCTATGGAAAAGAAAGTTTAATGGTATGGAGATAATCATGGATAATGAATTCCCGTACAATCTACGATTTGACGATGACCAGGTCATTATTGCAAATGACGAAGAAGATGCTTTCATTATGATGAGGAAGCTGTTGGAAGCTTATACGGAAAGTTTATACGGAATCAGCAAAACAAAAAGTTAGTATATAGCTTTCAATAATAGTGGAAACTTCTCATTAAATGTTGGCGAGTGGGATTTGGTCGATTTGGCCGATAACCGAGTAATTTAAAAAATTAGGCAGGTGGCTTGCGAAGCAATAGCAAGACAGATATTTATAAAAAAAGTCATCAGAGGTAGAAAGGTTATAAGGACTTTCTAACAAAATAAATAAACCAGACATACATGGCTTGAGTGGAGAATCTGGCCATTGCCATAACTCCTATATATTCTTACAAAAAGTATATGGGCCACTGTCGCTTCAACCTTCGAGGAGGATTGTAGGGATGAGTAGTGCTAGAGGGGGATTGTGCAATTGGATTTGGATGATATGTAAGGTTTTGGTGGAATTTGGAAAATGTTTGAGGGATAAGGTCTAGGACAAATGGGATATTAAGGTCATGATTTAGGGTTTGGTTGGTTACATAGAACGGTTGATGCTCCGTTCTATGTAACCAACCTATTGTTCGAAGGACTTTGGACTGAAAGGATTGAATGCGTTTGATGTTAGAAAATTTTGCTGTCCCCCACAGTTGCAGTCCGTAGGTCCAAATAGGTTTCAGTATTGTCTTGTAGATAAGTAGTTTGTTGTCAATTGAAAGTTGGGATTTTCTGTTCAGTAGTCTATACAGCTGGCCATATCGTCGGTTGAGTTCTCGTATTTTGAGTTTTGGATGTGGGTTCCATGTCAGTCTTCGGTCTAAGAGAAAGCCAAGGTACCGGACTGTGTCGGGAGTAAGGATGCTGGATGGAATTAAAGTGTACTGGTGGACAGGAATTGCGTCGGAGAGTAAAGGTAATATGTTTGCATATGTTGACTCATTCACTTTAATGCGCCATTCCTTACACCAGTGCTCAATAAGGGAGAGGTACCTTTGTAGATTTAAGGATGCTATTTTAGGATCTGAGTTGGATGATAGCATTGCGGTGTCATCAGCAAATGTTGCAAGGAAGGTATTGGAATGAGCAGGGATGTCAGCGGTAAAGAGGATGTAAAGCACGGTACCCAAGACGCTGGACTGGGGAACAAGGGCTTTAATTGGATAAATATTGGAAAATGCCGTTGCGCAGCGTACTAGAAAGGAGCGGTCAGAGAGATAGGATCGAAGGATTAGATATAAGGACTGAGGGAGATGGATTTTCAGCTTGTAGAGCAGCCCGGGGTGCCATACCCGGTCAAAAGCCTGTGCTATGTCCAGAAATGCACCCGAATAGTTTTGCTTGTTTTATAGGGTTGTTGATATATAATCAACGACTCGAAGTCCTTGTTGAACGGTGGAATGTTTTGAGCGAAAACCAAACTGATGGGAAGAAGATTTTGAGAAATTATGAGTGGTAGGAGTCGTTTCAAAAAGTTTTGAAAGGATTGGGAGTACGCTGATTGGTCTATTGGATGTCAAGCTGTTGGGAGGTTTACCTGGTTTCAGAAAAAGGATAATGGTGGAGTGTTTCCATAATAGAGGAAAGTGGGTGGTAGTATGCAATTGTAGATATATGTAAGGAATATGACTGCTTTGGATGGAAGTTGTCGAATGATCTGAGAGGCAAGGAAAGTGGGTTAGATGATATAAGGAATTCTTCTACTGTTACGGTGTGGGCAGGATAGGATTCCGGATGGGGAATAAATGTATTGGGGAGGTATTTGGCGAACTCTTCGGCTTTATCTTCGTCAGATGCTGCCCAGGAGCCATCATCTCGTCGGAGTGGATGGGAAATTTTTTGAGGGTTTAGGATTTTCGTTGTGGTTTTCCAAAGAGAATTGTCACGAATAGAGAGGGAGGATAGGTAGGATTTGAAGAATTGCGATCTGAAGGTGGCTAATTCCAGTTTTAATTTTTTACGGTAATAATTATAGGAGCTGCGGTCGGTAGGATGTCGAGTACGTTGCCACAATAGTCTGGTACGGCGTTTGGTGTGGATTAGGTCAAGGAGGTGTTGGGGTAGAATGGTCTTTTTAGGAATTCTAGAGGAGCCTTTTGGGAAGGAGGCTGCCCAGGCAGCTTGTTGGATTGTGGTAGTAAAGGAATTTACGGCACTATCTAGGTCATCGGAAGTTTTTAAGGGTACGTTGAGATCAATTTTATCGGAGAGGATTTGGCGGCAAAGGTTCTAGTTAACGGGCCCCCCTAATAAACGATGGTGGAGACGGTTTGGGAACGGGTTCAAGTGAAACATTAAGAATTAAAGGACTATGGCTAGAGGAAAGTTCAGTCATATGTGTGATGGAACAATGGAGGGAACTTAAGCCGCTGTGGATAAAGAAATCAAGAATATCAGGATTACGGTAAGGATCTGTGGGCCATTAGGTAGGAGAGTTGGGGAAAAGAAGGTGAACACTTTGGGAATTGAGTGCATACTGCAGGGTACGGCCACAAGCATTCGTGGTTCTGGAACCCCATTGTTGGTGCTTGGCATTTAAGCCCAAGATGAAGTGATGTCCTAAGGAATTGAGGAGAGAACTGAATTGGGCATTGGATATGGATCGGTTAGGAGGGCAATACGCTGACGCGAGGGTAACCGGAAAGGAGAAGGTTTTTATTACGATAGCGGTGGACTGTAGGAAATCGTGTGTAGGTAATGGGAGTAGGTGATGGGAGAGGGATTGGTGTACAATGACAGCAGTACCGGCATGTGCTCTTCCGTCAGGGTGGTCAGTACGATATATCAGGTATTGCGGTATTTTGAAGTGCTGTTTAGTGGTTAGTCGAGTTTCAGTAATTAGTGCCACGTCAATGTTCTTGTCAAGTAATAATGCAGATAGTTCGTCTGTATGATTTCTAACACCATTCGCATTCCAAAGGAGAATGGATATGGGTTTTGGGATGTGAGTCATTTAAGGATTTTTTAAAGGAGGGATGAGGTGAGATCCGAGATTTGTGAGGAGTGATATGAGTGGAGTAACAAGGGATTTGAAATCGGTGAGGAAAGATGCTAACAAACTGGTGAGATCTGTTGCATTTGAAGGATGAGGAATATGATGAATTTGTTGTTGGTGGTTAGGTATATTATGATGAAGAGGATTTTGAGGTTGTTTTTGCTGCAGGGCATGACATTTTTCTGTTGAATTCTTACCTCCAAGTAATTCGGAGTATGATATATTATTACTAACAATTCTAGAAAATTCTCTTCTTGGTTTGGTTGTCTCATCTTGAATCCGGTTCTTCTGGTATCTCGATTTGAGGTTCTTATAAGTTTGGCAGCCTTTGTATTTAGCCGGGTGTCCCTCTAGGCATAGGGCACAAACTGCAGGATCTGGTATAGGTTTGGTTCTCTCTGCTGATTTGTGATTTTCACCACATTTCATGCAACGCGCAAGTGGTGGCAATAAGTCTTCGTGTGGCTATACGCTTGGCAATTGTGGCACTGCAAGATTTCCCTCTTGGCGTATGGCTTTTCAATCTTCACGATAATGTAGTACAGTCTCTTGATTTCGTATATTTTTTTAATACCGGATGATGGCTCTAGGTCCACGAAAAATAAAGGTAGTGAAACTTTAATTCTTACTAGCGGCTGCTTCTTATTCTCCTTCACAACGTTGGTTACCTGACGTAATTGGAAACGAAGCGTCGTTAGTTCTTCTTTGATCACTTCAGTTGGGGTTTAGGAAATTTCGTATTACCACTCGTAGCGATCTCTCCTGTTTCAGCTGGTACGTATGGAAATTTGTATTCGTTTCTGACAGGTACTTCACAATTTTTCGGCAGGTTTCTTCAATATCTGGCGTTATTTTTGTATTATTCGTCCTGTTGAGGCAAGAATAACTGCCGGAGTAGATTTCGTTTAGTTGTGTACACAATAGGTTAAAATTTTTGATTTTTTTTTTACAAATATCGGAGGAGGCCTTGGTTCCCTGGGTATTGCTGCTGACTCCATTACTTCTCTGTCATTATGAAGCACTTGGAACGGGTTTGGAGTAAAGAAAGGGGGAAGAGGTACCTGGCTTAGGTTGAGGTTCTGGTTCTGGTTCTGAAGTGATCACTTTTGTTGTTGGAGGTGTTTCTCGTAGGCAGCGACGAGTTCTTTGTTTGGCTGATGAACTAAATCCGTCTGACCGAGTCCTCTTGGGCACCTTACTGGACATCACTTGGTGACTATACTGGATACAACAAGAGAAGAAAGAAAGGAAAAAATATATATATATCAAACAGCAATATTAACTGCTCTGATATACACGTGAAATGTATTCAATGAAAAATCAGAGAGATTCCGCTGAAAAATAGTCAAATACTGAGAGACCAGTTGAGAGCACAACCTTCCAATCAGCTGATCTACTGCCTTCCTATAAGGACTTTATATTCTGTTTTATGGAATAAAGACGTCATGCTCCAAACGAATAAGAGAATATACCATTCCTTTGTTCTAAGCACTGTATTATATGTCTCAGAAACCTGGACGATTTCAACCGACTCATCCAAAAATTCATATCAATGGAGATGTAGTCTTAGAGACCTAGCTGCAGAATATCTATACTAAACATATTCCAATTAAAGCCATTAGGGATAAAGAGAACGAACCCCTCAACATCCTGTACTCCATTGAGACTAAAACTGAGTTGGTTTGAACATGTAATGAGAATGATGGATGACCAATGGCCTGAAAGAATACTTCAGCATTTACCATTAGAAAGGAGGAAGAGACCGGGGACCTAGACCCGGTAGGTACTAAAGCCAGTGGAGATTGATCAAGATCGCTAATAAGTAGAATTTAATTAAATTTTCTTTCTCTTTATTTCTTAAGTGAATATGTATGCTGTTTACCATTTCCCATTCTGTTTAAGAGAGATCCCCGGAAAAGAGATGGTTGCAAGGTTTACATGAGGCTATAGCAGCTTATGACCTTAAAATAAAGTCGTATATATATAAGGGTATACTTTTTGATTAGTATTTAGTTATTTTGATTCTGTTTATTTTATATTATTTTGTAAATATTGTGTGAATGTGATCTTACCTCTCTACAACAAATGTCCAAGTGACAGAATGTTATATTATTCAATTAAAAAAAAATTATAAATAAACACAAAGAATGCAAACAAAAAAGTAGCATCTGTAATTTAAAAAAATGCTTAAGTAGGTATATTTATAATCGTAATGTAAGAGATAAAATAAAAATAGAAAGATTCATAGTAATTTAAATACATCAATATTGATAGAGTGTGTATTTAAATGTTGTATAACGTGTATAATTTCCGATATAGTTTCGTCTTATTTGTTAGTTAATTCTTATATTAAAAATAAGGGAAGTTATTTCATATATATGTATACCATACATGATTAAAAATCCGTATTATTGTTTTATTTCATTTTTTCGTTGATGTTGAAGGAAAAACAATTTTTTCTATTCTTTTCTTGACATACGAGTACGTATTTGGTTGTTCAGAAAAAGGGAAGCCGGTTGTGGGAGGGTCTACTGTATTAAAAAAAAATAATAATATACTTTTGAACACCCTACATAAATAAAAAAAATACTTAAACTTTAACCTCTAAATTAGAAAAAAATAAAAAAAAGAAATTTACTGTTGATAGAGTGTGAATGTGCTCCCTGAAAACTATTATAAATGTCCTTCATTTTGACAAATTGTAATATCTCTCAATGAATATGTTTAAAAAAAAATTAAAGTTAAGAGTTTCATTCAAACCTTAGTGATTATTATACTCATATAGGATAAAATGACACAGTTTTAAAATATTCAATAAACCAGCCGCTTGTTTAATTTATGAAAAATATCTACTGCAAATCAATGTGCACAGGATGATAAACAACTAAGGGACTCTTTAGTGTATTTTGGTAAGCCAAACTGTTTAAAAAACAGAATGTGCCTCGCCATTTGCAGCTGACACTCGAGTGGTTCTCCCACTTAATACCTCACTCTACCAACTCAATAACTTTCATAGACCATATTGAATGCTTTCCCTCGTCATATTTTTTGCTTGAAATTTTTTTTTTAACATTCCTGAACTCCATTTTCTCTCTCTCTCTCTCTTCCTTTTTTCCTCCCGCTGTACCTAAGGGCAACCCTATACCAGCGGCACATCCAATTTTCTAACTGAAAAATATGCCACGAATTTAAGGGCTCGGTCACCAGGATTGTTAACCAAGCAGGCAGGTCAGCTCTCACTTTGATCCAAATTCTTAGGCCAAAGTGAGGCAAGATTCGCTCTTTTAATTTGATTGGAGCATTAATTATTACGGTTATACCTACACTAATGGGCTGCCTGCAACTGGAGGGCTGTTCCCACCAAACAGGACTCCAGTAACTTCCTACCTACTTATTGTGGGCCTGTATTACAGTTTATATATAATACTATTTCTAAATCTTCCGATAAAAATAAATTTATGTATTTGGTATATCACTGGTTTAATCTCTCCCGTCTTGCTCTTTTTTCTTATAGTATCCTCCTAGCATATTTCTTAAAGGCATCAAATATATCAGGTGTCTCCACAAGCTTGTCCAGGGACCGAGAAGGCCATTCCAACATGGAGTACTCTCCTGCCAATGCTTTTCGGGCGCCAGTGTACATCGGGCATTCCAAAAGCATGTGTCTAGCAACAGCCCCGCAGTGACAATTCGGATTGGCTCTTCTATGAAAAAAATGTAACTTTTCATTTATATCTCCATGGCCTGTGAGGAGTTGAACAGTGTAGAAATCCGTCTCCACCCAGTCATTCTTCCAGTCTCGCATGCATCCCACCTTCTCTGCCATTCAGAAAGGACTAGTTCTTCTATTCTGTCGGCTACCTCATCGTACCTTCCACTGGGACACACAAAGCAGCTTTTTCTCACATTTGCTGGCAATCCTCTCTTTATTCTATACTTGGCTAAAGATATTTCTATTTTCAGGTCTATAGGCAATTGTCCCGTAATCACTTGCAAAGCCGAAGTGGGTGCCGTTCTATACGCTCCTGTCACCAGTAGGAGAGATCTTTGAGCTTGCTCCAGCACACTGATGTCTGACTATCTCAGTTTCTGGCCCCAGACCGGCGCCGCATATATGGCAATAGGCAAGAAAGCAGCCTTATATAGCGTTTCCCGGTAACCATATTTGAGACCCCAGGTGTTCCCTGCCATCGTTTTAAGGCAGCTGTAACGAATAATAGTTTTGCTCTTAATCCCTTTTAAGTGGTTAGTGAAGTTACACCTCCCATGAACTTCACTTCCTGAGATGATTTTATTAGAACATCTCCTAACTTTAATCTGGGGATAAACCCCACAATTTTTCCCTTCAAAAACAGGAGTCGAGTCTTCTGAAAATTTAAAAAAAGTTTATTTTCTTGGCACCATTGCAATACTATGTCAGTGACTTCCGCCGCCCTTATTTCTAAATATTTTCGTAATTTTGCCTCTATTCCAACAGCAAAGTCGTCCACGTAAGCAGATGGCGTATACTCGGCAGCTCTCAATTTAACATGGAGAGGGTTCATGTTTATATTCTATAGAGGGAGCCCCAAAACTGATCCCTGAGTACAACCCCGCTGGACTGGTCTCGTTATTCTCCTTTCCGATAGTTGATAGTAGACAGAGCGCTGTGTTAAAATTATAATATGAGCCTGTATATATTTCTGGGGCATTTTATTTTCGTTAGATCGTCCATAATGGCAGGCCACCACATATTATCGAACGCTCCAGCAACATTAAAGAAGAGGACTAAAAAATATATAGAGGGCGAGTCCTTAGCTGTTGATATGAGCAAGTTGATGGCATCTGTTCTCGAATGTCCTCTTCGACCTCCGAATTGATATGGAACGAGCAAGTCGATTACATCTTTTAGGCGTTGCATTATTAGGCGCTCCAGAACTTTCCACATTACATTTAGGAGGCATATTGGGAGGTACGATTTTGCAGTAACTTCTGTTATACCTGGCTTCAAGATAGTAACCAACCGTAAGTCCAAATAGGTCTTATTATAGTCAAGTATATGAGTCTTTTGTAATTAATGGGAAGTTTAGAGCGTTTGTCTAGTAAGTGCTGAAGTAATCGGAAACGTCGAGCGGTTTCTTGTCGTTTCAGTCTAGTATATGGATTCCAAGTTAGTCGTTTGTCCAGGTGGAGTCCTAGGTATCGGATTTGCTTAACAGGGATAAGTGGAGTATTGTTAAAGGAAACTGTAGGACAGGAAGTCGTTGGTTTACGACGAAGGGTAAAGGTAATTTGGTGGGATTTATTGGAGTTTATTTTAATTCTCCAGTTTTGACACCATTCTTCTAGATTTATGATGTGTGATTGAAGCATTTGGGATGCAATTGCTGGGTCATTGTTTACTGATAGGATACATGTGTCATCGGCATATGTGGTGATGACAGTGTTGGGATGGGTTGGGATGTCAGCTGTATAAACTGTATAGAGGATAGGACCTAGGATACTACCTTGAGGAACACCAGCGGACTGGGAAAAAAGGGATGAATAGGCGTTATTGTGATTTACTTTAAAGTATCTATCAGTAAGGTAAGAACGGATAATGAGGAAGTATGTAGGTGGTAGGAATTTTCGGAGTTTGTACAGCAGTCCCGGGTACATCGGTTGTAAAACGTAGACAAATGGTTAATCAGCGCCTTATTTGTCTTTTTCAGGATATCGGCTCCTATCATATCCGGCCCTGGTGCCTTTCCCGGTCGGAGTTGTCCCATAGCCAGCTCCACGTCTTCCTCTTCCCATAGAGGCGCATCTTCGGTTTGCGGAACTTCACACATTGCAATCCTTTTGTGTTCGTCGTCTTCTGTGTCTGAAGTAAGTTCGTCTTCATGGAAGGATCTCTCCATTCTAACACTAACAGCATCATCTGCCGTTCTGGTTGCATCTCCTTTATGCATAAAGGATGTAAACGAGTTTCTATTTGTAATTTTATCAAGCTCTCTCCGATATGCTAGTCACCATGGGCTTTTGCATAGCTGTAATTATCGGTGCCATGTCTCCTTCTTTGCTTTTCTAATTCCCTTTTGGAAACTCTTATTCAGTTCGTAATATGCGTCTTTGAAATTTCTTTTGGCACCAGCATTGTTTTCTCGCTGAAAGCGACGTCTTCCTATGTAGGTCTCCCGCTTCAGGCTTGTGAGTTGTCTTCCACCATAACTGTCCCTTTCTTGTTGACTCTCGTGTTATGGACAATACCTTCTTAGCCGTGAAAATTTCTGTTGAGATTTCCGCTACCTCTTCTTCTAATGTCATATTATGGCGTTGTTCCAGCTCTGTTAAATGTCATTTAATATTCTCAGCAACACGTTCCCATTTAGCACCCTCCGTCACAAAACGTTCCTTACGGTATCGCTTTTCTTGACTGTTTAGGTTTATTTCAAATAAAACCACCCGGTGATCACTGGAGGTCCAATCCTCGACTTTCCAAGAGCTGGCCAACAATGCCAGGTGATGCCAGAGATATATTGATAAATGACTCCCCGCTGGATCTCGAAAACGTTGGCAAGGCCATGGGATCATTTACAATGGTTAGGCCATGCCTTGCAGCAAAATCCTCCAGCAGTACGCCTTTTCTATCGGTTCTTCGGCTGCCCCACAAAATTGAGTGAGCATTAAAATTATCCATTATTAAGATATTCTTACTCAGCTTCCCTACTACCTGCTGCAATCGTTAGTATGTCTTCTAGTAGGAGTGCGAATTTCGCATAAACATTAAGTCAAAGTTAATGCCTACGTAATCTACATTGGTAACTGAAATAAATCTATCCTCCAGATCAGGCTGTGAGTTAATTGTAAGGCAATGATTAAATATCCCTTCCATTACTAGCAATGATGCTGTCTTACGGTTCAGTTCCAGACACCTTCCCTCTCCTTGTAGGAGGTTCCTGAAGAGCACTAATATCTATGTTATTTAGTGAGGCCATGAGTCTAAATTCTGACATTGCGAGCGGTCTCTTGTTTAGGTTGTGTTGGGCTATCCGGAGTGCAGAACTGTTATTCATTCTCGTTATATTTTGTCCTCATTACTAACCTTTCAATAGCTCTTTTGTATGATAGGCAGTCTTTGTCATTTGTCGGATGGTTAGATGGTGAGTTGGCTTTACTGCTGTTTATACATTTCGGCGGTCCGCCAGTCTTTTGTTTTGGGCAGTCTCCTGAAACATGTCCTATTTCGCTACAGTGCACGCAGTATACGATAGTTGTGGGCAGAATGGCACAGGGGCAGTTGCGGGTCTTTCTCTCTCTCTTCTCTCTCTCTCTCTCTCTCTCTCTCTCTCTCTCTCTCTCCCTCTCGTGAAAAAAAACCGATCGACATAATAAACTCATTCCTGAAAGATCTTCATGAAACTATCAAGCCACATATCACCCTCATCACAAGAATGCTTACCGAAATTCCCTTTAATCTCCCATGATGAGTGCAAAGCCCCTAGTTGTTCTTTTATGGAATGCTAACGGACAACCACCGAGACCAACTTGACATTTTTCTTCACGACAACTACATTGATATTGCTCTAGTGGCAGAAAATCACTTCACTCAACGTTCATATTTCTACATACGCGACTATATAACTTACAGATCAGACCACTTTGACAACAATTCCCATCCCGGGTCTTGCATCCTTATCCATAAATCCTCATCCCATTCTCTCATTCCTTCTACTCCAACTGATGCCGTTCAATCCACTTCCATAATCCTTTCAACTCGCCCTTTCCACATAAAATTCTCAGCTGTATACTGTCCTCCTGGTAATTCCCTTTCTTCTTGATTCCTTATTCCAATCCCTCGGATCGCGCTCTATTGCTGGAGGAGACTACAGTACAAAACACCAACGATGGGGTTGTCGTACATCCAACTCCCGTGGTAACATTCTTTCACGTGTTTCTTGTTCCAATCGCTATTCTATCCTCTCGCTCATGAATCCTACTTATTGGCCCAACGTCTTTCAAAAAAACATCCCGATATCCTGGATATATTTATCATCTCCCAGATTTCTTCTTCCCATGTCACAGTTAAATCCCTTGAAGACCTTTCTTCAGATCATAGTCCAGTTCTGCTTTCATTACACTCCACTTTGCTCCTAAGCCCTCCTATCCTCCTACGTTGATTACAGGACGGATAAACTGGGATAAATTTCGTAATGATTTGGAAGAAAAATTGGACTTAAATATTCCACTCAAGACAAAACAATACACATAGCCATAGAATTACTTACAACATCTATAAGATACACAATAAACGACAACACATCTATTAATAAAACTAATAACTCCCTGCTGACTAATTTGCGATAGCTAATTATAAGATAAAACTTATTACAACAACCTAAATAACCAACTAGAAGCAGAAATTAAAAAATACAAAATTCAAAATTTACTTAGCTTAACAGAAAATCTTACAACTACTGACAAATCACTGTGGTTGGCCACCAAGAAGCTTCTAAAATTCAAAGATTTCAACCATCCTCTCATTACTGAAAATCAAACCTGGTCCAGATCTTATGATGGAAAATCTTAAATATTTGCTCAGCATCTCTTCGAAATCATCAATCCACACCCAAATATCCTATATCCAATCCACCTGACCCTTCCATCTAAAGCATTCCATCCGTCAGAAATATCCAATATCATACACAGATTGCCTTCCCGTAAACCTCCTGAACGCGACCTAATTACATCCCACATCCTACAACTGCTTCCTCCGAAGGCCATTCTATTCCTTACCTATATATATATAATGCTGTACTCCGATCCACATATTTTCCTGACACTTGGAAACTATCAATTATTAAAATGATACCTAAACCCAAAAAACCTCCGTAATACCCATCCTGTTACCGTCTTATCTCTCTTTTACCCATCATGGGAAAATCCTGGAAAAACCTATCTTAAAACACTTGTATCCCATCATAGATTCTAATAACATAATCTCAGACCACCAATTTGGATTCCGCACATCTCATTCCACTATCCAGCAATGTCATCGTGTGGTGGCGAGGAATGGCGTCGCAAACCTATGACTCCTGTCCTACAGTATCCTTTAACAATTCTCCACTTACCACAGTTGCATAAATCCGTTACCTAGGACTCCACTTGGACAAACGACTCACATGGAATCCTCATACAAGATTGAAACGGCAAGAAACCGCTCGACGTTTCCGTCTACTCCAACACTTACTAGACAAACGCTCTAAGCTTCCAGTTAATTACAAAAGACTCATATACATGACTACATACATGACCTATTTGGAATTACGGAGTTGAGCTTTGGGGCTCTAAAAATCCATCGAATTCTTATCGTATTCAATGCTTACAATTCAAAATCCTTCGGAAAATCCTCAATGCTCCTTACTTTGTCACCAATAAAATAATCCATAACGACCTTAATGTTCCATATGTTTCCAATTTGGCCCAAACCAGATACCTATCCTTCCATAACAAACTGCAGAACCATCCGAACCCTCTCCTTTCAAACCTTGCTTCCTCCTCGATCACTGATAACCCTCCGAGACGTCTGAAAAGAAGATGGCCTCGCGATCTTCTTTTGTAAATTTATTATTTGAGTGCTATCAGTGGGTAGTTTCTCAACAAGAGATTTCATGTTGCTATATTTCTGAGTTCACATTTACTAGTGGTATTTTTTTATAATATAGTTATAAATATCAATAAATCAAAAAAGATGAATCTAAGGGTCAAAATAGGATTTATGATATATTAATTTCTATCAAATTAGGTTATTAAATATTTCACGAAATTATATTCACTGGTGGTAATAACTCGTATTGTAGTGTGTGAGTGGATTTTTCTCTTTATAAAATGGTTGACGGAAGTACTACGGCTAATGATTAAATTGGCTATTAACTTGTGCGAAAAGTATCCTTTATTTTCAAATTAAATTAATCTTTTATTCTAGACTGTTTTTCTGTAAATTTATTATTATTATATAAAAAATGGAGGAAAACAAGTTCTTTTGCTTTGAAGACAGAAGGAAATGATCAAAATCAAGGCAGACTATGTTGACCTTAAAAAAACTGGGGAAGAGGTCGTCAAAGGGGAAAAACTAGAAATAACCATATAAAATACTACACATAATTCAATTTCATCTCAAGAATGTGCAAATACAAAAAGCCAAACTATAACCCCTAGATGGTCACCCTAAATCTACTTTTTAATAATAGGATTTAAATCTAGATTGGACAAAATATTTGAGGATAGGCTGGGTGGAATATAGGTGGGGGGAGGGGACTTTGGATGGTGCGCTGAAGCAGAGAGGAGGCAGTGTCAACTATTGATTGAGCATATGTTTGGTGCAGTTAGGTTGCTCCTAAGG
Source organism: Nezara viridula (assembly GCA_928085145.1). Classification (NCBI taxonomy): domain Eukaryota; kingdom Metazoa; phylum Arthropoda; class Insecta; order Hemiptera; family Pentatomidae; genus Nezara; species Nezara viridula. Next base: position 16,167,394 of record OV725078.1, on the reverse strand, counting down.
CTCTAAGGCAGCAATGGGGTATCAAGGACCATTCTCATACGTAGTCCCTTCCTCGGCTTATACTGCCTCCTTCCTTGTTGTCCTTCCAAGTGTAGTCATTCCATTAAACCTACTGGTTTTAAAGACAAGAGATAACGAATTATAAAATAATAATTAAAAATTCGTTACACCGATGAGTCAGCAAGTATTGTGGGAATATCAGAGGTAGAACAAAAGTGTATAATCAAATGAAAAAATTATTGCTTAGTTATATACGTCAAGGCAGTGGATCAGCTGATGCGAAGGTCGTATTCTGAAATCTTCTCTCAGTTTTTGCCTATTTTTCAGCGGAATCTCTTTGATTATTTACTGAATGCAGTTTAAGTGTACAACACAGCAGTTGTTATTTACTGTTTGCTACATTTTTTTTTTAAATTTTCAATTCTGTTTTTTTTTTAATTTTAATTTTTTTTTCTATCTTATGATATGCGGCATTGTCAGCAAGTGATGTCCAGTAAGGTGCCCACTAAGAGGACTCGGTCAGACAGTGTTAGTACCCCTCGTGATTCACCAGCGAAACAAAGAACTCGTCGCTGCATGCGAGAAATAGCTCCAATAGCCACAGTGAAAAGTTCAGGTCCTGAACCTCAGCCTCAACCAGGTACCTCTTCGCAAGAAATGGTTGAAGAATCTCCTTTTTTCACTCCAAATCCGTTCCAAGTGCTTCATAATGACAGAGAAGTAATGGAGTCAGCAGCAATACCCAGGGAACCAAGGCTTCCTCCGATATTTGTAAAAAATATCAAAAATTTCCAACTACTGTGTACATAACTAAATGAAATCTGCTCCGGCAGTTATTCTTGCCTCCACAGGACCAACGGTACAAAAATAACACCAGATACTGCAGAAACCTACCAAAAAATTGTGAAGCACCTGTCAGAAACGAATGCAAATTTCCTCCACACGTACCAGCTGAAACAGGAGAGATCGCTACGAGTGGTGGTAAGAAATTTACATTCCTCAACCCCAACTGGAGTGATAAAAGAAGAACTAGCAACGCTTGGTTTCAAAGTGCGTCAGGTAACCAACGTTCTGAAGGAGAGTAAGGAGCAGCCAGGAGTAAGTAATAAAGTTCCACTACCTTTATTTTTCGTGGATCAAGAGTCATCACCTGGTATTGAGAAAATATATGATATCAAGAGATTGTACTACACTATCGTGAAGATAGAGAAGCCATCCCCAAGAAGGAAATTGTGCAGTACCACAATTGCCAGGCGTATGGCCACACGAAAACTTATTGTCACCATCTGCCGCGTTGCGTAAAATGCGGTGAATAGCACAAATCTGTGGAGTGCACTAAACCGATACCAGATCCTGCAGTGTGTGCACTATGCCAGGAGGGACCCCCCGGCCAACTACAAAGGCTGCCAAACCTATAAGAGCCTCAAATCCAGATATGAGAAGAACCGGACTCAAGATGAAACAACCAGACCAAGAAGAAAACCTTCTAGAATTGTTAATAATAATTTATCATACTCCGAACTACTTGGAGGTAAGAACATGAATAATACATGTGAAGCCCTGCCGCAGCAACTACCTCAGTATTCTGTTCATCCTAACACACTTAATCATCAACAACCTCAAATTCCTCCTCCTTCAAATGCAACAGATCTCACGAGTTTGTTAGCATCTTTCCTCACCGATTTCAAATCCCTAGTTACTCCACTCATATCACTCCTTACAAATCTCGTATCTCATCTCATCCCTTCTTTAAAAAATCCTTAATGACTCACATCCAAAAACACATGTCTATTCTATGGATTTGGAATGGGAATGGTGTTAGAAATCACGTTGACGAACTAACAGCTTTACTACAAGACAAGAACATTGACGTAGCCCTAATTACAGAAACTCAACTGACCATAAAACAGCATTTAAAAATCCCACAGTATATAAGATACCGTACTGACCATCCTGACGGTAGAGCACATGCCGGTACTGCTGTCATCGTACACCAATCCCTCTCCCATCACTTACTCCCATTACCTACTCAAGATTTCCTATAGTCAACCGCTATTTTAATCAAAACATTCTTCTTTCCAGTCACCCTTGCATCAGCATATTGCCCTCTTAACAGATCCATATCCAAAGTCCAGTTCAGTTCTCCCCTCAACTCCTTAGGTCATCATTTCATCCTGGGTGCAGACTTGAATGCCAAGCAACAAGTTTGGGGTTCAAGAACCACGAATTCTCGTGGCAGAACATTTCTGTCTGCACTTAATACCCAACGTTTCAGTCTCCTTCCGCCCAACCTACTGGAACACTGATCCTAACCGCAATCCTGATATCCTTGATTTTTTCATCCTCAGGGGTTTAGGTCCCCTCAATCATTCCCTTACCCGTCTTAACGAACTTTCCTCAGATCATAATCCATTAATACTTCAATTATCAATAGCTCCTATTCCTAAACCCCCTTCACCGTCCTTCATCAGAGGCCCAGTTAACTGGAAACTCTTTCATTAAATCCTTTCCGATAAAATTGACCTCAGAACAACCCTGAAAAGCCCAGAAGATGTCGATAATGCCGTAAATTCCTTTACCACTACTATTCAGCAAGCAATCTGGACTGCTTCCTCTCCAAATCTCTCCTCGAAAATTCCTAAGAAAAATAATTTACCTCAGCACCTGCTGGATCTAATTCATATCAAACGCCGTGAACGAATATTATGGCAACGTTCAAGACACCCCACCGTTCGGCGCTCTTATAATTATATCACTAAACGATTAAAGCATGAATTGGCCATCTTCAAATCCCAATCCTTCAACTCCTACATTACTTCCCTCTCGGTTCACGACAATTCTCTATGGAAGATCACCAACAAAATCCTTAAATCCCATCATATTTCTCTTCCCCTCCGTCGATGCGATGGCTCCTGGGCAGCGTCTGATGAAAACAAAGCTGGGGAATTCGCCAAAAACCTATCCAGAACATTCACTTCACTTCCGGAATCCAACCCCACCCAAACCATAACAGTAGAAGAATTCCTTACATCACTCATTTCACTTTCCTTACTCCCTAAAGCAATTAATCCTTCTGAGGTCAAATATCATTTACAAAAACTTCCTCTCCTTAACTCTCCTGGATACGACCTCCTTACCTCTCAAATCCTTCGACAACTTCCTCCTAAAGCTGTTATATTTCTCACTTATTTATACAATACCATCCTTAGAACCACCCACTTTCCTCTTTTGTGGAAACATTCCACTATTATCTTGTTTCCGAATCCAGGCAAATCTCCCAACACCTCTACGTCCTACAGACCAATTAGCCTACTTCTAATCATCTCCAAAATCTTTGAAAAGATCCTCCTGAAACGAATACTACCTTTTATAGAATCCCAAAATCTTCCTTCCCATCAGTTCGGATTTCGTTCACAACACTCCACAGTCCAACAAGGACTCCGAGTAGTCCATCATATTTCCGCAGCACTGGAAAGCAAGCAATATTGCTCGGGTGCTTTTCTGGACATAGCTCAAGCTTTTGTTCGGGTATGCCACGCCGGGCTTCTTTCCAAGCTGAAAACCTATCTACCCGAGCCCTTGTACCTAATCATCCGCTCCTACCTCTTTGATTGTACCTTTCGGGTTCGCTGTGGTTAAGATTTTCCAACTCCTACCCAGTTGAAGCCGGTGTTCCTCAAGGTAGCGTATTGGGTCCCACCCTTTAAATCCTCTTTACCGCCGATATTCCTGTCCATCCCGATACCTTGCTGTCAACATTTGCTGATGACACCGCCATCCTATCAACCAACTCAGATCCCGAAATAGCATCTTTAAATCTTCAAAGGCACCTCTCCATGATTTAGCACTGGTGTAATAAATGGCGCATCAATGTAAACGAATCCAAATGCAAACACATTACCTTCACACTCCGCCGCAGATCCTGTCCATCAGTCCACTTTAATTCCATCCAGCTTCCTTTTTCAAACACAGTCCGGTATCTTGGCTTATCTTAGATCGAAGACTAACGTGGAACCCACATACTAGATTTAAAAGACAAGAACTTAACCGACGATACGGCCAATTATACAGACTACTGACCAGAAAATCTCAACTTTCAATTGACAACAAATTACTGATCTACAAGACAATCATGAAACCCATTTGGACCTACGGACTTGAACTTTGGGGGACAGCAAAATTCTCTAATATCAAACCCATCCAATCCTTTCAATCCAAAGTCATCCGAACAATAGTCGATGCTCTGTTCTATGTAACCAACAAAACCCTACATCATGACCTTAATATCCCATTTGTCCTTGACCTTATCCCTGAAAATTTTTCAAAATTCCATCAGAACCTTATCAATCATCCAAATCCAATTGCACAATCCCGATCTAGTTCCACTCATCCCTACAACCCTCCTCGAAGGTTGAAGCGGCAGTGGCCCAGAGATCTTTTATAGTATTTATTTTGGAGTTCTGGCAATGACCAGATTCCCAACTCAAGACATGAGTGTATGTGGGTAAAGCGCTCTCGCTCTAACTCCACCGGCTTTAGCACCGGTGAGTTGGTTGAGAGAGTAGCGCAGGGATTTGGGTTCCCCGCCTGATTGTATATATTGTATATAGGTATGACTGTAGTTTTATGTTATTAATTTACTTATATTTAGCTTATTTTATTTTTATTGTATATAGTTTTTATTTATTATTTTTATTCATTTTATTTTCTTTTTTGTATATACGGTGTGAATTTGTTCATTTATCAATATAATTATTGTCCCTGTGACAGAATATTATATGTCTTGATAAATAAATAAATAAATAAAAAAGTTATATACGAGATTTAGGAAGCGGTTCACCTCAGTGGCAGGGCACTGAACTTCTGGTGCCCAAGGTTCCAGATTTGAATCCCGGCTCATGGCAGAAAATTATTTATTCTGTTTCATTGGCCGTGGGCGATCCTGGAGTAGGGAGACCCTCCTTGGGTGCATCCTGCCTCCACTGAGTGGGCACCCTTAATTATATAATTAATTAAGCGGAAAAAACTTGTGGTTGAGCGTGGTCCTGACCAGATCTCCTCTCTGCAAAACCGTTGACTTTGAAACAGTACTTTCCCAAAATATTACTGAAGACCCTTCATGGATACAGTTTTTTTTTTATGTTCGAAATTTGGTCAAATACTTGCTTAAAGTTTTAAAAAAGATATTAAGATTAGAAGGCCAGACAAAATACTTAACTATATGGATTACATAATTTCATTAATTTATGAGATTTTACAATGATACGTCAGACCAACAAGTCAACTTAGAGAATACTATTAAATCAGTTAATCACAACACTTATGGTTCACAAAAAAGTACAATTCAAAACCTTGAAATCAAAAATTATTTAACAGTGATTGAACGAAATAGCTTTCCAGTGTGATAAAACAGGACAATTTTGGGTGGAAATGTATTAAAAAATAAATTATCTTGTTATTACTGCTTTAAATTAGGGCTGTAATAAGAGGAGGTCCCTTATGAAATCATATTTAACAGAATAAAAAAAGAGGACTAACATCTGAATAGTGTTACACCCCTACACATTACACAGTGTACACACACACGACCAAGTAAACTTCACTAGGGATTTTACAATATCTTCCTACTCTCAATGCCACTGAATGCATCTATTGTTTGTTTCATTATTATTTTTTTATTCATATACGAATAAATTTGTACTTATAGTTACAATAAGATAATGATGTGTTTACATATTATTCAAGGTCATCTGGGGTTTTCAGGGTTATTCTGAGGTCAATCTTATCGGGAAGGATTTGGTGAAAGAGTTTCCAGTTAACTGGGCCTCTGATGAAGGACGGTGGAGAGGACTTAGGAATAGGAGCTAGAGATAATTGGATTAATAATGAACTATGATCTGAGGATAGTTCGGCAAGACGGGTAAGGAAATGATTGAGGGGACCTAAGCCACTGTGGATGAAAAAAAGCAAGGATATCGGGATTGCGGTTAGGATTTATGGGCCAGTAGGTAGGTGAGTTAGGAGGAAGGATTCTGAAACGTTGGGAATTGGGTGAAGATGATAACAATGTTCTGCTACGAGAATTCGTGGTTCTAGAATCCCATTGATGATGTTTGGCGTTTAAATCTCGACCCAGGATGAAGTGATGTCCTAAGGAATTGAGAAGAGAACTGAACTGGATATTGGATATGGATCTGTTAGGAGGGCAATATGCTGATGCTATGGTGACGGGGAAGGAGAAGGTTTTGATTACGACAGCGGTGGATTGTAGGAAATCATGTGTCGGTAATGGGAGTTGGTGATGAGAAAGGGAGTGGTGTGTATAAGAACAGCATTACCGGCATGTGCCTTACCGTCAGGATGGTCAGTATAGTATGTTATGTATTGAGGTATTTTTAAATGCTGTTTTCTAGTAGGCGGGGTGGCCGAATGTTAGTATATTCGGGTCAAGAGGATTTAGAGGTTGGGGTTGAGGTTATTGTTGCAGCAGGACTTGACAGTTATCGGTTGAGTTCTTACCTCTAAGTAGCTGGGAAAATGATACACTATTGTTTACTATTCTAGAAGGGTCTCCCTCTCTTCTTGGTCTTCATGCTACATCTTGAATCCGGTTTATCTGGTGTCTGGTTTTGAGATTCTTTTAAATTTGGCATCCTTTGTAGTTGGCCTGGTGTCCCTCCAAGCATAGCGCACACACTGCCGGATCTTGCATCTGTTTGCATCCACAGATTTGTGCTGTTCAACGCATTTCACGCAAAGCGGCAGATGGTGACAATAAGTTTTCGTGTGGTCATACGCCTGGCAATTGTGGCACTGCACAATTTCTCTCTTGGGGTATGGTTTCTCTACTTTCACCATTGTCTAATATAATCTTGCAATGTTGTATATTTTCTCAATACCGGGTGATGACTCTAGATCCACGAAAAATAAAGGAAGCGGGACTTTATTTTTTACTCCAGGCTGCTCCTTATTCTCCTTCAGAACGTTGGTTATCTGAAGTACTTTGAAACTAAGCGCCGCTAGTTCATCTTTTATCACTTCAGTTGGGGTTGAGGAGTGTAAATTTCTTATTAATACTCGTAACGATCTCTCCTGCCTAAGCTGGTGCGTATGAAAATTCGCATTCGTTTCTGTGAGGTACTTCACTATTATTCTGTAGGTTTCAGCAGTATCTGGTGTTATGTTTGTATCGTTGGTCCTGTTAAGGCATGAGTAACTGCCAGAGCAGATTTTCTTTAGTTGAGTGCAGAACAACTGGAAATTTTTCACAAATATCGGAGGAGGCCTTGGTTCTGTGGGTATAGCTGCAGACTCCATAACCTCTCGGTCATTTTGAAGCAATTGGTAGGGGTTCGGAGTAGGAAAGGGGATTCTTCGATCATTTCTTGCGAAGAAGTTCCTGGTTGTGGCTGAGGTTCTGGTTCTAGTGTGTTCACTTTTGTTGTTGGAGATGTTTCTCGTAGGTAGCGACAAGTTCTTTGTTTGGTTGGTGAACTAATTCCGTCTGACCGAGTCCTCTTGGACACCTTACTGGACCAGTTACATACCATACGAAAAGACAGAAGGAAAATAATATTATAAAAGAAATATATATCAAACAGCAATATCAACTGCTCTGATGTACACGTGAAATGTATTTAATGAAAAATCAGAGAGATTCCGCAAAAAAATAGGCAAATACTGAGAAAGGAGTTGAGAGCACAACCTTCCAATTAGCTGATCCACTGCCTTACACACTAGAAGTTCATACACACTTTACCGTACACTTTTTTACCATCACTATCCAACAAGCAATCTGGACTGCTTCCTCTCCGAAGCGCTACTCAAGAACTTCCAAGAAAAATAAGTTAACTCAAAACCTCATAGACCTAATCCATACCAAACGCCGTGCCAGATTATTATGGCAACGTACTAGACACCCCACCGATCGTCAATGCTATAATTATTTTTGCTAAAGCTAGAATTGGCCACCTTCAAATCTCAATCCTTCAACTCCTACCTTACTTCCTTCTCTTCTCTTGACAATTCTCTATGGAAGATAACTAAACTAATCCTAAAGCCCCATCATATTTCACATCCTCTCCGTCGAGGTGATTGGGCAGCGTCTGACGAAGATATAGCCCAGGAATTCCCCAACACCTTTCCCTTACATTCACCACTCGTCCGGAATCCAACCCCACCCACACGTCAGCAATAGAGGAATTAATTAATTCACCTATCCCACTCTCCTTACAGCCGAAAGCAGTTAATCCTTCTGAGGTCAAATACCACTTACAAAAACTACCTACCCGCAAATAACCTGGATACTAACTCATTACCTCTCAGATCCTTAGAAAACTCCCTCCTAAAGCTGTCATATTCCTTACCTTCATATACAATAGCATCCTACGAACCACCCACTTTCCTCTTTTATAGACAAATTCTACTATTATCCTATTCTCAAAATCAGGCAAAGCTCTCAACAGCTTAACTTTCTACAGGCCCATTAGCCTACTTCCAATCCTTGAAAAGATCCTCCTGAAAAGAATCCTAACCTTTATAGAAACTCAAAATCTTCCTTCACACCAGTTCGGATTCCGTTCCCAACACTCCACAGTCCAATAAGGACTTCGAGTGGTCGATCATATTTCCGCAGCCTTGGAAAGCAAGCAGTATTGCTCGGGTGCATTTCTGGACATAGCTCAAGCTTTTGACCGGGTATGGCACGTCGTGGTCCTTTTCAAACTTAAAACCCATCTTCCTCAGTCCTTATACCTTGTCGCCGTTCCTACCTCTCAGATCGTACCTTTCGAGTTCGCTGCGGCACTGAATTTTCAAATTGCTTTCCAATTGAGGCTGGTATTCCTCAAGGTAGCGTATTGAGTCCCATCCTTTAAATCCTCTTTACCGCCGATATTCCTGTCCATCCCGATACCTTCCTGGCAACTTTTGCTGACACCGCCATTCTATCATCCGACTCAGATCCTGATATAGCATCCTTAAACATTCAGACACACCTCTCCCTGATTGAGCACTAGTGTAATGAATGGCGAATTAAAGTAAACGAACCGAAATGCCAACACATCACCTTCACGCTTCGAAGCAGATCCTGTCCACTTGTACACTTTAATGCCATCCGGCTTCTTTTCTCAGACACAGTCCGGTATCTTTGCTTTCTCTTAGACAGACGACTAACTTGGAACCCTCATACTGTACTTAAAAGACATGAAATTAACCGACGATATGGACAACTATATATACTACTAAATAGAAAATCTAAACTCTCTATTGAAAGTAAAATACTTATCTACAAGACAATACTGAAACCTGCTTGGACTTACGGACTTGAACTGTGGGGAACAGCAACATTTTCTAGCATCAAACGCATCCAATCCTTCCAATCCAAAGTCCTTCGAACAATAATCGATGCTCCTTTCTATGTAACCAACAAAACCCTACACCATGACCGTAATATCCCATTTGGCCTAGACCTTATCCCAGCAAAATTCTCCAAATTTCACCAGAACCTTATCTATCATCCAAATCCCTTTGCACAATCACTATCCAGCACCACCCATCCCTATTATCCTCAAAGGAGGGTAAAATGGCAGTGGCCCCGCTACCTTTTATAGGCTGTAAATATTGGAGTTCTGGCATTGGCCAGATTCTCCACTCAGGTCATGTGTATGTGGCTAAAGCACTTTTGCTCAGTCTCCACTGGGTTTAGCCCCATTGCCGCGATTGAGAGAGAAGTGCAGGGATTTCCTGGAGTTATGCTTTTCCCTCCACAGTTGGGAGTTACAAGTCTGGTGTCTGGTTCTCTCGCCAGATTGTATATAGATGTGTATGTGTTCTTTTTATTTATTTATTTTTAGGTTATTTTATTCTTATTTATTGTATATATATTTATTCTACCCGTTATCACCCGATGAACTAAATTCCTACTTTATATCTTCCACCACCAGTAACAGTTCACCCACCTCTCACCAGTTTTCCTTATCACCCTCATTTAACAGTGATAATTTCTATTTCACCGACCGACCTTATTTCCTCTATAATGAAATCACACACAAACTCCATCGGACTTGATGGGATACCAGTCAAACTATTAAAATTATGCCTTCCCGAAGCCGTTCCAGTTCTCCTTTCCATCTATAATTTTTCCCTCCAGAACTCAGTTTTTCCAACTGCTTGGAAAAAAGCATTAGTCAGACCTATCAACAAAATTCCCAATCCTACCTCTCCTAAAGACTACCGCCCAATCTCCATTCTTTCTAACCTTTCTAAACCTCTGGAAAGAATAGCTCAATCCCAAATCTCTAAATTCCTTGAAAACTCAAAACTACTCGATCCTCTCCAATCTGGTTTCCGACCTGGCTTCTCCACACAATCCGCCCTACTAAAAATTACCAATGACTTACATACCGCAATGGACGAAAAAATGTTAACTGTGTTAATACTTCTCGACTTCTCCAAAGCTTTTGACTCCTTAGACCACTCTATACTCTATACTAAATTAAAATCTCTATCCTTCTCCAACAGCTCTATCCTCTAGTTGCAGTCTTTCCTATCCGACAGAACTCAAGCAGTCAGCATTCCAAACCAACCCCTATCTTCCTTTCTTACACTGTCCTCTGGAGTGGCCCAGGGTTCGAGAATTTCCCCTCTCCTTTTCAATTCCTACATAAATGATCTTTCCAAATCCATCTATCACTGTTCACATCATTTATACGCTGATGACACCCAAATATATTTTTCCTTTCATCCTTCTGAGCTACTAGTCGCGTTCGCCAATATTCAGGCTGACCTAGATAGGATCAGTGCCTGGGCAAGTCTGAATAATTTAAATCTAAATGCGATGAAAACTCAGGCCATTATTATAGGTTCCAGTCCTATTCTTAAATCCATCTCCTTCCTTCCTCCTTTAGTCATCAAGGATCATCCTGTCACATTCAGCTCCTCCGTTAAAAACCTAGGAATCACCTTAGACGAAAACCTCTCCTGGAAACCCCATATTGCCAAGTTCATATAATTTGGTTGTCTCCCACAGTTCTAGTCCGTAGGTCCAGATGGGTTTTAATATTGTCTTGTAGATCAGTAGTTTGCTTTCAATAGAAAGTTTAGATTTTCTATATAGCTGGTCATACCTTCGGTTAAATTCCTGTCTTTTCAGTCTAGTATGCGGATTCCACGTTAGTCATCTGTCTAGGAGAAAACCAAGGTACCGGACTGTGTCGGAGAAGGGAAGCTGGGTGGAATTAAAGTAAACTAGTGGACAGGTATTACGACAAAGGGTGAAGGTTATATGTTTACATTTGGATTCATTGACTTTGATGTGCCATTTCTTGCACCAGATGCTATTGTGGCTAAATTCTTCAAATATGCAGGTGAATTTGTGATAAATCAATTATATTTTCTTATATTTGATATTTGAGAGAAAGAGAGAATGCCTAATGAATGGAATAGCAGCTTAATATGTCTCATACACAAACCAGGCGATAAACTGCATTGCGAAAATTATCGCAGTACCTCAGTACTAGAGATGCGGTACAAGGCATTCTCAAATATATTGTTAAAAACATTTAACATTTACGCCGAACACATACTGTGTGAGTATCGATCTGGTTTCCGTAGAGGAAGGAGTACAATCGACCAGATCTTTGTAATGAGACAACTCATTGAAAAGTGTTGGGAATATAAAAGAGATTTACATATACTGTTTATTGATTATCGTCAAGCCTTCGTCAGTGTCATTAGAATGAGTATGATTGATGCATTACAAGAAAATCAGATTCCCAACAAATTAATTAGATTAATTATTATGCCTCTTAAAAATAGTGAGGGTAAGGTACTAGTTGGAGGTAACCTCAGTAATAAATTCTCTATTGCAACTGGTGTGTGGCAAGGTGACGCACTTTCTGTCACACTGTTCAATCTACGCCCACATAAGGTAGTAAGCAATTTAAACATAGACGGCAATATCCTACAATCATGTAACCAGGTATGTGCTTATGCAGATGGCATCTGTCTAGAAGCCTGGAATACCCGAACTCTCAAAGAGTCGTTTACTACTTTGAACAATAAGAGTAAAATATGGGGCTCTAAATTAATAGAATAGAATAGAAAATAAACTTTATTCGGGACGATGTCCCCTTAGAATAGCAATAATGAACAGTTGCAAAAGAAAAAATACATATCTGGCCAAAAACTAACTTAACAAAGATTCAAACAATATATACAATAACTTAAATAACAGTATGTAAACAACTAAAAAATAAAATAAAATCTTATCAACTATACTTAAAATTGTACTGGAAAAAATAACAAAAAGAAAAGAAAAAATAGAAAGAAAAAGCAAAACCTCCAGAAAAGAAAAAATATCAGAAGTAGGTAAACAAAAAGTACTATAAGTACGTTAAATATATACATAGATTAAAAATATATCAATGACAAAAGATGATCAACGGGATCACAATATTGCATTATCCCGACATAAGAGATATAATTTTTTTTTTATTTATTTGTTTTCGGGGAATGCCCCATACAAATAGAGTTGGCTATAGTGGCAACAATGAACAAATTAATATGAAAACATTTACAACTTATATACAAAGTAAAATTCATTAGGATTCAACAGCACCCTCTCCTGATAACAACCAAGCATCTGACTATATGCCTAAATATAAACAATGAAATATAATATAATACCCAACATAATACAATAATTAAAAAAAATACATCTAAATATAGCGAGCAATATAATGACACATAGTAATAAATAGCACTAGTATTAAAGATAAATACAGGCATAGTATACAATATATAATATATAAGCATATCAATAGTAAATAGCAAATAATACAATAAAACACGATATGCATATAAATATGTTTCATGCATAAATAATAAATAACACAAGCAGAAAAAAGTAAATAAACTTCAAAGTTTTGGAAAACTATATGTAATGTTGTTATTGAAAATAAAGAACCCCAATCTGCAACATTGCCTCGTGTAATAAAACAGGTTCTTGAGGAAGACTTCATTCTCAGTTTTGAATAATTCCAAATAATTCGCCCTGGTCATGTTAATGGAATGATGTAGGAAGTGTTGGCGGGAGTGAGCATAAATCGGACAAAAATATGAAAAAGGTCCTCTAATTCATTTAGGTTACAAAGCGTACAAATTTCTTTTGGATTGAAATAGTAATATTAATTATAAATAGAAATAGTAGTATTATTAAACGTTAATTTAATATTATAATTGCCAAATAACCCAATCTGTATTAGAATTTTCGTCATATGGAACGGGGCATTTAACACGAGATAAGGTTGATGCTTATCACTGGCTGTATACATATTGAGATACATTGGACTGTACCTGGTAGGGATACTCAGTTTTTGTTTATCAAGTTCCTCTACATCACGATTGGGTGGAAATAAGGGAGCGAGCGATACCATTGGACGAACAACAAACATGTTCGAAGGATTCTTCACAGTTACTGTTCGCACTACGCCGTCTTTCCCAGGATGGATGTCTGAGATTCTTGCTACTGGTCAATTTCCGACGATTGATCTTTTTTTGATCATGATGACTAGATAGCCTTTCTTCAGGTTTGGAAGGTATTGCTTCCACTTCACCTTCTGTTGAAGATTGTGAAGATAATCCCGGCTCCACCTATGCCATATAGATCTGATATGAGTTTGAAGAGAATCCCATCTATCCGCGGGCTTCTTATGAACTACTTCATCAACAAGCTCCGGTATCGCAGCTAAGGATGAGCCAATCAAGAAATGTTCAGGGGTGAGGACATCGAAATTTTCCGGATCTTCATTTAGTGGAGTAATAGGCCTCGAGTTTAGAATTCCTTCAATTCTTACGAATGCTGTAGAGAGCTCCTCAAAGGTGAATGGTTGAGCTCCCATGATTCCTGCTAGTAAGGATTTGGCAGATTTCACGCCTGTTTAGGGAACACATCAAACTATCGATTTAAATACAATTTAAATTAAATCAAGAAACACATCACAGCTGTTATCTGGAGCATACTGCATATATACCTCAGATGTTATTGTGACGCCGCCATTACTGGAGGGTAGACGCTCACGTAGCGTGACATTTAACGAGACTGGCCAGTTTGAATATTCGTAATTCCACTACTTTGATAAATATGGAGTAAAAAACTACATTGGCAGGCAAGGGGCCAAGAAAGGAAGAGAGCGAAGATGAACAAGAAGACTAGCAAATACGAAAAAAGAGAAAATGCAAGTATCCCCATCTACCTATAATTAACCTCTGTATAAAATTAAATGTTATTGTATAAAATAAATCAATCAATTTTACATCTTCACTCTTTTAATCCATTAGCTTCTCTAATTTTACAGTCCACAGCAGTAAACTGTCACCAGCTCTTAAAGCAAAATTCTTATGATAATATCTCTGACAGCCTTGGAAGGGATTGGCATAGTAAATTAAACAATGGCTTTTAAACAGGCTTGTCGTTGCATTCATTTCTAGCTGGAATGCACCTGCATCTTCTAACTCCAGAATGAACTGTTTATTTACAGAGCACAGCAGAGTGTGTAACTGATTGAACCAATTGAATTATGACTCCCTTTGTCACTAATACGTATTTCTTTCAATTTACAAAAACAAATTTTAGAAAATCTATCATTTTCCATTTTTTTAATTTTTAAAACCCAAGACAGCGCCAATTTCAATATCGCAACTGAGCAATGAAGTATTTTAAATTCCAATCTCATTAACCAGAAGGGACAATTTTTATTTAGATAGAATAAACGTTTATAAAAGTTTAAGCTTACGATTTCTAGCTTATCAATATACCTGAGACCCCATAGTTGAACATTACAGTGAAGTATACTATTCGCAATTGAATCATTTACTTTTACTCTGCTATCCCACGTTCTCAGCTTTGATTTAGCACAAATTGAAATAATAGATCCTATTGCTTCGATTGAAAGTATTTAGTGGCTCTATAAAATAAGCCAGTATTAGAGAATGGCACTCCTAAGTAAATGTACTCGGGGATCCTAACCACCCCTAACCACCCTTTCAATTTCAGAATTCTCATAAAATAATCTTCCCACGCCCTTGCATCTTCCCTTGTGGAAATATAATAATTTAATCTTTTTTGTGTTCATCTCTCACCTTTTTACCGAGCAGTATTCGTTCAGAATTTTTAACATGTGTATAGCTGTCGGCCACAATTATTAAATCATCCGCGTAAAGAAGTAAGAATACATCACATACCCTATTGATCTTTATACCCCCGACATTCCGAACCCGAAAAAATAACTCAATATCGTTCATAAAAACACTAAAAAGATAAGGCGATAGTTCTTCTCCCTGTAAGAGACCCAAGGTGACATCCATTTTATCCGAGAACACACCATTACTCCTAATTATAGCTGAGGCATTCTGATAAATATTTTTTAAGAGTCTATTAATTTTGCTGCTAATACCCAGATCGTGAAGCCACTGATTCATCGAGCCAAAGGCTCGCTTAAAATCTACAAACAAAACAAATAAACTCTTTCCACACAATCCCAGCTGTATCTGAATCAAGGTGTTTAGGACAAACAAATTATCCAGACAGCTTCTGCCTTTTCGAAAACCTGATTGTGCTTCAGGGACAGCTTTTGTCTCACCATAAAAAGATAATCAACCTATCCAGAATTATTTGGATAAATATTTTCATTATGCAATTGATCAAAGCGATTGCAGCATAGTTTTCGGGTAGATTGCGGTCACCTTTTTTAAAGAGCATGGCATATTCTATTTTTACCCAGGAGTTCGGTATATTCTCAGTCGAAAAGATTCTGTTATATAAATTAAAAAGGTATAATTGCCAGTTAATTGGTAAGTTTTGATAAAATTCATAACTCAAACCGTCTCTGCCAGGTCGTTTACCGTTTTTACATTTCATTAAAGAGGCTTGATGCTCCTCAAGACCAATTTCCGAAGAGATATAAAATAATAATAAATAGATAAATACAATTAAAAAGGGGCATTAAATTAATTTTATGAGACAACAATTACGAAAAACAAATTGATTAAAAGAAAATTTATATATGTTATACAAGACGCAATGGTATTGTAAACTATAAAAAAAAACACGGATATTAAGATAGGAAAATATATATATGTATACAAATTCAGCAATGTAAGAAATTAAATACGTCTAAAATATACACATTCTTGTGGATGGAAAAAAAATCCAGATAAAAACAACAAACAATCTCTTATTTTTTATGCATAACCTCACAGTGCTATGCCAAAAGTGATACTGTATCTATTACTGAATATTTCCAATTCATAAATAATAAACAAAAAATAAAATAATAGTGTATGAACAGAAAATAAAAATTATCCTTGTTACATAATACATAATTAACCAGCGTCTGATTGGATTGTGAAGAGGAATTGGAATAACAGGGATTTGAATGTGGATAAGGATGGTGCATGACGGATTTTAAGTGAGATGGAAGTCCAAAAGGTGGAGGAGCGGGCAATAAAGGAATGTTGAAATGAAGCAGATCTATGGAAAGGGGGGTAAAGTTTAGAATAACGAGATCGTATGGAGAGGGAGTGGATAGTTGATTTAAATTGAAGGAGATTGTACACATAGGACGGGCGATGATTGTTGATTATTTAGTAAAGGAATGTGCCAAGGAAGTATTGCCTTCTGAAGGAGGGGAAGAGCCACCCTAACTGGGCATTGTAGTGGGAAACACGGGAACGTCTCGAGATCCCTTCGACAAATCTTACGAAGCTATTCATAATTCTTTTTAGTCTGTTCCCAAGTTCCAACGAGAGGCCGCCGTTGTCAAGGTGAGGGAAGATGAGGGAGGACACTAGGAGTCTACGTGTGGGTAGAAAGGAATAGTGTGGGGTAAGTAAATGGGTAGGAAAGAGATGGCGGAAGCGATGAAATAGTTTAGCGATGGATTGACCGTTGAGAGATGTGGGCAATATGGCGATACCAGAAGAGGGTTTGGTCAATGAAAAGGCCTAGGTTTTTAACTGAGGAGCTGAAGGTGATGTGATGGTTATTTAGATACATAATAGGAATGTTCGTATTGGATTTGAGGAGGGGTTTGGAACCGATTACAATGGCATGGTTTTTATAGGCGTTTATTCTTAATCCATTTATCTATGCCCAGGCTCTGATACGTTTCAGATCTTCTTGGATTTCGGCAAACGCATCATACAACTCTGAGTAGTATTGTCCAAAATTGGTCTTTGCACTTTGCAAGACCAAGACTAAGACCGCCTCACTGTTGCAAGACCAAGACCAATACTGGGTAAAAAAAAATCGATTTTTTAATAAAAATTAAGGCAAACTAATTACTAATGCTTAACAATTTTAGATACTATATGTAAAGAATTGGTATAACCAATATACTTTTGCATTTAACTCTTCTAATTTTTCATTAGGGCTTAGTTAGGTTTCCCTATCTAAAAAATACAGTAATATCTCTATAGTACTAAGCTAATAGGTAAGACCGTTGCTAGACTCTTGCGCAAGACCAAGACCTAGACCATAACTCAGTTTTCAAGACTCGTTTCGGTCTCGCCTTTGGGCAAAACTAACTCTGAGGGAGGGAAATAAAGGTAAATTTAGAGATCATCGGCATAGAGGTGATGGGAACAGTAGAGGATTGATTTATGGAAGTCATTGATTAAAGAAGTAAAAAGAAGAGGAGATATGCTAGAGCCCTGGGCCACTCCTAAGGATAGAGTAAGATAGGAAGACAAGGGTTGATTAGGGATAGCGACAGCTTAAGAACGTTGAGAGAGGAAAGACTGAAAACAAAGAATAGCGCTGTCGGAAAAGGATAATGATTTTAATTTGGATAAGAAGATGAAATATTAATTAAATTATTAATGAAAATATTAAGAAAGGTTTACGGACCGGTGTACGACTATGAGTCCAATACACGGAGGAACCGCAGTAATGTGGAGCTATATTTTTTGTTAAAAAATATGAGTAAATATGATAATAAACGTCGTACGTAGAGAGCCAATTACCCATTCGTAGGTATCGCTACCTCATTTACCTCATTTAATTTTTTCCAAAAATGGATACTATTTCTAAAGGTATTTACTTTATAATATTGATATCAATATAATTATAAAGAAATCAAGAGTCGCTATTTTTCATATAAAAGAAATAAATATTCTACACTTAAAAGTTGGAGTGAAAAATATAATATATGTTATTTCAAAATGCTACAACTTAGGAAACGTTTCAAACAGGAACCTCTCTGCACATCAATATTCAACTAATTATAAATTCAGTATAGAATATAGTTTATGCACTTAATACTTTTAGAACTTGTTTTTTCTGGTTTTGGATGATTGAATTTTAAATATTTCAGATGCAAAAATGTGGCGATATAACTTATCCTTTTTTAATAATTTCTGCTTCTTCTTCTTCTTATCTGACATTACGACCCACTAGATGAATCAGCCTGCTCCAATAAGGCTGCTGGTCCTCGTGCCACCGCCTTCCAATTTCTTAAACCAAGCAGTTTTTAAGTGTCCATAGCCACAGAATCTTCCCAACGAAGCCTGCATCATACACTCACTCCGACAAATTTTTTAATGGAATCTCTCCCTGGTTCATTCTAATAACATGACCTGCTCAGCGGATTCGTGTGAATTTGATGAAGCTGATGACATATTTATATATCTAATATAAATATATTTAATAATTTAAAGGACAAATTTGTGATAATGATTAACTTTAAAAGATCTAAAACCATTTTATATATGTTTCTTACTAACACAATGTTAGTATGAAATCCTTAAAACAATTTTAAGGAAGTAATTCTTGGAAACGTGGATTCCTTTCTTTTTAAAATTGAACCGGATACAGAATAATTATAATTACACTATCTTATAGGATTTATCCATTTTGTATTAATAGTTTATTTTGTAAGTGTTGGTATTTTTTTCATATAAATGTCTTTACTCGCTTTGTGTAGCCTCTACCAAAGCAACGGTAGAGGTTGGTGATAAACTGTTTTACATGCTTATTTAATGATGAACCTTGGTAGCTTCTGGAATTACTATAAGGAAGAGGATTCCTATAGGTCTTCACAATGAGAATCTGCAAATAAAACCAACTTCTCTTCACTACACGGCACGAAATGTTATTATATGTTGTTATGTTATTATTAATAAATAGTGGTTGAACGCAACTTTCTTCGTTCAACATTATGGAAAGCACTGCAAAAAATATTTTTAAAAATGTTGGAATATAGAAGGAAAAACCTCTCTTATCTCTAGATCCCCATTTTACGATTACATCACTGCTTTTCGACTTATTTGAGTTTTTCGGACTTCTTCAATATAAGGGTCTATTTATATGTTTCCGGAGTCACAGTTTTATAAAATGATCTTCATTTTAAGATTAGGCCACTGCGTATCGATTTATTTATTTTTGGGGGGGAGGGGATTTCTTTGATATAGAGGTCTATTTATATGTTTTTGGAATCACAATTTTATAAAACGATATCCATTTTAAGATTACGCCACTGCGTTTCGACTTATTTGAGTTTTTGAGTTCTTCGATATATTTGTATTTAATGATATCTATAGGTATACTTTTTTCCACTGATTTATTTGAAAATTTAATTGATTAATCAAATAAAATTAATTAATTTTCTGTTATTTCTTAATAAGCTATTATCTGAAATGAATTTTTTTAACAACTTGTGGCAAACCTATTTTATGTCGTTTTTTTTAACTCCTTATAATTTGAATGAAAATCATATTTAAGTTTGTATTGTTGATAACGAGCTATTTCTCTGATACATTTCCAAAAAAAATATAAAATAATTCAAAAACGTATATCTGAAAATTTTATGTTTACGAAAAATGTCTTGACAATGAGACACAAGGTACTCGTATTTAATTTTCAATTCTATTGTTCGCACAGTAGAAGAAGTATAACATTTTATAGCGATTCTTATAATTGGTTGTGAACAGTTCAGTGTTAGCATCGGACGAGAGAAGACGTGTTTCTATAGTCGCTCACAGATAACATTTATTAATTTCTTCTTTTTTTATAACGTTTCACTTATAATTTGTTATTTACTATAAGAATATATAAATATATATATTTTTTAATATAAACTATAAGGATATATTTATTTTATTTCATTTTATCATTTTTTTCTTTTTCTCTTTATTAATTACTTTCTTTTATTACGTTTAATTTTATATTTCTATGGGAGACCCCATATATTTAAATAGCCCAAAGGTTAAACGAAAACGACCCCGGGGTCGTCTTAAATTCGAAGCCGAAAATACGGATGGTGCGATCCCAATTAGCCCATCGTTCTTAATAATAGAAAGATCAGATGATCAAAATTTTGAAAAAGTATCCCCGTTCTTAGTAAATAAGTTTCTTTCAGGTTTAGTAGGAGACTTAAAAAATGTGAAAAAGCTAAGAAATGGTACATTACTAATTGAAACAAAAAACAGAAAACAATTAGAAGAACTATTAAAATGTAAAAAATTTGATGGCCGATTTCCTGTTCAGGTTTCCCCCCCACAATACCTTAAATTACAGTAAAGGAGTAATTCGATGTTACGATCTCCAATTTCTAGAGATAGACGAAATTAAAAATGAATTGTCTTCAGTGATAAAAGATATATTACGCATTAAAAAAAAAAAAAAATGAAAATGAGATATTGACAAATTCTTATATCGTGACCTTTCCTACACCGAGAATTCCGTTAACAATAAGCATAGGATTCCATAAGTACAGGAATATATTCCTAACCCGCTTCGCTGTTTTAACTGCTTATCTTTTGGACACCCTTCGAACGCCTGCAAACAAAAAAGTAAATGCATTCAATGTGGGGAAGCAAAACATGAAGATAACGTGAGATGTACGCGCCCAGCTCGCTGTAGTAATTGTGCCCAAAATCACAACTCATTAGATCGTCGATGTCCAATTTTTATTATGCAAAAAGAAATAAAAACTATTCAAACCATAAATAAAATATCTTTAAACGAAGCAAAAAAAATTTATAAAGAACAGAATCCAACCCAGTTTACTAGATCTTTTGCTGAAATTACAAAACAAAATCCTAACACTATCGAAAAGAAAGACATTGGCATTCAAACAAATCCATTGTTTAACTCTGGAGAAAACATATTTAATACCACTTACTAAGCTAATACTAGAAATACTCAAACAACAACAAATCCTACTCCCTCCCTATCCCCACCACTAATCCCCCTCCCTAACATTCCTGTGATTTTAAATTGGAAATATAAGTATTTTCATTGCGATAAATATATATATATCACTACTACAGCAATAAAAATAAAAGCGGTGCTATTTACAACGCTCGAAGCATTTACTTATTACTACCAGACATAACAATAAATACCTACAGAACCCTCACTGCCGCAATCATAAACAAACATCCTACGTTATTCTTATTCTATTACTACAAAAATATACCTCATTTTTCTATAATAAAGAAACACTCTATGTTCACTAACCTATTTATCTACATAGCATGCTTTTATTTCAATTATTTGAATATTCATAGATGCGTGTATGCATATGTGAATGACTTTGTTATACATTCCTGTACATATATATTTATTTATGTAGGCTAATATTTTTTTCATGTATACGTGTTTACTTTTGAATTTTTACGTATATACGTAAGTATATATGTGATTGTGCTTATATGTGTATATGTATATATGTGTGTAGATATATGAGTACGTACGTACGACCCTGTGTTTATCTATAATACTGTTATTCTCGCCATTACCATAGGGATCTCTGAAATCACAATCAACGAAGCTAGCTTATTGTTATTGCTTGAGCAATACGAAAATGTATATTATTGTTCACTATTTAATTTTTTATTACCTCTGAAGCCTCTACTTTCTTCTAGCTCAAATATTTCTTTTTTTAAAAACTTATATAAATATAAAATTTTGTTGTTTTAGTCATATATGCACATATAACAATTCTATTCACTTCGCAAATCAAATTAAATTCAATATAATTTTACAAATTACTTTGCACTACGATAACTCCATTTATTCTCCTGAAGATCTGCTATACGTCTCAAGCTTCGAAATGCATATAAATAATACATACGCTATTTCAGTCCACATATTTATCCAATTATTTTTTATTTATTATTTTTATGTGGAAGTATCTACATGCACGAATATGTATTTTGGCGCCTACATATTAGGTATTATTGTATATATATATCTGTATGTGCGAATATGGATATCTATGCGGATATATATGTTTATGTATATAGTTCTACATGCTCTCTTTGGTATGTACATTTGTATCATTGTATATGTTTGTGGGCATATAATATCACACAAACATTGAATGTGTATATGTATGTGCGCGCGCGCCCATCTGTAAATGTGTAAATGTATGTTTGTATATATTGTATATTCTATGTGTTTAAGTGTATATGTTCAACTGTATATATTTCTATACGTATTGTGTGGATGTGTATGTACAGGAACATGTATTTATATGTATGAGTGTCTGTGTTTGTATGCATATGTGTGGGTATGTATATATGTATTTCCGTGTGTATGTATGTATGTATACATGTATATATTGTTGTGTGTGTCTATACATATATAAAATAACTAAACATGTCGGTACTTCAATGGAACTGTAATGGTTTAAAAACTCACTTTAACGATTTAAAAATACTAATACAAGATATAGACCCGTTTTGCACAATCAACGACAATTGTTTCATAAAAAATTTCGATATATACAGAAAAGACAGTCCGAACCCAAAACACAGTCACCACTGAGTTTTAATAGCTATACATAAATCCATATATTCCGAATCAATAACAATTAATTCTCATCTTCAAGTTGTTGCAACCAGAGTTCACAAAGATTTTTCATTTTCCATCTGTAATATATACCTTCCACAAGACCGTACCATAGATAAACAACAACTAGATATCTATAACCAAATGCCTCGTCCAGTTCTGTTTCTTGGGGATCTGAATGGTCACAACCCTTTATGGGGCTCCCAAAACATTAACATGCGAGGTAAAGAAATATAAAATTTTTTAGATGCTTCTAATCTGCTTCTACTCAACACCGGAGAACCTACCTTTCTCAGCACAAGCTATGACACTTTCTCGAGTCTTGATTTGTCATTCTGTGATTCCTCGTTATTTGCTATTACAAATTGGACGATTTTGCCCGATTTATATAGTAGTGACCATTTTCCAATACTGATAAAATTCAAAATAACGTATCCCACTCGAGTAAAACCGAGATTTGTTCTAAATAGAGCTGACTGGACTTTATATTCTTCATTAGCCTCGCCACCTCAAACTCCCCCATATCAAATGAATATCGCGAACTATCAAGAATACGATCATAGAAGCGGCTAAAGCATCAATAAACAATCAATAAAAAGGGTGACCTCAGGCTCACCAAGAAGACCGCTTGTCCCCTGGTTTAACGATGTTTGCAAGGAAGCCATTAAAGATCGCCGTAAAACCTACAAAAAATTCCAGAGATCTATGACCTCTCAAAATTTAATGGAATATAAAAGACAGCGCGCTATATGTAGAAAAATAATTAATCAGTCTAAGAACGAATCCTGGAAAAAATTTATAAGCTCCATTAATTCCTCAGCCACACCAACTGACGTTTGGAACAAAATCCGTAAATTCACTAAAACTTCATATTCCTCTCGCTATACTATTTTGGTCAATGGACGACTGTCTGACAATCCTCTATCAGTCTCAAACACATTTGCAACTTTTTTTTCTGAAATATATAGCTCCGGAAGAAATAATAGAAACTCGGAATACACGGACCCTGAGAGGACAATTGATGGTGAATTATTATGTTACAACCTCCCATTTTCAATGTGACAACTCAAAAACATGTTAAGAACTGTTAAAGGCTCAACCCCTGGTCCTGACCTGGTCCACTATGACATGATAAAGAACCTCCCAGGTAATACACTGGAGTGGTTGCTTGGATATTATAATCATGTCTGGTCCACTGGACAGTTCCCGAATAAATGGCGTGATTCAGTGGTCATTCCAATCTTTTTTTTTTTTTATTTATTTATTAATGATATTTACAACTGTATTACAAGTAAAAATACATTCAGTAAATGTGTACAATAGAATATAATAACATGAAATCATTTGGTGAGAAACTACCCACTGGTAGCACTATAAAAATGTATTTACAAAAGGAGATCTCGAGGCCATCTTCTTTTCAGACGCCTCGGAGGGTATTCCAATCTTGAAAAGCGAAAATGATAAACGTTTAGCTATCGCCCTATATTTCTCACAAGCTGCTTAAGTAAATTAATGGAGCCGATGATTAATAAAAGATTAATGTGGATAATAGGGAACAACAATTTAATTCAACCCTTTCAATCGGGATTCCGTAAGGGTCGATGCACATTGGATCATTTGGTTGCATCAGAAGCCGAAACACAATATAATTTTATCAACGCACAACAGACAATAGCCATTTTTTTCGATATGAAAAAAGCATTTGATAATATAAATCACTGCATTGTCCTCAAGAAATTATCATCCGTAGGAATTAGAGGCCAAATGTACAATTATGTTAAACAATTTCTAACGCACCGACGCTTTAGAGATCAGGTAGGAGGAGAATTATCCGATAACCAGCATCAGTTCAACGGTGTCGCTCAAGGTTGTTTCTTGAGCCCAACTCTGTTCAGCCTGGCGATAAATGACTTGGGCCTTAACTTGCCAAGAGATGTTAAACCGCTTCTATTCGCGGATGATCTAGTCATTCTCTGCCGATCTGGCAACATTGACACTATACGAAACAAACTACAGGACGCTGTTAATATAATCAAAACCTGGTCTCTTCCCGTTGGTCTCCAATTTTCTACCGCAAAAACTAACGGCATGCATTTCAGTCGAAAGAGAAACACCCCTAACTCACCCGAAATCTACCTCGGAAATTCCATAATCCCGTACTCGAACCAACATAGATTCTTGGGCATGATCTTTGACCGAAGACTAACTTGGGAACCACACATTTCTGCCCTAAAGACAGCCACTACAAAAAGAATAACTATCTTGCGATATCTAAGCGGCACTTCCTGGGGCTCAGACAGACTTACGTTAATAAAACTGTATCAAGCTCTGGTATGTTCGAAATTAGACTATGAGTGCTTTATATATGGGTCCGCTCGCTATCGGATCCTAAACAAACTCGATACAGTTCACCATACAGGCATTAGGATAGCAACTGGCGCATTTCGAACAAGTCCCATCCTTTGTCTCTGCTCTGTGGCCGGAATACCCCCTCTTTTATTTAGAAGGAAAAACTGGCCGTTAACTACATTTTAAGGCTATTTCCCCAAAATAAACACCCC
Source organism: Nezara viridula (assembly GCA_928085145.1). Lineage (NCBI taxonomy): Eukaryota > Metazoa > Arthropoda > Insecta > Hemiptera > Pentatomidae > Nezara > Nezara viridula. The sequence goes on along the minus strand of OV725078.1, from coordinate 16,141,978 downwards.
ACTCACAACTACATTTTTAAACCTAAATTTTCAAACGCTTTTAGAAACAAAACAAATTCCACACTCCCATTGTCAGAAAGAATTTATTCAGCAGCTGAATCCCTTAACAACTTACGTTTATTCAATATAGAAAACAAAAACCTACCTTGGATCCACAAACCCCCAATAATGATGCTCCGTCTCTCTCGATTACTCAAAAACAATACCTCACATTATGAGTACCAAACCGAATTTTCCCGGCTACTACAAATATTCCGGATCCATTTTTAATTTACACTGATGGTTCGAAATCCGATGATGCTACGGCTTGTTCGTTTTTTACCCATAACTCCACGCATAAAATAAAATCACTTAGACTGAACAGCATATACACAGCGGAACTTCACGCAATATCTTCAGCCCTCCACTTCTGCATGTCAATAACTCCAGCTTCGATAGTTTTGATAACCGACTCCTTGAGTTCATTAAAGGGTTTAAATGATATGTATTCAAAACATCCAGTTATCCATAAAATACACAAATATCTTCACACTATGGAAAATTTAGGTAAATTGGTTTGTTTTATATGGGTTCCAAGTCACGTGGGTATAGTTGGTAATGAGCTTGCGGATACGGCAGCCAAACAAGCTCTCGCGCTTCCAGACCGAGGTACTCCTATCCTGACCCCTTCAGAAATGAGTTTTCCTCTCAAAAAAAGAAATATTGGATAGTTGGCAGTCTATGTGGAACGTAAGCCTGCCTAGCAAATTAAAAGTTGTTAAAAAATCAGTTAAGCCCTGGATCACATCAAGCCGTCCTAATCGTAGAGGCGAAGTCGATGTGACCAGGTTAAGAATAGGACACACGAACCTAACTCATGTCATCACTAAGCAGCCACCACCAAATTGTCAGCATTGCAATAGCCTTCTCACAGTCAACCATATTTTCCAAGAATGCACTTATTATACTTCAAGCCTAAATCGATTATCTCTAAAACTAGATATATCAGCAGTATTAAACTATATACACATAAGTAAGTAAGAATAGAAATAAAAGTAAAACAAACATCTTAGATAGAACATAACTATATACATTATTTACAATTAGCCAGGTGATCTCCGAGCCAATCCTGTCCCCTCCTCATGCGGAGGGAAAAGGTAGGCTTAGGAGATCTCTACGCTTCTCCCTCAGCCACTTCACTGGTATTTAAAACCAGCGGAGGATGAGTAAGAGCGCTACAGACACAGACACTCATGACTTGAGTAGTGAATCTGGCCATTGATAGAACTCCAAAATATCCATATTTACAAAAGGTCTCGTGGCCAATGCCGCTTTAACCTACGAAGGGGATTGTAGGGATGGGTGGTGCCTAATAGGGATTGTACAAAGGGATTTGGGTGATGAGAAAGGTTCTGGTGAAATTTGGAAACATTTTCTGGAATAAGATCAAGAATAAATGGAATATTGAGGTCATTATGCAGGTTTTTCTTGGTGACATAAAAGGGAGCATCGACTATTGTTTGGAGGACTTTAGACTGGAAGGATTGAATGCGTTTGATGTTAGAAAATTTGGTTGTCCCTTACAGTTCTAGTCCGTAGGTCCAGATGGATTTGAGGATGGTTTTGTGTATTAATAGTTTGTTTTCTATTGAGAGGTTAGATTTTCTGTTCAGTAGTTTGTATAGCTGGCCGTATCCGTCTATTAAGTTCCTGTCTTTTAAGTCTAGTATGTGGATTCCATGTTAGTCCTCTATCTATGAGAAAGTCAAGATACCGGACTTTTTTTTTTTTTTTTTTTTTTTTTTTTTTTTTTATTGAATAATAATACAATCAGCCACTGTTGGAGGGCTATAAGTATTAAGGCTAGAAGTTCTCATTCATACAGTATATACAAGTAATACAGAAGTAACTATAAATATAAGAAGTAAATAAATAATACTTATAAAAAAAAAGTAAATCAATAGGAAAAAAAAAACAAAATAAAATAACTTTTAAACACATTCATACCTATATACAATATATACATTCGCCCAGAAATCTCCGAGCCAGGCTTTTCTCTCCACATGTGGAAAGCAAAGCAGGACTCCAGAGATCCCAGCGCCACTTTTCCAGCCGCATCACTAGTATTAAAAGCCAGTGGAGGCTGAAGGAGGGCACTAGAGCCACAGATGCTCAGGACTTGAGTGGAGAAGCTGGCCATTGCCAGGACTCCAGAAGCATATTTCCAATAGATCTCGCGGCCACTGCCGTTTTAACCTTCGAGGGGGATTGTAGGGATGGTGGGAGCTGGATAGGGATTGAGCTAGAGGATTTGGATGATGGATAAGGTTCTGGTGAAAGTTTGAGAATCTGGATGGGATGATGTCGAGGACAAATGGGATGTTAAGGTCATGGTGTAGGGTCTTGTGACATAATATGGGGCATTGGCTATTGTTCTGAGTACTTTGGACTGGAAGGATTGGATGCGTTTGATATTCGAATGTTTAGCAGTTCCCCACAGTTCAAGTCCGTAGGTCCAGATAGGTTTCAGTATTGTCTTGTAGATTAAAAGTTTATTTTCAATCGAAAGATGAGATGTCCTGCTTAGTAGTCTATATAGCTGGCCATATCGTTGGTTAAGTTCTTGTCTTTTAAGTCTTGTATGTGGGTTCCAAGTTAGTCTTTTGTCTAGAAGGAAGCCAAGGTAACGGACTGTATCTGAGTAGGGAAGTGGTATTGAATTGAAAAGGATTGTGGGACAGGATCTGCGTCGCAGGGTGAAAGTAATATGTTTGCATTTTGCTTCATTGATTTTGATGCGCCAGTTGTTGCACCACTGCTCAATCAAGGAGAGGTGAGATTGTAGGTTTTGAGATGCTATTTGAGGATCTGAGTGAGAGGATAGAATGGCAGTATCATCAGCAAATGTAGCTAGGAAGGTATCGGGATTTGAAGGGATATAGTCAGTGAAAAGGATGTAGAGAACTGGACCCAAAACACTGCCTTCTGGAACACCAGCCTCAACTAGATAGTAAGTGGAGAATTCGGTGCAGCAACGGACTTGGAAGGAACGATTTGAGAGATAGGATTTGAGGACTAGGTATAAGGATTGGGGTAAATGGGTTTTGAGCTTGAAAAGCAAGCCATCGTGCCACACCACAAATGGATTGGAATTTAAGGATTTTTTTAGTTACAGTCCAGAGGGAGTTATCACTAGATGATAATGAGGAAACGTAGGAATTGTAGGATTGGGTTCTAAAGATATCCAGTTTCTTTTTTACCTGTTTGGAATAATAATTATACGATTTCCTGTCATCAGGATGCCTGGTTCTTTGCCAGAGGGCCCTAGAGTATCGTTTGCTATGGATAAGGTCCAATAGGTCTTGGGGTAGAGGATTTATACTGGGGTATTTTTTGGGACGACCAGGTGAGGATGCAGTCCAAACTGCTTGCTGGATCAGGGTAGTGAAGGAGTTCACTGCATCGTCAAGGTCTTCAGGTGTTTTTAAGGAAACTCTGAGGTCTATATTATCATCCAATATTTGACGGAAAAGGTTAAAGTTAACTGGTCCCCTGATAAATGAAGGAGGGGATGATTTAGGAATGGGTGATGTGGAAACGGTTAGGACTATAGGACTGTGGTCTGAGGAAAGATCATCAACCCTTGAAATGGAACAGTGTAATGATCCTAGACCTTTGTGTAGGAAAAAGTCTAGAAGGTCGGGATTGCGGTTGGGATCTGTTGGCCAGTATGTGGGAGTATGAGGTGAAAGGATGTTGCTGCGATGGAAATTAAGTGCAGATAGCAATGTTCGCCCTCGGGAATTTGTGGATCTGGCTCCCCATTGCTGGTGTTTTGCATTTAAATCTGCACCTAGGATGAAATGGTGTCCTAAGGAATTCAGGAAGGAAATAATTTGGGATTCGGAAATGGGTATTTTAGGCGGAGAATATGCCGCAACTAATGTTATTGGGTAAAGGGAAGTTTGGATTATTACGGCAGTGGATTGTAGGAAATTATGGGTTGGTAAGGGAAATAAATGATGGAAGAGAGATCGGTGGATATTTATAGCAGTGCCAGCATGTGCTGTTCCATCAGGATGATCGGTTCTATAAATATTGTAGCCAGGAACGTTGATTTGTCGTTTGTTGGTTAGTCGGGTTTCAGTTATTAGTGCTATGTCGATGTTTTTGTCATGTGATAAGATTGTCAGTTCGTTGATGTGATTTCGAATACCATTCGCATTCCATAGGAGAATGGAGAGGGATTTGGTTGAAGACATTTATGGATTTCTCGGCGGTGGAATGAGGTTGGATATTACATTGGTAAGTAATGAAATAAGAGGAGTGATGAGGGATCTAAATTCAGAAAGGAAAGAAGTTAATAGGCTTGTGAGGTCAGTGGAATTGGAAGGAGGAGGAATGTATGTCTGGGTATTGAACCTAGGTTCAGGGATGGATGGATATGGGTCTTGAGGTTGATGTGTGAATTCTCGAGGTTGAGGTTCTTGTGGCAGGGCCTGAGATTGAGTGTTTATATTGTCTCCTTTGAACATCTGAGCATAGGTCACTCTTCCGTTCACTGTTCTAGAGTGTTGTCTTGGTGGCCTGGATGTCCCTTCTTCTCTAGGAGTTGCGTACATTCTTGTTTTTAATTCTTTATATGTTTGACAACCCTTCTAGTTGGCAGGGTGCCCTTGGTGGCATAAAGCGCATAGTGCAGGCATAAAGTTAATAAAGTTCTAGACTTCCTACATTCTTCTGTTTTGTGTTGCTCACCACACCTCACGCATCTAGGAATGTGATGACAATATCTTTTCGTATGGCCATAAGCCTGACAGTTATGGGATGGAACGATGTCGCGCTTGGTGTAAGGCTTTTCTACTACAACGCTGGTGTAATAAAGGCGTGTGACCTTGTAGATGTCTTCGACCTGGGGCGTTCGGTCAAGGTCAACGAAGAATAGTGGGAGCGGTATTTTACTTTTTATTCCAGGCTGTTCTCTATCCTCCTTGAATATGTTCACTATCTGGCGAACATGGAATCCCATACCCACGAGCTCTTCTTTTATAGCATCTGTTGGCGTAGATGGGTGCAGTCTTCTGATAACGACCCTGAGCGCCCTCTCTTGACGCAGTTGATACGTGTGGTAATCAGCCTTGGTGTCAGATAAATATTTTATAAATTTTCTGTATGTTTCTGGAGTGTCGGGCATTAATTTAGTGTCATTGGTGCGGCTTTGGCATAAATATTTTCCTGAGCCCACTAGGTTATTCAATTGGTGACACATTAACTGAAAGTTTTTAATATTCCTAAGGAATATTGGTGGGGGTTTGGGTTCCCTGGGGGTGGGTGCTGCTTCCATTTCTTCGTTTTGTGTATTTGATAGCACTTGAAATGGGTTCTGAGTGAAAAACGGCGATTCTTCACCAGTCTGAGTTGTCTCATGATTGATTTGTTGTTGTGAGGTACCAGGTTGGGGATCCACTTCTTCAACAGAGCTCCCTGGTGTGGCTGGTGGAGTATTTCTTTTCGAACGTCTTGTTCTTTTTTTAATAGGAGAACTCATTGTAGTATCGAGGCTTCTGGACCAAGTATTTTTACCCTTGCTCGACATTAGCAATTTCATATTATAAATGATAGGAAAAATTGTTAAATGAGAAGCGATAACAATTTTTTTTTTTAAACATGGAAATATATACGAGTGCTTAGAGAGGACTGGTCGGCACAGAACCTCCTCGGACGGAGAGCCAGAGCCCACTGGTGGGATTAGCGATGTTATGGCCGGCCGTTATCAGTAACTAACCTGAGGTCTATTAACACTGTTCACTATTGAGCTGTAAATAAGTGATTACTCACCTTATTCTTTTGTTCAGTAACAAACTTTATTGTTAATATAACAGGTAACACTGTTGTTTCGCATTGAAGTTGAACACCCCCACTATTAATGAAGAATTTTGTAAGAGACGACCTGACGTATGTTTAACTTAGGCTAACGCATGCGCAGAACTCAGATACCGGACTGTATCTGAGAAAGGAAACTGAATGGAGTTAAAATAAACAGTATCAGCGGTAAAGAGAATGCAAAGGATGGGGTCCAAAAATCTGCTTGAGGAACGCCATCCTCAATTGAGTAACAGTCGGAGAATTCGGTGCCACAGCGAACTCGGAAGGAGTGGTCGGAAAGATATTATCGGAGTACCAGATATAAGGACTGTGGTAGGTGGATTTTGAAGAGTAATCCGGCGTGCCATACTCGGTCAACAGCTTGGGCTATTTCCAGGAATGCACCCGAGCAATACTGCTTACTTTCTAGGGTTGAGGATATATGGTCAACAACTCGGAGTCCTTGTTGGACAGTGGAATGTTGGGAACGAAATCCGAATTGATGAGTAGGAAGGTTATAAGATTCAATTATAGGTAGGATTCGTTTCAGTAGGATCTTTTCAAAAATTTTTGAGAGGATTGGGAGTAGGCTAATTGGTCTATAGGATGCTGTATTGTTGGAAGGTTTGCCTGGTTTCAAGAAGAGGACGATGGTAGAATGTTTCCATAAAAGAGGGAAGTGGGTAGTTGGTAGGATGCAATTGTATATATATGTAAGAAATATGATGGCTTTAGATGGAAGTTGTCGAAGGATCTGTGGGGTTAGAAGGTCATATCCAGGAGATTTGCGAGGAGTGATTTTCCGTAAAAGGTATTTGACCTCAGAGGGATTAACAGCTTTAGGTGGTAAGGAGAGTGGGATAGGTATTGAGAGGGATTCTTCTACTTTTACTGTGTGGCTGGGATGGGATTCTGGATGAGGAGCGAAAGTATAGGAAAGGTGTTTGGCAAATTCCTCGGCTTTATCTTCATCAGATGCTGCCCAGAAGACATCACCTCGTCGAAGAGGGTGGGAAATATGATGGGATTCGAGGATTTTTCTGGTGATATTCCAAAGGGAATTATCATGAGCAGAGAGTGTGGTGAGGTAGGAATTGAATGATTGGGATCTGAAGGTGGCTAATTCTTGTTTTAATTTTTTACAGTGATAATTGTAGAAGTGGCGGTTGGCTGGATGTCTGGTACGTTGGCATAATAATCTGGCACGGCGTTTTATATGGATTAGGTAAAGGAGGTGTTGAGGTAAATTATGTTTCTTAAGGATTTTTGAGGAGTGATTAGGGAGAAAGCAGTCCAGACTGCTTCTTGAATTTTGGTAGTGAAGGAATGTACTGCATTGTCCAGGTCTTCAGGGGTTTTCAGTGTTCTGAAGGTCAATTTTATCGGAGAGGATTTGATGAATGAGTTTCCAATTAACTGGGCCTCTGATGAAGGACGGTTGGGAGGATTTAGGAACAGGAGCTAGTGATACTTGGAGTATTAATGGGCTGTGGTCTGAGGAATGATCGTCAAGACGGGCAACGGAACGGTTGAGAGCACCTAAACCACTATGGATAAAGAAATCGAGGATATTGGAATTGCGGTTAGGATCAATGGGCCAGTAGGTAGGTGAGTTGGGTGGAAGAAGGGTAAAATTTTGGGAATTGATTACAGACAGCAATGTTCGGCCACGAGAATTCGTGGTTTTTGAACCCCATTGTTGATGCTTGGCGTTTAAGTCTGCACCCAAGATGAAATGATGTCCTAAGGAAATGAGAAAGGAACTAAATTGGGTATTAGAGATGGGTTGGTTTGGAGGGCAATACGCTGATGCAACGGTAATAGGAAAGGAGAAGGTTTTGATTATGACTGCGGTGGATTGTAGGAAATCGTGTGTAGGCAGTGGGAGTAGGTGACGGGAGAAGGATTGGTGCACAATGACTGCAGTACCGGCATGTGCTCTACCGTCAGGATGGTCGGTACGGTAAGTTATGGCTTTGTGTGACCACATGCCTGGCAACTATGGCACTGGATGAACTCTCTTTTTGGGTACGGTTTTTCGACGGAACGAGTTTGGAATAAAGAAAGGAGATTCTTCAACCATTTCTTGCGAAGGCGTACCTGGTTGAGGTTGAGGTTCTGGATCTGGAGTGTTCAATGTAGCTATTTCTCGCAGGCAGCGACGAGTTCTTTGTTTGGCTGGTGAATCACGAGGGGTACTAACGCCGCCCGACCGAGTCCTCTTAGTGGGGACCTTACTGGACTTCACTTGGTGACAATGCAGCATATCATAAGAGAAGAAAAAAAAATTAAAAATTAAAAAAAAATATATATATCAAACAGTAAATATCACAGACTGCTGGTTCTGTAATTGGTCTGGTACACTCGCCAGAATTGTGTGTTTTACAGCATTTCACGCAGCGTGGTAAGTGGTGGCCTTAAGACTTGGTGTAGCCATATGCCTGACAATTATGGCACTGGATGAACTGTCTTTTTGGATACGGTTTTTCGACCTTTACGCTGGTGTAGAAAATTCTATTCACATCGTATATTTTTTCGATCCCAGGCGATGGCTCTAGATCGACGAAAAATAAGGGCAATGGGATTTTATTCTTTACACCTGGTTGTTCTTTATTTTCTTTTAATACATTGGTTATCTGACGTATTTTGAACCCTAACGCTGTTAACTCTTCTTTAATCACTTCTGTTGGGGTTGAGGCGTGTAAATTTCTTATTACAACTCGTAGTGCTCTTTCCTGATTCAACTGGTATGTATGAAAGTCCGCGTTTGTGTCTGTTAAATATTTTACTATTTTTCGGTACGCTTCAGGTGTGGCCGGTATTATTTTTGTGTCATTGGTTCTGTTTAGGCATGTATAATAGCTACCTGGGCAGATTTTATTGAGTTGAGTTCACAACAACAGGAAATTTCTCAAATTTTTGACAAAGATAGGAGGTGGGCGTGGTTTCCTGGGTAAAGGTGCACATTCCATCTCTTCGCTGTCATTTTAAAGCACCTGGTATGGATTAGGTGTAAAAAAGGGAGATTCCATTTCTTGTGAAGACGTACTTGGCTGTGGTCGAGACAGAGATACTTGAGTGTTCGCTGGAGGAGTTCCGGGGGGTGTTGATCGCTTACTGCGACGTGTTTTCTGTTTAGGCGGTGAATTACGAGGGGTAGAACCAACTGAATAAGACCGCTTAGTTGACATCATTTGGTGGTAATATCGCATATAAAAACAAAACAAAAAAGAAAATAAATAAAACTACGTCTGCGTGTTCTTATAATGGACGAACCGCCGACTGTGGACCAGTCAGTTACGTGGCTGGGCCACAACTGGAGTGGGGAGCCGTCAGCTGTTATGACGATAGAGATAAAGTCTATAGACGCTGAACCACTAAATTCACTGTCTGTAATAGTACTCAGTAAATAACAACACTACTCACTGTGGTGTTACTCCATTGTTGTTGTTTTGATGTCAGCCTAACTAGTTTTTTTTTTTTTAAGTAAATCTGAGCACTTATTCTGCTAAAAAATAGTAGAACTGTGGGACACGAAAATGTGGGCATTCAAATCAAGCGCATGCGTAGAACTCCGATCTAATTACTGAATTATAAATGCTGATACATTAAAAAAATAATCTAGTATACTTAAAACGGCAATAACTATATTGTATAATAAGAACATTGGCATAAGTTACTATTATAATCATACTAAGCTATTTCCATTTCAATAAATTACTGATATAATAATTTTTATTGATAGTTAAAATCATATAATTAGTTACCAATTTTCTGAGAGAAAACGCTTGAAAATAAAGTGTAAAAAATAATTACGAATTGTCATGCACTATAAAAATAAAATTTGTAACTCACAGTTGAAAGTTCTAATGAGGCTTCCTTTCTTCAAGTTCACTATCCGCCGTGTTTTTTAAAACAGGTGGATTTCGAAACGTATTTAAGAAATAAACTAATTTAATATTTGAAAAACGTAAACATATCAATTATATCACATTTATATCTGTATGACTTCTCACACATTAAAAAAAAAAAAAAAAAAAAACAGCACAGACCGAACGGCGCCAAAAATAAACTAAATTAATATTGAGACCAGAGATGTGCACTGTTGAGCTGTGACCAATGCCAAGTTGACCAGAAGAATACTGCAATGATATATATATATATATATATATATATATATATATATATATATCATGCAATTATTTAAATATTTATATTTAAGTTGGAATATGAAATTTATTTCTCATTCTTTTAGTTAAAAATAAATATGATTTTTCACTATTTAATTCAAAACATTTTTAATGTTACTCGATTTATGTTTAATTTATAATGAAATATAATATTACTTAAAACTAATTAAATTGTATTTTACTTGGTTTTCGATTTTGAGGTTATTTCTTCATTTTAACGATATCTGAAATGTTTAGATAATATTTCCTCAATGTTAAATATTCTTATATATATTGACGGATTATAAAATACTTTTTCAAATCATTACAGCAGTGATGCCTGGTTATTTTGTAATAAGACATCTTTGCTTAAATATTTTAAATATTAAGTCAATGAAGTTTCCTAATAATTATTGTTTAAGTGATAAAAACTTAAATTATTTATTTTTTAAAATTAAATATTACGTTATTTAAATGCTACTTGAATTTAAAATTTAAATTTAAATTTAAAAATTTAAATGAAATTATAAAATATTGTAACTAAATTTATTAAAATAATTCCAATAAAAAATAAAAGCAATATGAATTTCTTTCTGATGCTTTGAATTTCTTTATACTAGTGTATAAGGATAAGAACATATTTCGTCATTGAACGTTTTAGTTATACAAGTGTATAATTCAGGATTTAATTTTAGGATGACCTTTTTTCTTATTCTATTGAATATTATGTTATATTATTATGCTATATTATATTATATTATTATGCTAATTCCGTCGAAGGAATCTTTCAATTGATTTAATCCAATACCGATGGGCATCGATTTATGTTGAATTGAGCTGATGGATTGTATCGGAAAGTTAACACTTCTGGGAGGTTACTAACACTTGATGAGTACAAAACGTATTAAAAAATATTTACCTATCGAATTGTTGAATTTCAAAACAGAAATAAATATTGATTGAAAGTAAACAGGCGGGGTGGCCGAATGGGCTAACGCGTGTGCACTGCACCGCCGTTGCCCGGCAACCTGATACATAAGACTTTGATAAAAAAAATAGCCACGAGTCGGCGTCCCGGTGCCCGGAGGAGTTTTTAAAATCCCCGCCCTCACTCCCCGGCCCGGGAAAACCCCCGTATAGCCTTAAAGGCGAGGAAGGGGAGGACAAAAAAAAAAAAAAAGATTAAAAGTAAACTGAATATAAATAAAAGTAATTTGAGAAACAAAAACACTGAGGTTATAATTAGTGATTCAATCGATGAATAAAGGAACGTGCTGAATTCTATTTGTGGATCCACCGATGGGTTTAATGCCTGGTGGATTTTTGAATCCCATCAATGATTACAACGCTGGGTTTAGCAACATTCACATTAGTGTGGCGGCGTGAAAGTAGAAGATGCGGCGATATCCATGTAGTATCACTTATATCTTAGCACAGTTAAACAGGTTTCAAAATAAATTTGCTATCAGAAACACATTTTATGTTAATAATGAAAAACAGACACATTTGAAAGAAATTTTAAACTTTTATTTTAATATTAAATAAACTAACACTGTTGAAATTTAAAAATAATAACAGAACTAGAAGAATGTTAACCAAACCGAGGCTAGTACAAGACTGACTGAAATTATATTAGAGACAAGGAAAAACTGGCCTTATCCAAAAGTATAAACATTGCTATAAGTAATTAGATTGCTAGGCTGGCGACTCAGGACATTAGGTTAAGGGAAGGGATTGGCATATTGTTGTTTTTTATATAACATTATTCAGTCTGTATGTTCAGTGCTAATCTAATCTTTTTATTTCATCTAATATAAATATATTTTAGCTGTCGTAAATATTGATAAGAGCATTGATAAATAAAATATGTATGTGTGTTTGTTTGTGGGTGTTTAGATTTATATGCATTATTTTCAAAGTCTAACGTATTCGAATCTGTAGAAAAGCTCGTTTAACAATTTAGGTAAGTCACTAAAGCTCATCCATAGCTTTGGAAATCCACCTGACCATTCCCAAATTCATAAATTTAATTCAGTAGGTTCTATTTTCATCGACCAAATCACCGATAGCTCAGCAGTAGCTCACCTTACCTTATAATAAATCACACTTTTTTAAAAATAAAAATAAATGTTAAAAATTGCTTTTTACAAAATTTATCATGAAAACCAAACAATGCACCAATGTTTGTAACCCAGATCTCTGTTATGAGAATTGATCCACATAATATTAATTGGACAAGTAAATATTCCTAATTCTAATATTTATTTACATTTACATGAAAACAATTCAAGGGAAGCAGCTTTCTATAAAGAAAACTCTAATTACTAAAAATTTTGTCTAGTTAGCTGTGGAGTAATGGTTAGTTATAGATTAAATATATTTTAGTCATCACATCATGCTAAAAAAAAATAATAAAAAAAACGTGACACTTAAAAAAAAAACTTACATTTTCTGATATTAAATACTTAAATTGGTCTATTTTTAATAAACATTTTTTGTAGGTTATATAAACAGTTTGTACTCACACAAAAAAAATAAACAGTGTATCTCTGGTTTAGGTCAATAAAGGCGCCAACTCTCGGCCAATCGAATTACAATATTCTTATATCAAGCAGTTATTTGCCACAGCTCAGCGCACATCTTCTGTCTTTGAGTAAATTAGTCTCGCTTTGGTGCGGTTCGGTCTGTACCGGTTTATATTATTTGAAATATGTAAAAAGTATTTTAAATGTGATATTGTTAATTTTTTTTGTCAAGTTTATTAATTATTATATTAGTGTAATATTTAAATCCGTATCGAACCCCAAGAATGAAGACATCATTAGAACTTTACACTGTGAGTTATAAATTTTATTTTTATATTGCATGAAAATTCTTAATTATTATTGGAAATATTTTTCAAGTTTTTTTCTTTTATAACATAGTTTATTTTTTTTTTTTCACATTTGTATATGACCGTTTCTTAGTAAACTTATGACAATATTTTCATTCTAAAACATATTTTTTTTCGTTTAGCATAAGAGTTGCCATTTCCAAAATGAACGTGAATCATTACTAAAAATTTTTCAGAAAGCTGTAAAAACTACATTATCTATTCCAATCGTAATTTCGAAACCAATATTTAAAATTAAATAAATTTAAGTAATTCTTTATTTGTAGAAGATATTTCCGAAAATCACTGATTATTCCAGTAGTGATTTGAAAACACTGATTAGAAAACTTGAATAGGGTTTCTTTTGGAAAGAAATGAATTTCAAGGCCCATTTTTTAAAAATTGATGTAAGGTTCAAGATGAAAAAATTATAAAAATTGTGCTATAAAAAGTTCACTTCTATATACATTAAAGGTATACATTTTTTAAACTTTTATTTGAATAAATCGGTTAAAAATCTTTTGATCATTTTCTTTTTTTTACAGAAAACTTTAGAAATCCAAGTTTGATTACATTCCTAGAAAAAAGGTCAGGTAAAAAAAAAATAAATAAATAAATTTTCTGACTCTGGTTCGTTATTGAAAAAAAATACAACATCGAATTCATTGGATGTTTTACATAATTGTCTCAATTTAGACGAAAATCGATTAGTGAAAATTTTGGAAATGAGCTACTCATAAAGTCAAATAATTGATCATTTTTTCTAATAAGCTTTTTATGATTCAGTACTTACTTGAGATATTTCATTAAATTATAAAAGATTAAACGGAATGACACTTAGAACACGGAATGAAACAAAGAACTCGTCGCTGCCTAAGAGAAACACCTCCAATAACCACAGTGATTACTTCAGATCCAGAACCTCAACCCCAACCAGGTAAATCTTCGCAAGAAATTGTTGAAGAATCTCCTTTCTTTACTCCAAACCCTTTCGAAGTGCTTCAAAATGACAGGGAAATCACGGAGTCTGCAGCAATACCCTGGAAACCAAGGCCTCCCCCAATATTTGTAAAAAATATCAACAATTTCCAGCTATTGTGTACACAACTATACAAAATCTATTCCCGCAATTATTCTTGCATTAACAGGACTAACTATAAAAAAATAAAACCTGATACTGCTGAAACCTAACAAAAGTACCTGTCAGAAACGAATGCAAATTTTCATACGTACCAGCTGAAGCATGAGAGATCGTTACGAGAGGTGATAAGAAATTTGCACTCCTCAATCCCAACTGAAGTGATAAAAGAAGACGACGCTTGGTTTCAAAGTACTTCAGGTAACCAACGTTTTGAAGAGAAATAAAGAGCAGCCAGGAGTAAAAAATAAAGTTCCACTACCTTCATTTTTCGTGGACCTAGAGTCATCACCAGGGGCCTATTTCATAAAAAAAGTACAAACTACAAGTTGTCAAATTGAAAATACAAGCTTAATATTGCTGTTATCACAAGTTGACAGCTGGAAGCAAGGTTAACTGTACCATGTTCATGATAGTGTGACAATGTTATGTGAAAACTAAGATCAAAAAATAATAATAAACATGTATTTTAATTGCTGTTGAGACCAATTCATTCAATTGTTGACCCTGTTGACGAAACTCAACAACATTTTATAGGTTATTATTTCAAAGATTAGATTGTGTTTTAATCAGTTTGATAATCTTAGCTATAAAAATATAACATAATGAAATTACTATCTCTGTTATTGCTTTATTTACTTATGTTTTGGATCTGTTTTCTTTCTCATTTTTTAACAGAATAGAAGTAGAATAAACAAATTGAAATTAAGTGTTGTATTTCATTACAGTCAACAAAATCGTCCTAAGGACTTTTTATTATAATAAAAAAGGAAAGTAATAAAAAGTAATAATTAACCGATTATATGATAAGTAGTTAATGTTGGACGATAATTTAAAAAATAAAATAAAAGAGCGAAGGAGAGAAAAGTTATCGGACCTCCTTTATTATAGCCTCAGTTGGCCGCTATCTCAGTTGCCTTTGCCAACTCAGCTGCTCTAGAAGAAATAAAAATTGGTCCCATCCAGAGGAAGTTGAAAATTCGCTTATTATTTCCACATCAATTATTTACTCCATCGCAACTCCTTCGAAAAACAAAGATATTTCATTTATAGATTTTTGCCAATAGATTGTAATTGAATTTCCGATAACAACGGTGTAGTCTTGGTTTTTTCTTCATTATCTTAAATGCATAACTCAGCATACCCTTGTCAATGTCATCAACCTTCATACACCGGTATAAGCTTTGACGTCCTAAGTCTTCATCTCATCACAATATTTTGTATAATAATGATACCTTTTTCGTTAATTATTTTTTGAAATTTTATAGCGTACCTTAATCATCTTCCTTCCTCCTCATAAACCATTATATAAAACCATAAAAATATATAACTGAGAAGGTAGAAGTCATAAATCAACAGATTTACTTCTCATCAAACAATTCCAGTAAAAAATATCTTAACTCTTCTAGTTGCAGTTATGAACTGAAAATTTTCATTTCTGACTAGAGTTGGGCATTAACGAACTAATTTTTTCTTAGCTAAGGTTCAGCTAAACAGCTAAAAGTAGGTACTGGGTTAAATTTATTCACTGTTTTTATAAAAGTACGGTAGGATTTCAACTTTTTCTAACTTTCCCGATTTAATTGATATTAGGGTGGACTTTTTATGAAAAATAATGTCGAACTCGGGATTGCGCCATCGCGCATCTTTGTCGCGTTTTGGTAACTTTTCAGATTTTATCGATATTATGGTCCACTGTTATATTGTCGGGGGCGCTTTTTTAACAATTATGTCGGAATTGGATTGCGTAATCGAGCATCATTTTTTGTAACTTAATGGATCTAATCGATATAAGGGTCCAAAACAATGTTGGGGGCGCTATTTATGAAATATGGTCGAATTTCAGATAGCGTAAATACAAACATGCATTTATACGGCCCACCGAACCGCTGCTTTCGACAGATCGTTCATTATCCGATCCTCATCCCTATGGAACTCCATCCCTGCCAACATCCGTCAATCCAAAACCCTTCCTATCTTTAAATCCCGCCTGTTTAATCATTTCTTATCGATCCAGTTCTCATAAAATTGTAAACAGTTACTAATGTAAATATGTATATAAATTATTATATCGTTCTTCATTAATTTTACTTCATGTTTGTTTTCAATTTTTTTATTTTTTTTTATTAACTGATTTAAATTAGAAAGTAACTTATAATTTCTTTTATTATTTTTTTTTTACTATTTAAAAAAAACCTATATTCTTTTTTATGTATCTCTGAGGCTCCTTAGCCCACATTTTTGTCTTTATGTATTATTCTAAAGGGACTCGTCCCAGTATAAATAAAGCATTATTATTATTTTTTATTTTTTCAATTCTCGGCTTTATGCCGGATAAATCCACTGACCCGGGCCGAGGTCAAGGGTACAGTTTATTAACTATTTAATTGGAAATATTAAAAAAAAAATTGAACAATGTCGGTTCCCAACATTACCGCTTTCTGGATTTCCTGAAGTTTCCAGCTTAATCCAAGTAGCTTAACTGACTTTAGAGAATCTTCAGGAATCAGGCCATTGCTGGATACGATAATGGGTAGTACTTTTACTTCCAGCAGCCGGTATAACTGCCTTAATTCCTCGCAAAGCTCTTGATACTCTCGAATTTGTTTACTTAATGTTTTAGCTACATGATCATCAGCAGGAACTCCAATTTCGATAATGATGGCTTTTTTTGTTTCTTTGTTAACGAGCAGTATATCTGGTCTATTGTGGGGAATACTATGGCCAGTTATCATAGTTTGATCCCAGTATAGCTTGACATTCGCTTTTTCTAATATAGCCTGCGGCTGATATCTATAAAAAGGCTGATGGCCTGTTATTAATTTATATTTTTGTGCCAGAGCCTGATGCACGATTTTTGCCACATTATTGTGTCTCGCTTGGTATTCTTTACCAGCTAATGGCTGGCAGCCAGAGGTAACATGCTGAATCGATTCATTTGTGGCTTTACATAGACGGCATCTGTCATCGACTGCTTCATGTAGAATATACTTCCTGTAGGAGGATGTTGCCATAACCTGTTCCTGTATTACCAGAAGGAATCCCTCTGTCTCTGGGAAAATTTTTCCTGTAGGCAACCAACGGACTGTGGCTTCTAAATTTATGCCAAGTGTTTTCAGGGAATTGTAAAATCTTCCATGAAGTGATTTACACTTCCATGATTCTGTGAGGCTCTCCTCAGGGAGCATTGTCATTGGTCCTTGCCGAAGCATATTAAGTGCTGTATAGTTGCAGTCAAGGGCAGCAACGGTCAACAGCACTGTCAAAGTACTATTCATGAAGTAGGTTCTAAGCCTGGCTTCTTGTTCACGGATGGCCATCATTAAACTAATAAGTCCTCTACCTCCATGTTTTCTAGGCAAATATAGTCTTGGCACTGAAGAAGTTTGGTGACGTTGCCGTGATTTTATCATTTCCGTCCTTAATAAGCGGCCATCTTTTCCAAATCCGTGTCGCACCATTTTATTACTCCAAAGGAATATTTAACAGCAGGAATCACCCAGATATTCAAGGCTTTTATTAAATTTCCTGCCGATAAATTAGTTTTTAGAAATATCCTGACCCGTTTTTTAAATTCTTCTTCAAAAGTTTCTTTGACATCTTTTTTGAATTTAAGCACCTGTGAACAAGTAGCAAGTGTCATGGCCGCATCATAAGTTTCATGCCGCTCTGTGATTGTTACATTGTTATGTGATTAATAGTAAAAACCCTGTGGTAATATTTTATCAACAGTGAGTTTACAACCAGTTGAACATTTATACGACTAAAACATTTATAAGACTAATAGATTTTTTTTTTTCTCCCACAGACAGTTTTGTTTTAATTATTTTTTATCTTGTTTATATATTCTCAAAAATGTTTTGTTTTATTTCTGTTTCTAACTTTGTAAATAGCTTATTATTATTTTCTTTTTTTTTAAGAATTTGTAAATATTTATTTTTGTAATTATAATTTAGGTAAAGGTATATATATATTTTTCTTCTTCTTGTTCTTATCATGGAAAATATGAATTTGGACAAGAACTCTTCATGTGAAGATTCAGATGACGAGACACCATTTTCGGAAGTTAGTGAAACTGATTCGCAATATCTGAAAAGACGCTCATTTCAAAAACGTCACAGAAACTCTGCCCCCGGGTCAGCGGGCAATTCACCCGGGTCAAATAATAAGTGTCAAGAACTTGGGCACACAAAGACATATTGCCATCATCAGGCGAGGTGCCTAAGATGTGCCGGCTTACACGCATCTAACACATGTCAGAAACCACTAGACCAGCCTCCTAAATGTGCTCTCTGCGGCGAAGACCACCCGGCAAGCTATAAGGGATGCATAGTCCCCCCGACCCACCAGAAATTGGAAATATTTCAAATTTTCCAGAATTGCCTACAAAAATTACTCATGTCACACAACAGGAAGCGTCTACTTCAACTGACTTCTATCATCCTCGTCAGAGCTCCAGCAAAACTTACACACAAACCACTATCAAGCAAGCAGGAACCTCGAAGTGAGACGCCTCGGACCTCCCCATCCAAACCTCATACTCCCAATCCTCAATCTCATCCTCCCCGTCAGCAAATTCCCCCTCATCATCTACCCCTACGAGTAAAATTACCGCCACAGTACCCTCAGCTACCTCAACCTAATGTTCAGAAAACAAAAACCACACAAGCACCTTTGATTCCAGACCCTCCTCGTATACAACGACGGATGCCGCCCTTAATTAACACTCCTAACACGCCACAAGAACCTACCCTAAACTCACTTCACAACCAACATCCATCTGATATAACTGCTATTCTTTCATCCTTCCTATTAGACCTCCAAAATACTATAAAACCTCTTATCACTCTCCTCACAAGAATCCTTACCGAAATTCCCTTTAATCTCTCACGATGAGTACAAAGCCCCTAGCTGTTCTTTTATGGAATGCTAATGGACTACACAACCACCGAGACGAACTTGACATTTTTCTTCATGACTACCACATTGATAGTGCTCTACTGACAGAAACTCACTCCACACAACGTTCATATTTCTACATACGTGACTACATCACTTATATATCAGACCACCCCGACAACACTTCCCATGCCGGTTCTTGCATCCTTATCCATAAATCCTTATCCCATTCTCTCATTTCTTCGACTCCAACTGAGGCTATTCAAGCAACTTCAGTAATCATTTCAACCCGTCCTTTCCATTTAACACTCTCAGCTGTATACTGTCCTCCTGGTCATACTCTTACCTACAACTTACTTGAATCCTTATTTCAATCCTTCGGATCGCGCTTTATTGCAGGAGGAGACTATAACGCTAAACACCAACGATGGGGTTGTCAAGCGTCCAACTCCCGTGGTAACATACTATCTTCTCTCTCAACTTCCAATAGTTACTCTGTCCTTTCTCCTATGAATCCTACCTATTGGCCAACGTCCCTCAGAAAACGCCCTGATATCCTGGACATATTTGTCACCTTCCAGATTTCCTCTTCCCATGTCACAATCAAATCCCTGGATGACCTCTCCTCAGATCATTCTCCAGTTCTGCTTTCATTACACCCAACCTTCGCTATTAAGTTCACGTCCCCTCTTACACTGATTACAGGACGAGTAAACTGGGACAAATTTCGGAAAGACCTGGAAAATAAATTGGACCTAAATACTCCACTTAAGAGGAAACGTGACATTGACACAGCCATAGAAGTATTTACTACATCTATAAGTGACAGAATAAACGATAATACTTCTATCAATAAAATTAACAACTCACAACAGACAAACTTGCCACAGCATATTCGTATCTTATTAAGGGAAAAACACAGAGCAAGATCGAAGTGGCACAGGACCAGATACCCATCAGATAAGACATATTACAACAAATTAACTAACCAACTAATAGCTGAAATTAAAAAATACAAAATTCAAAATTTACTTAACAGGACAGAAAAACTTATTACTACTGACAAATCATTATGGTTGACCACTAAACAGCTCCTTAAATTTAAAGATTTTAACCACCCACTTATTACTGAAACCCAAACCTGGTCCAGATCTGACGAAGAAAAATCACATATATTTGCTCAGCACCTCTTCAAAACATTTAATCCACACCCAGATATCCTTAATTCAACCCACCTTGAGTTTTTTGAAGCAGAAGTGGATATCCCACTCCAACTGACTCCTCCACCTAAAGCATTTCATCCTTCAGAAATATCCAATATCATTCATAGATTACCTTCCCGCAAAGCTCCTGGCCATGACCGTATCACATCCCAGATCCTAAAACTGCTTCCTAAAAAAGCCATACTATTCCTCACCTATATATATAACGCTGTATTTCGAACCACATATTTCCCTGACCCTTGGAAACTATCCATTGTCAAAATGATACCTAAACCCACGAAGTCGCCAGAACACCCATCCTCTTACCGTCCTGTTTCTCTCTTACTCATTATGGGCAAAATCCTTGAAAAACTCATCTTAAAACGCCTGTATCCTATCCTAGACTCTAAACAAATTATCCCAGATCACCAATTTGGATTCCGCACATCCCACTCCACTATACAGCAATGCCATCGTGTGGTAGATGTAGTCCCCTCTGCATTGGAGAGCGGAATGTACTGCACGGGAGTCTTTTTCGACGTTGAACAGGCGTTTGATAGAGTCTGGCATCCCGGACTGATGTACAAACTCCGTAAATTCCTACCACCTACATACTTCCTTTCCTACCTTACTGACAGATTCTTCAAAGTCAATCATAACAATGCTTTTTCATCTCTTTTTTTCTCAGTTTGCTGGTGTTCCTCAAGGTATTATCCTAGGTCCTATTCTTTATACAGTTCATACAGCTGACATCCCAACCCATTCCAACACTGTCATCACCACATATGCCGATGACACATGTATCCTATCAGTCTATAAAGATCCATCTATTGCATTCCCAACTCTTCAATCACACATCACAAGCCTTGAAAAATGGTGTCAAACTGGAGGATTAAAATAAACTCCAATAAATCCCATCAAATTACCTTTACTCATCGTCGTAAACCTATGACTTCCTGTCCTACAGTATCCTTTAGCAATACCCCACTTATCCCTGTTGACCAAATCCGATACCTAGGACTCCACCTTGACAAACGACTCACTTGGAACCCCCATACCAGACTGACACGACTAGAAACCGTCCGACGTTTCCGACTACTCTAGCACTTACCAGACAAATGCTCTAAACTGCCAACTATTTACAAAAGACTCATATATATTACTATAATAAGGCCTATTTGGATTTACGGGATCGAGCTTTGGGGCTCTGCTAAACCATCAAATTCCTCTCGTATCCAATCCCTACAATCCAAAATCCTTCGTAAAATCCTTAATGCTCCCTACTTTATCAAAAATAAAATCATCCATAATGACCTTAATGTACCATATGTTTCCGATTTAGCTCAATCCAGATACCTGTCCTTTCATAATAAACTTCTGAACCATCCGAACCCTCTCGTTTCCAACCTTGCTTCCTCTTCAATTCCTGAAAACCCTCCGAGGCGTCTGAAAAGAAGATTGCCTCGGGATCTTCTAATATAGAAATATAATTGGAGTGCTACCAATGGGTAATTTCTCCTCATGTTGTACATGTCATATTACTTGTTCATATTTACTTGCTGTATTTATTATTAATTACAGTTGTAAATTTCGTTAATAAAAAAAAAAAAAACATATGTGAGATGATTCATATAGATATAATTTCATATAGATAGGTAATTTCTTTCTTTTTTTTTCTAATTAATTATTGTTATATGTATATAAAAAGAAATCTTTCGGGCTGAAGCCCCTCCAAAATTAAATCCTGAATCCACTAGTGGTTGGTGTTGAGGGGTGGAGGTTTCTTATAACTTATAACTTTCTTATAACTGCCCTTAAATCTCGCTCTTGCCATAATTGATACGTACGGAAATCCGCTTGATTTCTGTTTGGTATTTCACGATTTTTCTGTAAGTTTCAGCTGTATCTGGTGATATTTTATTGTCTTTTGTTCTGCTTAGACATGGATAGCTTCCGGAGCCAGTTATATTGTTTAGTTGAGAACACAGCAGCTGAAATTTTTTATGTGTTTAACGAATATCGGTGGCGGTCCGGGGTCTCTCGGTATCGGAGCGGACTCCATCACCTCTCTCTCATACTGAAGCACCTGATAGGGGTTGGGTTGCCTCTTGCAACGATGTACCTGGTTGAGGCTGAGGTTCTTCAATTGTTTCTTTTGAAGATGTACCTGATTGGATTTCAAATCCCCAGAGCGAGCAGGGACACTGGAGGTGTTTGACGAAATTGACGAGGCTTTTGTATGACAGGCGAAGAACGAGGTGTCGAGCCTACCTCACGAATTCTTTTAATAGAAGCTTTACTAGACATGGCCTGATGTAGATATAGCATAAAAGAGGAAAAAAAATCTAAATACCTTACCTATATCTATGATTGCATCCTACGCACCACTCATTATGGAAACATTGTACTATTATCCTATTCTCAAAACCAGGCAAACCTCCTAACAGCTTGACACCATATAGAACTATTAGCCTACTCCCAATTCTTTCAAAAATCTTCGAAAAAATCCTTTTAAAACAAATCATACCTCTTACTACCACAGACTATACAGACTACTGAACAGATAATCTAAACCTTCAATTGATAACAAATTACTTATTTACAAGACAATCCTGAAATCTATGTGGACATACGGACTTGAACTGTGGGGGACAGCAAAATTTTCTAACATCAAACGCATTCAATCCTTTTAATCTAAAGTCCTTCGAACAATAGTTGATGCTCCATTCTATGTAACCAACAAAACCCTACACCATGACCTTAATATCCCATTTGTCTTAGACCTTATCTCAGAAAAATTCCCCACATTTCACCAGAACCTTAAATATCATCCAAATCCCCTTGTACAATTCCTATCCAGTACCACCCATCCCTTCAATCCTCCTCGAAGGTTGAAGCGGAAGTGGCCCAGAGACTTTTTGCGAGTATTGGTTATAGCGCCTCTGATCAGCCTCTACTGGTCCTTAATACCAGTAATGCGGCTGATTTAGAGGCGCTGGAATCTTCTAGTGTCCTGCCTTTCCTTCCTCGAGTGGGGAGAAAGGCTTGGCTCGGAGATCTTGGTTGAATGATTTTTTATTTTTATTATTATTATTTTTTTAGATATTGTATAGAAGCGTGTGTGTGTGTGAGTCGTTGCTTTTATTAGTTTAGTTTCGTTTTGTTTGGTTTAGTTTATATAATCATTTACTTTTAGTATTATTGTTTTTTCTGTATTATTTATTGTTTGATAGAGCGTGAATGTGCTCTCTGAACACTATTATAAATGTTCTTATTTGTGACAGATTTTAATATCTCTCAATAAATATAGTTAGTTACTACTGCCAAGATTATTCAAGCGGAATCATTGAGTCTTAATATTTTTTCAGATTGTTCTCTGTTGATTGTTTCAACTAAAATAGTTCCGTTTCTTAGTTTTTTCATGTTTTTGGGCTCACCACATTGATGATTTATAGCTTTATAGATTGAAAATGGCGAGATTTTTTAAAGCTATCTCTTTTCATCTCTTTCTATTATCAGAAATTGGTTTATCTTTTTTATTAATTCATTGGTTTCAGCTGATTCATTTATATGTGTTTGATTAAAATTTCTCCAATTTCTCTTCATCCTTTTAAGATTAGGATTATAAATTTCTGTATTTTAATTAATTTTAACTCTAAGTTACATTTCCTTGGTTTATTATATTTTTTGCCTTTGTTATATAGATGTATATTTTTTATTATTATTTATTTATTTTTTTATTTTATTGTATTGTAGATATGGTATGAATGTGCCTCACTCAGCTTTAGTACTCAGTGCGCTTAAGTGTATATATATATATATATATATATATATATATATATATATATATATATATAATATATATATATATATATATATATATATATATATATATATATCTTTTTATTGAGAAATAATACATTTTGCCACACTTAAACGCACTGAGTACTAATGCTGAGTATATATATAGCATTTCCAAGTCAATTTCAACCTTTTCCAAGTCAAATTCAACCTTTTCCAAATCAAATTAAACCTTTTCCATTTCAAATTCAACCTTTTTTTATTTATTTAATTATCTTTAATTTTTCGATGCGTGGGTCTGTTATCGTATGAGTAGTTTTTTAAAATAACCTCCTTTTTAAGATTACGTGACTGCGTTTCGAATTATTTAAGTTTTTTTGACTTATTCGATATAAGGGTGTATTTTTATGTTTCCCGATCAGTAAATTTTTAAAATGACATCTATTTTATGTTTACGCCACTGTGTTTTGATTTATTTAAGTTTTTAGAATTTATCCAATATAAAGGTCTACTTTTTTGTTTCCGGAGCCGTAGATTTTGAAAACGACCTCCATTTTAAGATTAGGCCACCGCGTTTCGACTTATTTGAGTTTTTCCTATATTTTTCATATGAGGGTGTATTTTTATGTATCCGGAGCTGTAGATTTTGAAAATGACCTCCATTTTAAGATTAGGCCATCGCGTTTCGACTTATTTGAGTTTTTCGAATTTATCCAAGGTCTACTTTTATGTTTCTTGAGCCGTAGATTTTGAAAATGACATCCATTTAATGATGACGCCATTGTATTTTGACTTATTTAAGTTTTTCGAATTTATCCAATTTAAAGGTCTACTTTTATGTTTTCGGAACCGTAGATTCTGAAAATGACCTCTATTTTATGATTACGCAACTGCGTTTCAACTTATTTAAATTTTTAGAATTTAACAAGTATAAAGGTCTAATTTTATGTTTCTGGAGCAGTAGATTTCCCCCATTTTGTAAATGACCTAATTTAAAGTTTATGCCACTGTTTTGGATTATAAAAGTTTTTTTTTTTACTTTTTCGTTATAAGGATCTACTTATATGATATCCGAGACGTATTGAAATTTTTCTAATCTTTAATACTTAAATTTATCTAATATTTAAGCTCCATTTTATGATTAAGCCGCTGCATCTCGAATAATTAGGCTTCATTTTGGATTTTTTCAATACAAAGTTTCATCAATATGTTTTCGAGTATGAATAAATAAATAAATATTATGAAGCTAAAGTAAAATTAACCACAGAATACAAACTAAAAAGCCGAAAAGCAACTGGTAATAAATTTAACCTTCCGTATTCAGATTTTTCAGCTAATTGTTCGAAATCTTATAATTTTGTGATAGGAGACCACATTAAAAAAGATAACTAAAATTAAATTAAAAATGAGACAATACATATTTTATTTATTTTGATTAGATATTTTTATTTATTTATTGAAAAATAAATTAATCCTTCGTATTATGTTTTTTATTCGAAGGAAAAATCAAAAACACTTAACAAAACCGAAACACAGTGGCATAATCTTAAAATGTAAGTCGTTTTAAAAACTAAGGCTCCGGCATCATAAAAGTACACCTTTAAATTGGATAAATTCGAAAAACTTGAATAAGCCGAAACGCAGTGGCGTTATCTTAAAATGGAGGTCATTTTCAAAATCTACGACTCCGGAAACATAACAATACACTCTATTATGATAAAAATTCAAAACACTTAAAGAAATCGAAATGCGGTGGCCTAATCTTAAAATGGAGGTCGTTTTCAAAATCTACGGCTCCGGAAACATAAGAATACATCCTCATATGAAAAAAATCCGAAAAACTCAAAATAAGTCGAAACGCGGTGGCCTAATCTTAAAATGGAGGTCATTTTCAAAATCTACAGCTCCGGAAACATAAAAATACACCCTCATATGAAAAATATCCGAAAAACTCAAATAAGTCGAAACGCGGTGGCCTAATCTTAAAATGAAGGTCGTTTTCAAAATCTACGGCTCCGGAAACATAAAAGTAGACCTTTATATTGGATAAATTCTAAAAACTTAAATAAGTCAAAACACGGTGGCGTAAACATAAAATGGAGGTTATTTTCAAAACTAGGTACAGGACAGCATAATACTAGTCCCTAAGAAATCCGAATAGGTACAATAAATCGATATCCGTTAGTGAAAATTCTACTTAGGAGAGCATAATAATAGACTTTCATATTGGAGGGGGGGAGGGGATGGCCATTATTTAAAAAAAAAATATAAAATTTACAAAAACTTAAAACATGAATTTGAAATGAAAACGGTTGAATTTGAATTGGAAAAGGTTTAATTTGACATGGAAATGGTTGAATTGACTTGGAAAAAGTTTGATTTGATCTGGAAAAGGTTGAATTTGACTTGGAAAAGGTTGAATTTGACTTGGAAATAATTGAATATCACATAGAGATATCACACTGAAAAAATCTAAAATGTTAAAATAAATGGATATGCAACTGCGTAATCAATTTTTTTTTTTTTGTATTTTTTAAAAGCTATGCCGTCGATAATATAGTAAGTGGCCTTCATTTCGAAAAAAATCGAAAATTGACAAAAATTCTAAAGTTGAATTTGAAATGGAAAAGGTTGAATTTGACTTGGAAAAGGTTGAATTTGAAATGGAAAAGGTTTAATTTGACTTGGAAAAGGTTGAATTTGATTTGGAAAAGGTTGAAATTGACTTGGAAATGCTATATATATATATATATATATATATATATATATATATATATATATATATATATATATATATATATATATATATATATATAATACTCAACTGTGTGGACAATTGTTTATTTGAACTTTTTTGTTACCTTATTGTTTACTATCTATTATTTAAATATTTTCTTCTACTTACGGTACACCTTGTCTATATAATATTTGAAATATTTTCGAAACTATCTTTGAGAATTATATTTTAAAATAATTATTTTATTGGGAGTTTGGTCATTAAATTATAATTCAATAAACTAAAAATTATTCATTGATATTGGTTTTTATTCGACGTTTCGATCCCGTTTTTCTTTCTTATGCTCACGATGGGATCCTAGAATAACAAATGGCTGTAATTAAAACTGCTAAATGTGTAACCAATATTTTCAAATTTAACATATCCAGCTACTGGGCAACTGCCACCTGCCTCCCCCTCCACCAATGCCAAACACAGACACAGCAATGAAATATGCATCTATGATAAATTTAACAATATCAATAACAATAGATTGTACAACAATTGTTGGTTATAAATTAAACTATTAAAAATATTTAACATTAAATGAATATATGTTATTAAACCAACTTAAAAATTGCTAAAGCATATAACTAAATATCAACAACTTAAAATATATATATTATTGTTGGCCAGTCTACGTACTTCTTTCGGCAGTGCCAGATGGAACGCCCTGACGAAGACCTACAACATGGGTCGAAACGTTGGATAATTCAATAAAAAATACTATTATGTAATATAGTATTTTATATAACATATATATACTTTGTAATTTTTTTTTTTTTTATATTGATATTTCATAAACTGTATGTCACTTGTTCTTGAGAATACCTACAAAAATGAAATTAAGTCTGAAAAAAAAATATATAGATCTGAAAGATAATTCAGGTTTTCTTTTTCTTGTTAATAAAAAAAGTGGGTTTTCTGTGATCTTCCAACTTCGCTTAAAAGTTTTGTCAATAATATATTGCATTTCCCCTATGACAAAAGAGAACTTGGTCCCAATAAGAAAAAAAAACAGTTAAAATAAATAATTTATTTATGTTTTATCGTTATGTTCTATATTGGAAACAGACATATAAAATTGTTTTAAATAAATCTCAGTAAAATAGTTGAAAGAACCTTAAACAGAGGAAATTTTAGTTCACTATCAGGTGTAGAGGAAATAATGCTCAATTCTGGTGGACGCTTCCATTGTTGAAATTGTTAGGACCGTGGAAACGCGCTAAAGATGTTATTTTATGAAAAGCGCTCGGGAAATTGAAAGAAAATCCAATCTTTCCAAACCCTATCTTCTTTCCCGCTAGCATATTCGTGAGGCTGAGGTCTTCTCCCCCTTTAGATCTTCAAATACCTCGACATCCTGGGAAAATACTCTGTTAATTATCTATTGTATTGAAAGTTAAAAATTAATGGCAGTAAAATTCCAAGATAGTTTGGAGTTGAATGTATTTTAAAGTATTGAGGCAACTGACACGGATAAGTAGGAGTGGATTCAGTTTTCTTCAAGATTTGCACCTGCAATTCATAATAAACAACTATATGTGTAAGTGTGTGTAAGTGTAATCCTTTCCTAATTGTCATTACAAATAAGTTGTTACGTGTCTAAGCCTATCATGAGTGGCATGATTGCAGAACTAGCAATGAAAAGATTACGAGAGTACAAGCTACTTGCTAATATGATTTGAGGGAACTCCCTTAGTATGAGTATGGTAAGGGTTTAACATCTTAAAAGTAGTTGGAAATGATTATAAGAAAAATTAGGTGTGACACATCACACTACTACCACTTACCAACCTACAATTAGTAGAAATTATTTTTTCTTAAATCAATAAACCTTGGGAATTTCGCAATGTTTATAAAAGCAAACTCAACAAAATTAAAATGAACTATGACAATGTTGTGTACTATAATTTTTTTGTTTGTCAAGCTAAAAAAAAGGATTACTTTTCCATATAATTTATGTCGAAATTCCACTTAGTTTCCATGGAAACGTTTATTTCCCATTCAAGAATATAAAAATGTGCTTTATTAACTATAAAAATTCAAAAATCATTAGCTTTTCGTCACTTCCCATAACCTTCTACCACATATCTTTCATATTATTGTTTTTTATTTGGCTTTCCAAGGGTATATTATACATCTATATTACTACTCTTATTTCCCGATTTTTTTCAATCAGCGAAAATATTTAACTCGTTTTCTCCTTTAGTTAAATATCAGATTCTTCCATAGTCGATAAAATTACTTCTAACAATGAGAATACTTTAAAGAGAGACATCTTGAAAACTCGGCAATTATAAACCCTCAGACTATTTAGTTATATCAACACTTAATGATGCCAATGACCACTCAATTTTACACCGATATGACGAGAAATAAAAATCGTTTTAGCCATTTTCGAGAATATCGATAATAAAAAGGACATTCCCGGTTATTTGATTTTGACCAATTCGTATATCTGCATTAATTAGGTAATTTCATTATCCTATGACTTTTCATTTTGGAACTAGACTGATCAAATACACACACACATGCTCAATTTTTTTTACAAGACTCATCTATGTCAAGACTATGGGGCCCTTAAAACACGTACTATTTCCGTTGATTACTCGGATTCGAAATTTTTAACCATAATTGTAGGTACTTTTCCTTACTATATATTTTATATATGAGAAAATGAAAGTGAAGAAATGAAAAATAAATTGTTATCATCAGAACAATCGGCATCAATTGAAATCAAGTGTATTTATATAATTAAGGCAAGCAGGATCGCTCAGTAATCAAGGCAATGTGCTAATATATTCAAGGTCACGGGTTTGAGTCCTGTCTGTGACAGGTAGTTATTTTTTTTTTGTTGCATCAGCCGTGGATCAATCCTGTGTTTTGGAAACCCTCATGGACCACACAACATCTGCAGAACCGATATTCTCAATTTAAATTGACTAATTAAGGGAAAAATCTGGTAGTTTTTCGTGATCTCGGTTACATTATCTCCGTGCAATCAGTACTTGCTTACAAAGTACTCTCTATGCGTTGTAGTGGTATTTTTTTCTTTTTTTTTTAAATTGTCTCAACCTCATAATTTACTTCTGGCATTGATATTCACATCTAATTGTATCAACACTTGAGATTGGTTAATTAATGGTGGAGTTTTATTAAATACTTTTCAATAACATAATATAGAATGAGTAATGGAATAATGACTATTTCAAGTATAATTTGTTTTTTGTAGCAGCAGGCGGGCGGAGGGGGCCTTGTGTCGAGCGAGGCGAGCGGAGGGGGGCTGGGATCCAGCTCAGCGACCAGCACGGCCAACTCCCAGCCACAAACCAACAAATTTCGACATGGCCTTCTTCAGCTCATGATTCACACAATAGATCCCCTACACGATGGTGAGTAACAACCTTCATGTACTAAGCAAAGCTTATTAATAAAAACTAAACTTTGGGCCTCGTCACTAAGTGAAAAATTCTAGTTCATCTTATCTTTTAAAAAAAGTTGGGTATAATATGAAGATAATAATACTCAAGGAATTATACTTAGCGATTTTAGTCCGCGGTGAATATTTTTAACCTTTTTATCAAGTTATTAATAGCCGGCTATAATTTCGTGCATGACTTGCAATTCGTGCAATTTTTTTATTTAGAAAAAACATGGGAAATGGGACTTTTTCTCATTGAATTAAACAATTGATTGGGCTATTAAAAACTCATCAAAGCTCTTTTCTTTCCACTTGGACATAAGATAATTTGACCACAAAATCGATAAAAACGATTACCTATAAAAATATTGGGTCGTTTGGTCATGTGTGGGTGGAGGACACGTCAATCGGCCCAATATACTTATAGGCCTCTTTATCCTCATCTTTTTCCACGTATTTTTTTTTTATATTAAACTATCTTACAATTTAAGTGGAAAGCAAATGGCTATCGATGAGTACTAAGTTGCTGATTAAATACACAAAGTTTAGCGATCTCTAAATTGAAAGTGTCCCATTATAATCTCGTAGTAAAGAAAGGGGATTCTTCAAACATTTCTTGCGAAGACGTTGAGGGTCGAGGCTGAGGTTATGGATCTGGAGTGTTGACTGTGATTATTGGAACGAGTTCTCGTAGGCAGCGACGAGTTCTTTGTTTGGCTGATGAATCACGGGCGGTATTAACAACTTCTGACCGACTCCTCTTAGTGGGTAACTTACTGGACATCACTTGGTGACAATAGAGCATATCATAATAGAAGAAAACGAAAAAAAAAAAAAAAATATATATCAAACAGTTAACATCAACTGCTCTGATGTACACTTGAACTGTATTCAGTGAATAAGCAGAGAGATTTTGCTGAAAAATAAGCAAAAACTAAGAGACGGGTTGAGAGCACAACCTTCGCATCAACCGGATTTCTCCAAAGTGAGTTTATATAATTGTGTTTCATATAATAATATAAAAAGGTTTTCTGATGTTGTCCTCCTATCTATATAAATTTCGATAAAAATCAAGATAAAGGTATCACGTTTACTCGTTTTCTGGCAAGATTTCTGGCAAGATCTGCACCATTGGCAGGTATAATGGTTGCAAATCATATTTGACCCACAAAATTTTTCAGATCAAAGAATCACAATTTATATCTTGATAAAACGAATTTATATAAATTTAAATGTAAAAAATACACACTATATACATGCGCTTATCCATTCACATCTGACCTTTGGCAAGATCAGATTTCGATTCCGTTATCAATTGATGAACTTATGAAATTAATGTTACCCCAAATTAATCACATTGAGCGTTTTTATATCTAGCACAGACTTATAAATAGTATTTTAGCTTTCATTTTTTAAAAATCTTATTTCATTTAATTAATTATTTAAATTTTTCAGTTCTCATTTTCATTGAGTCTTGCCCCATCATACCTAATCACCATCAGACTACAACTGCTTGTGCAATAGATCACTAAAATACAAAAAAACATGCCTTGATTTTGAGTGGAAATTATTATTCAATGAATTAACAAAATTTAAGAATATTACTTTAATTGTAAATATTAACCAACGATAATTAACATAAAATATTGTGTACAATTTATTTTTGGTGCTACAAGTTGAAAATTTCTATTTAGTTTCTATGGCAATCACATTTGGTTCATAAAGTGATATTGAGTTGAAAAATTCAGAGAAAACATTCAGAAAAATCTTTGAGATTTGCCCAACAAAATGAGAAACGTCTAATTTTGTAACTTGTGTGACTCAAACAGAATCAAGATTTAGCTCCTTAACATCTTAAGCCAACAGTCACTCCAGGTACTTCTGAGCCAACCTATGTTCTGCTAGTACAGTTATTTTTATAAAGATGTGAAAAATATATTTCAATAAACTATTATCAAAATAGGTGAGCGACCAGTTCCTAGCCTAACCATGTAGTTTAAGTCCATCTTGGCTAGTGATATAACTACTTGAGACATTTCCTCGGTGCTATCTCAATAGTTTCTGATTTTAGTAGTAAGACCCTAAAACCATGACGAATGAATCTTAAAAATAATTTAAATGTTCACTAATTTTTAATAGAGAAACGCTTGTCATAAAAGAGGTGCTGTCCAACTATGCTTTCGGGTGGTACATACACTATACATATTTATCGTTATATTTTATTTAATTCATACTCTCTCACATGGTCTCCTAAATCCAAAACTGTTTGCAACAAATTAGGGACCTAATTAATTAAAATCTATCTAATAATAAACACGCTAAAATATTCAATATGTAACATAATGTTTTTATTTTTTTTTAATTTATTTATTGAGTATTACAACAATCTGTCACATAGACAATACTTATAGTGAGGTAGGATAACATTCACACTATATGTACAAACAATATAAAATAAATAGAAGCCAAATAACAATAAATGATAATCAAAAAGTATATACAATAAATAAAAGAAAATAACCTAAAAATAAGAAAATTATAACTAACCCAAACAACACATGCATACCTATATACACTATTTTCAATCAGGCGAGGGAACTCCAGGAGAACCCTGCGTTACTCTCTCAACCGCCTCACTGGTACTAAAGCCAGCGGGAGCACTTTAGCTATATAAATTTCGATAAAAACCAAGATAAATGTATCACGTTTACTCGTTTTCTGGCAAGATTTAAAAAATATTTTTTTGTATGGTATAATGGTTGTAAATCATATTTGCCCCACAAAATTTTTCGGATCAAAACATGACAATTTATATCTTGATAAAACGAATTTAAGATAAATAAGTGGAGAATCGGGCCATTGCCAGAACTCCAATATATACAATCTACAAAAGATCGCGAGGCCACTGCCGTTTCAACCTTCTTGGAGGGTTATAGGGATGGGTGGTATTTGGATGATAGGTAAGATTCTGGTAAAATATGTTGAATTTTTCTGGGATAAGGTCTAGGACAAATGGGATGTAGAGGTTATGATGTAGGGTTTTGTTGGTTACATAAAAAGGAGCATCGACTATTGTTCGAAGGACTTTTGACTGGAAGAATTGCGTTAGAAAATTTTGTAGTTCCCCACAGTTCTAGTCCGTAAGTCCAAATAGGTTTCTGTATTATCTTGTAAATAAGTAATTTGTTATCAATTGAAAGTTTAGATTATCTGTTCAGTGGTCGATATAGTTGGCCGTATCGTCGGTTTAGTTCCTGTCTTTTAATTCTAGTATGATGCATCCAGGTTATTCGTCGGTCTAAGAGAAAGGCAAGGTACCAGATTGTATCTGAGAAAGGAAGCTGCATGGTGTTAAAATAAATTTGTGGACAGGATTTACGACTAAGGGTGAAGGTTCTGTAACACGAAAATAACTTTTTTTTTTTAATTTAATTTTTTTTCCCACGCAAAACTTAATTAAAACCAAAGTTCCTTTTAACATAATACAGATGAAGCTGTATCACTACGATGATGTCAAAAGGCATTTAGAATTATTCTCGTTAGGTAATTTTTTTTTTGTTTTATATTATTTGTTTATTGATAAATATTACAATCTGTCTCAATAAAGGGCACTTTTAATAGAGTTCAGAGAAGGTAATTTCAAAATAATATACAGCGAAATAAGAACAAAATAAAATGAGGGAAGAAAACATAAATAATAGTAATAAAAAAATTGAAATAAATAAATAAAACAGAATTAAAATGTTCTTAAAATTATTAAAAATAAACATCTTAGTCGCAGGCATACCTATTTAAACTATTTACAATCGGCCATGGGAACTCCGAACCAGACTTGTCCCCCCAAATGTGGAGGAAAAAGCGAGGCTTCAGGAGATAACTGCGCTTCTTCTTCAACCACTTCACTTGTATTAAAAGCCGGCGGAGGCTGAGTAAGGGCGCTACAATCGCAGACACTTATGACCTGAGTGGAGAATATGGCCATTGCCAGAACTACAAAATATACATGTTACAAAAGGTCACTGGGCCACTGCCGTTTTAACCTGCGAGGAGGATTGTAGGGATGGGTGGTGCTAGATAGGGACTGTGCTACGGGATTTTTATTTTTTTTATTATTAAAACACTTTATTCAGAAATATTACAATTTCTGTCACAGTTTAAGGACACTTATAATAGAGTTCAGAGATTGCATTCATACCGTGTATACAAAAATATAAATAAATAAAGTAATAACAAAAGAATAAGAAAAAAGAACAAAAGAGTAAAGAAAAAAAAATATATATATATATACACATAAGTAAATAAAAATAGAAATAAAAGTAAAACAAACACCTTATATAAAACATACCTATATACATTATTTACAATTTGCCAGGTGATCTCCGAACCAATCCTGTCCCCTCCACATGTGGAGGGAAAAGGGAGGCTTAGGAGATCCCTACGCTTCTCCCTCAGCCACTTCACTGGTATTTTAAACCAGCGGAGGATGAGTAAGAGCGCTACAGCCACAGACACTCATGACTTGAGTGGAGAATCTGGCCATTGCTAGAACTCCAAAATATCCATATTTACAAAAGGTCTCGTGGCCACTGCCGCTTTAACCTACGAAGGGGATTGTAGGGATGGGTGGTGCTTGATAGGGATTGTACAACGGGATTTGGGTGATGAGAAAGGTTCTGGTGAAATTTGGAAAATTTGGCTGGGATAAGATCAAGAATAAATGGGATATTAAGGTCATGGTGTAGGGTTTTATTGGTTACATAGAAGGGAGCATTGACTATTGTACGGAGGACTTTAGACTGAAAGGATTGAATGCGTTTGATGTTAGAAAATTTGGCTGTTCCCCATAGTTCTAGTCCGTAAGTCCAGATGGGTTTCAGTATTGTCTTGTAGATCAGTAATTTGTTTTCACCAGAAAGTTTAGATTTTCTATTCAGTAGTCTATATAGCTGGCCATATCGTCTGTTAAGTTCCTGTCTTTTAAGTCGAGTATGTGGATTCCATGTTAGTCGTCTGTCTAAGAGAAAGCCAAGATACCGGACTGTATCTGAGAAAGGAAGCTGGATGGAGTTAAAATAAACTGGTGGGCAGGTATTACGCCGAAGGGTGAAGGTAATGTGTTTACATTTAGATTCGTTTACCTTAATGCGCCATTTCTTACACCAGTGTTCAATCAGGAAGAGGTGCCTTTGTAAGTTTGCGGACGCTGTTTCAGGATCTGAGTTGGAAGAAAGGATAGCAGTGTCATCAGCGAAAGTTGCCAGGAGGGTATCGGGATGGACAGGAATATCAGCGGTAAAGAGAATGTGAAGGATGGGGCCCAAAACGCTGCCTTGAGGAACGCCAGCCTCAATTGAGTAACAGTCGGAGAATTCGGTGCCACAGCGAACTCGGAAGGAGCGGTCGGAAAGATAGGATCGGAGTACTAGGTATAAGGACTGTGGTAGGTGGATTTTAAGCTTGAAGAGTAATCCGGCGTGCCATACCCGGTCAAAAGCTTGCGCTATGTCCAGAAATGCACCCGAGCAATACTGCTTGCTTTCTAGGGTTGAGGATATATGGTCAACAACTCGGAGTCCTTGTTGGACAGTGGAATGTTGGGAACGAAATCCGAATTGATGAGTAGGAAGGTTATAGGATTCAATTATAGGTAGGATTCGTTTTAGTAAAAAAAGAAATATGATGGCTTTAGATGGAAGTTGTCGAAGGATCTGTGGGGTTAGAAGGTCATATCCAGGAGATTTGCGAGGAGTGATTTTCCGTAAAAGGTATTTGACCTCAGAGGGATTAACAGCTTTAGGTGGTAAGGAGAGTGAGATAGGTATTGAGAGGGATTCTTCTACTTTTACTGTGTGGCTGGGATGGGATTCTGGATGAGGAGCGAAAGTATAGGAAAGGTGTTTGGCAAATTCCTCGGCTTTATCTTCATCAGATGCTGCCCAGGTACCATAACCCATACGTAGGTGATGGGAAGTATGATGGGATTTTAGGAGTTTTTTGGTGGTATTCCAGTGGGAATTATCATGAGCTGAGAGGGAGGTGAGGTAGGAGTTGAATGATCGGGATCTGAAGGTGGCTAATTCTTGTTTTAATTTTTTACAGTAATAATTGTAGAAGGGGCGGTCGGCGGGATTTCTGCGTTGCCATAATAATCTGGCTCTGCGTTTTATATGGATTAGATCAAGGAGGTGTTGAGGAAAATTGGGTTTCTTGAGGATTTTTGAGGAATGATCAGGAGAGGAAGCCGTCCAGACTGCTTCCTGGATTTTAGTGGTAAAGGAATGAACGGCATTGTCCAGGTCTTCGGGAGTTTTCGGAGTTCCTCTGAGGTCAATTTTATTGGAGAGGATTTGATGAAACAGTTTCCATTCAACTGGGCCCCTGATGAATGATGGTGGAAAGGGTTTAGGAATTGGAGCTAGTGATACTTGGAATATTAATGGGCTTTGTCCTGAGGAAAGTTAATTACGACGTGCAATGGAATGGTAGATGGTACGTAAACCATTTTGGATAAAGAAGTCGAGATTATAGAGATTACGGTTAGGATCTGTGTTCCAGTAGGTAGGTGATTCGGGAAGAAGCAAGGTAAAACATTGGGGATTGAGTGCCGACAGCAATGTTCGACCACGAGAATTCGTGGATCTTGAACCCCATTGTTGATGCTTGGCGTTTAAGTCTGCACCCTGCAACAGTCTGCAGGTGAACTGGGAATTGGAGATGGAAAGGTTAGGGGTCAATATGCTGATGCAATGGTGACAGGAAAGGATAAGGTTTTGATTAAAACTGCAGTGAATTGTAGTAAATCGTGATTAGGCAATGGGAGTATGTGATGGGAGAGGGATTGGTGTACGATGACAACAGTACCGGCATGTGCTCTACCGTCAGGATGTTCTGCCCAATACGTTAAATACTGTGGTATTTTCAAGAGCTGTTTTTTGGTCAGTCCGGTTTCTGTAATTAAGGCTACATCGATGTTCTTGTCTAATAGTAAGGCTGTTAATTCGTCTGTGTGATTCGCATTCCATAAAAGTTTTATGGGAGTCATTTAAGGATTCTTTAAAGGAGGAATGAGATTAGATACCATTTTTGTAAGGAATGATATAAATGAGGTGACAAGTGATTTAAATTCGGTAAGGTAGGATGTCAATAAACTAGTAAACCCTGAGGCATTAGAGGGTAGAGGAATATGAGGGATTTGATATAGGTTGCAGAGCGTTAGATACATTAAGAGGGATATGGTATTGAGGTAGGGATTGAGTTGGTTGCTCCGGCAGGCCCTCACATTCATTAGTCGGGTATCTACACCGGAGTAACTTAGCAAAGGAATCCTTAGGGTCCACAATTTTAGCTGGTCTCTATTTTCTTTCAGAACATTTGTTATTTGGCGAACACTGAACCTTAACGCCGTTAGCTCCTCATTGATAACCTCAGTTGGTGTTGAGGAGTGTAAGTTTCTTATCAACACTCGTAATGATCTATCCTCCCTCAGCTGGTATGTTTGAAAATCCGCACCTGTTTCAGTTAAATACTTAATTATTTTTTCGATAGGCTTCGGTTGTGGCCGGCGTTTTTTTTGTTTTTTTTTTGTGGAATTAGTCCTGTTAAGGCATGAAAAGCTATCGGGACAGATTCTATTTAGTTGGATATACAATAATTGAAAATGTCTAATATTTTTGTCAAAGATCGCAGGCCGCGGTTCTCTAGGTGTCGGTACAGAATCCATCTCCTCTCTATCATTTTGAAGCACCTGGCATGTGTTGGGTGTAAAAAAATGAGACTAGGAGACCATTTGTAGTGAAGACGTACTTGGTTGTGGTCGAGGTGTAGATTCTTGAATTTTAGCTGGAGGAGTTCCGGGGGGTGTCGATCGATTACTGCGACGAGTTTTTTGTTTAGGTGGTGAATTACGAGGGGTGGAGCCAACAGAATGAGACCTCTTATTGGACACCACTTGATGAAAATATCGCATATAAGAATAAAAACGTAAACACAAATAAATAAATAAAATAAAAAAAAATAAAACTTCGTCTGCGTGTCCTTAATCTAGGAGAAACGGCGAGCGCAGCTCCGTGGCAAAGCCATGAATGCTAGAGGGGAGCCTCAATGAGACGTATAAGACACCAGACACTGGCTTCACTGTTTATAGGAGTACACAGTAAATATCAACACTACTCCCTGTGGTGTTAGTCTATTGTTGTTGCTGCTATTTTTATGGTAGCGTTACTAGTTTTTAAGTAAAAAAAGAACACTTTTTCCACTTGAAAAAAGAGAAACTGTAGGAGACGATGTGTAACGTAATATAGTTGTAAAATATATATATATATACTTTTGAATTTGAATTAAAATTTTTTAAGTGTAGATGTAAATTGTAAATTATATATATATATATATATATATATATATATATATATATATATATATATATATACACACACATATATATAATAAATTATATTATATATATGGTAGCGTTACTAGTTTTTAAGTAAAAAAAGAACACTTTTTCCACTTGAAAAAAGAGAAACTGTAGGAGACGATGTGTAACGTAATATAGTTGTAAAATATATATATATATATATATATATATATATATATATATATATATATATACTTTTGAATTTGAATTAAAATTTTTTAAGTGTAGATGTAAATTGTAAATTATATATATATATATATATATATATATATATATATATATATATATATAATAAATTATATATATATAATTTGCATTATATATATATATATATATATATAATATAATTTATAATATATATATATATATATATATATATATATATACATATATATATATATATATATATATATATATATATATATATATATATACATATATATATATATATATATATATATATATATATATATATATATATATATATATACATATATATATATATATATATATATATATATAACTTACGTCGGTTCGAACTAGGAAAGATAAAAAAAAGAAAGAAAGAAGAGGTTTGAAATGAAACGCGTGGTTGCTCAAATAAGACTGACTTTATTCTCTCCGTAATGCTATATATATAGCATTACGGTTTGTTTACAACTATTGACTAGGATTAACTCTTATATAAACTTACATCTAACCATAACTCCCCCCCGCCAGTTTATGAACACTTCTCATAAACTAACGCAGGGTTAGTGATATAATACATAACAAAACATAATACATAACAAAACAAAACAAAATAATCTTCCTTGGCGTTCCCATACAGCCATAGCACAGAACAAATAAAATTAAACATTTTCCTGCAATAAAAGAGCTACAAATGAAACAAACCTTCGACCGTCCTTCCATAGCTTGTAGGAGACAGAAAAGAGGATATACCACTTATTTACGACTGACCCGGTTCTATCGGGAGTTTCAACTGTTCTATGTGAACGGTCCTCCGTTTCCTAGGATCGTTCAGACTCTGAATGGTACAAAGATTGTGTTCGCGAAGTACAATCACTTTGAATGGTCCGTCGTAGCGTGCCAGTTCTTTCCCCCTATTAGAACCTACCCTACGATAGACTGTCATCCCTATCTTCAAGTCCCCCATTCTGTCCTTGAGGTTCAGATTGGCCTTCTCCACCCTTTTCCGTTTTTCCCGCTCTATTTTCCCTCTCGTTTTTTCCCATACTTTCTTTATCTCTGCCCTGTTACAAGTGATCCGTTGAGCTTGTGCTTCATCCGTGAGTGTTTCCATCCAATCCCGTCGCCGTATATTTACTCCAAACAATACCTCGACCGGAGAAAACCCTGTAACGGAGTGGATCGAATGGTTATAGGCCGCAACTGCTCTTTTCATAGCTACATCCCCTTCCAATCCCTGCTCCCCTTGATAAATACGTAGGTGGTCGCTTAACGTGCTGTGCAACCTCTCGATATTTCCTCTGCCCTTTGTATGTCCCGGAGTATTAAAGTGCCAATCTATATCTAAACGTTTAACCTCCTCACGTACGGTACTGTTGTCGAACTCCCTCCCTCCGTCCGACGTTATGCGATCAGGCACTCCGTAGAACTGGGCCCACGTTTGTAGAGCCCCCACAACCGCCTCCGACAACTTATCTCGTACTTGATGTGTCATCGCTACCTTGCTGAAGAGGTCGATCATCGTAATCCACTTAAACCCCCTCCAGGTAAAAGTATCGACTTGCACATCTTTCAATGGCATGTCTCCCGTAGGGGTTTCCTCCTGTAATCCTTGAGGTGGCCGTCTATCGTACTTAGTGCGCGCGCACACTTCGCATCTCCCAATGATTTCTGAAATTGTCTTCCTCATGCCATCCCAGAAATATCTTCTGCGCAACGCTTGAAACGTCTCTTGTTCACCCCGATGGTTGGTCTTGCCCTGGTGGTGTGCCAGTGTTACCTCCCTCTGCTGCTCCTTGTCCGTCACCGTTTCGACTAAGTATTTACACCTGATAAACGATCTGTCGATGCCTATTTTTTCTGATCTCCAGAGTTTCTTGATTTTTTCCCAGATGGTTGCATTCCCCACATACAGGTGGTGAAACTTTCCCGGCTCCGAGGCGTCGTGCAAAGCCTTACAAATTTGTTCTTCTTTCACCCCTGGTTGGGACCAAATGGTGTTCACCTTCTTCCTTCCATACTTACTGAAGTCAATCTTCATGAGTCCCGACGTTCTGGTCTTCCAAATTACCTGTCGTCGCTTATCATTGATGATCTCTTCGCATTCCTCGATGTCTGTAGGCCTTTCTTCCACTGAGCTCTCTTCTCCTCTCGATTCCTCTGCTTCCACATTCCCTGGTTCCCCTTCCCCTTCTGGTGTCCACGCTCTCAAAAACTGCCGCACGTCCCGGGACGACTCTCCTTCTTCCTCCTCGATAGCATTTATCATTATGGCTCTGGACAGCCAGTCCGCTACCACGTTGTCTTTACCTGGCTTATATATGACCTCCATATTGTACTGGCTTAAAAATTGCTTCCACCGAGTGACCCTGGCCGATGATTCCTTTAAATTACCAACCCATTGCAACGGTCTGTGATCGGTATGCACCCTAAATTTTCTGCCAAAAATATACGGCCTAAAGTGTCCTACCGCCCATACAATGGCCAAGAGTTCCCTTTCCAAGGCGCTATATCGCGTTTCCGCATCTGTAAGCCGCCGACTCGCATACGCTACTGGCTGTTCCCCCTTAGTTCCCTCTTGAGCAAGTACTGCCCCCAACGCATACTCACTCGCATCTGTAGTGACAATAAACATCTTCGCAAAATCGGGGAAAGCGAGTACCGGCTTATCCTGTAACCGCGCCATGCACTTCCTTACGTTGTCCTCTATCTCTGGCGTTATTATTATCTTCCGGCCTTTCTTCAGAAGATTATTAAGAGGTGCTAAATACTCCGCCATTTCCGGCACGAACCGACGGTAATAGTTGAGTGTTCCCAATAATCTGCGGATCCCTTTTACATCCCTGGGCATCGCCATATTTTGTATTGCCTCGACCTTCTGTTTATCGGGCCTGATCCCCTCCTTTGAAATGGAATGTCCCAGAAATGTTATCTGGTCCTGTCCCAGAATCGACTTTTCCGCCGACAACTTCAGCCCAAATTGCCTTAATCTGTCGAATACGCGCCCTAAATGATCGACGTGTTCCTCTTCATCCTTACTAAAGACCAAGAGATCATCCATGTAGACTTGACAGAATTCTTTGTCTAATCCTCTCAAGAATTCGTCCATAAACCTCTGGAAAGTTATGGGAGCGTTCTTTAGTCCAAATGGCATGCGAGTAAA
Organism: Nezara viridula; assembly: GCA_928085145.1. Classification (NCBI taxonomy): domain Eukaryota; kingdom Metazoa; phylum Arthropoda; class Insecta; order Hemiptera; family Pentatomidae; genus Nezara; species Nezara viridula. The sequence goes on along the minus strand of OV725078.1, from coordinate 16,100,088 downwards.
CTCGTAATGCCCCCTCTCGAACGAAAACGCCGTTTTGTGTTGGTCCCTAGGGTTCATACGAATTTGGTGGTAGCCCGCCTTTAAATCCAGAGTAGTAAAAATGGTTGCCCCACTAAGCCTGTCAATAATATCATCGAATCGCGGAAGCGGATACTTCTCGTCTAGGGTGTTGTCATTGAGCTTTCTGAAGACTACCACCACCCTGTACTTCTGCTCTCCCGACGACGTCTTTTTCTTCACCGCCCACAGGGGACTATTGTATGGTGACGTGCTGTCCACGATGATGCCCTGCTTCTTCAAGCTTTCGAGCTCCTCCTTGATATGGCGACGTAAAGCCTGCGGGTAACGTCGCTCCTTCACGTACGTCACCTTTTCCTGTTTTAACGGAATCTCATGTGCTGTCCTCCCCGTTGCGCTCAACACCTCCCCCTCTTTAAAAAAAATATCCGCGTATTCCCTCTTTATCCTTTGGACCCAATGTTCCGCTTGTTCTATTGCCCCAATGTTCCCTTTTCCTCCCACTCTCCCTTTCTTACACCGGTACCTCTTTCCTCCCATTCGCACCCTCCAACCTGTTCCCCTGTAGTCTATTCTTGGTCTCACTCTACTCAATAGGTCACATCCTATTATACCCCCATATTCTCTCGGCATATTCTCTACTACATGAACCCTCAACTTCCCACTTCCTGGGATCCATTTGTCTAAATCTAACTCTACTTCCCCTTCTATCCTACATGGACCACCCAAAGTGATCAACCTACACGTACATTTTTTTATTCCCGGTATTCTCTCTCCTTTACACAACTCCTCCAACATCTGCCTAGATACTATTGTATTCGAACTTCCCGTATCCACCAGACACTTTCCCTTCCCCACAACACTTATAATTGGCAAACCAACGCACTCACCTCCAATATTATTTACTACCGCGTGGCTGCCTCCCCTCTGCTCCTCTCCTCATTCGTCTGATCTTCCTCTCCTGTCCGCGACGGCTCCCCCTTCTCCACTCTTTCTGCTGATTCTGCCTCCTCGAGCTGCTCTCACCACCGGCTCCTCCTCCTCGGTTCCAGATGTTCCCGACGAATCGTCCGACTCCGATGCCGCTCCTCTCTTCCTCCACAATCTCTGGGCGTTCACCTCCATCGGCTCATCTCGGCCCACTTCCCCCCGTCTACTCATATACGGGCATTGTCTAGCAATATGCCCCTCAGTTCCGCATTCGAAACATCGGGTTCGCGGGCAATTCGCCACTAGGTGACCTATCTTTCCGCACCCGTGGCATCTCCTGTCCTCCTTTGTCCATTTCCTTCTCTCCTTCCCTGGCTTTTTCTCTCTCATCGCCGTTCTTTCTCTTGCGCTAACTTCTCCTCCTCTTTTCTTCCAGCCTTCCTGTCTCGTTCTAAATCTACCGGGTTCCGCTCTCCTGTACGATACTCGGTTCCACCCGTTCTCATTCTCCTCTTCTCCCCTGGCTGCTTCTTCCTCCCGCGCGCTTGCATCAATCATTTCCTGGGCACACTCTACAAAACCCTTGTCTCTAGGTAGTCCATCCTTCTTTCCCGTGTCTCTACCCAGTTGTACTTTAAGGATGGTTGCCAAGAACGCCATTCTTGCTCCCGTTTCCACCGCATCCGCTACTTCCCTCGTCTTCTCCGTTACATTGTTGAATCGTGCCAACAGGTTTGCTGCATATTGTCCGTTGGACTGATACGGCTGTTTCTTCTCTCGGAACATCTGTAAGATGTCTTCTTCTGGGGCCCAACGGCCCCCTCCAAATGCCTTCTTCAGCCTGTCCTTCACGGTGCTCCATGGGGTGTCTTCATCCGCCTGGATCATGTTCAGCACACTCCTTTTAACCCGGCATACCAAGGCTGCCCTCAATGCGTTGGCATCCAGCGGATCTATCAAGTTTTCCCCTTCTTTGGCCGCTATACGCGATATCACCCGGTCGCCTCCCTTTAGAAAGTGGTTCAACTCACCTGTTCCTCCATCAAATCTTTCCAGGTCAGATATAGCTCTCCTCAGGTCCTGCGATGTCGCCGTTCTAACCTTCAGCCATTCCAGCGTCGTCGCATGTGCTGACGCTAACGTCTCCGTAGGTAGCGGAGGAAAGTCCCTCGCTAACGCTTCTGCCAACGTAGGAAACGCTGCCGGTGCCGCTGGTGCCGCAGTCGGTTGTGCTACCTGTGCTGTAGGCGGTACTGGTGGTGGTGGACGTACTGGCGGTTGACCTACTCCGTTCGGCATCCTGTTTTTTATTTATCTCCACGACGTGAAAAAAAAATAAAAAACGAAAAAAACAACTACAAAATTAAACTTTTTAGATTCCCGGGTTTCGGCACCACTTACGTCGGTTCGAACTAGGAAAGATAAAAAAAAGAAAGAAGAGAAGAGGTTTGAAAGGAAACGCGTGGTTGCTCAAATAAGACTGACTTTATTCTCTCCGTAATGCTATATATATAGCATTACGGTTTGTTTACAACTATTGACTAGGATTAACTCTTATATAAACTTACATCTAACCATAACTTATATATATATATATATATATATATATATATATATATATATATATATATATATATATATATATATATATATATATATATATATATAATTTACAATTTACATCTAAACTTATAATTTGTAATAATAATTTATAATTTGTATTATATTATAAATTATAGAAAGATAGATAGATAGAAAAAAAAACTTTATTCTGGGACTAAGTCCCTTCAGAATAACAATAATGTACAAAATAATAGAATATTACTGGCCTGAACGTTGAAACAATAAATAAAATTGATAAAATAAAATAAAAAGTAAAGAAAACCTTGGGTGCACAAGCTATATACAATACAGATAAAAACTATGTACAGAGCATTTAAAATTATGAACAAAACAATTAAAACTATGAACGAATCACTTGAACTATGAACAAAATTATATTTAAGGGTTGAACAACATAAACATACACTTTGAGAAATGAAGAACGTAAAAGAGATACCATGAGTTCATTTCATAAAAAAAAAAAAACAAAAAAAAAAAAACTTTACTTGAATATATATATAAAAATAAACAGTTACTTATAATTGAATAAAAAAAAAAATAAAAAAAATGTATGTATTGAAATTCCTACGTCGATAGTAGGAAATGCATGTACTATCTCTTACCAAGTGTTATGATTATATGATTGCTACACAATACATATATAATATTAATAGTTAGCTGGTATCAGACTGTTTTTGGAACAGGAATTGGAATAGGAGGTTTTTGAATGTATACAGGGAAGGGGCATGTCGAATTTTGATCGGGAGGGAATTCCAAAAGTTGACAGAGCGGGCTATAAAGGAATTTTGGAATGAGGCAGATCTATGAGAAGGGATGTATAGGTCAGAGGGTCGGGATCTTGTAGTGAGTGAATGGATTGAGGACTTAAATTGGAGAAGGTTGTAGGCATAAGAAGGACGATGATCGGTAATGATTTGATAAAGGAAAGTGCCAAGGAAATGTTGTCTTCTTAAGGAGGTGAAGAGCCACCCTAACTCGGTGTAGTGGTGGGAGACACGGGAGCGTCTCGGGGTTCCAATTACAAATCTTACGAAGCAATTCATAAGTCTTTTGAGTCTATCACGCAGTTCCACCGAGAGGCCATCGTACACCACACAGCTGTAGTCAAAGTGGGGAAAGATGAGAGAGGAAACTATGAGTCTACGGGTATTTTGGGGTAGAAGATGGCGGAAGTGATGGAATAGTTTGAGGGTAGAAATTGCACGGCGGGATATATGAGAGATATGGTGATTCCAGGAAAGGGTTTGATCTATGAGAAAGCCTAAATTTTTAACAAAGGGATAGAAGGTGATGGGGTGGTTGTTTAGATAGAGTGAGGGAAAGTTGGTGTGGGATCTAAGAAGGGGCTTGGAACCAATGAGAATGGCCTGAGTTTTTGTAGGATTTAGCCTTAATCCATTTAAGTTGGCCCAGGCACTAATTCGATCTAAATCTTCTTGAATTTTGGCAAACGCCACCAATAACTCAGCGGGAGAAAAGGATAAATAGATTTGAGAATCGTCGGCATAAAAGTGGTGGGAACAATGGATAATTGAATCATTTAGGTCATTAATATAAGAACTGAAAAGAAGAGGAGACATGCTTGAACCCTGTGCAACTCCTGAGGATAAAGGAAGGTAGGCAGATAGAGGTTGATTAGGTATGGAAACTGCTTGGGTTCGTTGTGAGAGGAAAGACTGGAACCAAGAGATGGAACTATTGGAGAAGGATAATGATTTTAGTTTGTTGAAAAGGATGGAATGGATAATGGAATCGAAAGCTTTGGAGAAATCAAGCAGTATAAGTATGGTTAGTTTTTTGTCATCTATTGCAGTCTGGATATCACTAGTAATTTTAATCAGAGCAGATTGTGTAGAGTAGCCAGGACGGAAGCCAGATTGGAGAGGATCGAGTTGGTTGGATTGTTCAAGGTAGTTGGAAACTTGGGATTGCACTAACTTTTCTTGGGGTTTAGAAAGATTGGAAAGGATTGATATTGGGCGGAAATCTTCGGGAGAGGATGGATTAGGCTTTTTGTTTAAAGGAAGGACAATGGCTTTTTTCCAAGAGGTCGGGAATATTGAGTTCTGCAGAGAGAAATTGTAGATGAAAAGGAGTGCTGGGAGGATTTCAGGGAGACATAATTTTATTAGTATGATAGGAATGCCATCTGGGCCTACGGAATTGGAACGGGATTTCATTATAACGGTAATAAGGTCTGTGGGAGAAATGTTGGAAAAATAAAAATTATTGTCGTTAAAAGGTACCTCTGGAGAAAAGCCGGAAGGGGATGGTAAAGAAGAGGTGGAAACCGATATAAAGTGGGAGTTTAGGTCATCAGGTGATATTGGGAAAACTGAGGAAGGGGATCTAGAAGGTTCACAGAGGGAAAGCTTACGAAGTAGAAGCCATTTTGATTTGATATCAGGGGCTGAGGAAAGGGCTTCGTGAAAGTAGTTCGCTTTCGCTTGTCGGATCCTTGTCTGTGTCGTGTTACGAAGCACTCTGAATATTTGATAATCATCTGCAAGCCTAGTCCGTCTGAAGCGTCTGCGTGCAGCGTCGCGTCTCTTCTGCAGATCCTTAATTTCCTGACACATCCAAGGAGCAGGACGATGACGGAAAGTGGAGGTTTTGAGAGGAGCGTGGGTATTGAGTATATTGAGAAGATTGGTGGTGAGAATATCAACCATGGTGTCGACAGAGGAGCAATGATATATTCCATTCAAATCCAATGTTACTAGATCAGGTAATATTTTTTCTCGAGTAAGGGTATCCAGATGGCGGAAAGTGATAGTTCGAGGATGGATTGGAGGAGTGCGGATATTATACGTTATTTGTATCAGATCATGAGATGAAAGAAAGGATACTGGCAATTGAGAGGCGGAGAGGAGGTTTTGTGCTGAGTCGATGATGTAGTAGTCTAGACAAGTGTCAGATCTGGTGGTGTGGTGGGTGGAGGAAAAAGGAACGATGAATAGGTGAAGTGAGAAAAACAGATTTTCTAAATAGGATTTGTCATTGGAGTTTGAGAGGAAATTGGTATTGAGGTCACCGGAGATAATTATTCTGGGATAGAGGGGAACGAAGTTGAATAGAGTTGATTCGAAGGACGGGTCAAATGGCACTAGAGGAGGGCGATATACCACGGCGTAAAGGATAGGAGAAATATTACTGAGAATTTCTACTAAGAGGTATTCTACATGAGGATGATCGGAAGATGGGGAGCAATCGAGGATTCGGGTCTTTAGGCTATTGTGGACAAACATGGCTACTCCACCGCCAGTCCGGTTTACCCGGTCATGACGGAGCAGGATGTAATTAGGCAAGGAGACTGAAGATGATGGAATATAAGGTTTGAGCCAGGTTTCGGATATTGCTATGATATGATAAAAGTTTTGGGTAAAGTATTGCAGGAATTCGTCATAATGGGCAGAAAGTGATTGAGAGTTAACTTGACATGTGATTAGGGAACTAGACATACAGTGGATTTGGAGAGAAACAGTCAGTGTTTGGTAGCGAGAAGACAAAACGAGTAGAAAGTACAGAAAAGCGATTATCGTACATGAAACTAAGTGAAGAAAAAGTAATATTAACATTAAAAATAAATAAAGAGAATGTACTTGAAAATAAATAGATTGATGAGTGACGGTGTAGAGATAGCACTAAGAGAAGAAGTAAGACTATTTTAATGAGGCTAAGGGGTTGACGGCTTCTAGGTAGTCAGTCAAATACATCTAGATCCGAGGCCTGTTCTATCAGGATGACTCTATGTCCGTCCTCTTTTCGACACCGCACCTTTCCGGAAGCAAACCACGTATATTTGATTTTTCCCGCCGCTCTCTTCTGCCGGGCTAGCCAATAGAGGTGTCTGTTTGTGCGAGTCATCTCTTCACCCAGATAAATTCGGTGGCAGTCATCATAATATAATATAATAATATAACATAATATAATAATATAACATAATATAATAATATAATAGTATAATAATATAAATCATAATATAATTTATTATATATATATATATATATATATATATATATATATATATATATATATATATATAATTTACAATTTACGTCTACACTTATAATTTATAATAATAATTTATAATTTGTATTATATATATATATATATATATATATATATATATATATATATATATATATATATATATATATAATTTACAATTTACATCTACACTTAAAAAATTTTAATTCAAATTCAAAAGTTCAACAGTTATTAAATTATAATTATCTGTTTGTATGTCATGTTTGTTTTTTTAGTTTTCGGGTGTTAATAATAATAATAATAATAATAATAAGGCTTAGCGAACCCGAAGGTTCGATGCCGACACCACCAATCGCTTGTTACACACCTCCCTTCACCGTTCGCCGTCCAAACCCAGTCCCTTCAGATCGGCTTTAATGCAATCTTCCCACCTTCGCTTCGGTCTACCCCTCGGACGCTTACCATTCGGCATAGCAAATATTAACCTTTTAGGAATTCTCTCGTTACTAAGCCCAACAACTTTACAAGCCCATTTGATTCGCCGCGATGAAATTACCTCAATTATATTACCCGGATACAGCTCACGCAATTCGGCGTTGTGTAACCGTCTGAACTCTTTTTAACCAACCGATGTATTTTAGAAACTCCAGCTTCCCCGCATGCCTTAATTAGTTCAGTAGGAATATTATCGATTCCCGCTGCTTTATATGATTTTAATTTTCCGATAGCTACTTCAACTTCCTCTTTACTTGGTCCTTCTATTAACGGTTCAGCACTCTGGTACTCAGAAGGAGGACACAGATCATAATTTCCCGTATTTAAAATATTGTCAAACTGGTCCTTAAACTTATTCAGTATGTCAACCGGATCGGTCAGAATATTGTTATTATCATCCCTAATTCCAGACGTTACGGGCCCTACATATTTACGTGATCTGTTTATACCTTTGTACATGTCTCTTACGTTATTTTCGATTCTATTAGTTTCTATTTCAATTATTTTATTTTTAAGATACTCCCTTTTTTTATTTTTGAGCAATTTTGTCGTTTCGTTCTTTGAGATTCGGAAGTATTTCAGATTGTCTTCGCTGGGATTATTTACAGCTTTTAATTTAGCGGCTTTTCTTTTTTCACACATGGTTAAGCAATCTTCATCAAACCACTGTTTGTTATTCTTATTTTCCTTTTTTCCTAGACACGAGTTACGGACCGCTTTAATATTATCCCTGATCTCTACCCATAACTTGTCAATATCCTCGTGGTCCTCGTCAGGAAGCTCTAAAGCTTCAAACCTATTCTTAACATCTAGCTCGAATTGGTTTCTAATTGATGGTTTTTTTAATTTTTCCAAATTAAAATTCTCAAAATCGAAATGGTTTTCCTTTCTCTTTTTTATATTAAGTTTTTGTCGAAGTTTCGCGATCACTAATTCATGGTCCGACCCACATTCTGCTCCGCGATAAGACTGTACATTAATTATACTGCTTTGCCAGCTGTGTTGTATCAAAACATGATCGATTTGATTTCGTGTTTGCGAATCCGGTGATGTCCAAGTATATTTATGAATATCCTTATGCTTAAACGTCGTACTTTTAATTATCAGGTTTTTCGAGATGGCAAAGTTATCAGACGGATCCCATTATCATTACTATATTCGTGCAAACTTTCTTTACCAATCGTCGGAATATAAACTTCTTCCCTTCCTACCTTTGCGTTCGCGTCACCTACAATTATTTTCATGTAGTTTCGCGGTAGTTTATCATAAACCCATTCGAGTTTATCGTAAAATTCACTTTTGACTTCATCGTCACTGTCTTCGGTCGGACAATGTATGTTTATTAATGCGATTTTAAACCAACGTCCCTGAAATATAGCTACCGAAATTCTATCACTAAAGAATTGTAGGTCCCTCAAAGCGGATAGTAATCTACTCCTAATTAGAAACCCGGTACCTAAACAATGTTTCCCGCTTCCTCCGTACCAAATAGTGTACTTTCCTTCCCTCATCGAGCCCTCCCCTGGCCAGCGAACCTCTTGCAGAGCCACGAAATCCAAATTGTACCCATTTACCTCATTCGCGACCGATTTTAGCCCCCCTGCTGTGTTTAAACTCCTTACGTTCCACGTACCAATATTTAAATCCCTATATTTCAACTTGCGCCATGAATCCCCTAAAGCAGTCCCCACCCGGAGACCCGAACGGGGGACTAGTTTACTTCCGGATAATGAGCGTTTTACCTTAGGGAGATCCATGACTTTTTGTGGTGTTTGGTGAACTAAAGATATGTGAGTAGGGCGTTCAATCCTACGTCACACCCTCCAGCAAGACTGGTGGGCCCCTACCTCCAGCAAGTCTGGAGGTTCCCTCCCTCCAGCAAGTCTGGAGGGCCCCTCTCATTGTTGGTCAGCGAGTCCATCGGACTTAGCCGGGAGGAACTTCCAAGGAATTTCCACCGACCATCCCCACATCCGCCACCCGTGGGACGCTCCCCATACGCGGTAATGAGCCCGCGCAAGGAGTTTTCGGGTGTTAATAATCGTAATTGATGCTATCAAAATGTTATTTATTAGGGAAGTAATTAAAGCCCAGTTCAATAAATATAATTAATGTCTAATTGACACTTGAAGCATTAATGGATATTTTTATTTGTTTATATTAAAACTGCCTCTTAAGATAACAGGTAATTATTGAGTAATATTCATTTGAAATGAAAAAAAGATTAAAGATTAGAAAAAAAATATAAGTATACTTTGATTATAAAAATGAAACTTCTAAAAAATGTACAAATAAAATATTTCAAACATTTAAAATCACTTTATGGTTCCCTAAATCCTGGTAGGCCCTTCCCCGAATAGATAGCTGAATAAGTCAAAGCACCTATCCTAATCATGTCATCTGTATTAAAGAATTAGAGGCTGAGTGGATGCACATTAATCAAATTCGCTTGAAATGAATGGAAAAACAGGCGAATATAAATTAACTTGTTATAAAAAATATATTAAAAAATTGAACATTCTAGTTTTTAATTTAACAAATATGTATAAATGAACAGAAAACATTAGTGGCCCAAAACTACGTTAACAAAATCTAAACAACATATACATTCTCAGAAGTTAAAAATATACGCAATAAAAAATATATCGAGGACACAAATAAAGTTGCCTTGAAAAATAAAGAAAAAGAAAAAAAAATATAACTATAAATACATTTCAATCTTTAAACAATATTAAAACTATTATTCATTTCAAATGAACATTTTATTCTTAAATTAATATTTCAATTTAGAAGAGAGCCTTTTCGAGATGGAAAAATGGAGGTTTTAAATGAAGAAAGGGAAGGAGCGTAGCGGATATTAGGAGATAAGAGATTCCAGAACGCAGAGGAGCCGGCAAGAAAGGAAGTTTCGTAGTTTGCTACAAGAATAATCCGAGGAAATAATGTCGAAGGTGGAAGGGGAAGAGACAGTTGAACTCATCATAAGCATAAGAGCACATGAGACCACTTCGACATATCTTAGACAAATCTTAGGGAGCACCTAATGATTCGCATCAATCTGCCCTCGAGTACAATCGAGAGGCCACAGCATATCACACAGCCCAAGTCAAAGTGATTAGAAATGAGTGAGGATACAAGAAACTTGAGGGTAGATCGTGGAAAAAAATTACAAGAGCGATGGAAAACCTGAGTGAATCTATCCAGGACAAGTTTTGTACAATAATAAATCCCAACTTTTTAACACAGAAGCTAAAAGTGACGATCCTTTAGAACTAAATTAGGAGAGGTGACAATGTAACTAAGAAAGAAATGGGATATTATAACGATGGCTTCAGTTTTCATAGCGTTTAAGTTAATTTATTCAAGATATATCAGGTATTGATCATTAGAATTACTGATTTATCTCCACCTAAAAAGGGGTTAGGTGTTGAAATCGAGTCAGGAAGACGATCACAACTTTAAATAGCTGTTCAATTTTAGTATTGTGAAACATTACAAAATTTTTCACTGTTCAGTCGAGTTTCAGTAATTGTTCTTGGTACTGGTATTAGTGGGGAATTAATTCGGAAAGAACTTTATGAATAATTCTGTATTATTGACTTATATTATTTCATTTCTAAACGAATTGAATAATGCTTCAGAATTATATAGCTAAACGATGACTTGCAGAGCATAATTTGACCCTTGGCTAAACAAGAAAGAAAAGAGGTGATAATACATCTGAGTGAGCTCGACTGTAATATGCAGATGAATAGGTACTGGCGCCTTTCCAAGTAATACTGCTCATCTTTTCAAACGTGACCCTTATATCTGATTCGTCCAATCCAAATTCAATTCACAACGCCATGAATGATATATATATATATATTTTGTCCAAAATAGTAATATAATTCGAAGAGTGGCGGCCTTAGAGTGAGGCAATAGGGGCAATTACCGTTGGAAGCGGCGCCCGATATTCAGGACGCTCACCACTCGTAAGAAATAAAACAAAGTTACAAAACTTATTTTTTTTTTAAACTTATTTATTGAAAAATATTACAATCTGTCTCTAGGACATTTATAATAGAGTTCACAGATCACATTCACACTCTATGACAAAACGTATTAAAATAATTATTTGTAGCCTAGCGATAAAGCAACTGTATTAGAGAAATGTTGAATGCAATAACGTTCAAATATTACATAATATCCAACAGCTTAATAAATAAATTTAGGAGGGGGGAGGGGGTGACTGCATTGCCGGGGGGGCACCGAATGTCTAAGATCGGAACTGGATTCAACAACAATCAACTAATAATAAAAGGTTGCAATGCTGATTCTAGGGCCCAGAATTATAAAATGTGAGAAATGGTCTATTTAAATTACTAGATGGGATAATCAACCATTTGCTTTCGTATTGAACAATTAACTTGTGACTATTTTACCTCGAAATAGGAACTTGTACTAACTAGTGAAAGAGAGCAAGTCACTGGTTTCCTCATTCTGCATTACTATCGATCTAATTGGACCTTTTCCTTGGTCACGCAATTATTCTTAGCGCCTAACTACCATCGATCCTTCACAGCGGCCAGGAGCGTGTTGGATGTTATACTTACACCGCTCACTGGGTTAGAAGGTCACTTTTTAAATGCCTTGTAGGTCAAAACAAACAAAGCATTTCTCAATCAGTAAAACGTTCTCTAAAATGGTCCCTACCAAAATGCAAGATGCGATTGCTTAATTCATACTGCATTTAAATTTGTATTGGATATGGAATTTACCATAACAATAAGCTGTCAGGTAAAAATGATTAAAAAATAAGGCATGAAAAAAGATGAAATTTATCGAGTTATTCATTGTGTTAAAGTGATTTATACATTTAAATTTGTCATAATGTATGGAATAATCCCTCTGTAACAATCACCAACCAATAATTTAATTCAGTGGCAAGAAACTAAATACAACCATTAACAATTCATGTTGCTTTGAAGTAAGCACAAGCAACTCATAGATGTATGTTAACACTATATTTATTCGATAAACAAAAAAAAAAAAAAAAAAATCTGGTGCGCGCAACACACAACTTTCACTTACTCTTTGAACTTTGTCTAACTTTGAATAGAAATTATTTTCTGGCCGTGTTGGGAATTATAAAATTTTTGAATTGCATTTTTAACTGAGCTAAAGCTAAAAGATTGCAGCTGACAAATCATAAATACTATTAAAACAAGAAAAGTCCTATTTATTATATCACCGGTTGATTATGGATTGTACGACTGTTAGTTATTAAACTGTTATTTTCCATTGCAAAGTTTATTAAAAAGGAATTAAGAGATTTGCATTATCTGTCATAAACAGGTCAAAAGTTGTCACACTAATTGTAAGTGGATTCTATTGGAATATCGCAAAGGGAAAATTTATCAACTTACTCACTACTTTAATTTTCTAAAAGGTTACATGATGATTTTTCGGAATAAACGGACGATAGATACCTAAATATTTAAATATAATATCAGATCTAGAGTTATTAAACTACAGTAAATTTATTTTAGGTTATAAGCATATCCTTAATACAGCCATGAAATGATTTTATATTTTACTTCTTCTTTCACTCAAGTACAATGAAATAGTTTTTTTTTAAACATTAACCTTGATTAGGCGGATTTTAAATACTTTCTACAAATGTAAAAATATTTTTTAAAGTTTACATTTAGTTAGTAAATTCATGGTGTAGAGTCTTGTTGGTGACATAATACGGAGCATTGACTATTATACGGATGACTTAAGACTGAAAGGATTTGATGCTTTTGATGTTCCAAAATTTAGTTGTCCCCCACAGTTCAAGTTCGTAGGCCCAGATGGGTTTGAGTATGGTCTTGTGTATTAATAGTTGGTGGTCTATTAAGAGGTTAGATTTTCTGTTTAGTAGTCTGTATAGCTGGCCGTACCGTCGGTTGAGTTCTTGTCTGTTGAGTCTAGTATGAGGGTTCAATGTTAGTCTTCAGTCTAAATGAAAGCCAAGATACCGGACTGTGTCTGAGTAAGGAAGCTGGATGGAATTAAAGTGTACTGGTGGACAGAAATTGCGTCGGAGTGTAAAGGCAATATCTTGGCATTTAGATTCATTAACTTTAATGCGCCCGTTATTACATCAGTGCTCAATCAAGGTGAGGTGCCTTTGGAGATTTAAGGATGCTATTTCGGGATCAGAGTTGGATGATAAGATTGCGGTCTCGTCAGGGAATGTTGCAAGGAAAGTATCGGGATGAACAGGGATGTCAGCAGTAAAGAGGATGTAAAGCACGGGACCCAAGACGCTGCCTTGGGGAACACCGGCTTTAACGGAGTAGATATTGGAAAATTCTGTTCCACAGCGAACTCGAAAGGAGCGGTCAGAGAGGTAGGATCGGAGGACTAGGTACAAGGACTGAGGTAAATGGATTTTAAGCTTGGAGAGCAGTCCGGAGTGCCATACCCGGTCAAATGCCTGTGCAATGTCCAGAAAGGCACCCGAACAGTATTCCTTGTTTTCTAGGGCTGAGGAAATATGATCAACAACTCGGAGTCCTTGTTGAACAGTAGAATGTTGAGAGCGAAAACCAAACTGATGGGAAGGGATATTTTGGGATTCTATAATGGGTAGGATTCGTTTCAAAAGGATCTTTTCAAAAATTTTTGAAAGGATTGGGAGTAGGCTGATTGGTCTATAGGATGTTGAGCTATTGAGAGGTTTTCCTGGTTTTGGGAAAAGGATAATAGTGGAGTGTTTCCATAACAGAGGGAAGTGGGTGGTGCGTAGGATACAATTGTAGATATATGTAAGGAATATGACTGCTTTGGATGGAAGTTGTCGAAGGATTTGAGGTGTAAGGAGATCATGTCCAGGAGCTTTACGGGGATTAGTTTTTTTAATTGAAATTTTACTTCGGAAGGATGAATAGCTTTAGGGGGCAAGGAAAGTGGGATTGGTGATGTAAGGTGTTCTTCTAATGTTACGGTGTGGGCAGGATGGGATTCCGGATGTGAAATAAATGTATTGGATAGGTGAATGGCGAACTCCTCAGCTTTATCTTCGTCAGATGCTGCCCAGGAGCCATCACCTCGTCGGAGAGGATGGGAAATGCGGTGAGGATTTAGGATTTTTGTTGTGGTTTTCCAAAGGGAATTGTCGCGAGAAGAGAGGGAGGATAGGTAGGAGTTGAAGGATTGTGATCTGAAGGTGGCTAATTCCAGTTTTAATTGTTTGCAGTAGTAATTATAGGAGCAGCGGTCGGTAGGATGTCGAGTACGTTGCCACAATAATCTGGTACGGCGTTTGGTGTGGATTAAGTCAAGTAGGTGTTGGGGTAGAATGGTCTTTTTAGGAATTCTTTGGAAGAATTTTAGGAAGGAGGCAGTCCACGCAGATTGTTGGATTTTGGTAGTAAAAGAATTAACGGCACTATCAAGGTCATCGGGAGTTTTTAGGGATATATTGAGATCAATTTTATCGGAGATGATTTGGCGGAAAAGGTCTCAGTTAATTGGGCCCCTGATAAATGACGCTGGAGAAGGTTTGGGAACGGGCTCAAGTGAAACATTAAGAATTAGAGGACTATAGTCAGAGGAAAGTTCATTTAGATGTGTAATGAAACAATTGAGGGAACCTAAGCCGCTGCGGATAAAGATATCCTGGATATCAGGATTATTGTTAAGATCTGTGGGCCAGTAGGTAGGAGAGTTGGGAGCAAGGAGGTGAAACCGTTGGGAATTGAGTGCAGACAGCAGGGTTCAGCCACGAGAATTCGTGGTTCTGGAACCCCATTGTTGGTGCTTGGCATTTAGGTCTGCACCCAAGATGAAGTGATGTCCTAAAGAGTCAAGGAGAGAACTGAATTCGGCATTGGATATGGATCGGTTAGGAGGGAAATACGCTGATGCAAGGGTAACCGGAAAGGAGAAAATTTTTATCACGATAGCGATGGACTGTAGGAAATCATGTGTAGGTAATGGGTGAAGGTGGTGGGAGAGGGATTGGTGTACGGTGACAGCAGTACCGGCATGTGCACTTCCGTCAGGGTGGACAGTAAGATACGTTAGGTATGTGGTATTTTGAAGTGATGTTTAGTGGTTAATCGAGTTTCAGTAATTAGTACCAGGTCAATGTTCTTGTCAAGTAATAATGTTGTAGGTTCGTCTGTATGATTCCTATATTGATTTTATTATGGGTTTATGGGTTTTCATATTAAGTGTATAACATTTAATAAACCACAAGCCTTTTTTTAACTAAGAAAAACCAATCTTTATTGAACTAACAACACAACTTCATAGAAAGAACAGGCTTATAACTAAAACATGTGTTTTATATATTTCTTTTTTTAAATGCATATAATCGATATAACATATGATCGATATTAATAAAATTACTTTTAACACAACCCCTTAATTTTATTATTATTATTAATTTTATACAATCAAAAATATGAACTTTGAGATCAAACTTATAAACAAAAATATTTTCTATTCCTTTTAACACATTTTAAAACAAATAAGAAATGCTATTGAAGTTAACAAAAAAGTTATATAAAGAGAAATTAATTACAAATATTTACATTAAGATTTTCAAATATTAAATTGCCAAGTGGCTTTGTCAAAATATCAGCTAACTGCATATCGCACAATGAACGAAATTTACAATGTTCTCATCAGAAACGTCTTTCAAAAAATTATAACGAACATCAATGTGCTTACTTCGTTTGTTCTTAATCCCTGTTTTAATAATGTTAATGGTACTGAGGTTGTCAATTAGCATCGTCGCCTTAATTTCATTATTTGTAAGTTCTTCCATCAGTTTTTTGATGTATAGGAGTTATTTACAGCATTCAGCAGCACTGATTAATTCAGCTTCAGTACTACTTAAAGCCACAATTGGCTGCCTCCTAGATATCCAACAAACTGGTCCTCCGATGTAGAAAATGATGAATCCAGATGTGCTCCTCCGTGTCTCCTCATCACCTGCATAGTCCGAGTCACAGTAAGCTGTGATTCTTGATTCACCATCCTCTCCAAAGGCGATTCCTTTGTTAACACTTCCCTTTAAATATCTCATTATACGTTTCAGATTTGCGAGATCTTGACTGGTTGGATTATCCATGTTTCATACTCCACAGAGTAACACAGGTCCGGTCTAGTTTTTGTAGCTAGATACAATAAGCTACCTACTACTTCTCGGAAAGGGTAATTGGTCTGCTTGTCTGATAAAGTGATAGCATCTTCTTTTCTTTTTTGTTGCACTATAGGTGTCACTGAAGGGTTTGCATCCTTCATTCCGAATCGTTCAAGAATCTGGTTTGCGTAATTTTGTTGAGTTAGTCTCAAGCCTCCTTCTTTTACGACCAATTCCATGCCCAAAAAGGAAGTTGGATTTTCTTCAATAGTTGTCTGGAACTCTTTCTTGAGTTTTTCAAGAAGCTTTAAAAGTTGTATTTTATCAATGCCTGTTAATAATCCATCATCTACGTATATTGCAAGAATAACACTTCTATCACTGTTCACAAAAACACACTGATCAGATTTTAGTGCAAACAAACCTTCCTTTTTTAAAATGTTTGTAAACCTTTTATTCCAGTTATAGGAAGCTTGTTTCATTCCATAAATTGTTTTTTGTAATTTGCAAACATGGTCATTTTCTTCATATCCATCAGGTAATTCCATATATAATTCTTCATTCAGATCACCATATAGAAAGGCAGTTTTAATATAAAATTTCAAAATATGATGTTGATTTTTAATTGCTGTTGCCAATACCATTCTTAGTGATTTGTTGCAGACTACTGGACTGAAAGTCTCATTAAAATCCAAACCACATTCCTGCTCAAAACCTCTCGCAACGAGTCTTGCTTTGTATTTTCGATTGTATTTAATTTTAAAAATCCATTTATTACTTAAAATCTTTTTCTCTTTCACTTCATCTCTGTTTACTAAGATCCAGGTTTTATTCTCTTTGAGGGAATTCATTTCTTCATTGATGGCCTCTATCCATTTTTGTTTTTCAGGCCCATTGACAGCTTCATTGTATGTAAGTAATACAAAATCTTCAAGCTTTTCAGGAGGTTTTTTATTCTTTTTCCACGTCCATATTGATCTGATTCAAAAACAGGATTTTCTACATCATTTCTTTCGCCTTCTAAACTATTCAATTGGGTTTTACTCGCTTCTTTAAATTGTTCCACAGCTGCATCTGCAGTATATCTTTCTGTTGAGTTGTCATCGACTGTTTCAAGATTTCTCTCATCTTCTCCTAACTGCACCTCATTTTCTTCTTTATTTTATAATACTTATTAAAGAAATAAATAAAAAAAAAAATCTTCTGAAACATTGTGTTGTAAGTGGATTTTAAATATCTGTCGATCTGATTCACCATTTCTGTTTTAAACACTACATCTCTGGATACAACTATTTTACATTTTTCAGTGTCCCATAGTTTATTCCCATTTAGAGAATATCCTACGAATATCATTCTTTTAGTTCTACTCTTCAACTTTTTTATATGTCCTAGTTGTTTCGCAAAAGCAGTAGTTGTTTGAAAAATTTGAAGTATTGATAAGTCTGGCACTTTAACATACCACCTTGCCGCTGGTACTATGCCTTCTGTTGGACTTCGCTTTATTAGATGAGCAGCAGTGAAGGCTGCCTCTCCCCACAAACACAACGAACAATTTGTGTCAAAAAGTAATGCTCTGGTCGTTTCTAAAAGTGTTCTATTTAGACGTTCAGCTTTTCCATTTACTTGCGGTGTGTGTGATATTGAGTATTCTAAAATAATACCTTTATTTCGGCACCAATTTTTAAAACTTAAACTTGAATACTCCCCACCATTATCACATCTTAATTTTGAAACTTTCAAGTTATGAAACCATTCTGATTCATTGATGTAGTTTTTTAGACATTCCTCAGTCTCAGTTTAGTTTTTAACAAATAAATTTTTGACAAAGTGAGAATAATCATCTAACATGATCAATATGTGCCTCTTTTGGTCATATGTTATTGTAGATATTGGACCACACAAATCAGAATGGATAATTTGACATACTCGATCTGCCCTTTCTCTTTGTGTAGTAAACGGCAAACGAGTTTGTTTGGATTTAATACATATTTCACAGTTGTCAGCTAGGCTATTCAATTCTTGCTCAGTGACATTTATTCCATCCGCCATCCCTATGAGTTTCTCCAGATTGTCAATTCCAAGATGACCCATTTTTCGATGCAATAACTGCGCATTTGATATTTTGTCATTTACTAAATATGTTTCATTTTGAAGTTTCTCAATATTGACAGTGTATAATCCATTTTCTTGCTTTTCTTGCTTTGTCATTTCTTGCCCTGCAAAATGACTTCATTATTATTCTGAATCAATACAATATTTTTGGTGAAGATAACTTTTCCTCCATTTTCAGTAACTGCATTGACCGACATCAAGTTTTTACATAAATCCGGTGAATATAAAACATCATTTAGTATAAAAGTTTTACCTTCTAATTTTCCAGACCCATTCACTTGCACAGAGTGGTTATTTTTTGCTATTGCAACATCAGAACAGTTTTCTATGTAGTTTTCTAGTGATGATAAGTCATTTGTCATATGAGAAGAAGATCTACCACAAAAGATTTATTATCTATACTGGTATGAGTTGTTAAGAATGCATGTTTCTTAGGTTGTTCACTATTTTTACTTATGTTTTTTTTCTAAAAAAACATTCTTCAGTGATGTGATTTCTCTTCTTGCATATTTTACAAAACTTGCTTTCTTTGTTTTCTTCTTGTTTTTCACAGAATTTTGCGATGTGTCCAACTTTATTACATTTTTTTATTTTTTTATTTATTCATGATATTTACAACTGTATTAAAAAATTAAATACATTAAGTAAATTTGATAACAGAAAATAAAAACATAAATCCGAAATGACTTGTTGAGAAACTACCCACTGGTAGCACTCTAAAAACAAAATGTATTTACAATAAGAGATCTCGAGGCCATCTTCTTTTCAGACGCCTCGGAGGGTTATCAGGAATAGAAGAGGAAGCAAGGTTAGAGACGAGAGGATTCGGATGGTTCTGAAGTTTATTATGGAAGGATTGGTATCTGGATTGGGCCAAATCGGAAACATAAGGAACATTAAAGTCATTATGGATTATTTTATTGGTGACAAAGTAAGGAGCATTGAGGATTTTCCGAAGGATTTTGGATTGTAAGGATTGGATACGAGAGGAATTCGATGGCTTAGTGGAGCCCTAAAGCTCAACTCCGTTAGTCCAAATAGGTCTTATTGTAGTCATGTATATAAGTCTTTTGTAATTTACTGGAAGCTTAGAGCGTTTGTCTAGTAAGTGTTGGAGTAGTCGGAAACGTCCAAGTGTTAGACGTTTGTCTAAGTGAAGTTCAAGGTATCGGATTTGTTCAACAGGGATAAGTGGGGTATTATTAAAGGATACTGTGGGACATGAGGTCATAGGTTTACGTCGAAGGGTAAAGTTGATTTGATGGGATTTATTAGAATTTATTTTAATCCTCCAGTTTTGACACCATTCTTCAAGGTTTGTGATGTGCGATTGAAGAGTTTGGGATGCAATGGTTGGGTCATTATTAATGGATAGGACACATGTATCATCGGCATACGTGGTAATAACAGTGTTAGGATGGGTTGGGATGTCAGCTGTATAAACTGTGTAAAGGATAGGACCAAGGATACTACCTTGAGGAACACCAGCGGACTGGGAAAAGAGGGATGAATACGCATTATTGTGATTGACTTTTGAGTATCTATCAGTTAGATAGGAACGGATAATGAGGAAGTATGTAGAATGTAGGAATTTACGGAGTTTGTAAAGTAGTCCCGGGTGCCAGACTCGATCAAAAGCCTTATTACATTTAAAACATTTTCTCTGTTCTTTTAAATGCAACTTCCTTAGCTTCGTCTTCTGATCGAAACTCCTCTGCGAGACGTCTAGATGTCAGATGATCTAAATTTCTCCCTTCAGTTGGTGTTGATTCCCAAGCTGTCACAAAATACTTGTATTTATTTGGCAATGTGGATAAAATTTTTGATATAAGCATGCCATCGGAGATTGACTGATCAATATTTTTTAACCTATACTGCATATGTTTTAAGAAACTAATGTGAAAAGCCATGTCACTATCTTTTTTAAAATTATAGTTAAAAAATACTCGTAGTAATAAACATATCTTTTGTTCATTTTTTCTACGATATATTTGACATAATGTTTCGTACATTTCATTTGATGTTTTAGCACTAATTATGTGTGAGCATGCATGTTTTCTATTGTTGAAACTATAATATGTTGTGCTCTTGCATCTTTTTTCTTCCATTCATTTTGGATTTATTCTTCATCTGTTGTTGAAAATTTATTTTTCCCTTTGACTATTTCATCTAATGATTTTGCTTTAAATAAAATATCTATTTGAAATTTCCAAAGCTGAAAAGATTCGGTGTTGCCCAACTTTTCTATGAATTTGATGTCTTCTGATTCTGACATTTTAAGTATATGTAAATAGAATTAGAATTAGAAAATAGAAATCGAAATCTTACCTTTTTAAGTTTTAATCATCCACTTAACCTCTTGTGTTTTTAATTTCATTTCACTACGAAACAATTTTACTTTCTATTATTTTTCTTAATTTGCAAAATGTTCTGGGCCCATAACTTGTTGATTTTATTAATGGTTTATGGGTTTTCTTATTAAGTGTATAACATTTAATAAACCACAAGTATTTTTTAAACTAAGCAAAATCAATCTTTATTGAACTAACAACACAACTTTATAAAAAGAACAGGGTTATAACTAAAACATGTGTTTTATGTATATATATTTTTTTAAATTTATATAATCGATATAACATATGGTCGATATTAATAAAATTACTTTTAACATCCTAACACCGTTCGCATGCCAATAGGTTTATTGGAAGTCATTTAAGGATTTTTCGGGGGAGGGATAAAATGTGATACAAGATTGGTGAGAAGAGATATCAAAGGAGTAACAAGGGATCTGAATTCGGAGAGGAAAGATGTAAGTAAACTGGTGAGATCTGTGGTATTTAATGGAGGAGGAATGTGAAGAATTTGGTGTTGATAAAACTGTTGATGATGAGGTGAAGTTTGATTAGGATGTTGAGGGTGTTGTTGAGAATTTTGAGGTATATGTTGTTGTTGCGGCAGGGTCTCACAATAAGTAACATCACCCTTACCTCCTAATAGGTGTGCAAAAGACCGCGTTGGGTCAATTATTTTTGAAGCTCCTCTTCTGGATGCGCTAGGTTCTCTTCTTGATGCCTCTGCTTCTTCTTGGATCCGGGATTTTTGATATTATTGTAGATCTGACAGCCTTTGTAGTTACCTGGATATCTTCCAAGGCACAAAGCACAAACTGCAGGATCCCATTTCGGTTTTGTGCACTCCCCGGATTTGTGCTGCTCTCCACATTCCACACAGCGCGGCAGATGATGGCAGCAAGTCTTGGTATGGCCATATGCCTGGCAATTGTGACACTGCACGATTTCCCTCTTAGGATATGGCTTCTCTACTATAACACTTGTGTAGTATATTCTTCTTATTTCGTATATTTTTTCGATCCCTTGAGTTGGCTCCAAATCTACGAAAAACAAGGGTAGAGGAACTTTTACTCCTGTCTGTTCTTTACTCTCCTTTAGGACATTTGTAATCTGGCGCACTATGAAACCTAATTTTTTCAGTTCTTCTTCTATTGCCTCGGTTGGTGTTGAGGGCCATTACTTTATGTTTTTATTTATACATATATATTTCCTTACTTGGTTATTTATATTTTCCTTCCTTTCTTGTGTTTCACATATTGTGCGAATGAATACTATAGCCTTTTACCAATGCCTTCAGTGTTGCAGACTGTATTAATATTCAATAAAATAAAAATTAAAAAAATTGTGAGAACAAAATTAAAAGGTTAAAATTGGCTCTCAATTTGTTTACCGTCAATTTTACTTATATTGATTATGTTTTTGTCAACTAATTCTTCTGTTTCCATTTACACCGACGTATTAACTGACGCTTGATGCCATTTTCCACAACAAAAATTCACTTTCGATATTTTGCCATTGGTCCCGCTAGATTTACTGGGACAGCCCACTGTGCGGCGTCGTTTCACTCGAAATTGATATAGCGGACAGCGCTTTAACACGCTCTGACGCTACTACTTGTTTTTAACAGTGCTGCTAATCAAACTAAACTTAGTAAAATTTTTTTTTTTTTTTTTAGGAGCACTGAGTACTAATGCTGAGTGAAGCACATTCATACCATATATACAATACAATAAAAAAAAAAAAAAAAAAAAAAAGTATATATATATATATATATATATATATATATATATATATACATACATCTATATAACAAAGGCAAAAACTATAATAAACCAAGAAAATGTAACTTGGAGTTAAAATTAAATAAAATACAGAAATTCGTAGCAAAATTAAATAAATTATAAGTAAAAGAAATAAATAGAAAAACATTCATACTTAAGAATAAAAAATTGGAAGATAATGCTCTTGCTTGTACTGCTTCCATCATAATTTTTTTGTATATCCAAGATATAAAAAAAAAAAAAAAAATGGCAGAAAACATATATAAAAAATAAAGCCATGGAAAAATCCTGAAGTGTGAATTACTACTGATCGTTAGCTCGTTTCACAATTTCGTCGGAATTAATAAAATCCGATTTCACATATGGGACTAGCTCTCTGGCTTTTCAATTTTATTTATTAAAATCTCTTTCGTTCATATCATGTTTGATAAGAATATTGTTAATAAATTTAGTCGCAATTATTGATCTGGCTGGATATCTGTATTAAGCTCATAACATTTTTCGAGCACTTGACGCAACACAAACATTTGATCAGTAGTACCCCTGTTAGGCCTGAAACGGCAATGGTAATCCGTGAGTATCTGTTACGAATAAATTTTTAGTCTTGTAGTTAAAATATTAGCCAGGATTTTGTAAATAACATTTAGCAGGGTTATGCCTCAATAGTTTTAATATGTCTTCTTGTCCCCTTTCTTAAAGAGCAGCAGAATCAATTCCGAACACTAATTATCCTGCATCTAAAGTAAACGGAGTGCGATAAACAGGCCAAACGTTATGCCAATTCATCATCTAAATTACACGGATATAGTCAAATTTTCTTATCTCAAGTCACTTCTAGTTCATCCTGCTTCACAGGCTATGTCTTCAATTTAGTTTAATGCAGAAAATTACAACTTGGCCTATGATAAATTAGTAAAGTGGTATAGTAATAAAAGAATCATTACCGCCTACCATCTTAACAAAATTATACGGTTTAAATCATTTTCTGTTGATAATTCTTCCAACTTTAGAAACTTTCTGGATAAATTTGAAGATAATTATAATGCCTTGAAAAATCTTAAACTCAATAACCTCGCTGATTTTGTTACTTACTGCTTCTCGTACTGAACGTTCTATTAGGGTCTATACAAGAAGAATGTTTGAGAATAGTCTCAGCGAAGAGACAGTTCTAACTTTGAAGAATTTTGAAAATTTGTAAGGTCATAAGTTAGAGTCGCAGAAATGTGTTCCGAGCCTTATGCATCAAAAATTCCACATACTAAAGTTCAACGAAAAATATTTTTAACTAGAAATAGACCGGAATAATCAGAAATTTAAGTTAGAATGGCTAGTCTGTAAATCAAGCCATAAAATTATAAACTGCATCTGTGGATGCTGATGTTAATGGTCGTTATGACCTAATAAAGAAATCTGATTTATGCTTTCCTTGTACGGGAGCTCATCGCTTGCCTAAATGCCAAAATAAAGGCTGTTGCTAAGTTTGCGGAAAAAAGAGTCACCATACGATGTTACATAAGGCTCCAAACACTGAGCCCTCCTAGTCTCAAGTAACAAACAATTCTCGTGCAGTTTCGTGCCATGCTCCAACTCACAGGTACTTTTGGGTACTGCCTAGGGTAGAATTTGTTCAAGTTCAGTGGCATTCATGCAGAATGGTGATAGATCTAGGTTCCCAAATTAATGTAATTACCGCTATGATCTAATAAAAAAAGTCACGCCTTCGTTCCCGGGTTAGTTGTCTTGTGGTGTCTGGAATAGGAAAAACCCGTGTATCTTCATCTTCAACTGAGGTTAAAGTGAAGTCGGGTTCGATGTGTAATAACAATATATACAGTGGAAGTTTGCCTTCTTTTGCCATGTCCAAGAAGAACAGAATAGATTTGATTTGATTAAACTTGTACGGAGAGGCTTTAGGTGACCCTGTTTCATTTCTAAAGGGTCAACCGAAAGTTATTCATACCTCATTAGTATGGGTAATATTTGGGGACACTCTCTCAAGCCTATACTATTACTACGTACTCTTTTCACACACACCAGCCTTTCCTTACAGGAGGAATTAAAACGATTTTGGGAGACTAAGGAAGTTTCGATTCCACGGAATCCAGAAGATACATTTTGTGAAGATCACTTAATACAATAGAGTTATTTGCTTTTACTGTAATTAAATTTGGAAAGTTGCCTAAACATAAGGCATATTCAAAGGAATAAAAAAGCGACGTACCTTGAGTGTTTAGCAATCAAAGAGACACTATTGGCAACATTGGTTACTCGGTCACAAATTTGTAGTTATTCTGGCTATACGTTCTTAGAAAATCTTTAAATTTGAAATAGAGAACAAATGAAGAACTAGGCGATCTAGTTTATTCTCTTTCACAGTATGACTTTATAATCAGATATTTACCGGGTAAGGATAATATGGAAGCAGATGAACTCTCTCACACACACACACACACACACATATATATATATATATATATATATATATATATATATATATATATATATATATATATATATATATATATATATATATATATATATATATAAATAGAAATAGAAAAATAACTTTATTCTGGGACACAGTCCCTTGAGAATAACAAAATAGAACAAAATTAAAATATTACATCTGGCCAAAATAAAATCAATCAAAAAAAAGAAATAATGTAAAGAAAACATTTAAAAAAATATAAGGTAAAAATTCTATATACAAAACAAACTAAACTATATACAAAACCATTAATACTATGGCAAGACACTTAAAGCTATTTGCTCTTATAGACCAGTATACACTTTTACGAAAAAAATAAAGAATCAAAAAATAAAAATGTATCAAATTCTCTATTAAAATCAGCTCGAATGGTTAGCAACTATCTGACTGTTTTTGGGATAGGAATTGGAATAGGAGGGTTTTGAATGTGGATATGGATGGGGAATGTCGAATTTTGATAGGGAGGGAATCCCAGAAATTGACAGACCGAACAATAAAGGAATTTTGGAATGAGGCAGATCTGTGAGAAGGCATGTAAAGGTTAGAAGGTCGAGATCTTGTGGACAGGGAATGAACTGAGGATTTGAACTGGAGAAGGTTGTAGGCGTAAGAAGGACGATGGTTGTTGATGATTTGGTAGAGGAACGTACCTAGGAAATATTGTCTTCGGAAGGAGGGTAAAAGCCACTTTAACTCAGCGTAGTGGTGAGAAACATGGGAGTATCTTGGGGCCCCGATCACAAATCTTACGCAGCTGTTCATTAGTCTTTTGAGTCTATCACGGAGCTCCACAGAGAGGCCATCATACACCACACAGCTATAGTCAAAGTGGGGGAAAATGAGAGAGGAAACTAGGAGTCTACGCGTATGTTGAGGTAGGAGATGGCGGAAGCGATGAAATAGTTTGAGGGTGGAAATTGTCCGTCGAGTGATATGAAAAATATGGTGATTCCAAAAGAGGTTTTGATCAATGAAAAATCCTAAATTTTTAACAGAGGAGTAGAAGGAGATTGGCTGATCATTAAGGTGAAGGATGGGAAAGTCTGTATAGGATCTAAGGAGGGGCTTGGAACCAATGATAATGGCCTGAGTTTTGGCAGCATTTAACCTTAATCCGTTTACATTTTCCCAGGCACTGATTCGATCTAGGTCTTCTTGGATCTTGGCAAATGCCCCCAGTAACTCAGGAGGGAAAAATGATAGGTACATCTGAGAATCGTCTGCATAAAGGTGATGGGAACAATGGAAAATTGATTTAGGTAGGTCGTTAATGTAGAAGCTGAAAAGGAGATGAGATATGCTTGAACCCTGGGCAACTCCAGAGGATAAAGAAAGGAAAGCAGATAATAGTTGGTTGGGTATGGAGACTGCTTGGGTACGTTGTGAAAGGAATGATTGAAACCAAGAGATGGAACTATTGGAGAAGGATAATAATTTCAGTTTGTTGAAAAGGATGGAATGGTTGATGGAATCAAAGGCTTTGGAGAAGTCGAGAAGGATAAGGGTTGTTAACTTTTTATCATCTATTGCAGTTTGAATGTCGCTGGTGACTTTAATTAAGGCGGATTGTGTGGAGTAGCTGGGACGGAAACCAGATTGGAGAGGATCAAGTTGGTTGGACTTTTCGAGGAACTTGGAGACTTGGGATTGCACCAATCTTTCTAGGGGTTTTGAGAGGTTGGAAAGAATTGAGATTGGGCGGAAATCTTCGGGTGAGGTTGGATTAGAATTTTTATTCAAAGGAAGGACAATGGCTTCTTTCCAAGATATAGGGAATACTGAATTCTGAAGGGAGAAATTGTAGATGAAAAGAAGAACTGGGAGGATTTCAGGAAGACATCATTTTATTAATTTGAGAGGGATGCCATCGGGTCCTATGGAATTGGTGTGGGATTTCATTACAGCGGTTAAAAGGTCTGTGGGAGAAATGTCGGAAAAATAAAAGTTATTGTCGTCAAATGGTATCTCTATAGGAAAGCTGGAACAGGAGGATAAAGGAGAGGTATTAGCAACAGATATAAAATGCGAGTTTAGATCAAAAAGCTCGAGTATGGGATCTGGAAGGATCACAAAGGGAGAGTTTACGAAGCAGTCGCCATTTTGATTTTATGTCAGGAGTTGAGGAAAGGGCTTCGTGGAAGTAGAGGGATTTCGCACGCCGGATCCTTGTTTGTGTCAAGTTGCGAAGCACCCTGGACGCTTGGTAGTCATCTGCAAGCCTAGTACATCTGAAGCGTCTACGAGCAGCGTCGCTTCTCTTCTGCAGTTCTTTAATTTCCTGATACATCCAAGGAGTAGGCCGGTGACGAAATTTAGAGGTTTTGAGAGAGGCATGGGTATTGAGGATATTTAGGAGATTGGTAGTAAAAATATCAACCATAGAGTCGATGGAAGTGCAAGAATATATTTTATTCCAATCTAGGATTTCTAGGTCAGGTAATATTTGTTCTCGTGTAAGGGAATCTAGATGGCGGAAGGTGATAGTTCGAGGCTGAATAGGAGGAGTTCGGATATTATATATTATTTGTATCAGATCATGAGATGACAAAAAGGATACTGGCAGTTGGGAAGAGGAGAGGAGGTTTTGTGCAGAGTCTATAATATAGAAATCTAGCCAAGTGTCGGACCTGCTAGTATGGTGAGTGGGAGAAAAAGGAACGATAAAGAGGTGAAGGGAGAAGAATAGGTCTTCTAGATAGGATTTGTCATTGGAGTTGGATAGGAAATGATTATTCTGGGATAGAGGGGAACGAAATTCAATTGGGTAGATTCAAAGGACGTGTGAAATGGAACAAGAGGAGGACGGTATACCATAGCGTAGAGGAGATGAGAAGTATTACAAAGGATTTCAACTAATATGTATTCAATTTGTGGGTGGTTGGAAGATGGGGATAAATCGAGGATTCGGGTCTTCAGGCTATTGTGGACAAATATGGCTACTCCACCGCCGGTCATGACGGAAGAGTTTGTAATTAGGCAAGGAGACAGAAGAGGAGGGGATATAAGGTTTGAGCCATGTTTCGGAGATCGCTATAATATGGTAAAAATTTTGAGTGAAATATTGCAGGAATTCGTCATAGTTGGCGGGGAGGGATTGAGAGTTAACATGGCAGGCGATTAGGGTACTAGACATGAGAAGGATTTGGAAGGAAACAGTCAGAGTTCGTTAGAGAAACACTAAAACAAACAAAAAATACAGAAAAGCAATTACTATTAATTACATATAGTATATGATACTATATGATAATAATACTATTATTATATCATATATATATATATATATATATATATGTGTGTGTGTGTGTGTGTGTATATATGATATATGATATGCATAGTTTCATAGTTTGAGGTACAGGTATTTGTACTGTTTGTGCTTGAGAAACTAGTCCAGTGGAGTAGACCTAATGGTCATTTTTAGCCTTGAGGCGACTTTCTAATAAAAGGTTTCCGCCACATACTAAGCTGTGTAAATTAATCAATATCCATTTCACAGGGTCAAAAAAAATATAAACTGATCCAGGTAATAATCGAATCCACAACGTTCTGTACTGTGATCACGTCCCCAACTTAATTGATATGTTTATGGAAAAATCAAGCAATCCATAGCAAGGTTGATAAATAGTCAGGACGCAGTCATCTAAAAAGACGATGGAAGACCAAACTTGTGTTTTTTGTGGGTCGAGGTCCTCAGTGCTGTCCATGTCTTCTTCGTTCGTGGGATCCCCTTGATTGAGAGGGTCCTGGAAATGTTCATTCCAGATGCTCAATATCTTTTCTTTAGATGCCGTCAGAATGCTATATTTTCCTCTCTTGTGGGTATTTCTCACTTTATATTCTACTCTTTCTTTGCCTGCTACTTTTCCTAATGTTTGCTTAGGATTCGCGTATATCTCCAGCCTGCCAGATGTCCTCAATGGTTTGTTATCTTTCTTCGTGTAATTTCCTTTTTGTTGATCTTATACTTTTGTTTGCCTTTTCTTTTTTTTTCTTTTTTTGGCTGCTGTGTACTTATACAGAGTTTCTTGATCAGTCGTGATAAGGGAGAGGCTTATTTTTTTTCTTTCATCTACTGCCTTTTCGCATGCATCTATGGACCACATCTTAGCTTTTCGTTCTTTCTGATTATCTGTCACTTCCTTAGCTGTTTCTTTTAGCCCTTTCTCTATTTCCTCCCAGTGTTGGTTCACCGTGAGGCTTTCAAGTCCAAGATTTCGAATTTGTTCATCAGCTCAAGATGGAATTAGGTTTTTACTTTAGAATGTTTTTTTTTTTTTTTTTTATTATTAAAAACACTTTATTCAGAAATATTACAATTTGTCACAGTTAAGGACACTTATAATAGAGTTCAGAGATTGCATTCATACCATATATACAAAAATATAAATAAATAAAGTAATAACAAAAGAATAAGAAGAAAGAACAAAAGAGTAAAGAAAAAAAAATAATATATATACACATAAGTAAATAGAAATAGAAATAAAAGTAAAACAAACACCTTATATAAAACATACATTATTTACAATTTGCCAGGTGATCTCCGAACCAATCCTTTCCCCTCCACATGTGGAGGGAAAAGGGAGGCTTAGGAGATCCCTACGCTTCTCCCTCAGCCACTTCACTGGTAGAATGTTTTTAATTAATTATTTTGTAATGACTTCGTGTGTCCTTCTTACCACTCGATCACCTGTTTTGTGAATTCGCTTTAATCTAGGACATAGCTTAATTATAATCAGTGAGAGATCCAAATCACAATCATTTCCACGATAGCTTCTTACATCTTGTATTGAGCTCTGATATTTCTTGTCTACCAGCACATAGTCAATTCGATTTTTCGCTCCATTGGTGCTTACCCAAGTGCATTTGTGGATGTCTTTGTATAGGAATACCGCTGACGATTAAACCTTTATCTGCTGTCAGTCTGATACTTCTCCTCCATTGTCATTGCTATTTTCGTCGAGGCTTTGGCCTCCGATAATGGGCCTGGATTGGGGGGTTCTAGTTCTATCTTGGCATTTAAATCACCTATTACTAATTTTATGTCATGTCTAGCAGCTTGGCCCACAATATTTTCTAATTGATTGTAGAAATCATAATTCACCTCTTCATCTTTATCTTCCGTTGGTGCACACGTACACGTTAATTATCGTGACCTTTAACTCATAAACTAATCCTGTTCTTTATTTGTATGAAGTTTATGATTGATTTTTTTGCCGCTGAACTAATAATAAAGTCAGTGCCAACTATTTCATTTTTATCGTTTCTCCCGGAGTAGAATAGTGTAAGGCCGTCGAAAATGGTTTCACCACCGTCTTCTTAGCTCTTCGATGGCTGTTAACGGTATGTTACACCTTTTTAGTTTTTTTACGGTTCCTCATCTGTATAAACTAGGTACGTTCCAAGATCCGATATTTAGTCCGTGATTCAAAGCCGAGGCCGTTACCCTGTTTACACAGTCAGATTTTCCGAGGATTAGTTTAGTTTCGTAATGAGATGTTTTTTACGGGATATGGTTATTAATCATATGCCCCTTCCCCAACTTGGAGAACCAGGAGCAATGGTGTAAGGCACAAGGGTTACTCACCTCCCTGGGTGCGCTAGAGCATGTCCAGTTATTTATTTTAATTAATTTTTATTTTTTTGTGCCCACGAACAGGATTTGAATTCATGAATCTTCGGTTTTGATAAAAATCTAAACAAAAAGCCTCTAAAGGTTGAGTGTAGTTTTAGAGATGCCTTAACATTCTCTACCTCTAACCTCTCCATCATGAATATTTAATAGCTGATTAAATTAATTAATTTAATGAGAAAATGCTCTACTTCTGAGAATTTTTGCAAATATAAAAATTCTAGGTTACGATAAGGTGAAGCCATTCACCAAGTTTTAGTCGGATGTTAATAATTCGGTAACTAGGGGTCTGTATGTACCAGGGACTATAATAATATCATTTTTCCCGCGTTACAGTAACCCTGTATTGAGTGCATATATTTCTACGTGTACCATTTTACCAGACATAACGCTAAGATTATATACATTTCAATATTTTAAATTATGAAAAAAGAAAGTAAATGGGTAAGTTTTGTGTTTTTTTTTTTTTGTTGTGTAAATTATTGGTCCTTAATGAGCGAAGTATAAGAGGCAACTCATTGAATCAATTTAAAAAAAATATTTTAACTGTTATGGAGAATAAAGGATGTAGGCAGAATATTAAATTTTATTAAGATGATTTAATCTGATAAAATCGTACCAAAGTAAAACATTTTTCATACATAAATTATTTAAAAAATATATATATATACTGCTTCTCTCTGTTAAGTTACACAACTGATGTGTTTTTATTATGTTTGATATGTTGTGTTTTTTTAATAAAAAAAGGAAGGAACACAGAGTCTCCATAAACCCAAGATTTTTTAGAATCTTCCTTTAGAGTTCTTAAAAACTGGATGGCCTGAAATAATACCTGTGATGAAGTTTAATTTATCGTCAGATATGACGCCACACAATTTAACGAATAGTTTAACTGAGTGAGAATGGGCCCCATAAAATTTTCTTCCGCGTTCCCAACTTATAAATTTTGGTTATAATACTTGTAATATTTATATTTGATTAGACACAACAACAACAAAGAAAAGTCGTATATATATATTTATGTTAATTATAAAAACATACAACTTTGTAACACGTTTCCTTTGTAAAGTCCGGATACAGGAGGTAATAATAATATTTTCGATCTTCTAGAGATGGGGGGATGCAAAGTACGGTCAAACCGTTCGAATTCGCTAGTGCCGGTTCTGAGCCACACTTTTCAAGCATTACTCTCAGCAATAAATGGATAGATTTCAAAGGAGCTCAAGATATTTTTTATCAGGCTTATGACATTGTGTCTAAAAATGTGACTTTACACCTAAAAAATCTTTTTTTTATTGAGTTACCAATTCATCGTAAAAATAAAAAGGTAATTGGGAACGGGATTACTCTTTCCTTAGCTGTTATCTAGCAACGATTGTAAAAATGAATTACTGGTTGAATTATTTATTACTCACAAGAACCAAGAAGAAGGTGGTGTGGTTTGTAATATGCGGATCAGTGGGGAAGTAGACCGCAAGAGATGATATAATAGCTCATTCCATCGGCAACACCGCGGCGGCCCTATGATTCACAGCCGGATTCCTTCCCTTTTTGTTCCCATTCTCCACTAACATGGTTCAGTTAGCTATGTTCCAATAATTCTCCTGCATCAACTAAACCCAACAAACAGCCACAATGTAAATGGAATTGTACATTCCTGAGGAATTATTAATACGGAATCGACACTCCCAAGGGACCTAATCGCACAAATTTACTCAGTCCAAGCATTATGTTCCTAATATCGCTAATATAAATAATGTCAATACAACCGATGCGAGGCATTGTGGCATTAAGCCCGTAAAACGTTTCAAAGGGTTGGAAGGATTTTGAAGACTGGTGTGAAAGAAAGTAGTAACGAAAGAGCAAGGACAGCGTTGATTATTTATTATAGAATGGAGGCGCATCGAGGAAGCATATTCATCCAGAGCTTCCCCACAGTATAGCAGTAGCGAACAGTGTTTCCACTCCAATTTTTAAAATTCCCTTCTGCTTTTTTCTTTTTTCCCTCAGTCAGAATCTAAAAATCTCTTAATTTTTCCCTCTCACTAATAAACCTAATACAATTATTTTGTACTACTATTGAAGCTCCAGCTCAAGGTCTCTGTTCATACTGTTTGTTAAAAGTGTTTTAGAAGGAACATAAAGGAACAAGGAACCATCCGCTCATAACAAAACCTCTTTGAAAAAGAAATTCCGGCAGATATAAAGAAAACGTTACCTTTGCTGTCGAAGAGAAGTTTTACATCTGCAAAGTACAACAGCAAATACAAGCAAAGATTGTCGAAGATCAAAAGGACTCCTCAGCATGTTCTTCTATTGCACAAAAGTACTTATTAACGGAATTTGAAATTATTATTTAAATTGTTTGAGTAAGAAAGTTGCTGCTTTGTCACAAATAAATTTAGAATTTAACGGATTAAGTATAATATGCAATATATAAATAAAGTCCAATACATTAATTTGTTGAGGAAAACCTTGAGTTGAAATAGTATGGAAATTAAAATAATTTACTCAAGGCATTTCATTTAAATTTTCCAGATTTTTATAAATATCGAAAGTTTATGGTTCAATAGAAAAATATATTAAAACATATTTAAAAAAAAAATGGTGATACAACATACTATACCTATGTTTCAACGTAAGAAGAATTATTAAAGGTCTTAATACTATTTGTTTCTACAATTCTTTATTTGCTCAACGCTTTGGAGTTTTACTATTTTCTGAACCACGAATTTCCGTTGCCGAACCTTGCTGTCGGCACTCAATTTCCAACGTTTTCACCTCCTTTCCCCCAACTCTCCTACCTACTGGCCCACAGATCCCAACCGTAATCCTGATCTTCTTGATTTCTTTATCCACAGCGGCTTAAGTCCCCTCAATTGTTCCATTACACGTCTAAATGAACTTTCCTCTGACCATAGTCCTCTAATCCTTAATGTTTCACTTGAACCTGTTCCCAAACCTTCTCCACCGTCATTCATTAGGGGCCCAGTAAACTGGGACCTTTTCCGCCAAATAATCTCCGATAATATTGATCTCAACATATCCCTCAAAACTCCCGATGACCTTGATAGTGCCGTAAATTCCTTTACTACCACAATCCAACAAGCCGCCTGGACTGCCTCCTTCCCAAAAGACTCCTCCAGAATTCCTATAAAGACCATTCTACCCCAACACCTCCTTAACCTAATCCGCACCAAACGCCGTGCCAGATTATTATGGCAACGTACCCGACATCCTACCGACCGCTGCTCCTATAATTACTACTGCAAACAATTAAAACTGGAATTAGCCACCTTCAGATCACAATCCTTCAACTCCTACCTATCCTCCCTCTCTTCTCGCGACAATTCCCTTTGGAAAACCACAACAAAAATCCTAAATCCTCACCGCATTTCCCATCCTCTCCGACGAGTGATGGCCTGGCAGCATGACGAAGATAAAGCTGAGGAGTTCGCCATTCACCTATCCAATACATTTATTTCACATCCGGAATCCCATCCTGCCCACACCGTAACAGTAGAAGAACTCCTTACATCACCAATCCCACTTTCCTTGCCCCCCAAAAGCTATTCATCCTTCCGAAGTAAAATTTCAATTAAAAAAACTAATCCTCCGTAAAGCTCCTGGACATGATCTCCTTACACCTCAAATCCTTCGACAACTTCCATCCAAAGCAGTCATATTCCTTACATATATCTACAATTGTATCCTACGCACCACCCACTTCCCTCTGTTATGGAAACACTCCACTATTATCCTTTTCCCAAAACCAGGAAAACCTCTCAATAGCTCAACATCCTATAGACCAATCAGCCTACTCCCAATCCTTTCAAAAATTTTTGAAAAGATCCTTTTGAAACGAATCCTACCCATTATAGAATCCCAAAATATCCCTTCCCATCAGTTTGGTTTTCGCTCTCAACATTCTACTGTTCAACAAGGACTCCGAGTTGTTGATCATATTTCCTCAGCCCTAGAAAACAAGGAGTACTGTTCGGGTGCATTTCTGTACATTGCACAGGCATTTGACCGAGTATGGCACGCCGGATTGCTCTTCAAGTTTAAAATCCATTTACCTCAGTCCTAATCCTTCGACCCTACTTCTCTGACAGCTCATTTCGAGTTCGCTGTGGAACAGAACATTCCAATATCTACTACGTTAAAGCCGGTGTTCCCCAATTCAGCGTCTTGGGTCCCTTTACACTCCGAAGCAATTCCTGTCCACCAGTACACTTTAATTCCATCCAGCTACCTTAATCAGACACAGTCCGGTATCTTGGCTTTCATTTAGACCGAAGGCTAACATGGACAGCTATACAGGCTACTAAACAGAAAATCTAAACTCTCTATTGAAAACAAATTACTTATTTACAAGACAATCCTGAAACCTATATGGACATACGGACATGAACTGTGGGGGCCAGCAAAATTTTCTAACATCAAACGTATATAATTATTTCAATCTGAAGCTGGTTGTGCCAAAGGTTTAAACTTTCCCGCGTTACGGCAGATCTAAAAGATAAAAGATAACACTTAAGCCTTGAGAGCGACTGGTTGTATTTACCAATTACATCGGCAGTCACTGACCAAGCACCATCACCATCAGAAGAAGTCACGTACGGAGGGCCCTCCAGGTAAAAAAGATGTAGGCTGGCATACAGACGGTAAGCATTTTTTTTTTTTTGCGCAATCATTAACCTACCAATCCCTTAAGATACAGTCCACCTGTTACGGTATTTTATTTAGAAAGGTCGTTTCCGCAACAAACTTGCCGGATGCTCAGTGGAGACGGCAGGGTTCAAAAAAACAAAATAAAAAAATAATCAAGAGTCAATTAAATTAAGAGTCTAACGAGCGCCACACTATTTAATTTATTGAATTTGGAAAATATCGAAAACCATAATAATAAAAACAAATTAATTAAAAAAAAAGATTAGGAGCTACGAACTCGGAACCTTTGGGTTTAA
This sequence comes from Nezara viridula, assembly GCA_928085145.1. Lineage (NCBI taxonomy): Eukaryota > Metazoa > Arthropoda > Insecta > Hemiptera > Pentatomidae > Nezara > Nezara viridula. The sequence continues at coordinate 16,064,580 of OV725078.1, read as the reverse complement.
AAACATATGTTAATGAGCCTTCCTACTTGGTGAACCTATCGAACCTTCTTACTTGGTTAATTATAACTTTCCCTAATTCCTCGAATAGGGTTTTACAATACCTTATTAAATCTAAAAAAAAAAAAAAAAAACAATATACTATATACGTAAAACAAACAGAAGAAAAATAAGAAAATAAAACTGGCTATTATTAATACTAATGATGAATTTACTTATTTCTATTTATTTAAATAACTGTTAAAGGAAATGAAAATTATGAACAAGAAATTAGATTTATAAGAAAACAAAGAAAATACAATTAACTATAATTATAAAACAAAAGTAATATAAAATCATTATCGAACTAAACATTAACTTACGATTATACAATAAACCAATTACAAACATATAAAAAAATAGATAGGAAATAAAAACTTATATATACATATTTTCAAAATCTCAATGCCGAAGTTTGTCCAACTGGCACATTGAATTATCTGAGGAATCGGGATCTTAATCCAGCTAGCGTCGTCAGTGTCTTCTCTTCCCAATTTTTCTCCTCAAGTTGTGAAAATGTTCATTCACCAACTTATAAAATCGAGCGGCACTCGTCGCTGATGATCACAGGTCCATGAATAGTAAAGAAAATCCGGTGTATACCGTAAAACTAAAACATTTTACACTCAAAATCCTTAGCGTGCCTCAACCCTTGCGAGGTGTCGCTATCTCTCTCTCGACTCGACTGTCTTTTTTTTTTTCTCCCAATCAGCTGTTTTCTGTTACACTGACTTAAAAATAATATTTACAATTAATACTTAAAACTAGACTTATTATAAACAATTGCTTATTATTAAAACTAATACTTATTATATAAACTATACTTAATTATATATTAAACCCACTTCAAGTTAACAAAAAAACATATTATTATTTATAAAAACTAAAAATTATTTTACGAACTAATTTTTTTTTTGTATTTTATTTTTCGTTACAAACTGCTTAAAAATTAGAATGTTGCCTTAAAATTTAGAATGTTGCCTTATTGAAACTCATGAGAGTTATTTTATATAGTTGATTCTCCGTTCTATATAACTAACAAAACCCTTCACCATGACCTTAATATCCCATTTGTCCTAGACCTTATCCCAAATTTTTTTTTTAATTTTACCAGAACCTTACCTATCATCCAAATCTCCTTGCACAATCTCTCTCCAGCACCACCCATCATTACAATCCTCCTCGAAGGTTGAAGCAGCAGTGGCCCAGAGACCTTCTATGAATAAGCATGTATTGGAGTTTTGGCCAGATCCTCCACTCAAGCCAAGTATGTATGATTATAGCGCCTTTCCTCAGCCTCTACTGGTTCTTAATACCAGTAAAGCTGCTCAGTGCGAGGATCTGGGATCTCCTAGAGTCCTGCCTTTCCTTCCAAGAGTGGGGAGAAATGCTTGGCTCGAAGTCCTTCTGATTGAATGGATTCTGTAAATATCGTATAGTATCCATGTATTTTAGTTGTTATTTTGATTAGTTTAATTCTTTTGTTAATATACATTTACTTTTATTATTATTATTTTCTGTATTATTTATTTTTATTTATTGTAAATAGATTGTGAATGTGCTCTCTGAACAATATTATAAATGTCCTTAATTGTGACAGATTATAATATTTGTGAATAAATAAATAAATAAAAATAAAATATTTTCTTAATATATTAACTATAAAAATATTATAATATTTTAATTATTCTTATAAAAAATTATTATATTAAACCACTTAGACATCATTTCATGTAGATAGTTTTTTTTTTCATTTTTCTTCCAGAAAAAAAAAAATTAAATCCTGGATCACATAAAACTTGTCATTTTGTTCTATTTGTTGTTTTTGCATTCTTTATTAATTATATAATTAATTTGTTATAAAAGATTTTATTAATTAATAAATGGAATAAAAAATGTAGAAAAAACAATATGAAGGCATTTAATGATCCTTCCTACTCCATTTTGCTATGGTAACAGTTGTATTATATTATTATCTACAAAATACTTTCTACTTCATCAATCTAATCACTCATGTTAAATTCGATTGGCATAAGAAGAGCCGAGGGAATGCAAGTTCTCTTGTTAAGGCGGTGCTACGGGAAGGCCTAAACATTTAATAGGTATAATTAACAATTATTAAATTTACAATTATTATTTAATGAAATTATCAGTGAATCAATAGACTTTTACATATAAATTTATTTTATTTTTTATTTGTTTATTTAGCCTCTACCCCTAAGGGTCATTGGCTTAATGTTTCCATTTTATATTCGTTGATAATAGTGAATATTCTTTAGATATTTGAACAGTTTTTCTATTTCATTCTCCCCATCTTGCAGAATTGTTTTCATTTCCGTTCCCATTTCAAATTTTTTTGCTTATATTGGTGTACCTTCTACATTCTAATAGTATATGTTTTACTGTTTTGGGTACTAGGCAATGTGTGCAAGTTGGAGCTTCTAATCCTCGCAGGAGGTATCCATGGGAAAACTCACAGTGGCCAATTCTTAGGCGACATAGTATCACTTCTTCTCGTCTAGACTTTCTGTTTGATGTGTTCCATTTGATACATGTTGTTTTTATTTCCTGAAGTTTTGCCGAACTCATTTCCCATTCAATGTTCCATTTATTTTGAAAGGAGCAGGCAAGTTGGTGTGTCCAATCTTCTCGAGGAATAGCATCAATTATTGTGGTTTGTGCAGTTCCTTGACGCCGGGCAGAGTTGGCAGCAGCATCGGCTCTCTCGTTACCCAGGATACCACAATGTGATGGGGCCCAGATAAGGACTATGTTTTTATTTTCTTCCTTTAGTTCACCATATATGTTAAAAATGTCTGTTATAACAGGATGCTGGTTCGTTAATTGTTCTATGGCTTCTATTACGGACATTGAATCGGTTACGATAGCATGGTTTTTGAAGTGGTTGCTGCGGATGTGTAAGAGTGCTTCTTTTATGGCCGTGGCTTCTCCCGTAAAAATAGAACATTCTCCTGAAAGTTTGTACAGGAATTCTTCACTGTCTGTAACGACTGAAAATCCCACTTGGTTTTCGGCTTTTGATGCATCTGTGTACAATATTTTGTAATTGCACTATTTATTTAATAATTCTAGAAAATAAGATTTTTTTTCATCCGAAACTAGAGTTTTTTTTGAGATGTGGGACATATATTTTTCTGTAGGAATATTCGGAGGATACTCCACCTTGGAAAGTTTTTATCTGGGAGCTTTTGGATGCAATTTAGGTTCATATTGAATGCTAACGTTGTTTGGATTATATTTCGCTTGAAACTGCTATTGATTGAAACTGTTTGTGGATCTAATATGATGTCTCGTAAGGGATGTCGTGGAAGAGTATTATTATTATTTTATTTTTAAGACATTATTTTAGCTCCATATTTTGCAATCATAAATGCTCTTCTTGTCTCGAGGGATGGTTCGGCGCATTCTGCATATAGACTCTCAATCGGCGATGTTCTATAAGCTCCTGAGCATATCCTCAAGGCAGCATTATGGATCGGGTCAAGAATTTTTAAAATACTTCTCTTTGAGGTTCCATATACACATGCTCCATAATCTATTTTGCTTCGGATCATCGCTTTGTATACCTTTAATAGACTGCTTCTGTCAGCTCCCCAACTAGAATGCGAAAGACACTTTAGGAGGCCAAGTCTTTTTAAACATTCTTGTTTAAGACCTTTAATGTGGTCAGTCTACTTTAATCTGTTATCTACATGGATTCCTAGGTATTTTTGGTGATCTTCAAACAAGATGTCGGCCATCCCTAATTTTAGTTTAGGATTCGTAGAGCATCCTCTAATTCTGCATATACACATGGCCTTTGTTTTATTTATCGAAAAATTAAAACCGCTATTTCGTGCCCATTTTTCTGCTTTTCTCAGTGCTTTCTGTAGTTTCCACTCAATAAAATAGAGAGATTAACTGCGAACTAATAATAATACATCATCGGCAAACATTATGATTTTAATAGGCCATTTGAAATTCGGTAGAATTCCTAAAAGTTTAATATTTGCTGTGCCGAATGGTAAGCGTCCGAGGGGTAGACCGAAGCGAAGGTGGGAAGATTGCATTAAAGCCGATCTGAAGGGACTGGGTTTGGACGGCGAACGGTGGAGGGAGGTGTGTAACAAGCGATTGGTGGTGTCGTCATCGAACCTTCGGGTTCGCTAAGCCTTATTATTATTATTATTATTATTTGAAATTCGGTGGTAGATCATTCATAGCAATCAAAAACAAAGTTACACTTAGAGGTGAACCTTGGGGCGTGCCATTTTGAGAAACGTGAATTGACGACAAGGAGGACCCAACTCTGACTTGATATTTTCTTTCTTTAAGAAAGTTCTCAATGTATACCTTCAATTTTTCCTGAACACCATAATTATCTAAGATTTGCATTACGCGGCCCCTTAACATGGTATCATAAGCCTTTTCCAAGTCTAAAAAGACAGCAACCAAATGTTCTTTTTGTGAGAATGCTTCTTCTGCTTCATGTTGCAGTAACAAAAGTGCATCAGTTGTGGAATGTCCTTCTCTGAAACCAAATTGATGGGGGGTAAATAGTTTGTTTCGTTCCATGTAATCAACAAGTCTATTGTTTACCATTTTTTCCTGTAATTTAGAGAGGCACGATAGTAATGAAATAGAACGAAAGTCATTTGGGTGGGTTGGAATATCTTTTTTTGGGACCGGAGTGATAATTGAGGTTTTCCATAGCTTAGGGAGTTCACCAGCATCCCAGATCTCGTTGTATATTTGAAGTAAGTATAATCTACCTTCATCTGGTAAGTGTTTTATCATTTCGTTAGAAATTTCGTCTATACCTGTTGCTGACTTTCCACGACATTTTTTAATTACCATTTCCATTTCTTTCAATGTGAAAGGTTCATCATAGCAAACATTAGAACTTAGCACTTGTAGCCTTTGCATTACTCCTTGGTTTGCAATGTCCGCTGGTTCCTTATTATTGAGGCAACTAATCAATGGTTTACAAAATTGTTGTGCCAATGTCTCTGCTATCTCTGATGAATTTGTTATTATATTCCCTGCTACATCTATCCCTGATATTGTGTTTTTTTTTTGTTAATTCCACGAATAGATCTAATTTTGTTCCATACTTCTATAACTGGTGTTTCACAGTTAATAGAGGAAAGGAATTCTCTCCACGATGACTTCTTACTATCATTAATAGTTCCATTTGCAATTGCTCGAAGTCTCTTAAATTCAACTGCGTCATTGAAAATCCTACTTCTTTTGTACCTGTTGAAAGCCCGCTTTTTTGCTTTCACTGCTTCCTGACATCTTTCGTTCCACCATGGAACTCTTTTCTTAAGGCGACCATTACTTATGATTGGAATGTTGTCGTAGGCTGCTTGCAGAATAATATTATTCAAATTCGCTACCTGAAGATCTATGTTATTAGCTGTTCTTTCTAGATTATCCTTGGCCAATATAATTGATTTCTGAAAAGATTCCCAATCAGCTGCCTCATACTTCTAGTGTCGCTTTATATTTTGTGGAAGAGACGGCCCATTAACCTGTATAACGATGGGGAAATGGTCGCTTCCATATAAGTGGGTTTTAGTTCTCCAGATGCATTTGAAGGCCAATCTGACGTCCGCTGTGCTTAAGTCAATGGCAGAGAGACTATTACTTCCTGAGGCGAAGTGTGTAAATGAACCGGTATTAAGAAGAGTAGCAGTTCTGCTAAACTCTAAAAATTTAATAACGCTGTGTCCTCTATGTCCAATGTCTGGTAGTGGGGAGCCCCAAAGAAAACTATTTGCGTTAAAATCCCCCAAAAGAAGATACGGCCTTGGTAGCTGATTAACAATGTGGTCAATGTCATCCTTTGAGAAATCGACAGCGGATGGTATGTAAATTTTGCAAATTGTCAGGAGTTCAGCTCCTTTGATTACTGTTGCGACTGTTTCTATGTGTGTGTCTAAATTTAATTTCTCGGAGAATAAGTCAGCCCTCACAAAGGTTAAAATACCACCCCAAGATCTCCCTGCTCCTTGTCTATCCCTTCTGTAGGCTCGATATCCTTTGACATTTAAGACATGTTTTTCATTCAAGTGGGTTTCTTGTATGCAACAGCACAGTGGAGTTTTTTCATTCATTAATTTCTGAAAAAATTCTAAATGGCGAAATAACCCATTACAATTCCACTGGACTATTTTCTCCATGAAGTTAAACATTTTTTTATTTTTTGGCCTGAAGATTAACACTAGAAAGCGTTGAATCGCCAGAGTCTGAAAATAGTTCTGTGTTGGGACTAGAAACAGTACCACTTAGTTCTTTAATAATTTTTGATACTCTAATCTTCATTCCTCTGTTGGGTAACTCGTGCCTTACATCAGTCAGCATAGTTTTCAATACATCGATATTTTTTGTAAACTGTGTGGCAAGTTGTTTGATGTTAGTGGCTTTTTCATTATCAGCCATCTCAAGAAAGAGGCATAATTTTGAGTAAGCTAAGGGATATTGTTATACCTTACTGATTTGACTAATGTGAGTCAATCAATAAATAAACTTAAAAAGCTTGAAAGGTTAAATAAAACAAAGTTTAAGTCCACGTGTCTTCGAACATCACACACTTTTTTTATAACACAAGTAAACATTGAATACCCAAAAAACAGGGAAGGTTTTTCTATGTTTACAAATATCTTAGACATAAAGAACTTCCACATTTTTGCAAAAATATAACTCTTCACTTGTAAAGCAAGCAGCTCTATCTGTCGTAACTGCTCTAGGCAACCCGAAACGACTAAATACCTCTGTTAACTTGTCAATAGCTATGGAAGCTGTCATGTTTGGAACCAAAAATGCTTCGATCCATTTGGATGTTGAGTCTGTGATGACTATTGCATTTATATTTCTTTTTATGGGACCCAGGAAATCCACATGAATACGTGTCCAGGGGTTGCGTGGCCAGGGCCAGGGCTGAAGAATTGCTTTTGGTGGATTGTCACGAAAATTGAATTTCTTGGTCTAAAGAAGGCTCTAAATGTAACCTCTCGCAAAGCTTTTCATTTTTGTGGCTCCCAGATAATTACTGTGGAGTTGTTTCAAAATTGCAGGTCGAAACTGTTCAGGTATAACCACTCGATACCCCCACATAAGACATCCATGATCCACCGTAAGCTGGTGTAAGCGACGTGAGTAAGGGAGGTAACAATTATCTTTTGGGAGGTGCTTCCCCTGCATTACCGCTGCAACAACCTTGGACAAAGTTAGCTCTGTTCGAGTTTCTCTTTGTATGTCACGCCAATCTCCCTTTAGTGGCCAATTTTCATGGAAAACAATAAGGTATGTTAATTTATTATCCATTTCATGCTTTGAATCTGGTAATTTTATTCGAGATAAATAATCTGCAATATTTTGATGAGTGCGTACACATTTCATAGTGAAATTGTAATTAGACAAAAGGTAAGCCCAGCGCTGGAGCCGATTTGCGGCATATATAGGTATACCCTTCTTTTCGCCAAATATGTACAGAAGAGGACGACTGTCTGTAATTAATGTAAATTTACGGGCAAACAAAAAATCTCTAAAATGGCTTATCCCAAATACAATTGCCCATGCCTCCCGCTCAATAGATGGGTATTTTTGCTGAGCTGGACTCAATACTTTGAAGGCATATGCTATTTGATGAGCAGAACCATCAGAAAAAATATGAGATAGGACACACCCAACTGCTTTTGCTGAGGCATCTACTGTTAATTGAATCGGTAAATTTGGATTGAAATGTGTCAATACAGGTTTACTTGTAAGAATATTTTTAACTTTCTGGAATGATTTTTGGCATTCCTTGGTCCACAAATATTTTGAATTTGTTTTGAGCAAATCGTACAAGGGTTTTAAAATCTCAGAAGCCTTGGGGATGAATTTAACATGAAAAGTTACTAGACCCAAAAATGATTTCAATGCATGAACATCTTTCGGAATCGGTGCATCTTTGACCGCTTTTATGTGTGAATCCATTGGGTGAATTCCATCTTTATCGAAAAGGTGTCCCAAATATTCGATATATGGTTGTCCAAATGAACATTTTTCCTTTTTTACTCTTAAATTTGATTCACTTAAAATTGTCAACGTTTTTGTAAACGTTCATTGTGTTCTTGCCAAGTTCTCCCTGAAATGTAAATATCATCAAGGAGTGACCCCACTCCTGGTATTCCCTTTAGAAGTTGATCAATGGCTTTTTGGAATTCTCCAGGAGCACTGGTAATTCCAAAACATAAACGAGTGTACCGCAGCAATCCTATATGTGTGTTAATGGTGGTAAGATTTTTCCCATTCTCATCCAACAACATTTGTTGATAAGCATCTTTGAGATCTATCTTAGAAAACACCCTAGCTCCTCTAAAATTAGCACAAATATGATCAAGGCGGGGTAATTGGTATTTATCATCTAGCAAAGAAGGGTTAATAGTAAGGCGGTAGTCTCCACAGATTCTGACTCCCCCATCCGTCTTAAGCACTGGTACAATTGGAGTTGCCCATTCACTATGGGTCACTTTTTCTAAGATTCCCAAATCTAAAAGGCGAGTTAGCTCTATTTCTACTTTCTCTTTTAGTACTAAAGGTAAAGACCGGGCTTTAAAAAATTTTGGGATAGTTTCAGGCTTAAGTTTTAATGAGACTCTGTATTTATTGAAAGTGCCCAGTGATTCTTCAAATACTTTTGGAAATTGTTTTAATATTCCTTGAATGTCCTTAGGAGTCATATCTTCAGTAGCGTTCAAAAATAAAGGAAAAACTTGACTGATTTTCATCTGTTCCAATCCTCTTCGGCCAATTAAAGGAGGACCCCCATTTTTAATGACATAGATTTCCAGTTAAAATTTGGCCCCTTTGTAACATACCTCCAAATTCATTTTTCCAGTTGGAATTATAGGATTGCCTACATAGTCTGACAGTTTAATATCATTATAATCTAGCAAAATGTGTGAACAATTTTTCTTATAAAAATGATCCGAAATAACATTATGTAGTGACCCAGTATCAACCTCAAATTTAAAAATTTGATTGTCAATCATCAAATCCACACAATATTGGGAATTATTTCCATTATCTTGCCTGATGGAAAAAAATGTATGATGTAGACTTACCTCATTTTCTGAGTGTAGAGATAGAGACTCCGATTCAGAGTTTTGGTCTTCTGTCAAATATTGTTGTCTTCTTTCCTTTTTAAAAACTGATTTTTGATTTTGACACATGGGAGCCAAGTGCCCTACTTTTTTACACTTATGACAGGCATATGTTTTGTATTTGCATTTCTCTGACACATGGTTCTTTCGACCACAAACTTTACATGGCTTCCGGTTCTCTTGATGTCTCGTATGGAAAAAATCCGTTGGTTCTTTCTTGATAACCGTCTCTGGAGTGACCTTTAACGAAGCTTGTTTTGATGCCGCAAGCTAAACCATTTTCGTGAACGTACAACCTTCCTCCGACGGATCTTCTTCTTGAAGTCTCTCCCTTATTTTAACATTAATAAGTCCCAAAACATAAATGTCCCTCAACACATCATTCAATTCGTTGCCGAATTTGCAGGGTGCTGCTAACGAACGAATTCGGGCTGAAAACTCAGTCGCTGTCTCATTATCTTTTTGTTTGGCTGAATAAAATTCTTTCCGAGCCGCAAAAACTGATTTGATGGGCGCAAAATGATTCGTTAATAAGGTGGTGAGTTCCTTGAACGTTTTAGTCGCCGGTTCAGCCGGAATGCGCAGCGATTGTAATAACCCCATTACCTCATCACTTAATGAGGCTAATAAATAGCTCTTTTTAATTTCATCATCGGTAGTTGATGTATATTTGAACGTACTATTCATCCGTTCCAAGAAACACTTCCAATTTTGTTGGTTATCAAACAACACGGGTGCCGGTAATGTTGCCATTTTTAATCCTCAGTTGTTATACCTTAGTGATTTGACTAATGTGAGTCAATCAATAAATAAACTTAAAAAGCTTGAAAGGTTAAATAAAACAAAGTTTAAGTCCACGTGTCTTCGAATATCACACACTTTTTTTATAACACAAGTAAACATTGAATACCCAAAAAACAGGGAAGGTTTTTCTATGTTTACAAAAATCTTAGACATAAAGAACTTAGAGCTAATATTTTTACTACGTCATAACAGATATTTGTGGTCATTTGTGACTAAAATACGAATTGGTTCTAACATTTCCTTCATTGTTTGATTGTCGTTTTTTCGTTTTGCCATAGGAACTAATGTTTTCGTTATTTTACTACTTTTGTTCAATATTTTTTCTTGTTTTATACTCTCGGTTTGTTTATTTATTAGTTTGTCTGTTTTTAATGAGGTTATACTGAAAGGAATCTCAGTTGGAGTAGCAGACATATGTTCTGTGATTACTGTTCTTAGGTTAGTTTTATTTTTAGTGGTACTTTGTTGTGTGTTTTGGATTGTTGCACTGTGTTGTAAATCTTCTGATTTAGCAGGGCATGGGTTTGCTACAGGGCCATCTTTACTCAGGATTGTAAAATCGAGATGCTGAGAGATATTTGTATTATTGTCATTTGCGGTAAATGAAGTGTTTTCTCCCCTGTCCTCCATCAGCTCTTCATGGGCTTCAACCAAACTGTTAACGGCTGACGGCAAAACGGCCAAGTTATTGGCCTCATCGGGATTTTTAACTTCGCTGAGTGGACAATTTTTGCTTATATGGCCCTCTTCGTGGCAAGAAAAGCATTTAACTTCGTCACCATATAGGAACAACCTATAGGTATCTCCTTCGAATTCCACTAGAAAGTTAGCAGGTAAAGTAGGTAGTGTATCCGGTTGTGCAAATGTGTGTCTTCTGGAGCTGAGGATATGCTCATACCCGGGTATTTTGACCCCTGCGCGAAGGTAATTTACTGCCGAGTATAGCTTGATACCTATCTCTTTTAACTTATTTTCTACTAGAATACTGGGGAGATATGGAGGGACATTAGATATGACAATTCTTTTTGATTGTACAATAAGGGGGCGTGCTGGAATGAAATTACCATCGACTGTAATACTCTTGTGTACTTGAAGGAAGTCTAATACATGCTGTTTGTTTGACAGAAACAAAACGATTCGGTTATTAGAGATTTTAGAACAAAAAATTATATTACCTGGGCCTATCAGTTCCCCAACTCCTACGATATATTTCAAGATGGAAGTTTTTTCAATTGCAGTGAATATAATACCCTGGTCTTTCTTTGGAGTCAAGGTTGATTTTGCAATTGAGGCAAAAGATTTTCTTGTTGTGAATTTTTTAGGTTTTGAGTTGTTTTCAACGTTCATGGTTAGGACTTCTTCTTCGGGTGCCATTCTTCAGAATGGTTATATCCACAAAGTTAGAACAGACTTTGGAGGTCTGTAAATCTCAATTTCTCGAGTTTTAATAAGTTGAAATTGATATAATTAAGTGAATAATTACTTAAGAATTAAAGTAAAATTTTTCTTAACATTCAACCATATGTTCATAAATTTATTTATATTATTCTATTGATAAATTAAATGGATAAAAAAATCTACTTTACTTTTGTTAAGTTTATATTTTCTATGAAATATAGCTATCGCACAATTTGATATATCCATAACCATCCACCAATATTTTGTGCAACATCATTTTCGTTCATCCGTTATTTTTAAGCAGTTACTGATTTTGCAGGTTACTTCAATGCATATTTAAAAACGTTAAATTTTTTTTTTTTAAATATCTAATCTTGAAAATTAGAAGGAGTTAACCCAATGCTAAAATATATAGATATATCAATACAAATGTACAAAAATATAAATAGTATTCAATAATATACAAAATTAGATAATAATAATAATAATAGATTCACAATTTTTTTATGTAATATTTTACAAACTTATACAATCACATGTAACCTACTAAATAAATAACAATAAAAATATTTGGTTTTAGCAACCAGTGTACACTTCCCATTCCTCTTGATTCATAGCTATAGAAGAGGTTTTCTTGTTCACATTTCTTCTTAAACCTCACTTGAGATATTGATTTTGGAATTCTTTCGTTCATCACAAATGGTCCACTTCTAATCTCATCTAGTTACATGTTTTTATTTCAATACCTTTTGTTGCATAAACTAATCACCCTTTTAAAAAACTGGTTGTCTTTTCTATTGTTGACGATTCCCAACGTACGTTGTTTCGTCTTTCGGGTACTACTTTTGTATTTTTTTTTTTTTTGAGCAAAAAAACATTTTGCCTCAATCAAGGGCATTGAGTATTTTAGATATAATAAACTCATTCATAAAATATATACAATTACAAAAATAATAGAAATTATAACAAAAATAAGGAAAAGAAAGCTTAGTAAAACAGATGAAATAAAATATGATACAAATTTAAAAAAAAAATGAATAAATAAGAAAAGAAAAAAAACACATTCACGCTTATTTACAATATTTACAGTCAGCCGAGGGAGCTCAAAGTCGGGCCCTTTCCCCAACTTGTGGAAGATAAGACAAGACTCTAACAGATCCCAGCGCGTCTCTATCAGACGCATCACTGAGATTGGGATCCAGTAGAGACTGAGAAAGGGCACTAAAGCCACATACGCTCATGACTTGAGTGGAGAAGCTGGCCATTGCCAGAACTCCAATGACGTATTTACAAAAGATCACGAAGCCACAGCCTTTTTAACCTTGAGGTAGGGATGGCTGGAGCTGAATAAGGATTGTGCTAAGGATTGGGATGATGGATTAGGTTTCGATGAAAATTTTAGAAACGGGATGGAATAACGTCAAGGATATAAGGGATGTTAAGATCATGAGGTAGAGTTTTGTTTGTAACATAATAAGGAGCATTTACCATTGTACGAAGGACTTTGAAATGGAAGGATTGGATGCGTTTGATGTTCGCAAATTTAGTTGTCCCCCACAGTTCAAGTCCGTAGGCCCAGATGGGTTTCAGTATGGTCTTGTATATTAATAGTTTGTTTTCAATTTAGAGGTTAGATTTTCTGTTAAGTAGTCTGTATACTTGTCTTTTATGTTTGATATGTGGGTTCAATGTTAGTCTTTTGTCTAAAAGGAATCCAATTTTTCCACCACTGCTCTATTAGGGAGATGTATCTTTGTAGGTTTAGAGATATTGTTTCAGGGTCTGCGTGGGATGATAAGATGGCGGTATCGTCAGCAAATGTTGCTAAAAGGAAATCAGGATGGGTTGGTATGTCAGCTATGAAAAGAATGTAGATAATTGGACCTAAGACACTGCTTTGTGGAACACCAGCCTCAACTGGATAATAATTGAAGAATTCGGTGCCGCAGCAGACTTGAAAGGAACGATTTGAAAGGTAGGATTTGAGAACTAGGTACAAGGATCGGGGGAAGTGGGTGTAGAGATTGAAAAGCCAGCCATCGTGCCACACCCGGTCGAAAGCTTGTGCTACGTCCAGAAAGGCAGTAGCAATATTGTTTGTTTTCAAGAGCAGAGGATATATGGTCAACAACGCGAAGGCCTTGTTGAACAGTGGAATGTCTTGAGCGGAATGCAAACTGATGGGAAGGGATATTGTGGGTTTCGAGAATGGGTATGATACATTTGAGAAGGATTTTTTCAAAAATTTTTGAGAGGATCGGGAGTAAGCCTAATGGTCTATAGGATGTGGAATTATTAACAGATTTACCTGGTTTAGGGAAGAGGATGATGATGGAATGTTTCCATCTCAGAGGAAAATGAGTTGTACGGAGTATACAGTTGTATAGGTATGTGAGGAATATGATTGCTTTTTTGGGAAGTTGAGATCGTGTCAAGGAGATTTTCGGGATTTTACGTTGTTTATAAGGAATTTGACCTTAGCGGGGTTTACTGCTTTAGGAGGTACGTAGAGAGGAATCGGAGAAGAAAGGAATTTTTTAACTTTAGCAGTGTGGGTGGAATGGAGTTCACGGTGAGGACTGAATGTGTTAGATATGTGTTCGGCAAATACTTCAGCTCTAGTCTCTTCTGAAGAAGCCCAGGTTCCATCATCGCATCGGAGGGGATGGGAAATAGAGTGGTATTTAAGGATCTTTTTTGTCAATTGCCAGAGATCGTTGTCCTCGGTGGAGAGGGAAGAAAGGTAGGAATTGTATTATTGGGATCTTCGGGTATTACTGGTCTTCATCTAATTTACAAGAAATTCTTTTCCCTAAAGTTTGTGATTAAATGTTTGTTTAATCAATTAGATCAAGGGTTGTCCACCCACGTATAAAATGGTTGAATTCCCCATTTTTTTAAAATATCATTTAAATTTTGGTGATTTGTTAATGTTACTAATACACCGCATTGTTTGGGTCGACTATTAACATTTTTATTCGATGTTCTTTTGTTAGCAGAATAAATTGATTTTATGAAATAATGCGAATTCTGTTTACTGTAAGTTAACAAACACAGTATGGAGGTTCGGATTTCGGATTTCGGCTCGAGCCGGTGAGAAAGAAAGATCGGCTCCACGTCATCATCGTCTACGATTGGGTATTTTTCGTCCAATTGACCTGAAATTTTGCACCTGGACGGAGCTGTATGTTGAGGACCTGCATATGAAATCTTGTGAAAGTTAAGCTAGGATATTGGCCACAATCAGAGGGCAACGAGGTTGATGTGCTTGTGGGACCGGAGTCTTACCGCTCTGCAGCGTGGTACTTGTCGTCCTCCTCCACCACTCAGCAAGATCAGTGTCGTCTTATCGATACAATAATCGAAGGAGCACAACTAATTTTACTGTTACGTAGTTTATATATTCCATCCCTTTCTCTCATAAATTACAAAAAAAAAAATAGTGTTTATTATTATAAGGATTTTTGACTAGAATGATTGGATGCGCTTGATGTTAGAGAATTTTGCTGTTCCCCACAGTTCTAGTCCATAAGTTCAAATAGTTTCAGTATTGTCTTGCAGATCAGTAACTTGTTTTAAATGGAGGGTTTAGATTTTCTGTTTGGTAGTCAGTATAGTTGGCCGTATCGTCGGTTTAGTTCCTGTCTTTTAAGTCTAGTATGAGGGTTCCAGGCTAGTCGTCGGTCTAAGAGAAAGCCAAGGTACCGGACTGTATCTGAGAAAGGAAGCTGGCTGGTGTTAAAATAAAAAGGGGAACAGGATTTACGACAAAGGGTGAAGGTTATGTGTTTACATTTAGATTTGTTAATCTTAATGCGCCATTTCTTACACCAGTGTTCAATCAGGGAGAGGTGCATTTTTAGGTTTAATGACAATGTTTCAATATCAGAGTTAGTTGAAAGGATAGCGGTATCATCAGCGAATATTGCCAGGAGGGTATCAGGATGGCCAGGAATATCTGCGGTGAAAAGAATGTAAAGGATGGGTCCCAATACTTTGCCCTGCGCAACTCCCGCCTCAATCAAATGACAGTCGGAGAATTCAGCATCACAAGGAACTTACAAGGAGCGGTAAGAGAGGTATGTCCAGAAATGCACCCGAACAGTATTGCTTCTTTTCTAGGGCTGAGGATATATGGTCAACAACTCGGAGTCCTTGTAGGACGGCGGAATGATGGGAACGAAATCCGTATTGATGGGTAGGAATTTTATAGAATTCTGTTATGAGTAGGATTCTTTTCAGTAGGATCTTTTCAAAAATTATTGATATGATTGTGATTAGGCTAATTGGTCTATAGTATGATGTATTGTTGGCAGGTTTGCCTAGTTTCTGGAAAAGGGCGATGGTGGAATGTTCTTGTTGACGATGTTGGGTAGTTCTTAAGATGCAATTATAAATATATGTAAGGAATAAGATAGCTTTGGGTGGAAGTTGTTGAAGGATCTGTGGGGTTAAGAGGTCGTATCCAGGAGATTTACCGAGAGGAAGTTTTTGTAAGTGATGTTTTACCTCAGATGGATTAACTTCTTTAGGTGGTAAGGAGAGTGGAATCGGTGAAGAGAGGAATTCTTCTACTTTTGCGGTATGGGTTGGATGGGATTCTGGATGAGGAGTGAATGTACTGGAGAGGTGTCTGGCGAATTACTCAGCTTCGTTTCATCAGACGTTGCCCAGGAGTCATCACATCGACGAAGAGGGTGGGAAATGTAGCGGGATTTTAGGATTTTTTTTATAGTTTTCCAGAGAGAATTGTCGTGAACAGAGAGAAAAGAAAGGTAGTTATCAAAGGATTGGGATCTAAAGGATCATAACTCCTGCTTTAGTAGTTTACATCAATAATTGTAGGCACGGCGATCGATGGGGTGTTTGGTTCGTTGTCATAATGATCTGGCACGGCGTTTGGTGTGGATTAGGTCAATGAGGTGTTGGGGTAAACTATTTTTCTTAGGGGTTCTTGAAGAATGATTTGGAGAGGAAGCTGTACATAATGCTTGTTGAATGGTAGTGGTGAAGGAATGTATAGCATTGTCTAGGTCTTCTTGGGTTTTAAAGGTTAATCTGAGGTCAATTTTATCGGAAAGGATTTGATAAAAGAGTTTCCAGTTAACTGGACCTCTGATAAAGGACGGTGAAGGGGGTTTAGGAATAAGAGCTATTGATAATTGAAGTATTAATGGACTATGATCTGAAGAAAGTTCGTCAAGGCGGGTAGGTAGGTGATTTGGGAGGAAGAAGGTTGAAACTTTGGGAATTGAGTGGAGACAGCTAGGATCTACCACGAGAATTCGCGGTTCTTGAACCCCATTCTTGATGCTTGCCGTTTAAATCTGCACCCAGAATGTAGTGACGTCCTAAGGAGTTAAGGAAAGAACTAAACTGGTTATTGGATATGGAACTGTTAGAAGGGCAATATGCTGATGCTATGGAGACGGGAAAGGAGAAGGTTTTGATTACAATGGCGGTTGATTACAGGAAATCTTGAGGTAATGGGAGTAAGTGATAAGAGAGGGATTGGTGTACGATGAGAGCACTATCGGCATGTGCTCTACCGTCAGGATGGTCAGTACGGTATGTTATGTACTGTGAAATTTATAAATGCTGTTTTATGGTCAATCGAGTTTCTGTAATTAAGGCTACATCAATGTTCTTGTATTGTAGTAAAGCTGTTAGTTCGTCAACGTGATTTCTAACACCATTCGCATTCCAAAGGAGAATGGATATGGGTTTTGGGATATGAGTCATTAAGGAGGTAGACGTAGTCTCGTCTGCATTGGAGCGCGGAATGTTCTCTACGAGATTCTTTCTCCACGTTGAACGCTCGTTTGGCTCTCGGAATTGCTGTATAAACTCCGAAAATTCCTACCATCTATATACTTTCTTATTATCCCTTCCTACCTTACTGATAGGTACTACAAAGTAAGTCACAGCAATGCCTATACATTCCTCTATTTCCAGTCTGCAGGTGTTCCTCAAGGTAGTATCCTAAGTCCTACCCTTTACACAGTCTACACAGCTCATATTCCAAAATTGTGTTCACCACGTATGCCGAAGACACATGTATCTTATCAGTTAATAACGACCCATCAATCTCATACCGAACTCTTTAATCACACATCACAAACCTTGAAGAATGGTGTCAAAACTGGACAATCAATGTAAATTAACATAAATCCCATCAAATTAATTTTACCCTTCCTCGCAAACCAATGGCTTTCTGTCCTACAGTATCCTTAAACAATACCTCACTTATCCCTGTTGCACAAATCGGTTACTTTGGATTCCACCTGGACCAACGTCTCACTTTGAATCCACATACAAGACTGAAACCTCTCGACGATTCCAATTACTTCAACCCTAGACAAACGCTCTAACCTTCAAATTAATTACAATAACTCATATAATGAGACCTATTTGGACTTAGGAAATTGAGCTATGGGGCACCACCAAACCATCAAACTCCTCGTATCCAATCCTTACAATCCAAAATCCTTCGCAAAATCCTTAATGATTTTTACTTTGTTACAAAGTAAATCTTTTTTTTTTGCCTCCTCCTCTCCCTTGCAGGGCTATACGGGGTTTTCCCGGGCCAGGGGCTGTTGGTGGGGATTTAAAAGACTTCCTCGGTACCGGGGCCCGAACTCGGGACTAATTTTTATATCATTTGAGTCATATATCAGGTTGCCGGACTACGGCGGTGCTGTGCACACGTGTTAGCCCATTCGGCCACCCCGCCCAGGTTACAAAGTAAATCAACCATAATAACCTTAATGTTCCTTACGTTTCACTTCCTAACCATCCCAATCCTCATGTTTCTAACCTTGCTTCCACCTGATGTCGAAAACATCTACAAGGTCACACGCCTTTATTATACAAGCGTTGTTGTAGAAAAGCCCTACAGCAAGCGCGACATCGTTCAATGCCATAACTGCCAGGCTTATGGCCATACGAAACGGTATTGTCATCACATTCCTAGATGTGTGAGGTGTGGTGAGCAACACAAAACAGAGGACTGTAGGAAGTCTAGAACTTCACCTGCAGTATGCGCTTTATGCCACCAAGGACACCCAGCCAACTACAAGGGTTGTCAAACTTACAAAGATTTGAAAACACGAATGTACGCAACGCCTAGAGAAGCAGGGACATCCAGGCCACCAAGACAACCCTATAGAACAGTGAACGGAAGAGTGTCCTATGCTCAGATGTTCAAAGGAGACACTGTAAACACTCAATCTCAGGCCCTGCCACAAGAATCTAAACCTCAAGAATTCACACATCAACCTCAAGACCCATATCCCTCCATCCCTGAACGTAGGTTAAATACTCACACATTCATTCCTCCTCCTTCCAATTCCACTGACCTCACAAGCCTATTGACATCTTTCCTTTCCGAATTTAGATCTCTCATTACCCCCCTTATTTCGCTACTTACCAATGTTATATCCAACCTCATTCCACTGCCAAGAAATCCATAAATGTCCTCAACCAAATTCCTCTCCATTCTCCTCTGGAATGCGAATGGTATTCGGAACCACATCAACGAACTGACAATCTTATTACATGACAAAAACATCGACATAGCACTAATAACTGAAACTCGACTAACCAACAAACGACAAATCAACGTGCCCGGCTACAATATTTATCGAACCGACCATCCTGATGGAACAGCACATGGTGGCACTGCCATAATTATCCATCGATCCGTTTCCCATCATTTGTTTCCCTTACCAAGCCATAATTTCCTACAATCCACAGCCGTAATAATCCAAACACCCCTTTACCCAATAACACTAGTTGCGGCATATTCCCCACCTAAAACACCCATTTCCGAATCCCAAATAATTTCCTTCCTGAATTCCTTAGGACACCACTTCCTCCTAGGTGCAGATCTAAATGCAAAACACCAGCAATGGGGAGCCAGATCCACAAATTCCCGAGGCCGAACATTGCTATCTGCACTTAATTCCCATCGCAGCAACATCCTTTCACCTAATACACCCACATACTGGCCAACAGATCCCAACCGCAATCCCGACCTTCTAGACTTTTTCCTCCACAAAGGTCTAGGATCACTACACTGTTCTATTTCAAGGTTTGATGATCTTTCCTCAGACCATAGTCCTCTAGTCCTAACCGTTTCCACATCTCCCATTCCCAAATCATCCCCACCTTCATTTATCAGGGGGCCAGTTAACTGGAACCTTTTCCGTCAAATACTGGAAGATAATATTGACCTCAGAGTTTCCTTAAAAACACCTGAAGACCTCGACGATGCAGTGCATTCCTTCACTACCCTGATCCAGCAAGCAGCTTGGACTGCATCCTCACCTGATCGTCCCAAAAAATACCATAACATAAATCCTTTACCTCAAGATCTATTGGACCTAATCCATAGCAAACGTTGCTCTAGGACCCTTTGGCAAAGAACTAGGCATCCTGATGACCGGAAATCGTATAATTATTATTCCAAACAGGTAAAAAAGAAACTGGAAACTTTTAAAACCCAATCCTACAATTCCTACCTCTCCTCATTATCCGCTAGTGATAACTCCCTCTGGAACGTAACCAAAAAAATCCTTAAATTCCAGTCCATTTCCCATCCACTTCGCCGTGATGATGGTTCCTGGGCTTCGTCAGATGCGAATAGAGCAGAGGAGTTTGCTAAACATTTATCCTACACATTCACCCCTCACCCCGAACTCCATCCCAGCCACACTGCTGAAGTTGAAGAATTCCTCTCTTCACCAATTCCTCTCTCTCTACCTCCAAAACCTGTTAACCCCTCTGAGGTCAAATTCCTTATAAACAAATTAAAACCCCGAAAATCCCCTGGATATGATCTCCTCACTTCACAAATCCTCAGACAACTTCCCAAAAAAGCAATCATATTCCTTACCTATCTATACAACTGCATCCTTCGCACAACCAACTTTCCTTTGGTGTGGAAACATTCCATAATCATCCTGTTTCCAAAACCAGGTAAACCTGTTAATAACACATCATCCTATAGACCGATAAGCTTACTCCCGATCCTCTCAAAAATCTTTGAGAAAATCCTTCTCAAACGCATCCTACCCATAATCGAATCCCACAACATCCCTTCTCATCAGTTTGGATTCCGCTCAAGACATTCCACTGTCCAACAAGGCCTTCGTGTTGTGGACCATATATCCTCTGCACTTGAAAACAAGCATTATTGCACTGGTGCCTTTCTGGACGTAGCACAAGCTTTCGACCGGGTGTGGCACGATGGCTTGCTTTTCAAGCTCAAAACCCATTTACCCCAATCCTTATACCTAGTCCTCAAATCCTACCTCTCAAATCGTTCCTTTCAAGTCCGTTGTGACACCGCATTCTCCACTTACTATCCAGTTGAGGCTGGTGTTCCACAAGGCAGTGTCTTGGGCCCAGTTCTCTATATCCTCTTCACTTCCGATATCCCTTCCAATCCCGATACATTTCTAGCTACATTTGCTGATGATACTGCCATTCTATCTTCCCACTCAGATCCTCAAATAGCATCTCTAAACCTACAATCTCACCTCTCTTTGATTGAGCAGTGGTGCAACAACTGGCGCATCAAAATCAATGAATCAAAATGCAAACATATCACTTTTACCCTGCGACGCAGATCCTGTCCGTCAATCCTTTTTAATTCAATTCCACTTCCCTACTCAGACACAGTCCGTTACCTTGGCTTCCTTCTTGACAAAAGACTAACTTGGAACCCACATACCAGACTTAAAAGACAAGAACTTAACCGACGATATGGCCAGCTGTATAGATTACTAAGTAGGACATCCCATCTTTCGATTGAAAATAAACTTTTAATCTACAAGACCATACTGAAACCTATCTGGACCTACGGACTTGAACTGTGGGGAACTGCTAAACATTCGAATATCAAACGCATCCAATCCTTCCAGTCCAAAGTACTTAGAACAATAGTCAATGCCCCATATTATGTCACAAACAAGACCCTACACCATGACCTTAACATCCCATTTGTCCTCGACATCATCCCAACCAGATTCTCAAACTTTCACCAAAACCTTATCCATCATCCAAATCCTCTAGCTCAATCCCTATCCAGCTCCCTTCATCCCTACAATCCTCCACGAAGGTTAAAACGGCAGTGGCCCAGAGATCTCTTGTAAATATGCTTCTGGAGTCCTGGCAATGGCCAGCTTCTCCACTCATGTCCCGAGCGTCTGTGGCTCTAGTGCCCTCTTTCAGTCTCCATTGGCTTCTAATACCAGTGATGCGGCTGGAAAAGTGGCACTGGAATCTCCTGGAGTCTTGCTTTGCCTTCCACATGTGGGGGAAAAAGCCTGGCTCGGAGATTCTTGGGCGAATGTATATATTGTATATAGGTATGATTGTGTTTATAAGTTTCTTTTTATGTTATTGTTTATTTTTTTTTTCTTTTATTTTCTTTCTTCATCAGTATTATTTATTTACTTTTTATATTTATATTTATTTCTCTATTATTTGTATATATTGTTTGAATGAGAACTCTTAGCCCTAATACTTATAGCCCTCCAGTGGCTGATTGTATTATTATTCAATAAATAGATAAAAAAAAAAAAAAAAAAAACCTTGCTTCCTCTTGAGTGGGTAGTTTCTCAACAAGTGTTTCATGTCATTATATCCATTGAACAAATTTACTGGATGTATTTTTTTACACAGTTGTAAATATCACAATAAATAATAATAATAAAGGATAAATTATTCCATGTTCTAATAACACCTCCCTGCCCTCTTGCTCTAAAGGTGCTCCGGTTGTTTTCCAAGCTGCTCTAGACTCGCTCCTCTCCTTTACCGCCCATCTGCTAGTTCCCTTTCCTTTAGTGTCTGCTTCGACTCCTTTGGATCAACATTTTCAGCTCTTCTGCCATCGACTGCAACTTCATCTTCCTTCTCAGTTTTTCTTCTAAAGACATAGGAGGTTACATTTTTCCTCCAGTTTTCTTTTAAAAATATTTGATTGACTTTTCCTCCATTCCTCTTCCATAGAAGTTCCTTCATATTACGTTCTCTTTCACAAATCCATTTTTCGAATAATATAAATACATATATATGTAGGACAAATCCTATCTAGAAGACCTATTCTTCTCCCTTCCCCTCTTTATCGTTCCTTTTTCTCCCACTCACCATACTAGCAGGTCCGACACTTGGCTAGATTTCTATATTATACACTCTGCACAAAACCTTCTCTCCTCTTCCCAACTGCCAGTATCCTTTTTGTCATCTCATGATCTGATACAAATAATATATAATATCCGAACTCCTCCTATTCAGCCTCGAACTATCACCTTCCGCCATCTAGATTCTCTTACACGAGAACAAATATTACCTGACTTGGAAATCCTAGATTGGAATAAAATATATTCTTGCACTTCCATCGACTCTATATTTGATATTCTTACTACCAATCTACTAAATATCCTCAATACCCATGACCCTCTCAAAACCTCTACATTTCGTCATCGGCCTGCTCCTTGGATGTGTCCGGAAATTAAAGAACTGCAGAAGAGACGCGACGCTACTCGTAGACGCTTCAGACGTACTAGGCTTGCAGATGACTACCAAGCGTTCAGGATGCTTCGCAACTTGACACAAACAAGGATCCGGCGTGCGAAATCAGTCTACTTCCAGGAAGCCCTTTCCTCAACTCCTGACATAAAATCAAAATGGCGAATGCTTCGTAAACTCTCCCTTTGTGATCCTTCCAGATCCCCTACATCAGCCTTTCCAATATCCCCTGATGATCTAAACTCGCATTTTATATTTGTTGCTAATACCTCTCCTTTATCTTCATTTTCCGGCTTTCCTATAGAGATACCATTTGACGACAATAACTTTTATTTTTTCCGACATTTCTCCCACAGACCTTTTAACCGCTGTAATGAAATCCCACACCAATTCCATAGGACCCGATGGCATCCCTCTCAAATTAATAAAATTATGTTTTCCTGAAATCCTCCCAGTTCTTCTTTTCATCTACAATTTCTCCCTTCAGAATTCAGTATTCCCTACATCTTGGAAAAAAGTCATTGTCCTTCCTTTGAATAGAAATTCTAATCCAACCTCACCTGAAGATTTCCGCCCAATCTCAATTCTTTCCAACCTCTCAAAACCCCTAGAAAGATGGGTGTAATCCCAAGTTTCTAACTTCCTCGAAAAGTCCAACAAACTTGATCACCTCCAATCTGGTTTCCGTCCCAGCTACTCCACACAATCCGCCTTAATTAAAATCACCAGCGACGTTCAAACTGCAATAGATGATAAAAAGTTAACAATCCTTATCCTTCTCGACTTCTCCAAAGCCTTCGATTCCATCAACCATTCCATCCTTTTCAACAAATTGAAATTATTATCCTTCTCCAATAGTTCCATCTCTTGGTTTCAATCTTTCCTTTCACAACGTACCCAAGCAGTCTCCATACCCAACCAACCATTATCTGCTTTCCTTTCTTTATCCTCTGGAGTTGCCCAGGGTTCAAGCATATCTCCTCTCCTTTTCAGCTCCTACATTAACGACATACCTAAATCAATTCTCCATTGTTCCCATCACCTTTATGCAGACGATTCACAGAAGAACCTATCATTTTTCCCTCCTGAGTTACTGGGGGCATTTGCCAAGATCCAAGAAGACCTAGATCGAATCAATGCCTGGGCAAATGTAAATGGATTAAGGTTAAATGCAGCCAAAACTCAGGCCATTGTCATTGGCTCCAAGCCCCTCCTTAGATCTTATACAGACTTTCCCATCCTTCACCTTAATGATCAGCCAATCTCCTTCTACTCCTCTGTTAAAAATTTAGGATTTTTCATTGATCAAAACCTCCTTTGGAATCACCATATTTCTCATATCACTCGACGGACAATTTCCACCCTCAAACTATTCCATCGCTTCCGCCATCTCCTACCTCAACATACGCGTAGACTCGTAGTTTCTTCTCTCATTTTCCCCCACTTTGACTATAGCTGTGTGGTGTATGATGGCCTCTCTGTGGAGCTCCGTGATAGACTCAAAAGACTAATGAACAGCTGCGTAAGATTTGTGATCGGGGCCCCAAGATACTCCCATGTTTCTCACCACTACGCTGAGTTAAAGTGGCTTTTCCCCTCCTTCCGAAGACAATATTTCCTAGGTATGTTCCTCTACCAAATCATCAACAACCATCGTCCTTCTCACGCCTACAACCTTCTCCAGTTCAAATCCTCAGTTTATTCCCTGTTCACAAGATCTCGACCTTCTAACCTTTACATGCCTTCTCACAGATCTGCCTCATTCCAAAATTCCTTTATTGTTCGGTCTGTCAATTTCTGGAATTCCCTCCCTATCAAAATTCGACATTCCCCATCCATATCCACATTCAAAACCCTCCTATTCCAATTCCTATCCCAAAAACAGTCAGATAGTTGCTAACCATTCGAGCTGATTTTAATAGAGAATTTGATACATTTTTATTTTTTAATTCTTTATTTTTTTCGTAAAATTGTATACTGGTCTATAATAGCATATAGCTTTAAGTGTCTTGTCATAGTATTAATGGTTTTGTATATTGTTTAGTTTGTTTTGTATATAGAATTTTTACCTTATATTTGTTTTACATTATTTCTTTTTTTCGATTGATTTTATTTTGGCCAGATGTAATATTTTAATTTTGTTCTATTTTGTTATTCTCAAGGGACTGTGTCCCAGAATAAAGTTATTTTTCTATTTCTATTTCTATTTCTATGTATATGTATGTATTTATTGAATATTAATACATCCTGCCACATTGAAGGGTATTAATTTTAAGGCTACATAAATCCATCTTTAAGGCGTTATATTCCAGAATATATCTAGGCCTGGTAATTCTTTTAACATTTACCGTCAGACCGATTAATAAAAGTTTGAACTTCGTAACTATCCTCAACATTCCATGTTTTTAAATTAAGAATATTTATTAATACTAGTAGGCCCGTGCGAAAAATTCGCACAGCATATTGTTATCAGATACCAGATTAATAAGAAAATAAAATAATGCAACGTATCAAAGTATAAAGAAATCAAATGTTACTTTATCGATAAATATAGTGGACAAATAAAACAAAAATTAATTTAAATGTTCATTTTTGTTTGGAACCAACATGTTTACAAATTTCAGCAAGCTGTATCTTTGCTAAACATTTTCCAATTTCAATGATTTTTTTTTCTTTTTGTATGGAATTTAGTAATCTTTTAGATAATCACGGGCATAACCATGGGAAAAGTGTGTAATTTATTAGTTTTTAGTTTGTGTAGTAAAGTTTGTTTTCTTTCATAACTTGTTTGCCTGAATTTTCGGGATGATTGGTGGCTCAATCTTGAGATTTGGTAAAAAATTGACGATGATATGGCTTGCCGATCAAAAACACCATCGATAAATAATTAAACTCCTCCTCTCTCGATCATAGAAACCTCGAGTCGACGAAATGAGACATGTATTCAATGACAGTACTACAATTAATGTAAGGTTATGTGGATGCAAACCCTATGCCTTGCGTCATCTGGAAAATAGTATATTTTGGGCTTAAAAACGCAGGATCCGATAGTTCCGATAGTCTTGCTGTACGCATCAAGATCTTCAAGATCCAATTTGTTCCGTATCGATCTACAGACCTACCACCGTTCAGGTATTGAAGCCTATCAAAATGATTTTATCGACTTTATTTATTTTACAAAGAAAAACGAAAGTGGAGAATACGATTCGCTAACCCCCCGTGAAATTATGAATCCAACGGTACCCCATTCATGGTATTTGAGCATGACAGGAGCTTATATTTGGTACAAAACCGATTTCGAGTCTTACTGTAATAATATATGTACGGATAATTAATTTAATTAATTTTATTTAATATATTGTCTATCGTTATCAGCATCCTCAATATATAGCAATATCTATTTTCCATTTTCTTTATACATTAAACATTTTGATTCACTCGTTTTAAGACGAAAATTACTTCAGCTAGAAGTTTGAAGAGAACCGCTTAATCTAGCAAGTTTCTCCAAATAATCCCTACCTTTTCTGCTCTTCTAATCCAGAAATTGGTATATCCATCAATGCCATTGCGAACTGCCCTCGAGCCACTGACTTGGCAACTGGGTTCAACTTTGTGATTGATAGGGTAACAACTATTAATATAACCGTAGCCTCTTTAACATTTTTTGTCAGAGCTTTTTTTTTATTTGTTTATATAGAAATATTACATTCTGTCACAATAAAGGACATTTATAATAGTGTTTAGAGAGCTCACTCACACTCTATTTGCAATAAATAAAAATAAATAATACAGAAACTAATAATAATAATAAAAATAAATGTATATAAACAAAAGAACTAACCTAATCAAAATAACAACTAAAACACATGCATACAATACAATATTTACAGAATCCATTCACACAGAAGAACTCCGAGCCATGCCTTTCACCCCACTCGTGGAAGGAAAGGCAGGACTCTAGGAGATCCCAGCGCCTCGCACTGAACCGCATTACTGGTATTAAGAACAAGTAGAGGCTGAGGAGAAGCGCTTTTGTCAGAGCTAAACATCAAGACTGGTAGAAATTTGAAGAGAAAGAAGTGTATCAGCCTGATTATTTCTTTTCAGATCCTTTTGAGAATTAGCGCAAATATATAAGGAAAAAAAAAGGTTTGAATATGTTGTCAGTGAGGAAAATTATTGATGCATAATGTGATAAATATTATTTATCGTTGAATAAATAAAATTAACTCATTTATTTTTTTATTTTAAAATTCAGAAATTTGTAAAGTTATTCACTTTTGGAACCTGCTAAGTAAAATATTTGCTACATTCTCTATAGTTTGAAATATTTTGAATCAATAATTTAACAAAAGTGTTATACAAATAAAACATTTTTTGTCAACATGCCCCTAAATAAACTCTTTTTTAATAAATGTTTTATTTAGAATTAATATTGTAGAAATATTCTCGGTACCCAGATATTTTTTTTAATTTCATATCGTGTACTTTGTATTACATGCATTGATTTGTTCAGAAATTGTATCATTTATGACATATTAAAAATAAATGAGATATTATTATATAATTCTATCAACTAATGTCTATATAATTATAAAATGTGGTGCGCGCAACACAAAAATTCCACTTATCGCTCTACTTTGAATAAAATTATTTTCTGGCAATATTGGGCTATTATAAAATGTTTTAAGTGCATTTTTAACCAAGCTGAAACTTAAAGCTTATAGCTAGCAAATCACTAATACCATTAAAGAAAGAAAACTCCGATTTATTATATCAACGGTTGATTATGGATTGTACGATCCGTTATCGGCGTAAGGCTCGGATGGCGTATAGCCAACGAATTTTGATTCCGCGTAAATGTTCCCTACTCAGAAAGTTTTTGTTGATAATTCGAAAAAAGGAATATTATTTTATAACCAAGAATATAACGAACATTCCATGAGAATACCGTTTATTGAAATATGTGCTGCTGGTCATTAAGCGACCTGCTTTTTGAACTGAATGGTCACATAATTACCCTGAACTATCACTTTATGTTTATTCAAAACTATTTTTCTCATTTTAAATTATAACTATATTAAAGTAATTGTCCTACACCTCTGTATACAACCACTAATGGAATGATTGAGAAGCCTCTGAAGAAGTTAGTTTGATTTGGCTACTTCTAGTTCGTGGTAATTTGTAATGCAGGCATTACTGAGAATGATCCTTGAAATGAATCAGGGAGCTTTGAGCACGTAAGCTAAATTAGTTATTTATATCTCATCATTGGTAAAAATTATTTCACATTTCTGTAAACAATAAAGGCATACCAAATTTGATTTCTTGTATCAAAAGTTAAGTGCTTATAGAATAAAGATCGAACACAGCTGAAGGAAAAAGAGTTGTTTGAAATCCGCACAAAATTAAATTATTGAATGGAACCAGGGACGCTGCCAAGAGTGCACCCCGAATCAGAAACAGTTCCTATTAAAATGATTGCAAGCTGGTTCGAGCTTCGAAATTCATCGGTCATTGTCGGAAATGCTAAGGTATATGTATTATGAGCATAATTACAAACATATGAAAATATATTTTAAATTTAGAAAGATGTAGTGAAACCTGACAAAATTTCACTTCATACCCTAGGCGATGGCCATCAATGAAACATGAGTCAAATGTAAAATTCTGAATTTGACACACAAATCTTTGTCAACAAAGATTAACTAAGCTACACAACGCTAAATATTGCGCCGCTTGAGTGATTAATTGTACATGGAAGCTGTTTTTTTTTTATTACTATTCAATTGTAAATAGTTCTTAAGGAGTAATTTCTCTCTTATGTTTGTTCCTTTCTTCTGAACAGAAACAAAAGACAGAAGAACAGAAAGACACTGCTCCTACGTTTATCGAAAAATTCATAAATATGAAATTCTCTGTATTTAAAATTATACGCAAAAAGCAAAACAACAAAACTGACACTCTCATACACATAAGTTCCGAAATATTGATTCATCTTCTTGGAAGTGTGAAAAGATGATCAGTATCAGTCTACAGTGGGAAATCGGGATGGTTTCATCTGTTTCTTAATGAATCGTAGCTCAATTAGAGAAGATTGTATTTAGCCTTGTAAGACGAGATAAAGCTACTAAAACGCCACTTATAGTTATAGGCCACCGAAAAGGTCTTATCAATACCTTACTATAGGTTACAGAACAAGTTTAAAAACAAAATGTTTAATTTATGGTCTCTCACTTGATTCTTTTTTTTCTGTTATTGTTACACTTTAGTAGGACGGATTAAACGGTAAGCATACTAATCGTGTTATTGTTAACCCATATTATTCCAACTAACGCAATATATTTTCAACAACTACTTTGCATTTAATTATCCAAAATCCACAAAATAGGAGGGATGGAAATCCCTCATGGGAATTTAATTATCCACAGTTTCTTCAGCCTTCTCAAGTACGATTTGAATTAAGTTATAACTTAATCCAATTTAAGGTGGAAATACCAAAATACACCAGGAACCATCATCACGGCGAAGTGGATGGGAAATGGACTGGAATTTAAGGATTTTTTTGGTTACATTCCAGAGGGAGTTATCACTAGCGGATAATGAGGAGAGGTAGGAATTGTAGGATTGGGTTTTAAAAGTTTCCAGTTTCTTTTTTACCTGTTTGGAATAATAATTATACGATTTCCGGTCATCAGGATGCCTGGTTCTTTGCCAAAGGGTCCTAGATTAACGTTTGCTATGGATTAGGTCCAATAGATCTTGAGGTAAAGGATTTATGTTATGGTATTTTTTGGGACGATCAGGTGAGGATGCAGTCCAAGCTGCTTGCTGGATCAGATCACCAGTAGTATCGCCATTTTTGCAGCTAACCATATATTTTGTTTTATCCACGTTTATTTCGAGTCCTAGTCCTTTACCGGCTTTCATTAACGTTGTCGTATTTAGTTTTAACGTTTCAACGTCTTCGCTTAACAGTACCATATCATCAGCATAGCCCAGCACCGATGTTGTCCCGCCCAGATCCAACCCTTTCTCGGTTCGCATTACCTCCCTAATGGCATGTTCTAATGCCAAATTGAACAGGACAGGCGAAAGAGAATCCCCCTGTTTTAAGCCCGAACGAACCTCAAATTTTTCGGACAAATTATTACCGATTCTAACTTTATTGAGTGTTTCCGTCAAGCACATCCTGACTAGATTTACTAGTTTTTTTGGAATCCCCTGCTCGATTAGAATATTATACAGTTTCTGGCGGTCAATAGAATCGTAAGCCTTTTTAAAATCTATATACAGCTGGTGAACAATACCGTTATACTCCAATTTTTTCTCTAATATTTACCGTAAAGAAAATATTTGATCAATAGTCGAACGATTCCGTCTAAATCCGCATTGGTAGTCTCCGATAATTTCCTCGGCGTATTCCGTGATTCGACTGGTTAAGATTAAAGTGAATATTTTATAACATACCGGAAGGAGTGAAATTCCTCGATAGTTATTACAATCCGTCCTCGGACCCTTTTTGTGAATCGGAATAAAAATAGATTCTTTCCATTCTTCAGGTAATTTCTCGTTCACCCAGATCTTTTTAACCAACCGATGTATTTTAGAAACTCCAGCTTCCCCGCATGCCTTGATTAGTTCAGTAGGAATATTATCGGTTCCCGCTGCTTTATATGATTTTAATTTTCCGATAGCTACTTCAACTTCCTCTTTACTTGGTCCACACTCCTTACTTGGACACAGATCATAATTTCCCGTATTTAAAATATTGTCAAAGTAGTCCTTAAACTTATTCAATATGTCAACCGGATCGGTCAGAATATTGTTATTATCATCCCTAATTCCAGACGTTACGGGCCCTACATATTTACGTGATCTGTTTATACCTTTGTACATGTCTCTTACTTTATTTTCGATTCTATTAGTTTCTATTTCAATTATTTTATTTTTAAGATACTCCCTTTTTTTATTTTTGAGCAATTTTGTCGTTTCGTTCTTTGAGATTCGGAAGTATTCCAGATTGTCTTCGCTAGGATTATTTAGAGCTTTTAATTTAGCGGCTTTTCTTTTTTCGCACATGTTTAAGCAATCTTCATCAAACCACGGTTTGTTATTCTTATTTTCCTTTTTTCCTAGACACGAGTTACCGACCGCTTTAATATTATCCCTGATCTCTACCCATAACTTGTCAATATCCTCGTGGTCCTCGTCAGGAAGCTCTAAAGCTTCAAACATATTCTTAACATCTAGCTCGAATTGGGTTCTAATGGATGGATTTTTTAATTTTTCCAAATTAAAATTCTCAAAATCAAACCGGAATAAACAAACAAAATAAAATAAAAACTTCTAAACACATTCATACCTATATACATTCGCCCAGGAATCTCCGAGCCAGGCTTTTCTCCCCACATGTGGAAGGCAAAGCAGGACTCCAGAGATCCCAGTGCCACTTTTCCAGCCGCATCACTTGTAATAGAAGCCAGTGGAGGCTGAAGAAGGGCACTAGAGCCACAGATGCTCAGGACTTGAGTGGAGAAGCTGGCCATTGCCAGGACTCCAGAAGCATATTTACAATAGATCTTGCGGCCACTGCCGTTTTAACCTTCGAGGGGGATTGTAGGGATGGTGGGAACTGGATAGGGATTGAGCTTGAGGATTTGGATGATGGATAAGTTTCTGGTGAAAGTTTGAGAATCTGGATGGGATGATGTCAAGGACAAATGGGATGTTAAGGTCATGGTGTAGGGACTTATTTGTGACATAATATGGGGCATTGACTATTGTTCTAAGTACTTTGGACTGGAAGGATTGGATGCGTTTGATATTCGAATGTTTAGCAGTTCCCCACAGTTCAAGTCCGTAGGTCCAGATAAATTTCAGTATTGTCTTATAGATTAAAAGGATGGATTGGAATTTAAGGATTTTTTTAGTTACATTCCAGAGGAAGTTATCACTAGATGATAATGAGGAAAGGTATTCTAAAGGTATTCAGTTTCTTTTTTACCTGTTTGGAATAATAATTGTACCAGTTCCGGTCATCAGGATGTCTGGTTCTTTGCCAGAGGACCCTAGAGCATCGTTTGCAATAGATAAGGTCCAATAGGTTTTGGGGTAGAGGATTTATACTGAGGTGTTTTTAGGGACGATCAGGTGAGGATGCAGTCCAAACTGCTTGCTGGAGTATTACGAGTTAAAGGTCTAATATCACCATAGTTAACGTGTATCCACAAATCGAAGATAAAGATGAAGAGGTGAAGGAAGGTTTCTACAATCAGTTGGAAAATATTGTGGAGCAAGCTAATAGGCATGACATAAAATTAGTAATAGGTAACTTCAATGCAAACATAGGATGAGAACCAAAGTTCAAACTTATTATCGGAGGCCAAGGCCTTCACGAACAAAAGCAATGACAATGTAGTGAGATGTATCAGTCTGGCAGCAGCTAAAGGTCTAGTCGTCAGCAGTACAATGTTCCAAGATATCCACAAGTACACCTGGATTAGGCCCAAAGGAGCGAAAAACCAAATTGGCCATGTGCTGGTAGACAAGAGACCACTAGCGAATCCACGATTTAATTTTAGGGGGAGAGGGCTGCAGCCGGAAAGCTTTTTTTTCATATATATTGTGGTATATTATACATCGATTGGAACGTATCGATCAGAGTGCAAGGAAACAATGAGATTACCTACTGACAGAGACTGATACACACATGTGAAGAGATCTGTTTTAGTTATGTATCTTTTGTGTAATACTATTTGTGAGTAGTAAACCTTTGAGTTATACATTTTTTTTTATTGAGAAAAAAAATACATTTTGCCTCAATTAAGGGGATTGAGTATTTATGATGAATGAAGTACAATCATACCATAT
The DNA here is from genome assembly GCA_928085145.1 of Nezara viridula. Taxonomy (NCBI): domain Eukaryota; kingdom Metazoa; phylum Arthropoda; class Insecta; order Hemiptera; family Pentatomidae; genus Nezara; species Nezara viridula. The sequence goes on along the minus strand of OV725078.1, from coordinate 16,031,782 downwards.
ATACAATAAAAGAACAACAAGATTATAAGAAAATAAAATAAAATAAAACTTGGAGTAACAGAATAAATCAAACTGATATAACATTAAATAAAAAGTAAAATAAAAACAAAAAATAAAATAAAAACAAAAAATAAAAAAATAAAAACACATTCAAACTTATTTACAATATTTACAGTCAGCCGAGGGATGAGGGAGACACATTAGGGAGATGTGTCTTTGAAGGTTTAAGGATGCTGTTTCAGGATCTGGGTGGGAAGATAGGATGGCGGTATCGTCAGCAAATGTTGCTAGAAGGGTATTAGGATGGGTCGGAATGTCAGCTGTGAAAAGGATGTAGAGAACTGGGCCCAAGACCCTGCCTTGTGGAACACCAGCATCAACTGGATAATAATTGGAGAATTCAGTGCCGCAGCGGACTTGAAAGGAACGATTTGAGAGGTAGGATTTGAGGAATAGATACAAGGATTGGGGTAAGTGAGTTTTGAGCTTGAAAAGCAAGCCATCATGCCACACCCGGTCGAAAGCTTGCGCTACGTCCATAAAGGCACTAGTGCAATATTGCTTGTTTTCAAGCGCAGAGGATATATGGTCAACAACGCGGAGGCCTTGTTGACCAGTGGAATGTCTTGAGCGGAAACCAAACTGATGGGAGGGGATATTGTGGGTTTCGAGAATGGGTAGGATACGTTTGAGAAGGATTTTTTCAAAGATTTTCGGAATTAAGCTTATTGGTCTATAGGATGAGGTATTATTAATAGGTTTACCTGTTTTAGGGAAGAGGATAATAATGGAGTGTTTCCATATGAGAGGAAAGTGAGTTGTGCGGAGGGTATAGTTATACAGTTATACAGGTATGTGAGGAACATGATTGCTTTTTTGGGAAGTTGTCTAAGGATCTGGGAAGTAAGGAGATCGTGTCCAGGGGATTTTCGAGGTTTCAGGTTGTTTATATGGAATTTGACCTCAGAGGGGTTGACAGCTTTAGGAGGCAGGGAGAGAGGAATCGGAGAAGAGAGGAGTTCTTTAACTTCAGCAGTGTGGGTGGGATGGAGTTCGGTGTGGGGAGTGAATGTTTTGGATAGATGTTTGGCAAATTCTTCAGCTCTAGTCTCATCTGACGAAGCCCAGGTTCCATCATCTCGTCGGAGTGGGTGGGAAATAGATTGGTATTTAAGGATTTTTTTGGTCACTTTCCAGAGGGAGTTGTCATCGGTAGAGAGGGAAGAAAGGTAGGAATTGTAGGATTGGGATCTAAAGGTCGTCAGTTCTTTTTTAACCTGTTTGGAATAGTAATTATATAATTTCCGATCATCAGGATGCCTGGTTCTTTGCCAGAGGGTCCTAGATTGGCGTTTGGATTTAATAAGGTCAGTAAGGTTTTGGGGCAAGGGATTCTTTTTGAGGGATTTTTTGGAGGGGAGTGGTGAGGATGCAGTCCAGACTGCTTGTTGGATCAAGGTGGTGAAGGAACTCACTGCATTATCTAGGTCTTGAGGGGTTTTTAGGGGTACTCTGAGGTCTATTGCATCTGTTATTGTTTGGCGGAAAAGGTTCCAGTTGACTGGGCCTCTGATGAATGAGGGAGGAGATAATTTGGAGATAGGCGATGCGGAAAGGGTTAGGTTTAGCGGACTATGGTCTGAGGAAAGGTCATCGAGCCGTGAAATTGAAAAATTTAGCGGCCCTAGACCTTTGTGAATGAAGAAGTCAAGGAGGTCAGGATTACGGTTAGGATCTGTTGGCCAGTATGTAGGAGTATCAGGAGAAAGGATGTTGCTATTATGGGAATTAAGAGCAGACAGCAATGTTCGCCCGCGGGAATTCGTGGTTCTGGCTCCCCATTGCTGATGTTTGGCATTAAGGTCTGCACCTATAAGGAAATGGTGTCCTAGGGAATTAAGAAAGGAAATTAAGTTAGTTTCAGGTATTGGTTTTTTAGGTGGAGAGTATGCTGCGACAACTGTAACAGGAAAAAGTGAAGTTTGGATAGTTATTACAAATGATGGGAGAGGGATTGGTGGATGATGACAGCAGTGCCAGCATGTGCTGTTCCATCAGGGTGGTCAGTTCGATATATCTTGTAGCCAGGTATGTTGAACTGTCTTTTGTTAGTTAGTCGGGTCTCAGTTATTAGGCCTATGTCTATGTTATTGTCCTGTAGAAAAAAGGTTAGTTCGTTAATGTGATTTCGAACACCATTCGCATTCCAAAGGAGAATGGAGAGGGGTTTTATTGAGGACATTCAAGGAATTCTTGGCGGTGGAATAAGATTGGCTATGACGTTTGTAAGTAAGGTGATGAGCGGGGTGATGAGGGATTTGATTTCGGAGAGGAATGATGTAAGGAGGCTGGTAAGGTCATTGGAATTGTTAGGGGAGGAATGTAGGATATTTGGTGAGGACTGAACTTTTGGGTGTTATTATGTTCGGGTGGTGAACCATGAGGTAATGGCTGAGTTTGCGGCAGGGCCTGAGGTTGAGAATGCTGTTCTAGTTCTCCTAACATTTGAGTATAAGAGACTTCTTTGTTTGCAAATCTTGAGGGTTTCCTTGGTGGTCTGGGAGTCCTGTAAGTCTCTTCATGTCTAAGTGCTGTCTGTAATCTTGATTTTAAGATTTTATATGTCTGGCATCCTTTGTAGTTTGCAGGGTGATGGCATAATGCGCATACCGCAGGAATGTCCTTGGACTTACTGCAATCTTCCGACTTATGTTGTTGCCCGCACTTCACGCATCGCGGCAAGCGGTGGCAATAGCTTTTAGAATGGCCATATGATTGGCAATTATGACATTGGACTATTTCCCGTTTTGCATATGACAACTATACTAGTATAGTACAGGCGTCTTAATTTATAGATGTTATCAACCCCAGTGGTGCGCTCTAGGTCTACAAAAAAAAGTGGTAGGGCTATTTTGTTGTTTGCTGGTTGCTCTTTGTTATCTTTACATACGTTGACGATTTGGCGGACACTGAAACCCTGTTCTGTCAATTCTTCTTTGATTGCCTCAGGTGGAGTTGATGTGTGGAGGCCTCTTATCACTACTCTTAGTGCTCTCTCTTGGAATAACTGATATGTATGTTATTCCGCCTTTGTATCAGTCAAGTATTTTACTATTTTTCTATATGATTCAGGGGAATCTAGCATTAGCTTGGTGTCATTGATTCGACTTTGACATGTGTATTTACCATTGTCAAGTAATTTATTTAAATGCTGGCAAAATAACGGAAATTTTTTTATATTTTTTATGAATATTGGAGGTGGTTTTGGCTCTCTGGGAGTTGATGGTATTTCCATTGTTTCTTCTGGAGTATTAGATAGTAGTTGGTATGGGTTAGGAGTAAAAAATGGTGATTCATCTGTTTCAATGTTTGTTTCGGTGGTCATAATTTCTGTTGAGGTACCAGATTGTGGTTCATTTGGTCTGTCAGGTGTAGATGGTGATGTTTTTCTGTTAGAACGCCTAGGCTTTTGCTTTACTGGCGAATTGAGAGAACTATTATTGCCTAAGCTTCTCGATCTTTTGTTCTTACTAGACATTATCATATGATAATATCGCATTTCATGTCAACGACTATTGAAAAAGTTTTTTTTTTTTACGTAAAAATTACGCACACCGATAGAGGGCCGAGTGATATGAACTAGCTACTTAGAAAACTCGACAGGTACTGAGACTGCCGGGCTCTAAATGGGGGGACTGCAGATAAGAATGACCACTCTATCTAATTCTATGGTTGTTTACACTATTGTTCAAACTTAATAAACAAGCGGTTACTCACCGTGTTGATGGTTCTGTTCAAGAATTAACTATATAATTGTTAATTACACTGACTTTTTAACATAACAGTTCACAAAATCACTGATAATTAAGATACTTGTGAGAGACGATGTAGCAGGTGGGTTGTTAGATACTAGCGCATGCACAGAACTGAGTTAAACATAGTGTTTTTGTTTGATTTTTTGTTTTAAAGGCATTACAAATGGCGAAGAGGATGGAGTCTTCTTCACTACAACTGATGACTAAAAGTTGCAGGATTAGTTATTCTTCATTGATTGTAATTCATTTCCAAATATGAGTGAAGGAGTGATCGTCGGACGGTTGCTAGAATTTTCCCTTCGAACCGAATGTCAAGTGTAAAAGCCTCGTAGGGAAAGTTTTTTTTAAAGCTAATAAACACTTTTTCAACACGGAGGACCTAAAGCGTGACACATTTCTAAAAGCTTTGAGAAAGTACGCGTTCAAATTACTGTCAAATTTAGCCGTTCCGGAAATTTCGGAGCCTATTTCCTATAATGAACTTATTGCTTTGTAGGATAACTATTTCTCGAAGATAGATTCGGTGTTTGGATTACATTTAAAGTTTTACAATGCTATTAGAGAACAAAATGAATGGATTGCCAGAGTCCGTAATCTCGCGGGTAATTTTAAGTTCAGCAATTATCTCGACAAAATGTTGGTGGACAGATTTGTTATTGAGATGCAAAAGGGCCCCGCTCGTGGCCGTTTATTTGAAGAGGACGCTGAAATGCTTACGATTGCAGATGCAATCCGTATTGCCACTAACAAGAAAATCACAGTACAGCAATACAATCTTGGGGATGTCGAAAAGAAACCTATTGGATATTGTAAAGGTTAGTTTTCACAAACTACCGACTCGTTAGCCACGTTTGCCAAGAAAAATTAGGGGCGGTTCTGTTTGCGGTTATACAAACCACGAATTCGCAACGTGCAAATTAAAAGATTATTCATGAAACAAATTCTTGCGGATTTGACATTTGGCAAAAATGTGTCTGAGGAACAGACCCAACATATTAATAATAAAAATCAATCGAGTAAAGAAAAAGTTCATTTTGTGTCAGAAGATAATAGTGAACTAGTAGATTCGTTACATAGGATTAAAGCTGCTGGAGTAAAAGAATTTTTACATAATGTAACACTTAAACTAAATTGGAATACTGAAATATCTTTTCAGATTGACACAATATGTCTGAGTACTATTATACACCTTTCAGTGTACAAACAAAATTACACACATTTGCCATTGTTGACTACTGTAAAGACCTTCTTATCTTATTTCAATGAAAAATCTCGGCCACTGGGTGCGGTCAATGTCTGTTGAATAAAAAAATCAAGAATATCACGATGACGTTTTATTTGGTAAATTCTACTGGGCCTCCACTTTTGAGGAAATCGTGGTTTGAGCATCTTGAGTTCAAAATATTTGGTCTTACTAATTATAGAACAGCTCAGCCACTGTTTTTCAATAGTGATTTGTCAACGGTATTGTTGCATCAAGCAGTGCGGAAATTCCCCTTAAGTTTTCACTGATCGGTTGGTCAAGTTTAATAACGGAAAAGTTAAATTTTATTTGACACCTAATGCAAATACTAAAATCATGAAAGCAAGACCTGTGCCATTCGCCATGCGAGCTTGTGTTAATGCGGAGATCGACCGTTTGGTTCATGACGGAATTCTTGAACCAATGGACTACAGCCCATGGGGGTCACCGTGTTTGTGGGGATTATAAACTGATAGTGAACCCTCATCTTCAGCTCTGTTCGCATCTGACGAAGCCCAGGAACCATCATCACGGCGGAGGGGGTGGGAAATAGGAAATGGGAAATTCTCATCGAGCAACACCCATTTCCACGAGGATAGGATCATTTTCAGCGAGTACAAGGTTTTTCAGTTTTTCAGCTAAAGTCGAACTTTCACATGCTTACCAGCAATATTAAGTTGATGAAGAATCACGTGACATCCTTGCAATATCAACGCAGAAAGGTATGTTGCGTTACACTCGTTTGCCTTTTTGGCATTGCTTCAGCTCCAGGAAAATTTCAGAAAGCTATGGATGTTTTACGCTCAGGGCTGGAAGGTACATTAGTAAGTTCAGTTTATGATTGAATGTTAATAGGAGCCCGAAATGTTGAATAATTGCGGACCAGCGTATTCAAATTACTAGAAAAGCTTCCAGCGGGCCTCACTGTATCTATTAAGAAGTGTGAGATCGGTAAGACCTCAATCGAATATCTAGGTTTCAGAATAAATGCTCACGGATTACATTTAACTGATGACAAGGTTCGTGTGATTTTGGAAGTCCCAATACCGCATTGATTACATTAGATGACCACAGTAACCACAATGAATATCTGTAGACAGGTATTTGCTCGTTTTGGGTTGCCTGAAACCATTGTTTCTGACAATTATTCGGCTTCCGATAGTGAAATTTTTGTGAATTTTGAAACATTGTGAAAAATTGAGCTCCAAGTTCACCAAAGACTAATGGTGCAGCAAAGAATGCCTCAATTAAGAGCAGTTTGAAGACAGCTCGTATAGACTCTTCTGCTTAAGATTTGTATATGACTCTGTATAGGTTCCTGTTGGATTATTGTAATACACCGCATATTACCCACTGGAATTTCCCCTGCTCAGGCGTTGATGCCTGTCAAGCCTGCTCAGGCTTGACCTCCTGCTGTGTCTACTAAGGTGCAAATGGGTCAGGTAAAACAAGTAACTGCATATCGTTGGTCACCTACAGTTTCTGACTCTTATTAAAAATAAAGTTCATTTTATGTCCGAAACTATAGAAATATAGGCTAAAAATTGATCCCGGCATCTGTGATTAGATGTTTGGGATCTCGAAGGAGTCAAGTTTTTGTCCCACCTTTGAACAGACACTGCACTAGTCATGTAGACCAAATCCATGAGTCTCCTATTTCTCAAAAGTGTCTGCGGGCGTCTTCGAGCCTTGCGGAACCTACTCAGGATACCAAGACATAGCCTATCAACAGTCAGCTCGCCCACTACGGATAAAGAAACCAACAGCAAGATTGATCGAGGAAATATAAATTATGTTTATGAGTTTTGTAATATTTTTTCATAAGTTAATAATGTATTTATTTTATGTATTCATAATTTAAATTGTAATTTTTTGCGTATATTGTATGACTTAGAGGGGGAAGAATGTGGTATATTGGATATCGATTGGAATCTATCGATCAGAGTCTAAGGCAACTATGGGATTACCTACCGACAGGGACTGAAACACAGATCAGTTATGAATATTTTGTGCAATACTATTTGTGAATAATAAACCTTTGAGTTAAACATAGTGTTTTTGTTTGATTTTATGTTTTAAAGACATTACATACATAACGATAATTATTTTGGGAAAGAAAGAATGTTACTAAATACCTATATGAAATGGCGTTTAAGTGATTCTTGAAGTCCTATTAAATTTAATTACACGAGCAACAATACTTTAAGAAATAATTTTTTAATATTTTTACTATAATCATAGTTACATTTTACCATTTGGGGTGCTTCAGCCCGAACCCCTCCCCCCGTAGATCCGCCTGTGCAAAAGACCTCACAACTCAATAAAAGATGGAAGAAGCAATCGTAGGTCAGGCTGTGATTGGAATCACTCTTTGATTAGAATTAAACTATGTCTCCGAATTAAACTAGAAATCAGAGATTGAAGCGAATCCACCAAACAGGGGATCGAGTGGAAAGAAGGAGGTACGAAGTCCGTAATTTAAACCCTTGGATTCGGGTAGCCGCACAGTGGTCCAACACTGCGAGGAAATAGAGAAAAGACTAAAAGAAACAGCTAAGGAAGTAATCGGTATTCAGGAGAATCGAAAAGTTAGAATGTGGTTCACAGAAGCATGCGATAAGGCAGTAGAGTAACGAAGAAAAATAAATGTACTCTGCCTAATTACAACTGATCAAGTTCTTTAGGACAAGTACACAGCTGCCAAGAAAAAGGCAAACAAAACTATAGGATCGCCAAAAAGGGAATTCTTCAAAGAAATATTGCAAATCATTGAGGACAACTGGAAGGCTGGAGATACACGCGAGAAATAAATGTACGGATATAAAGCGAGAAATATGGCATTCTGATGGCATCTAAAGAAAGTATTTTAAAGATATGGAAAGAATATTTCCAGGAACTTCTCAATCAAGGGGACCCCATGAACGAAGAAGACATGGGCCACACTAAGGACTTTGACCCAGAAGAGGTTGAAAAAACAGATTACTAGATGTAAAGATAGCAATCGAAAGGTTCAAAGCAAGAAATACCCCAGGAATAGACAACCTACCGTCTAAACTGTTCAATGATGGAGGAGACGACCTAAAAGCCAAGCTACTACAACTAATCCAGAAAATATGGGAAGAGGAAAGGATACCTAAGGCTTGGAATACGGACCTAATCTGTCCTACCCTAAAGAAAGGCTCCATGTATGAGTGTAGTAATTACAAAGGCAGAGCACTCCATCCGGTTGCCTACAAGATAATGATCAATACCCTACTAAACCGGATATACCCGTATTACGAGAATATAATAGGCGACCACCAAGCTGGATTCAGAAAAGAGAGGAGAACGGTAGACGAGATCTTCATCCTAAAACAACTTCTCGAAAAACAATGGGAAGTAGCTCAGGACGTTCACACCCTATCAAAAAAATATTGGAACCATCGGTCTGCTACAAATTATTTCAAAATTGTATATAAATGAAAGCTACATACCATTATATATATATATATATATATATATATATATATATATATATATATATATATATATATATATATATATATATATATATATATTTCTAAACCTTACGATTATCTAAAATAAGATTGCATGCATAAATTCTGCTATGTTTTCCAGATTCGGTCTCAGAATAAGAATAAAGAACGTATTGTACATAATATACACTTCCAGATATTTTTAAATATTTTCTGAGGGCCAACATTATTAAAACACTTTATTCAGAAATATTACAATTTGTCACAGTTAAGGACACTTATAATAGAGTTCAGAGATTGCATTCATACCGTATATACAAAAATATAAATAAATAAAGTAATAACAAAAGAATAAGAAGAAAGAACAAAAGAGTAAAGAAAAAAAAAATATATATATACACATAAGTAAATAAAAATAGAAATAAAAGTAAAACAAACACCTTATATAAAACATACATTATTTACAATTTGCCAGGTGATCTCCGAACCAATCCTGTCCCCTCCACATGTGGAGGGAAAAGGGAGGCTTAGGAGATCCCTACGCTTCTTCCTCAGCCACTTCACTGGTATTTTAAACCAGCGGAGGATGAGTAAGAGCGCTACAGCCACAGACACTCATGACTTGAGTGGAGAATCTGGCCATTGCTAGAACTCCAAAATATCCATATTTACAAAAGGTCTCGTGGCCACTGCCGCTTTAACCTACGAAGGGGATTGTAGGGATGGGTGGTGCTTGATAGGGATTGTACAACGGGATTTGGGTGATGAGAAAGGTTCTGGTGAAATTTGGAAAATTTGGCTGGGATAAGATCATGAATAAATGGGATATTAAGGTCATGGTGTACGGTTTTATTGGTTACATAGAAGGGAGCATTGACTATTGTACGGAGGACTTTAGACTGAAAGGATTGAATGCGTTTGATGTTAGAAAATTTCGCTGTTCCCCATAGTTCTAGTCCGTAAGTCCAGATGGGTTTCAGTATTGTCTTGTAGATCAGTAATTTGTTTTCACCAGAAAGTTTAGATTTTCTATTCAGTAGTCTATATAGCTGGCCATATCGTCTGTTAAGTTCCTGTCTTTTAACATGTGGATTCCATGTTAGTCGTCTGTCTAAGAGAAAGCCAATATACCGGACTGTATCTGAGAAAGGAAGCTGGATGGAGTTAAAATAAACTGGTGGGCAGGTATTACGCCGAAGGGTGAAGGTAATGTGTTTACATTTAGATTCGTTTACCTTAATGCGCCATTTCTTACACCAGTGTTCAATCAGGAAGAGGTGCCTTTGTAAGTTTGCGGACGCTGTTTCAGGATCTGAGTTGGAAGAAAGGATAGCAGTGTCATCAGCGAAAGTTGCCAGGAGGGTATCGGGATGGACAGGAATATCAGCGGTAAAGAGAATGTAAAGGATGGGGCCCAAGACGCTGCCTTGAGGAACGCCAGCCTCAATTGAGTAACAGTCGGAGAATTCGGTGCCACAGCGAACTCGGAAGGAGCGGTCGGAAAGATAGGATCGGAGTACTAGGTATAAGGACTGTGGTAGATGGATTTTAAGCTTGAAGAGTAATCCGGCGTGCCATACCCGGTCAAAAGCTTGCGCTATGTCCAGAAATGCACCCGAACAATACTGCTTGCTTTCTAGGGTTGAGGATATATGGTCAACAACTCGGAGTCCTTGCTGGACAGTGGAATGTTGGGAACGAAATCCGAATTGATGAATAGGAAGGTTATAGGATTCAATTATAGGTAGGATTCGTTTCAGTAGGATCTTTTCAAAAATTTTTGAGAGGATTGGGAGTAGGCTAATTGGTCTATAGGATGCTGTATTGTTGGAAGGTTTGCCTGGTTTCAAGAAGAGGACGATGGTGGAATGTTTCCATAAAAGAGGGAAGTGGGTAGTTTGTAGGATGCAATTGTATATATATATATAAGAAATATGATGGCTTTAGATGGAAGTTGTCGAAGGATCTGTGGGGTTAGAAGGTCATATCCAGGAGATTTGCGAGGTGTGATTTTCCGTAAAAGGTATTTGACCTCAGAGGGATTAACAGCTTTAGGTGGTAAGGAGAGTGGGATAGGTATTGAGAGGGATTCTTCTACTTTTACTGTGTGGCTGGGATGGGATTCTGGATGAGGAGCGAAAGTATAGGAAAGGTGTTTGGCAAATTCCTCGGCTTTATCTTCATCAGATGCTGCCCAGGAGCCATCATCTCGTCGAAGAGGGTGGGAAATATGATGGGATTTCAGGATTTTTCTGGTGATATTCCAAAGGGAATTATCATGAGCAGAGAGTGTGGTGAGGTAGGAATTGAATGATTGGGATCTGAAGGTGGCTAATTCTTGTTTTAATTTTTTACAGTGATAATTGTAGGAGTGGCGGTCGGCCTAGTAGGGGTCCCCTGTAGGAGTGATCAGGGGAGGAAGCAGTCCAGACTGCTACTTGAATTTTGGTAGTGAAGGAATGTACTGCATTTTCCAGGTCTTCAGAGGTTTTCAGGGTTACTCTGAGGTCAATTTTATCGGAGAGGATTTGATGAAAGAGTTTCCAGTTAACTGGGGAGGGCCAACAAAGCTGATATTCCTTTTTTTCGCACGCCTAAAAATCCCAAAAATAATACTTTTTATTTCAATCGAAAAATGAAATATGTTTGCTCAATATTTCGCTTTCTATTAATAGTTTATTAAAATACCGCTCCCACTATTCTTCGTTGACCTTGACCGAACGCCCCAGGTCGAAGACATCTACAAGGTCACACGCCTTTACTACACTAGCGTTGTTGTAGAAAAGCCCTACACTAAGCGCGACATTGTACAATGCCATAACTGCCAGGCTTATGGTCATACGAAACGCTATTGTCACCACATTCCTAGATGTGTCCGGTGCGGTGATAAACATAAAACAGAGGACTGCCAGAAGTCCAGAAGAACACCAGCTGTATGCGCTTTATGCCACCAAGGGCACCCAGCGAACTACAAGGGTTGCCAAACATATAAGGAACTAAAAGCAAGAATTTATTCAGCTCCAAGAGAAGAACGGCCATCCAGGCCACCAAGACAACCCTCTAGAACTGTAAATACAAGAGTGTCCTATGCTCAGATATTCAAAGGAGATACTGCACCCACACAAACTCAGGCCCTGCCACAAGAACCTCAACCTCGAGTATTCACATCTCAACCTCAAGACCCTTATCCCATCTCTGAACCTAGGCCTAATAACCAGGCATTCATTCCTCCTCCTCCCAATGCCACTGACCTCACAAGCCTATTGACTTCTTTTCTCTCTGAATTCAGATCACTCATCACTCCTCTCATTTCCTTACTTACCAATGTTGTATCCAACCTCATCCCACTGCCGAGAAATCCTTAAATGTCCCCAATCAAATCCCTCTCAGTCCTCCTTTGGAATGCGAATGGTATTCGAAATCACATCAACGAGCTAACAATCTTATTACAGGACAAAAACATTGATGTAGCATTAATAACTGAAACTCGACTTACCAACAAACGACCACTTAATATCCCCAACTATCATATCTATCGAACCGACCATCCTGATGGAACAGCACATGCTGGCACTGCCATAATTATCCATCAATCCCTTTCCCATCACCTATTCCCTTTGCCGACCCATAATTTCCTACAATCCACTGCCGTGATAATCCAAACTTCTCCTTACCCAATAGCAGTAGTTGCAGCATACTCCCCGCCTAAAATACCTATCTCAGAATCCCAATTAACTTCCTTCCTTAACTCCTTAGGACACCACTTCCTTCTAGGTGCAGACTTAAATGCTAAACACCAGCAATGGGGAGCCAGAACCACAAATTCCAGAGGACGAACATTGCTATCTGCACTTAATTCCCATCACAGCAACATCCTCTCACCCAATTCTCCCACATACTGGCCAACAGATCCTAACCGCAATCCCGATCTCCTAGATTGTTTCATCCACAAAGGTCTAGGGTCCCTTAATTATAGCATTTCAAGACTTGATGATCTTTCCTCAGACCATAGTCCCCTAATCCTAACGGTCTCCACATCACCAATTCCCAAACCACCTCCACCTTCATTTATCAGGGGGCCAGTTAATTGGAACCTCTTCCGTCAAATACTGGATGATAATATTGACCTCAGAGTTTCCTTAAAAACACCTGCAGACCTAGATGAAGCAGTATATTCCATGACTACCTTGATCCAACAAGCAGTTTGGACTGCATCTTCACCTGATCCTTCTAAAAAATACCGCAAAATAAATCCTCTACCCCAAGACCTACTGGACCTTATTAATAGGAAACGATGCTCTAGGACCATCTGGCAAAGAACCAGGCATCCTGATGATCGGAAATCATATAACTATTATTCCAAGCAGGTAAAACAAAAACTGGCTACGTTTAGATCCCAATCCTATAATTCCTATCTTTCCTCACTATCTGCAAGTGATAACTCCCTCTGGAATGTAACAAAAAAAATCCTTAAATTCCAATCCTTTTCCCACCCCCTCCGCCGTGATGATGGTTCCTGGGCTTCGTCAGATGAGAATAGAGCAGAAGAGTTTGCTAAACATCTATCGTACACATTCACTCCTCATCCTGAACTCCATCCCTCCCATACTGCTGAAGTTAAAGAATTCCTCTCTTCATCGATTCCTCTCTCCTTACCTCTTACAGCCGTCAACCCCTCTGAGGTCAAATTCCTTTTAAAGAACCTAAAACCTCGCAAATCTCCAGGACACGATCTCCTTACTTCCCAGATCCTCAGACAACTTCCCAAAAAAGCAATTATATTCCTTACATATCTATTCAACTGTATCCTCCGCACAACCCACTTTCCCCTGGTGTGGAAACACTCCATAATTATCCTCTTTCCTAAACCAAGTAAACCTGTTAATTATACATCATCCTATAGACCGATAAGCTTACTTCCGATCCTTTCCAAAATCTTTGAGAAAATCCTTCTCAAACGCATCCTACCCATACTCGAATCCCACAATATCCCTTCCCATCAGTTTGGATTCCGCTCAAGAAACTCCACTGTCCAACAAGGCCTTCGCGTTGTGGACCACATATCCTCTGCACTTGAAAACAAGCAATATTGCACTGGTGCCTTTCTGGACGTAGCTCAAGCTTTCGACCGGGTGTGGCACGATGGCTTGCTTTTCTAGCGCATAACCCATTTAGCTCAACCCTTGTACCTAGTCCTCAAATCTTACCTTTCAAATCGCTCCTTTCAAGTCCGCTGCGGCACTGAACTCTCCAAACATTATCCAATTGAGGCTGGTGCTCCACAAGGCAGTGTCTTGGGCCCAGTTCTCTATATCCTTTTCACCGCTGACATCCCTTCAAGTCCTGATACCTTCCTAGCAACATTTGCTGATGATACTGCCATCCTATCCTCCCACTCGGATCCTCTAATAGCGTCCCAGAACCTGCAAAGACACCTTTCCTTCATTGAGCAGTGGTGCAACAACTGGCGCATCAAAATTAATGAATCAAAATGCAAGTATGTAACTTTCACTCTTCGACGCAGATCCTGTCCGCCAATCCTTTTTAATTCAATTCCTCTTCCCTACTCAGACACAGTCCGATACCTTGGCTTCCTTCTGGACAAAAGACTGACTTGGAACCCACATACGAGACTTAAAAGACAAGAGCTTAACCGACGATTTGGTCAGCTATATAGACTACTAAACAGAAGATCTCATCTCTCAACAGAAAACAAATTATTAATCTACAAGACCATACTGAAACCTATCTGGACCTACGGACTTGAACTGTGGGGGACAACTAAATCATCGAATATCAAACGCATCCAATCCTTCCAGTCCAAAGTCCTTCGAACAATAGTCAATGCTCCATATTATGTCACGAACAAGACCCTACACCATGACCTTAACATCCCATATGTCCATGACATCATCCCATCCAGATTCTCCAACTTTCACCAGAACCTCATTCATCATCCCAATCCTCTAGCGCAATCCCTATCCAGCTCCGAGCATCCATACCATCCCCCTCGAAGGTTGAAACGGCAGTGGCCTCGAGATCTTTTGTAAATATGCCTTTGGAGTCCTGGCAATGGCCAGCTTCTCCACTCATGTCCTGAGCGTCTGTGGCTGTATTGCCCTCTTTCAGTCTCCACTGGCTTCTAATACTAGTGATGCGACTGGAAAAGTGGCACTGGGATCTTCCGGAGTCTTGCTTTGCCTTCCGCGTGTGGAGGTAAAAGCCTGGCTCGGAGATTCTTGGGCAAATGTATATATTGTATATAGTTATGATTGTGTTTAGAAGTTTTTATTTTATTTTATTTTATTTATTTTTTATTTTTTATTTTTTTTTATTTATTTACCTTCTTCATCAGTATTATTTATTTACTTCTTATATTTATATTTATTTCTTTATTATTTGTATATATTGTATGAATGAGAACTTTTAGCCCTAATGCTTATAGCCCTCCAGCAGTGGCTGATTGTATTATTATTCAATAAATAGATTTCAAAAAAAAAAAAAAAATTAATAGTTTATAGTGCTACCAATGGGTAGTTTCTCAACAAGCCTTTTCATGTGATTGTATTATTGTGCAGATTTACTAGTTGTATTTTTTTATAATACAGTTGTAAATATCAATGAATAAAAAAAAAACTATTAATAGTTGTTATGAGATCCATCTGCGCAATATTTAATTAAATAATTTAAAGATTTAAAGTATTATTTTTGCTATATTTCGCAAGTTTGGAGTAAACCGGAAAGAGGTTTAAAAGTAGGTTGGGCCGGTAACTAAGACCCCTGAGCTAACGAAGTCCATGGGGGGGGGGCAAGTTAATTGCCCCATTTCACCAACTGTATAAGCACCTCCTCAACTAACTTCCTTTTGTGCCAATGCTTTTCCTTACCAAGGGCTACGCAGGACAAATTTGGGCCTATTTGGATCCCACTCTTAAGAAAATAAAAACACTAGATCTTGTAAAGATATTGTTGATGACCTCACCGTAAAGACACCATATTAAATATGTCATAATATTTAAAAATGTGCTCAACTTGGAAAACAAAATAATGTAATGTTACTTTAGGTGACATTAAATCAATTTTGCTGAGTTCCCAAGATTAACTAAATAAAGTTTATATTTTAACATAGGTACGTAATAAATATATTATGAGAATATTTGTTTTCATTAGATAAACATATAAATTAAAATAAAAGAACAAAGACTCTGTTGGGGCCAGGGGTACTTCAAAACCGAAGTACAAATCTTTCCCCGGTGCGTTTCCTCAATGGTGGGGAAAATTCGAGAAAAATTAAATTTTATTGGGAAAGAGGGAAAAAAAAGAGTAAAATAAAATGAGACCTGTAAAAACATAAAAAATGTTCATGCACAAGAAAATATTAAAAAATAAAAATATTTCTATATATAAAAATGGAAAATAAAAAATACCTTTTTAAATGCTTACAATGTATTGAATAAAAAAGGAGATATAAAATATATACAATAGATAAAAAAAACAAATAAAGAGTTGCATGAATTTCAATTAAACACAAACACAAAATACAACTCAGTGAACATAAACCCAAATTTACAATTATTAATAAAGAAAAAAAGAAATCAATTTCTGAATTAAAAAATAAAACGAGAGAGAAAAATGATGGTCCAAAAGAATAAACTAGTTTAGCGAAGAAAGCAGTTAATTAATATTTAAACGTCTTGGTGAGAATAGAAAACACAAGCCAAGTTGGAGCTTCTGCTTCCAACCTGTTACCTTCCGATATCCAGCTGTCGAGTAATCGATGGTGGGGTCGTATCGATATGTATCGATTACTCAGCTGCGCCCAACAGCTGATCTTCGAAAATGGCGCTGGTGAGGCGAACTAGACCTGGAGCATGGTGAAGATGGTGGGGGTAGACTTCCACTACATGGGTCTAGTGTCGACAAGCGCTATCTCCAGACTGAGCTTCGGCCGTATTTTTATGTCTTAATCCCTAAGACAGGGTATTACTGCCGGGCTGGTGTGTATTCAACTGCGATAATACATCGCGAATAAACCTAAATATAAAAACAAAGTACCATTCTGAGACAATTATCCCTCAGTTTTTATCAACAAAAAAAATAAACATTTTATTATTCACACTTAAAAGGGGTGAGTAGTGAGAAAAAAGATAACACCAAAAAAAAAATAAAGATATGAGAGTATGCGGCGTTAACATACCGCCCACCAAAATTTAATGAAATTTTTAGAGATTTCATTTAGGAGGTAGAGGAGATAGGAGAGAAAGGAACAAGAGAGGAAAGAGAACAGAAACTGAGAAACAATCCGCAAGATCGGAGTATATAGGATGGAGAGGTGAGGTGAAGAGAGCATCTCGCAAACGAGACACTTCTGTCGCCAACTGCTCGCAAGTTATGGACAGTTAACTAAAACACAGGTGAGGTGAGGCGTACGAGAAATCGGAACGATGTGTGCAACAACTATGGAACCGATAGAGGGAAGATAAGGCGAGAGTGGTTCATAAACGAACTAACGACAGGAGGTTTTACCGGTAAAATTACATGAGCATAATGAAACCTGCCGCCCACCCTGACAAAACCAACGGGAACGCAAAACGGTGTTAATGATCTGATCGAATTTGGTTCATATTTTGATATATGACCGGTGGGAAGATGATCATTCGAGAAATCGTTACGCAAACTGCCGCCCACCCTGACCAAACTAAGTTGATCAACAAACGATTTTAACGACTTAAGGTCAAACTGTGGGCTATAACCGGTGAGAGGTTGATCATCAAACGAATTGTTTCACCATGCGGATGTATCGAATGTAACTCGATGCATTTTGGACGAACTGTCCTTTGAATCATCGCGGCTCGGTGTGAAGCGTCTTCCGGGTGGAGTGGTAGGTAACTCAGAGCATTTTGGGTAAGTGTGCGGAGCGGTTGTACTATGGAGAACGATGGTGGAACGAGGTGTGCTGAGCGAGTTTCGATCGATAGGTGATGTAATATTCCTACACGAGCTGGAGTGAGAGGGTTTCGATGGTGAGACCGAAGAACTTGGAGCGGAATATAAAGGAATCGGGTTACTTTTTGGGGTTAACGCACGATTGGAACTTACACCAGAGCCACATGGTGCAGTTTTCGAATTACAAGATTCCGTTTTCCGAGATTTTCGCGCGAAAAAATGTAGAAGGGAGTGGTGCCTTTTACCACAGAGCCGACAAGATACGCGAGATGAACATTTGTTTACGAAATGTCCGGAAGCTAGACAATCAATGCATCGTTTGAGAGCTTTTGTACGATCGTGACGTTGTTGCGGGGTGAGACTCTTGAAACGAGAGCAATCGTACACACGGTGAGGTGCTTCGCAAATTGGGCATTTCGTCGAGCTCTGTAAAGATTTGGTGGCCATCGCAAACTGTCTCGATGGTTTCCCACGTTCGGACTCGGGGTGCACTGTTTCGGATAACGTATTGGAAAGAAGGGTTTCCGATTGCATTTTTACGGCATGTCTTTGAATAAAGCCCGCGAATTCATCCCAAGACGGAAGCTCAATTCTGGAGCCGCATTCCCTCTCGAAGATCTCCCTGGTTTTGGCATCCAACGACCTAAGTGCCAAAGTGCTTAAAACGAAACCAGGAAGATCGTGTATACCCAGCTTGAGATTATTCCAAATTATCGAGGTTACCCCCACTAAGTGAATCGAAATTCAGAATTTTCGTAAGGTAGAACGCGGCTTGAATCCTCTTACTGTCATACCTTTTGTAGAGAGCGTCCCACGCTTGGGTATACCCTGAAGGGGATATAGAAATCGCGGAAATAATCTGCAACGCCGAACCCTTTAAGGCGGATTTTAGATAATGAAATTTTTGGATGCTATCTAAATCATCCCTCTCGTGCACTAATGATTTATACGTTTCTTTGAAATCCTGCCAGCTCGCGATATCTCCGGAAAATTGTGGGATGCTAATTTCTGGCAATTGTGGAAGCGAAAATACATCACACATAACCCTGCTCGTAGCGGATTTATCAACGTTTGATTTAGTCGAATCACGATCAATTTTATTTTTAACAGCTAATGCCTCATAGTAAGAGTCGCTTACCTCTTCTTTTAATTCTCTATATTTATCTCTCGAGACATTTAACCTCCTCGCGAGAGAATTAACTTCATTAAAAATAGACTCGAAACGCTCATATGTGGCATCAATTCGTGAGACTCGAGCCAAAAATAGAGATTTACGCGATGGATCGGTGGGTTGACTCAGCCCTACTACGGTGGTCGTCCTAGTATCACTGGCCAAGTCGTCTAATTGATCTTCAAGATCGGCCAACTTCGCTTCCTGTTCCTCGATTGTGATTTTTGGAGCCATAGTGAAGACTAAAAATAACGAATATTACCACCGAAAAAATATAAAACAGAGAGAGAATTAATAATTAAAGTAAACGGAGCGGTTTAAAGAATTTACGAAAACGAGAGATAAATAAAATCACATCAAACAAATTAAAGAGAGAGAAAACGTAAACGGAGGCTTAGAGAGATAACGAAAACGAGAGACATAAATAAAGAACACTGTTTCCCAAAACGAAAAATAATTTTACTCGAAAAAAAAAAAAATTGAGGAATAACGAAAATCGGAGGACCAATAATTTAAGCACTGATATATCCGGCCCGGAGGACCAAAAGGCGTTGGGGCCAGGGGTACTTCAAAACCGAAGTACAAATCTTTCCCCGGTGCGTTTCCTCAATGGTGGGGAAAATTCGAGAAAAATTAAATTTTATTGGGAAAGAGAGAAAAAAAAAAAAAAGAGTAAAATAAAATGAGACCTGTAAAAACATAAAAAATGTGCATGCACAAGAAAATATTAAAAAATAAAAATATTTCTATACTTTTTTTTTTTTTTTTATTTCTTTATGACATTTACAACTGTATTACATAAATACATCAAGTAAATTTGGACATAATTGATATAATGACATGAATACACTTGCTGAGTAACTACCCAATGGTAGCACTCTAATGATATGACTACATTAGGAGATCACGGGGCCATCTTCTTTTCAGACGCCTCGGAGGGTTATCAGGAATTGAAGAGGAAGCAAGGTTAGAAACGAGAGGGTTGGGATGATTCTGAAGTTTATTATGGAAGGATAGGTATCTGGATTGGGCCAGATCTGAAACATAAGGAACATTAAGATCTTTATGGATAATTTTATTAGTGACAAAGTAAGGAGCATTGAGGATTTTACGAAGGATTTTGGATTGTAAGGATTGGATGCGAGAGGAATTCGATGGTTTAGTGGAGCCCCATAGCTCAACTCCGTAAGTCCAAATAGGTCTTATTATAGTCAAGTATATGAGTCTTTTGTAATTAATGGGAAGTTTAGAGCGTTTGTCTAGTAAGTGCTGAAGTAATCGGAAACGTCGAGCGGTTTCTTGTCGTTTCAGTCTAGTATGAGGATTCCAAGTTAGTCGTTTGTCCAGGTGGAGTCCTAGGTATCGGATTTGCTCAACAGGGATAAGTGGAGTATTGTTAAAGGAAACTGTAGGACAGGAAGTCGTTGGTTTACGACGAAGGGTAAAGGTAATTTGGTGGGATTTATTGGAGTTTATTTTAATTCTCCAGTTTTGACACCATTCTTCTAGATTTATGATGTGTGATTGAAGCATTTGGGATGCAATTGCTGGGTCATTGTTTACTGATAGGATACATGTGTCATCGGCATATGTGGTGATGACAGTGTTGGGATGGGTTGGGATGTCAGCTGTATAAACTGTATAGAGGATAGGACCTAGGATACTACCTTGAGGAACACCAGCGGACTGGGAAAAAAGGGATGAATAGGCGTTATTGTGATTTACTTTAAAGTATCTATCAGTAAGGTAAGAACGGATAATGAGGAAGTATGTAGGTGGTAGGAATTTTCGGAGTTTGTACAGCAGTCCCGGGTGCCAAACTCTATCAAACGCCTGTTCAACGTCGAGAAAGACTCCCGTACAGTACATTCCGCGCTCCAATGCAGAGGATACTACGTCTACCACACGATGACATTGCTGTATAGTGGAATGGGAAGTTCGGAAACCAAATTGGTGATCTGGGATTATGTGTTTAGAATTTAGGATAGGGTACAGGCGTTTTAAGATGAGTTTTTCTAGGATCTTGCCCATGATGGGTAAAAGAGAGATAGGACGGTAAGAGGATGGGTATTCTGGTGGTTTTTTGGGTTTGTGGATCATTTTAACAATAGATCGTTTCCAAGGATCAGGAAAATATGTAGAACGGAGTACAGCATTATATATGTAAGTAAGGAATAGGATGGCTTTTCGAGGAAGAAGTTTTAGGATCTGGGATGTAATTAGATCATGTCCAGGAGCTTTACGGGAAGGCAATTTTTGAATGATGTTGGATATTTCTATGGGATGAAATGCTTTGGGTGGCAGAGACATTTGGAGAGGAATATCCAGTTCTGCCTCAATACAATTGATGTGAGTTGAATTAAGGATATCGGGATGTGGGTTAAAAGTTTGGAAGAGATGTTGACCAAATAGTTGGGCTTTTTCTTCGTCGGATTTGGACCAGGTTTGGGAATCAGTAAGTAGTGGGTGATTAAAGTCTTGAAACTTAAGAAGTTTTTTGGTGGTCATCCATAATGATTTGTCAGTGGTTGTAAGTTTTTCAGTAAAATTTAGTAAATTTTGAATTTTGTATTTTCTTATTTCTGATTTCAGTTTGTTAGTCAGTTGGGTGTAATGCGATTTATCTGTTGGGTATCTAGTCCTATGCCACTTCGATCTTGCTCTGCGTTTTTCCTGTAATAAGATACGAATATGCTGTGGCAAGTTAGTATTTTGTGGGAAGTTAATCTTATTGATAAATGTGTTATTATTTATACTGTCTGTTATTGATGATGTCAGTTTTTCTATGGCACAATTAATGTCTTCTTTTGTCTTTAGCGGGATTTTGAGGTCTAGTTTGTTTTCCAAATCATCACGAAATTTGTCCCAGTTTACTCGTCCAGTGATCAGTTTAGGAAGTGATGGTTTAGGAGCAAAGTCAGAATGTAGTGAAAGCAGAACTGGACTATGGTCTGAAGAAAGGTCATCCAGGGATTTGATTATAGTTTGGGAGGAGGAAATCTGGGAGGTGATAAATATGTCCAGGATATCGGGACGTTTTTTGAGGGATGTTGGAAAATAAGTAGGATTCATGGGCGAGAGGATGGAATAATTGTTGGAAGAAGAAACTTGTGAAAGGGTATTACCACGGGAGTTGGATGATCGACAACCCCATCGTTGGTGTTTAGCATTGTAGTCTCCTCCAGCAATAAAGCGCGATCCGAGGGATTGTAATAAGGATTCAAGTAGGCTGTACGAGAGGGAATTGCCAGGAGGACAGTATACAGCTGAAAGTGTTAGATGGAAAGGACGAGTTGAGAGGATTACAGAAGTTGACTGAATGGCATCTGTTGGAATAGAAGGAATAAGGGAATGGGGTAAAGATTTGTGGATAAGGATGCAAGAACCGGCGTGGGCAGTGTTGTCTGGGTGGTCAGATCTATAGGTGATGTAGTCACGTATGTAGAAATGTGTCCGTTGGGTGAAGTGAGTTTCTGTCAGGAGAGCAATGTCAATATAATTGTCATGGAGAAATATGTCTAGTTCGTCACGGTGGTTTTGCAGTCCATTAGCGTTCCATAGGGACTTCGAGAATAGCTAGGGACTTCGTGTTCATCGAGGGAAGCTAAGCGGGATTTCGGAAAGGAGTCTGGTTAGAAGGGTTATGAGCGGTTTGATAGTCTGTTGAAGATCTATCAGGAATGACGATAAGATAGTGTTGATGTCGGATGGTGTTTGGCTGGGAAGTGGGTTTGGATCAGGAGGTTGTGATGAGTAGGTTATGCGACTAGGAATGTTGGGTGGGGGATGGGCCCGTCGTGGGGTACGAGGAGGATCTAAATTCTGTTGGACTTGTGGAGGGGGGTTCATCCTGGGATTAGGAACGAATGGAGCTGGATGTGGATGCTCTGGCGGGAGTTTGACTCTTAAGGGTAAATGATGAGGAGGGATTTGCTGGCGAGGTTGAGGCTGAGGATTAGGGATTTTGGGCTTGGATTGGAAGGCCTGAGGCGCCTGACGTTGAGGCTGCTTCTTACTGATGGAAGACTGGGAGTGAGAATTTCTGAGATTCTGGTGAGGCGAGTCCTTAGCTGTAGAGATGGATGGTTGTTGTTGGATGACGAGGGAAGGTGAAGTCGGCAATGCTGGGAAAATTTCCTGATTTTCAATTTCAGGTGCCTCAGTGTAAGTTTTCTGAGCAGATCCAAGATTTTTCACCGCTGAGTTTCGTGATCTTTGTTTGTAAAGATTTTTATACACTTCACATCCTCTGTAGCTCGCAGGATGGGCTTCGCCACAAAGAGCACACGTCGCAGGCTCATCTCTTGGCTTCTGGCAAGTGTCTGAAGCGTGTAGGCCGGCACATTTAACGCATCTGACTTCGTGATAACAATAGGCCTTTGTATGGCCCAAGTTTTGACACTTAGTGCATTGTACAATTAGAGGCTTCTGTTTCGGTTCCTCAAAACGGACTATTGAGTAAACCAATCGTTGAACCTGGAATATTTCAATATTGGTTTTTGCTGGTTCTAAGTCTATAAAAAATAATGGGAGCGGATATCTTTCTCTAGGATGTAGTACAGGTGCTATGTGCCTGACGTTATGACCGATTTCTTCGAGGCCCGATTTGATAGCAGATATGGGTGTGGTTGAATGCAGTCCTCTCAGGACCACTCGATACGCCTTTTCTTGTTTTAATTGGTAACAGTGGAAGTCGTAGTTATTGGATGTTAAAAAATTGATCAGTTTTTTATAATTGTCTCTAGAATTAGTATTGATTTTGATGTCGTTCACTCTCGAGTAACATCGAAAATTTGGCTGTCCGATCAAATCTGCAATTTGTTGACCAAACGACATAAAGTTCTTAATTTTTGAAACAAATATTGGCGGCGGCTCAGGATCAGAAAAATCTTGAAGCTGCGGAGTCTTGTGAGATAAGTTTTTTTCTTGAATTGAGTTTTTGCTTTCTGATGTTTTTGGTGCAGTTGGCTCTGATTGAGTGGCATTAGATTTGCTCCTAGTTCTCGGTGGAGATTTATCTTGTTCTGGTTGCTTATTTGATTTATTTTTCTTTTTTTTTTTATTAGGTGAGTTTTGTCCCGTTCCGGGAACTGAGTTTCGGAGACGCTTTTGGAGTGTACGCCTTTTCAAATATTGCGAGTCGGTCTCGCTAATTTCCGAAAAGGGTGTCTCATCTTCCGTGTCTTCACATGATGTGTTCTTATCCAGATCCATCATGATAAGTGTTAGAGAGAAAAAAAAAAAAAATATATATATATATATAAACCTAAATATTAAAATTAAAATTTATGAGATAACTTCTTAAAAACTAAGCTATTTACAAAATTATTTACATAAATATATACAGATATAAAATAAAATATAAAATAATTCATTTCCAAAAAATAAATAATCAAAGAAAAAAAATTAAATAAAAGAGTCTCTGGAAAGAAAAAAAAAAAAAGAAAATATAAAGAAAAAAAAAATGAAGTTAAATGTCTTGGATTCGAACTGAGAATAACACTGAAGAATGTTATTGTACACAGTGCCGAGCCTTGGCTTTAACTTATCGGAGATAAGGTAAAACCGGCAAGGGAATTACTAGCCACATGGGCTAACCAAACGAGCACTAATTTATAACTGTTTCATTGTTAATAAATAGTCACTCACCTGATCATATGTGAATATAAAAATGTAAAACAATTAATATAGTCACTGTTGAAAAAGTCTTAGAGCAGTATTTTAAATAATAAGCACATTAAATCGTATCAAGGATAGAGCGACGTGTAAGTTTAATTGCACTAGCGGCCATGACACTTGCTACTATTTCTATACTTAAAAATGGAAAATAAAAAATACCCTTTTAAATGCTTACAATGTATTGAATAAAAAAGGAGATATAAAATATATACAATAGATAAAAAAAAAAACAAATAAAGAGTTGCATGAATTTCAATTAAACACAAACACAAAATATAACTCAGTGAACATAAACCCAAATTTACAATTATTAATAAAGAAAAAAAGAAATCAATTTCTGAATTAAAAAATAAAGCGAGAGAGAAAAATGGTCCAAAAGAATAAACTAGTTTAGCGAAGAAAGCAGTTAATTAATATTTAAACGTCTTGGTGAGAATAGAAAACACAAGCCAAGTTGGAGGTTCTGCTTCCAACCTGTTACCTTCCGATATCCAGCTGTCGAGTAATCGATGGTGGGGTCGTATCGATATGTATCGATTACTCAGCTGCGTCCAACAGCTGATCTTCGAAAATGGCGCTGGTGAGGCGAACTAGACGAGACCTGGAGCTTGGTGAAGATGGTGGGGGTAGACTTCCACTACATGGGTCTAGTGTCGACAAGCGCTATCTCCAGGCTGAGCTTCGGCCGTATTTTTATGTCTTAATCCCTTAGACAGGGTATTACTGCCGGGCTGGTGTGTATACAACTGCGATAATACATCGCGAATAAACCTAAATATAAAAACAATGTACCATTCTGAGACAATTATCACTCAGTTTTTACCAACAAAAAAAAAATAAACATTTTATTATTCACACTTAAAAGGGGTGAGTAGTGGGAAAAAAATAACACCAAAAAAGAAAAAAAAATAACACCAAAAAAGAAAAAAAAATAAAGATATGAGAGTATGCGGCGTTAACAGACTCGATAAACAGACCTAAATTAAATATTTATATTTAAAAATAGTAGTAGGTGTGAGAACGCCATGTGATTGGAGACGTGTTGTGCATTATTTATGTATAATATGATTTAGCTCGTTCTGCCCAGGTAATCCCTTAAGGTACAATAAAAAATTTAGGATTTTGACTACAATGTTGGCACCTCGTAGAGCCAAGATTGGAATCAGTTTTGAAAAATCATAGAATTCTATTAACAATTTAGATGGTTTTGAAAAATATACAGAAAATGCACAACTTTTTTTCGTTTTTTAAATACATTGACGCAACAGAAATAAAAAATAATAATAATAATAATTGAAAAGAACCTATAGCTCTTATTTATATTTTTACTACAGAATAAGGCGTTTTGTAGCAATCATAATATTATGATCACGGATGATATATAACCTTTGTAGGTTCCAGAAGTTTTTTGGTGCACCAAATTCGATTTTTTTTTTTCAAAGAAAACTTATGGATAACTGTAGATAATGTTCCTGAGGCAACTATCTCTGGGGCTCAGTTGGATCCAGAAACTTACTATTAATTTGTGGGTGATAAATATTCAGGGCGCAGTCATTATAAAGTTTCTATTAGTGCCGAAGTTTCAACCCAAACACGTGGATCATCATCAGGGCGTGTTTCGAGCACTGAAGGTATTCAAATACTTCAGTACTGGGTCCAGTGGTTTATTCTATTTACAGCTTCCTATAATTTATAGTGGATTGTGGCAATGTTGCTAGAACGGCATACAATGGACAGATCATCGGCTTGACATATTGATAGGGCCTCTAGACAATTGAGTCCAAAATCGTTTATTGCGATGCAGAATAATGTTGGTTTGAGGACACAGCCTTGCGGGACACCACTGATCTGCTCTTTGCTCTTTAGATGTTTCTCAGCCTATGTTAACTATAAAATGCCTATTTAAAAGGAATTGTTTAGTATAGTTGAACATGTTTCTTATTATTCCAACAGTTAATATCTTTTTAAAGATTACTTCATGCTTTATAATGTCAGAAGCTTCCTTCATATCGAAGAAAACAGCAATCGCATGTTGTCCGTTGATGAAAGTATACTTGGTTTCAGCCTCTAATGCAACTATTGGTCTATTGTATGTCGCCCCTTGCGGCACCCAAACTGAAATGTCTGTGATTAATTCTTGTTTTCTGTAATCCACATCAATCTCTTATTTACTATCCGTTCCATTAGTTTACTCAAGCAACTTGTAATAAATATAAGAGGATAGCTATCTGTGAGCCGCTTATCTTTTCCGTTCTTTAGAATAGGAATAACCAAAGAATTTAGTCAGGAAGTTGGGAAGTGTCCAGTGGACCAGACATGATTGTAGTATTTAATGTGCCATTTAAGTGTGTCAAGAGATAGATTTTTAATCATATCAAATCGAATATCGTCAAGACCAGGTGTGATTTTGACGTAATTTATAATATATTTTAGGTCCCACATTGAAGAAGGGAGGTTATAAGAAAAGATTCATTTATTGTAACTGTAAGTTATGTTTCATCAGTGTAGATATTATTTGTTTCGGAGTTATAGATTATATAAAAAAAAGCAGCAAATGCGTTTGAAATTAGTAACCGGTTATCTGCCAATTGTCCGTTGACTGTTATAGTGTAGCGGGTGGATGGAGGATTTTGGTGAGCTTACGGACTTTGTTCCATACTTCAGCTGATGTTGTAGAGGCATTTATGAAACTTATAAACATCTTCCAAGATTCGGCTTTTCACTGGTTGAACAATTTTCTGCAAGCGTCCCACTGTTTTTTATATTCAATTAAATTGGTGGCTTTTCTACAGGAATCATTAAACCAGGAAACAAGCTTCTTCTTGGAAAATCCGAGGTCATCGGTATCGATGCTTTAGCTGCTTGTATTATCGTATTAGTAATGATCAGTTCTGCGCATGCGTTAGCCCTAGTTAAACATACGTCAGATCGTCTCTTAAAAAATTTCAATTATCAGTGGCAGTATACAAGCTTAATGTGAACAATTAGTGTTATCAGTTACATTAACAATTACGTTTGATACTGGACAAAAAAATAAGGTGAGTAATCACTTATTTACAACACAAGAGTGAACAGTGTAAATAGACCTTAGGTTAGTTAGATAACGGCCAGCCATAATACACATCGTTAATCTGACTAGTGGGCTGGAGCCCTTCGTCCTAAGCAGATCTGCGCTCTCCAAGCGCGCGTCTATATTTTCGTCTTCAATAAAAATATATTTTTTTCATCGCCTCACTTTTATCAATTTTTCTTTTAAAAAATTAATATGAAATGCGATATTATCACATGCTAATGTCGAGTAAGGGCAAAAACACTAGGTCCAGGAGCCTCGATACTACAATTAGTTCTCCCATTAAAAAAAAGACAAGGCATTCGAAAAGAAACACTCCACCAGCCACACCAGGGAGCTCCATAGAAGAAGTTGAACCCCAACCTGGCTCCTCACAACAACCTAACAATTATGAGACAACTCAAGCTATGGGCGAAGAATCGCCGTTTTTCACTTTGAATCCATTTGAAGTGCTTTCAAATATAAATAACGAACAAATGGAAGCAGCATCAACCCCCAGAGAACCTAAACCCCCACCAATATTTGTTAGAAATATTAAAAATTTTCAATTGATGTGTCATCAATTGAATAATCTAGTAGGTTCAGGAAAATATTTATGCCAAAGCCGCACCAATGACACTAAATTAATGCCCGACACTCCAGAAACTTACAGAAAAATGATAAAATATTTATCTGACACCAAGGCTGATTACCACACGTATCAACTGCGTCAAGAGAGGGCGCTCAGGGTCGTTATCAGAAGACTGCACCCATCTACGCCAACAGATGCTATAAAAGAAGAGCTCATGGGTATGGGATTCCATGTTCGCCAGATAGTGAACATATTCAAGGAGGATAAAGAACAGCCTGGAATAAAAAATAAAATACCTCTTCCACTATTCTTCGTTGACATTAACTGAACACCCGATGTCGAAAACATCTACAAGGTCACACGCCTTTATTATACAAGCGTTGTTGTAGAAAAGCCCTACAGCAAGCGCGACATCGTTCAATGCCATAACTGCCAGGCTTATGGCCATACGAAACGGTATTGTCATCACATTCCTAGATGTGTGAGGTGTGGTGAGCAACACAAAACAGAGGACTGTAGGAAGTCAAGAACTTCACCTGCAGTATGCGCTTTATGCCACCAAGGACACCCAGCCAACTACAAGGGTTGTCAAACATACAAAAATTTAAAAACACGAATGTACGCAACGCCTAGAGAAGAAGGGACATCCAGGCCACCAAGACAACCCTCTAGAATAGTGAACGGAAGAGTGTCCTATGCTCAGATGTTCAAAGGAGACACTGTAAACTCTCAATCTCAGGCCCTGCCACAAGAACCTAAACCTCAAGAATTCACACATCAACCTCAAGACCCATATCCCTCCATCCCCGAACGTAGGTTAAATACTCATACATTCATTCCTCCTCCTTCCAATTCCACTGACCTCACAAGCCTACTGACATCTTTCCTTTCCGAATTTAGATCTCTCATTACCCCTCTTATTTCGCTACTTACCAATGTTATATCCAACCTCATTCCACTGCCAAGAAATCCATAAATGTCCTCAACCAAATTCCTCTCCATTCTCCTTTGGAATGCGAATGGTATTCGGAACCACATCAACGAACTGACAATCTTATTACATGACAAAAACATCGACATAGCACTAATAACTGAAACTCGACTAACCAACAAACGACAAATCAACGTTCCCGGCTACAATATTTATCGAACCGACCATCCTGATGGAACAGCACATGGTGGCACTGCCATAATTATCCATAGATCCGTTTCCCATCATTTGTTTCCCTTACCAAGCCATAATTTCCTACAACCCACAGCCGTAATAATCCAAACACCCCTTTACCCAATAACACTAGTTGCGGCATATTCCCCGCCTAAAACACCCATTTCCGAATCCCAAATAATTTTCTTCCTGAATTCCTTAGGACACCACTTCCTCCTAGGTGCAGATCTAAATGCAAAACATCAGCAATGGGGAGCCAGATCCACAAATTCTCGAGGGCGAACATTGCTATCTGCACTTAATTCCTATCGCAGCAACATCCTTTCACCTAATACTCCCATATACTGGCCAACTGATCCCCACCGCAATCCCGACCTTTTAGACTTTTTCCCTCACAAAGGTCTAGGATCACTACACTGCTCCATTTCAAGGTTTGATGATCTTTCCTCAGACCATAGTCCTCTAGTCCTAACCGTTTCCACATCTCCCATTCCCAAATCATCCCCACCTCCATTTATCAGGGGGCCAGTTAACTGGAACCTTTTCCGTCAAATACTGGAAGATAATATAGACCTCAGAGTTTCTTTAAAAACACCTGAAGACCTTGACGATGCAGTGCATTCCGTCACTACCCTGATACAGGAAGCAGCTTGGACTGCATCCTTACCTGACCGTCCCAAAAAATACCACAACATAAATCCTTTACCTCAAGACCTACTGGACCATATCCATAGAAACGTTGCTCTAGGACCCTTTGGCAAAGAACCAGGCATCCTGATGACCGGATATCATATAATTATTATTCCAAACAGGTAAAAAAGAAACTGGATACCTTTAGAACCCAATCCTACAATTCCTACCTCTCCTCATTATCCGCTAGTGATAACTCCCTCTGGAATGTAACCAAAAAAATCCTTAAATTCCAGTCCATTTCCCATCCACTTCGCCGTGATGATGGTTCCTGGGCTTCGTCAGATGCGAATAGAGCAGAAGAGTTTGCTAAACATCTATCCTACACATTCACCCCTCATCCCGAACTCCATCCCACTCACACTGCTGAAGTTGAAGAATTCCTCTCTTCACCAATTCCTCTCTCTCTACCTCCAAAACCTGTTAACCCCTCTGAGGTCAAATTCCTTATAAACAAATTAAAACCCCGAAAATCCCCTGGATATGATCTCCTCACTTCACAAATCCTCAGACAACTTCCCAAAAAAGCAATCATATTCCTTACCTATCTATACAACTGCATCCTTCGTACCACCAACTTTCCTTTGGTGTGGAAACACTCCATAATCATCCTGTTTCCAAAACCAGGTAAACCTGTTAATAACACATCATCCTATAGACCGATAAGCTTACTCCCGATCCTCTCAAAAATCTTTGAGAAAATCCTTCTCAAACGCATCCTACCCATAATCGAATCCCACAACATCCCTTCTCATCAGTTTGGATTCCGCTCAGGACATTCCACTGTCCAACAAGGCCTTCGTGTTGTGGACCATATATCCTCTGCACTTGAAAACAAGCATTATTGCACTGGTGCCTTTCTGGACGTAGCGCAAGCTTTCGACCGGGTGTGGCACGATGGCTTGCTTTTCAAGCTCAAAACCTATTTACCCCAATCCTTATACCTAGTCCTCAAATCCTATCTCTCAAATCGTTCCTTTCAAGTCCGTTGTGACACCGAATTCTCCACTTACTATCCAGTTGAGACTGGTGTTCCACAAGGCAGTGTCTTGGGCCCAGTTCTCTACATCCTCTTCACTTCCGATATCCCTTCAAATTCCCTTACATTTCTAGCTACATTTGCTGATGATACTGCCATTCTATCTTCCCACTCAGATCCTCAAATAGCATCTCTAAACCTACAATATCACCTCTCCTTGATTGAGCAGTGGTGCAACAACTGGCGCATCAAAATCAATGAATCAAAATGCAAACATATCACTTTTACCCTGCGACGCAGATCCTGTCCGCCAATCCTTTTTAATTCAATTCCACTTCCCTACTCAGACACAGTCCGTTACCTTGGCTTCCTTCTTGACAAAAGACTAACTTGGAACCCACATACCAGACTTAAATGACAAGAACTTAACCGACGATATGGCCAGCTGTATAAATTACTAAGTAGGATATCCCATCTTTCGATTGAAAATAAACTTTTAATCTACAAGACCATACTGAAACCTATCTGGACCTACGGACTTGAACTGTGGGGAACTGCTAAATATTCGAATATCAAACGCATCCAATCCTTCCAGTCCAAAGTACTCAGAACAATAGTTAATGCCCCATATTATGTCACAAACAAGACCCTACACCATGACCTCAACATCCCATTTGTCCTCGACATCATCCCATCCAGATTCTCAAATTTTCACCAGAACCTTATCCAGCTCCCTTCATCCCTACAATCCTCCACGAAGGTTAAAACGGCAGTGGCCCAGAGATCTCTTGTAAATATGCTTCTGGAGTCCTGGCAATGGCCAGCATCTTCACTCATGTCCTGAGCGTCTGTGGCTCTAGTGCCCTCTTTCAGTCTCCACTGGCTTCTAATACTAGTGATGCGGCTGGAAAAGTGGCACTGGGATCTCCTGGAGTCTTGCTTTGCCTTCCACATGTGGGGGAAAAAGCCTGGCTCGGAGATTCCTGGGCGAATGTATATATTGTATATAGGTATGATTGTGTTTAGAAGTTTCTATTTTATGTTATTTGTTTACTTTTTTTCTTTTATTTACTTTATTCATCAGTACTCTTTATTTACTTTTTATATTTATATTTATTTCTCTATTATGTGTATATATTGTATGAATGAGAACTCTTAGCCCTAATACTTATAGCCCTCCAGCAGTGGCTGATTGTATTATTATCCAATAAATAGATTTAAAAAAAAAAAAAAAAATTAGTAATGATTTCACAGTCCCTATCAATATTTATTTCAGAAAGAGAGGTTTGAAGTGGAGAAGTTAGGGAATCGAAAATACCCTAATCTGCTTAGTTCAGTAAGCGAATTCCATCTCGGTTTCCCATGTGTGGAGTTAATATTTACGAATTTAATAAATATTGGGAAATGCTCCTGTATAAGTCGAGTAAAACAGTACAGTCTACAGTGTTGTAGATGGTGGAATTACAGAACGAAAGGTCGAGGGCTAAAATAGTTTCATAACTAGAGCTGAGGAATGTTTGCTCTCTGGTATTGATTAAAAGAAGGTTATAGACGCAAAAAAATGTTCTAATATTTTACCCCGCATGTTAATGTCTGGGTTCCCCATGAAGGATTCTGGCCGTTTAAGTCCTCAATAAATAGAACAGTGCTAGAAAGTTGGTTGTAACTATCTAAGAGATAATGGGAGTCTATTGAATGATCTTGTGGCAGCTATACATTGCAAATTTAAAAGGTCAAAACGTGGTGAACTCTGACTGCAACAGATTGAAGATCGGGGTTAATTGGAATTAATTCTGAATATACAGATATATATGTACATATATGAGAACTCCGTGGTGACTGTGGTTTGGGTTCGGGTTATCCTTTCTATATTTTTCAAATTTTTTAATGATAAAGTTGTCTTTACTTCTTTACATCTTCTTACAGTAAGATGAATCTCTTGATGAGCAAATTAAAACAGGTTAGATTATGGCTTGAAAACGTAAGACATCTATAGGAATTAATCGGATTAGGAGTGTGTATTTGCACCTTAATGTTTTGATAGCCTATTTTAAGAATTTCAGGTGGTTGTGAAGAAGGAAAAGTTATAATATTCCTTTTATTCGTCAAATTTTCGTATAACATTCGTACGAATATTAAGTCAAATTTTTCCTTACCGTTTATTTGTATTCTCTGAATATCCATATTTTTTTTCATTTAGTTCTTCTATAATTTCATTTTTTTTTTCTAAATATTGTGAGTCAAAGCATCTTATAACCTCCTTACTATAATTTTAAAGTGGCGTGTGCTTTTACAGTTATATTAAATTGATCAACAAATCGCTTACAATCCAAAAGTTTCTGTGACTGTTTGCTATTGCTAGTTTTAATAAGTAAATTGCCATTCCTCAATTTCTGAACCTTTTTAACCTCTCTAGCTAAATTAGTTATAAATTTATTTATTAAAAAAAGTGATATTCTCCGGAATCCTTCATCCCCTTACACACACCCTTAAATACACAACGTCTCTCTATGAAATCTACTATCTAACTACATAAATGCTGTTTTTGTTTTATTTATTATATATACTTCAAAATATCTAAAAAAAAAATACAATTGAATATATAATGTGGGGAGACAGTCTTCTTAGCATTGTTTCATTTCTCGAATATTTTCGGTTGCAATGAATAATGTAAAAACGTGAAAAATATCTTTGATTTCTTAGTGTGTACAATCACAAATGAAAATATATCGTTTTTTACAGCCTGACTAGCTTGTGAACTGACTAGAAAATGTGATAAGAATATCACGTGGAAATTGAGGGGTGAATAGATCATAAAATCCTAATATATTTTAATATACATATATTATTATCTTTGAATATAAATGAAAAATTAAATAAAAGTAACATTTAGGTAGCAATAAAATAGTTACACACCTACTATTAGGCCCTAATCTAGAAAGCTAGTCGACTTTTCTAGTTTTCATCGATTTTATTCATTCATGTAGCTTATATTATATTGATGATTTTAAATTTTTTGCCTCCAATTATTGGGGAAGGGTGGGGGTCGAAACGATATCTGGCCCCCTCAACATATTTATATGGGAGAGGCATCGCCCCTCTCGCCTTCTCCTTCCCCCGAAGTCAGCGCCTTTGGATGGCAGTGAGTTGGACATATTTAGATATTTTACATTATAATCCTTTTTTTATAGGTTTATTTTTTACTGATTTAATAATTTAATACTTAGGTGAATAAATAATTAATAATCTAAAAAAATAATAATTTTTTAGTAAACATTTCATGATACGGCCAGCTATACAGACTACTAAACAGAAAATCCAAACTTTCTATTGAAAACAAATTACTTATCTACAAGACAATACTGAAACCTATATGGATATACGGACTTGAACTGTGGGGTACAGCAAAAGCTTCTAACATCAAACGTATTCAATCCTTTCAATCTAAAGTCCTTCGAACAATAGTTGATGCTCCGTTCTATGTAAATAACAAAATCCTACACCATGACCTTAATATCCCATTTGTCCTAGACCTTATTCCAGAAAAATTCTCCAAATTTCACCAGAACCTTACCTATCATCCAAATCCCCTTGCACAATCTCTATTCAGCACCACCCATCCTTACAATCCTCCTCGAAGGTTGAAGCGGCAGTGGCCCAGAGACCTTTTGTAAATAAGCATCTATTGGAGTTTTGGCAATGGCCAGATCCTCCACTCAAGCCCGAGTGTGTATGATTAGGTTAGTTCTTTTGTTTATATACATTTATTTTATTTTATTGTATTTATTTTTATTTTATTTATTGTATTTATTATTATTAAGTTTCTGTATTATTTTATTTTATTTTTTTTATTGTAAATAGAGTGTGAGTGTGCTTTCTCTGAACACTATTATAAATGTCCTTGATGTGACAGAATGTAATATTTCTAAATAAACAAATAAAAAAAAAAAAAAAAAAAAAAAAAACATTTTCCTATTTTTCTTTTTGTTGTTTTTCCGGAGTAATATATGTTGTGAATTTCTCTTTTAATTTTATTTTAAAATCTATCTATATTAAAATGGTATTTTTCAGCTAAGTAAAAATAATGTTTAACTAAAAAAAATTATCCATTCATTTTTAAAAAATTGGCTTTGTCCTAATAGATTGTTTTGATAGTCGGTAGGGAAAAGTAAAAAATTGATGAAATATATATTGGTTGTAAAATTAATTTCTGAAGTGAAATTAAAGGTACAGGGGTATTAGAAAATTCACTTTATTGGGATTCATCGTAAAAAGGAGATTACTAAGCTAATGAATGTCTAAGTAAACAATGCCTAATACTTCTTCAGCCGTATTAAGAGTTAGTACAGCAGTTTAATTCGCTGTGTTACCAACTTGTAAATTGGACATAATATTTCAATATAATTTTCTTTCTAAACATTTCTTGTCCAAGTTGCCACATTAGTCCAGTAGAATGTGAAAAAAAAATCAAATAGCAGGAATATTCAATTTTCTGGAATGCTGTATTTGAATTTAAAGTTGACAAACGAAAATTTTCATTGAGTTCCGTACATGCACTCATGCAGATATATGAGATAAATCTGTAGTAAGCTAATTGGTTTCTAGGATGTGGTATTATTAACATGTTTACCTGGTTTAGGGAAGAGGATAATTATGAAGTGTTTTTAGTCCAAAGGAAAGTAGGTTGTGTGAACGATGCCATTGTATAGATTGGTAAGGTATATTATTGCTTTTTTAGATATTTGACGAACATATCCCATTAAAAGCGGATTTGATGGCTCAACCATCTGGACCCCAATTTAATAATATGTATTACATAACATAATAAAAAAACTCGCTGCTGAAAGTAAACCACTTAATTGTCCCATCTTCAGGTTCAGAAATATTTAACAAAAAATATTGAACACCCAGTTAACAATATCATTTGTTAGTACTCATGCAAAAATTTTCAGTTAGATATCTGAATTTTTATTATTATAGTTTAAGAAAGTAATTTTTAATAAACTTTTCCACTTATAACAAATTCAAAAAATCAATAATTCTAAAAATAATTATTAATCTGTTTTTTCAATAGCTTAATCAAAGCTTTATAACATCTGGGAATGTTTTTAAAAAATGGAATCTTTTAATTCTCTAGGGGAAATAAAAAAAATACTTCCAACGTAATAGACGAAGAGGCATAGAAATTAAATCAGGAAGATGATGTATAATCGTGGAAAAAATACAACTAAATATATTTTAATTTTTTTTTTAATTTATTTATTCAGAAATATTACAATTTTTCACAATTAAGGACATTTATAATTGTGTTCAGAGAGCATATTTACAGTCTAAAGATTAGAGTGTGAATATCTTAATAAACAATAACTAACAAACCACACAAAAAAACTATGTCGTTATTATTATGTCTTGGATTGTAACCCAAAAAGACTTAGTTAATTGTTATCACGACTTCTGATTAAGATATGCGCTATTATTTCAAATGTACCTGAGCCTAGTAAGTATAGTTTTTCTTTGTCAATTTTTGTTAAGATTACTTTTGATTTTAATTTAATCGATTTCATGTAATGCAGCTTTTCAATTATCCCATTTTAATATTAGGTACTTTACTTAGTTTATTTTGCTTTTGATAAAAAAAATCCTAACATATTCAAGGCATTTTACCTCTGTCATATTGAAATCAAAAGTTTTTTTTGTTTATTAAGCCATCTTTTTTACCAAGACTGGATATGAACCGACTATGGAAAGACTCCCACGATCACCAGATTTGAAACCTGTAGATAAAAGTAATCCAAACAATATCAATATATATATATATATATATATATATATATATATATATATATATATATATATATATATATATATATATATAGAAATAGAAATAGAAAAATCATCTTTATTCTGGGACTAGGTCCCTTTAGAATAACAGTATTGTTCATATATATTAACTACAAATCTGGTCAAAAGACTTATTACAATGAATAATGACAAAATACATGTAATACATTAAGTATTAATTAAGCTCTTAGGATAAATTAACGAGGACAGTTGGGTAATAGGGGTTCAGTACTACAATATTGGAGCTAAAATAATTGCATAATAATCACTGAATGAAATTAGAAAGGAAAGTAAAATCTATTTTATAGGTAAAGCATTGTAGTGATGGAATATAAAAATTTAAAAAAATAATAATAACTGTTAATATGTAGGGAAAGAAATTGTAAAAACTAAAACAAAAAAATATATAAAAAAACAAATAATGATATACATATGTTCCCTAAGATATTTAAGTGATTATGCGTAAAGATTAGGAGAAGAGAAAATAAAATAAAGTATATATATACACATAGCGAGAAGTATGTTGAAGATAATTAGAAATAAAATACATTTCACTGAAATACATTCCATGAATAACAAATTAGAACTTAAGGAAAACAAATTTTATCTACTCACAATGCTTAGTGAGTGGTGATGAAAATTCACGTTCAACACAGAATAAAACAATAAAAAATAAGAGAAAAAAAATAATGTCTAAAGAAAATTAAATCCTTATAACATAGTATGTATTTAACCAGCGTCTGATTGGATTGTGAAGAGGAATTGGAATAAGAGGGTTTTAAAGGTGGATAAGGATGATGCATGGCGGATTTTTAGTGGGATGGAATTCCAGAATGCAGTGGAACGGACAACGAAGGAATGTTTAAATGATGCAGATCTGTGGAAAGGAGTGTAAAGGTCAGAAGGACGAGATCTTGTGGAGAGGGTGTGGATAGATGATTTGAATTGTAGGAGATTGTATGCGTAGGACGGACGATGACTATTGATTATTTGGTAAAGGAATGTGCCTAGGAAATATTGTCTTCGGAAGGAAGGGAAGAGCCATCCTAATTCAGCATAGTGGTGCGAAACACGGGAATACCTCAGGGCCCCTGTGACAAATCTTACGAAGGCATTCATAATTCTTTTCAGTCTCTCCCCGAGTTCTGCCGAGAGGCCACCGTACACCACGCAGCCGTAATCAAGGTGGGGGAAGATGAGGGAAGTTACTAGGAGTCTACGTGTGGAGATGGGTAGGAGATGGCGGAAGCGATGGAATAGTTTCAAGGTACCAATTGACTGTCGGGTAATGTGAGCAATATGGTGTTTCCAGGATAGGGTTTGGTCTATGAAAATGCCTAGGTTTTTTACTGAGGAGGTGAAGGTAATGGGATGGTCATTTAGGTACAGTATAGGTATGTTGGTATTGGCTCTGAGAAGGGGTTTGGAACCAATGACAATGGCTTGAGTTTTTGCAGCGTTTAACCTTAACCCATTTAAGTTTGCCCAGGCACTGATCCGATTCAAGTCTTCTTGAATTTTGGCAAACGCTTCATGCAACTCTGAGGGATGGAAGGAAAGGTAAATTTGGAAATCATCGGCGTAAAGGTGATGGGAGCAGTGAAGGATTGAATTATGGATGTCATTGATATAAGAACTAAAAAGGAGGGGAGATATGCTAGAGCCCTGGGCCACTCCTGCGAACAAAGTAAAATAGGAAGACAAGGGTTGATTAGGAATAGCGACAGCTTGTGAGCGTTGGGAGAGGAATGATTGAAACCATAGGATAGAACTATGGGAAAAGAATAATGATTTTAATTTGGAAAAGAGAATGGAATGGTTGATGGAATCAAAGGCTTTGGAAAAGTCAATGAGTATAAGGACAGTTAGTTTTTTGTCATCAATGGCGGACTGAACATCATTAATGATTTTGATTAGGGCGAAATTTCCGAATAACCTGGTCGGAAACCAGATTGGTAAAGGTCAAGTTGATTGGACTGTTCAAGGAAGGTGGAAACTTGGTATTGCACAATTCTCTCCAGGGGTTTGGAAAGGATTGAGATTGGCCGGAAATCTTCAGGGGAAGACGGATTAGAATTTTTATTTAAAGGACGGACTGTGGCTTTTTTCCACAAGGAAGGGAATACTGAATTTTGAAGGGAAAAATTGTAGATGAAAAGGAGTACCGTAAGGATTTCAGGGAGGCATAATTTAATTAATTTGACGGGAATGCCATCTGGACCAATAGAATTAGAGTGTGATTTCATCACGGCGGATATGAGGTCTGTGGGAGAAATATCTGAAAAATAAAAATCGGCGTCATTGAAAGATGTTCCAGAAGGAAAAAAGGAAGGGAGAAATGAAGGAGTTGAAGAGGAAGCAGATATAAAATAAGAATTTAAGTCATTTGATGAAACTGGGGGCACTGCAGAGGGAGGCGATCTGGTTGGATCACAAAGAGAGAGTTTACGAAGGAGTAGCCATTTGGATTTGGAATCAGGAGCTGAGGAAAGGGCTTCATGGAAATAGATAGATTTGGCTCGTCGGATTGTGGTTTGTGTCAGGTTGTGGAGCGCCTGTCGTCAGGCAATCTAGTGCGTCTAAAGCGTCTCCGGGCTGCATCACGCCTCTTCTGAAGATTCTTAATTTTCTGACACATCCAGGGAGCAGGAAGGCGACGAAAGGTGGAGGTTTTGAGAGGGGCATGGTCATCAAGAATATTAATAAGATTGGAGGTGAGAATGTCAACCATGGAATCAATTGAGGTACAGGAATAAATTATATTCCAATCTAGGGATTCTAGGGAAGGTAAGATTTTTTCCCGAGTAAGGCCATTAAGGTTCCGGAAAGTTACGGTTCTCGGTAGGATCGGAGGGGTTTGGATATTATAGGATATTTGGATTAGGTCATGCGACGATAAAAAAGAAACTGGTAATTGGGAAGAGGAAAGGAGGTTTTGAGCGGAATCAATAATGTACAGGTCCAACCAAGTGTCGGACCTTGCGGTGTGATGCGTAGCAGAAAAAGGAACGATAAAAAGATGAAGGGAGAAAAAAAGGCTTTCTAGGTATGATTTGTCGCTGGAGTCGGAGAGGAAATTGGTGTTTAAGTCACCGGAAATGATAATTTTGGAATAAAGGGGCACAAAGTTAAAGAGCTTCGAGGACAAAGGAAGCTTCGAAAGACGGGTCAAACGGAACAAGAGGAGGACGATATACCACGGAATAGAGGAGATGAGAGGTGTTACAGGAGATTTCGACGATAAAGAACTCGACTTGTGGCTGATCGGTTGGAGAAGAACGATGGAGAATTCGGGTCTTTAGGCTGGTA
This sequence comes from Nezara viridula, assembly GCA_928085145.1. Lineage (NCBI taxonomy): Eukaryota > Metazoa > Arthropoda > Insecta > Hemiptera > Pentatomidae > Nezara > Nezara viridula. The sequence continues at coordinate 15,991,827 of OV725078.1, read as the reverse complement.
TGAACGTACAGAGCTACACCTCCGCCAGTCCGGCTGTCCCGGTCGTGGCGGATTAGGGTGTAGTTAGGAAGGGAGACTGAAGAGGAGTGGATATAGGGCTTGAGCCAGGTTTCGGAAATTGCGATGATGTGGTAAAAGTTTTGGGTAAAATATTCTAGGAATTCATCGTAATGGGCTGGAAGGGATTGGGAGTTGACGTGGCAGGAAGTTAGGACACTAGACATGAGTAGGATTTCGGAGAGGACATTCGGTATTTGATTTAAAGACGCTGAAAAAGATTAAATACATTAGATGATGTGAAGAAAAAATAAAGTAAAATAAGTAAAAAAAAGTATATTAATAATAAGTTAATAAATAGCCTTGATAATATGATGTAAAATAAAAGATTTCCGATGAAGGTCCGGTGAGCGTGCCAAAATGTTCGTAAATGCTTGATGATGAACGAGATTCAAGCCGTCATCCGAAGACATCTAAGTCATGTGCCTGGTTGATGAGGACAACCTGATGGCCGTCGTCTTTTCTACACCGCACTGTGCCGGAAGCGAACCAGGTATATTTTATTTTCCCCGCGGCTTTCTTCTGCCTTGCGAGCCAGTAGAGGTGCCTATTCTTAGGGGTCATCTCCTCGCCGAGATAGATACGATGGCAGTCATTCTCCTGCCAGCCGATTTCCCGCGTCGAGAAATCCCGCTTTACTTTTCGTTTCTGCACCAGGTCGTCCCTCACTGACTGCCTGACAAATCGTGCGATGATGGGCGGTGGTCGCGGATCGTCCTCTTCGACGCTGTACAGTGTCCAGGTCATCAATATTGAGCTTGATTCCCAGGCCAGCCCCAATACTTGTAACCAGGGCTGCAGGGGTCTCACCCGCTCGAACCGGAATTCCCCGAAACTCAAGCGATCTATTAAGAAGGCCTTGCTCCGCTTTATTTAGCCTGACCTCCAATTCACCTACCTTAGACTTGAGGGCTTTATTTTCAGATATAATTTCCTCAAAATGTTTCGCTTGTCCCTCTAAATGGTTCTCAATTTTTGTTAACCTTGCATTTAATTCAAAGGTCAGGTGCCCGTATTTGTCCAGCGCTGTTTTAATATTTTTTATTTCGGTGTTAACATGTTTTTCAACCCGCTGTACTGCCGCCAGAATGTCTGACGGTGTTGGCTCGGTGCTGCGACTTTGCTTCGGGTTTTCACCACCTGCTGCAAACTTTTTATCGAGCCTCGAACTCTTTATCGCTAAGTTTACAGCATCTGCTATGAAATAATAATTTGCATTTAGCGCAACATAAAATATTTTTTTCTTCACGACTGATGGTGCTGCTGCATACCGGGCATTGAGCCATATTAATATGAAGTAAATAAAGTTTACTTACAATAACACGATGTGTTGTTAAGATCCCTAAGCCCAACAGCAGTGCTTAATCCTACAGAGCACAGTTGTTTATCACAGTCCCGTGGCTTGTAGTAGTTTATATTACTTAAATACGTTCACTTTTCGAGGAACCGTGAGGAAATACGAACTGTTAATTTTATCTATGGTTATAGATTTAACGAGATAAAAAAGAAAGAAAAAAAAAATCAAAAATCAACTCAACTTAAACGAAATAAAACACGTGATAATACAGAGGATGTTAACTGATGGCTGTCTCAGACCAGACTGATATATATATATATATATATATATATATATATATGAAGAATCTATTCTTATTCCGATTCACAAAAAGGGCCCGAGGACGGATTGTAATAACTATCAAGGAATTTCACTCCTTCCGGTATGTTATAAAATATTCACTTTAATATTAACTAGCAGAATCACGGAATACGCCGAGGAAATTATCGGAGACTACCAATGCGGATTTCGACGGAATCGTTCGACTATTGATCTAATATTTTCTTTGCGGCAAATATTAGAGAAAAAATTATAGTACAACGGTATTGTTCACCAGCTGTATTTCAATTTCAAAAAGGCTTACGATTCTATTGACCACCAGAAGCTGTATAATATTCTAATCGAGCAGAGGATTCCCAAAAAACTAGTAAATCTAGTCAGGATGTGCTTGACGGAAACACTCAATAAAGTTAGAATCGGTAATAATCTGTCCAAAAAGTTTGAGGTTCGTTCGGGTTTGAAACAGGGGGATTCCTTTTCGCCTATCCTGTTCAATTTGGCATTAAAACATGCTATTAGGGAGATGATGTGTACCGAAAAAGGGATGGATCTGGGTGGAACAACACCCGTGCTGGGCTATGCGGATGGTCTGGTCCTGTTAAGCGAAGACGTGGAAACTATAAAACTAAATACGACAACGTTAATGAATGCCAGTAAAGAACTAGGCCTCGAAATAAACACGGATAAGACAAAATATATGGTTAGCTGCAAAAATGGTGATATTACTGGTGATATCGATATAGATGGTTATCTGTTTGAACAGGTAGAGAAGTTTAGGTATCTAGGGTCTACGATAACTAGAAAAAACGAAATTGAAGAAGAGATTAAGGTTAGACTGAAGGCGGGAAATGCTTGTTATTTTTCTGTGACAATACTACTTAGCTCGCGCCTCTCGTCCCGGAACTTAAAAATTAGAGATTGATTAGAGAACTTAAAAATGGAGATTGTTCGGTTATCTCTTGTGAAGATATGCCTGGTTGATGCTGCAGTTCTTCAATTGTTTGTTTTGATGATGTACCTGGCTGGGTTTCATTTTCTATGGAGCTAATAGGCGTTACTGCAGGTGTTTGACGACATTGACGAGGCTTTTGTTTGGCAGGCGAAGAACAAGGTGTTGAGCCTAACGGCCGACTTCTCTTGATAGACGCTCTACTAGAAATGGTCTGATGGTTATATCGCATAAAAGAAATAAAAGGAAAAAAAAACTATAATTTATAACAGCAAACAGTAAATATCAATTGTTGTTATGTACTCTTGACCTGTTTTGAATGAATAATCTCAAAGATTTCACTGTAAAATAAGCAAATTCTGAGAGACTATATACACGACCTTTCGCATCAGCTGATCCACTGCCTTCCACAACGCAATATATTACGAGCAGAAATAGAAAAAACAAACACATCCACATATACATATACATACACACATAGACAGGAAAGTGCAGAAGATAAGTAAAAAATAAAATACTTTTATATAAAATAAAATACAATTCAAAAAAATACAATCTTATGAATAGAAAAGATAAAAGGTAAGAAAAACAATAAAAAAATATACCTACTCTCACTGCTTTGTGAGAGGTGATCGAAATTCTGTTTCATACTCAAAACAGAAGAAAAAAAAATGTATAAAGCAAATTAAAACCTTGTTGCATAATATATACTGAGCCAGCATCTGATTGAATTGTGAAGAAGAATTGGAATAAGAGGGTTTTAAATGTGGATAAGGATGGTACATGGCTGATTTTTAATGGTACGGAATTCCAGAATGCAGTGGAACGGATAACAAAGGAATGTTTAAATGAGGCAAATTTGTGTAAAGGAGTGTAAAGGGCAGAAGGACGTGATCTTGTGGAGATGGTGTGGATTGATGATTTGATTTTGTAGGAGATTGTATGCGTAGGACGGACGATGATTACTGATTATTTAATAAAGGAATGTGCCCAGGAAATATTGTCTTCGGAAGGAAGGGAAGAGCCACCCTAACTCAGCATAGTGGTAAGAAACACGGGAACGTCTCGGGGTCCCAGTGACAAATCTTACGAAGGCATTCATAATTCTTTTCATACTGTTCCCAAGTTCCGCCGAGAGGCCGCCGTACACTACGCAGCCGTAATCAAGGTGGAGGAAGATGAGGGACGATACTAGGAATCTACCTGTGTGTATAGGTAGGAGATGACGGAAGCAATGTAACGGTTTCAAGGTACCAATGGACCGTCTGGAGATGCGAGCAATTTCTCGTTTATCTGTGATATAGGACGTATTGCAATAAACATAATTGACTAAAAACACATTTTATTAATAAAAAAAAAATTCAAATTATTAAGAAGTCCAATATTTTCAAATATGAAAATAAAGTGGTCAAAGTGGTTATGAAACTGCGTTTTTCTCCCAGATATCCGTAATAGAAATTGATTTATTTTTATTGATGACAAACTTAATGTTTCTTACTAAAATTTACGTTTAAAATAAAGAGACATATTGATTGCTTCAATTATTTCAATGAAAATGCAAGTGTTAATTCGTTTCAGTCGTTATTAATTCACTTTTTATAAGTATTAGTACTTTTCTAGTAATTCATCCGGTATCGATTTTGTACCACTCTTTTTTATGTCAAGCAACTTATTTTTTGTATATTAATTATTTTGTTTTTAATTTTGAATGACAAATGTGGTACTTAAAAATATTTAATTGTTACTACTAAAGTAATCACAGCACCTAAGACCTGAATGTTTTATTTTTTCTTTATATATATATATATATATATATATATATATATATATATATATATATATATATATATATATATGGGCTGGGGTAGCCTTGCGGGCTAAGGCGCTTGCTATAGGTAATCAATGTTAAGCAACGTCGGGCGTGGCTAGTACTTAGATGGGTGACTGTCCACCAAGGAAAGCCACGTGGTCCGAGATTCCTCCCTCCCCCGAGTATGTAAGACCCGTCAGCCTACTGGAGGCAACTCACACCGACTGGGCGTAGGATTGATGACCCTACCCCGTACTTTAAATCGGGAATCGGGATGTGGTCAGGACCACTCTAGCGGTCAAAGATCTTCATAGTATGTAGCGCCAACCAAAAAAAAAAAAAAAAAAAAAAATATATATATATATATATATATATATATATATATATATATAGATAGATAGATAGAAAAAAAAACTTTATTCTGGGACTAAGTCCCTTCAGAATAATAATAATGTAAAAAATAATAGAATATTACTGGCCTGAACGTCGAAACAATAAATAAAATTGATAAAATAAAATAAAAAGTAAAGAAAACCTTAGGTGCACAAGCTATATACAAACAGATAAAACTGTGTACAGAGCATTTAAAATTATGAACAAAACAATTAAAACTATGAACGAATCACTTGAACTATGAACAAAATTATTTTTAAGGGTTGAACAACATAAACATACACTTTGAGAAATGAAGAACGAAAAAGAGATACAATGAGTTCATTTCATAAAAAAAAAAACTTTACTTGAATATATATATAAAAATGAACAGTTACTTATAATTGAATAAAAAGAAAAAATGTATGTATTGAAATTCCTACGTCGATAGTAGGAAATGCATGTACTATCTCTTACCAAGTGTTATGATTATATGATTGCTACACAATACATATATAATATCAATAGTTAGCTGGTATCAGACTGTTTTTGGAACAGGAATTGGAATAGGAGGTTTTTGAATGTATACAGGGAAGGGGCATGTCGAATTTTGATCGGGAGGGAATTCCAAAAGTTGACAGAGCGGGCTATAAAGGAATTTTGGAATGAGGCAGATCTATGAGAAGGGATGTATAGGTCAGAGGGTCGGGATCTTGTAGTGAGTGAATGGATTGAGGACTTAAATTGGAGAAGGTTGTAGGCATAAGAAGGACGATGATCGGTAATGATTTGATAAAGGAAAGTGCCAAGGAAATATTGTCTTCTTAAGGAGGGGAAGAGCCACCCTAACTCAGTGTAGTGGTGGGAGACACGGGAGCGTCTCGGGGTTCCAATTACAAATCTTACGAAGCAATTCATAAGTCTTTTGAGTCTATCACGCAGTTCCACCGAGAGGCCATCGTACACCACACAGCTGTAGTCAAAGTGGGGAAAGATGAGAGAGGAAACTATGAGTCTACGGGTATTTTGGGGTAGAAGATGGCGGAAGTGATGGAATAGTTTGAGGGTAGAAATTGCACGGCGGGATATATGAGAGATATGGTGATTCCAGGAAAGGGTTTGATCTATGAGAAAGCCTAAATTTTTAACAAAGGGATAGAAGGTGATGGGGTGGTTGTTTAGATAGAGTGAGGGAAAGTTGGTGTGGGATCTAAGAAGGGGCTTGGAACCAATGAGAATGGCCTGAGTTTTGGCAGCATTTAGCCTTAATCCATTTAAGTTGGCCCAGGCACTAATTCGATCTAAATCTTCTTGAATTTTGGCAAATGCCACCAATAACTCAGCGGGAGAAAAGGATAAATAGATTTGAGAATCGTCGGCATAAAGGTGGTGGGAACAATGGATAATTGAATCATTTAGGTCATTAATATAAGAACTGAAAAGAAGAGGAGACATGCTTGAACCCTGTGCAACTCCTGAGGATAAAGGAAGGTAGGCAGATAGAGGTTGATTAGGTATGGAAACTGCTTGGGTTCGTTGTGAGAGGAAAGACTGGAACCAAGAGATGGAACTATTGGAGAAGGATAATGATTTTAGTTTGTTGAAAAGGATGGAATGGATAATGGAATCGAAAGCTTTGGAGAAATCAAGCAGTATAAGTATGGTTAGTTTTTTGTCATCTATTGCAGTCTGGATATCACTAGTAATTTTAATCAGAGCAGATTGTGTAGAGTAGCCAGGACGGAAGCCAGATTGGAGAGGATCGAGTTGGTTGGATTGTTCAAGGTAGTTGGAAACTTGGGATTGCACTAACTTTTCTAGGGGTTTAGAAAGATTGGAAAGGATTGATATTGGGCGGAAATCTTCGGGAGAGGATGGATTAGGCTTTTTGTTTAAAGGAAGGACAATGGCTTTTTTCCAAGAGGTCGGGAATATTGAATTCTGCAGGGAGAAATTGTAGATGAAAAGGAGTGCTGGGAGGATTTCAGGGAGACATAATTTTATTAGTTTGATAGGAATGCCATCTGGGCCTACGGAATTGGAACGGGATTTCATTATAACGGTAATAAGGTCTGTGGGAGAAATGTCGGAAAAATAAAAATTATTGTCGTTAAAAGGTACCTCTGGAGAAAAGCCGGAAGGGGATGGTAAAGAAGAGGTGGAAACCGATATAAAGTGGGAGTTTAGGTCATCAGGTGATATTGGGAAAACTGAGGAAGGGGATCTAGAAGGTTCACAGAGGGAAAGCTTACGAAGTAGAAGCCATTTTGATTTGATATCAGGAGCTGAGGAAAGGGCTTCGTGAAAGTAGTTCGCTTTCGCTTGTCGGATCCTTGTCTGTGTCGTGTTACGAAGCACTCTGAATATTTGATAATCATCTGCAAGCCTAGTCCGTCTGAAGCGTCTGCGTGCAGCGTCGCGTCTCTTCTGCAGATCCTTAATTTCCTGACACATCCAAGGAGCAGGACGATGACGGAAAGTGGAGGTTTTGAGAGGAGCGTGGGTATTGAGTATATTGAGAAGATTGGTGGTGAGAATATCAACCATGGTGTCGACAGAGGAGCAATGATATATTCCATTCAAATCCAATGTTACTAGATCAGGTAATATTTTTTCTCGAGTAAGGGTATCCAGTTGGCGGAAAGTGATAGTTCGAGGATGGATTGGAGGAGTGCGGATATTATACGTTATTTGTATCAGATCATGAGATGAAAGAAAGGATACTGGCAATTGAGAGGCGGAGAGGAGGTTTTGTGCTGAGTCGATGATGTAGTAGTCTAGCCAAGTGTCAGATCTGGTGGTGTGGTGGGTGGAGGAAAAAGGAACGATGAATAGGTGAAGTGAGAAAAACAGATTTTCTAAATAGGATTTGTCATTGGAGTTTGAGAGGAAATTGGTATTGAGGTCACCGGAGATAATTATTCTGGGATAGAGGGGAACGAAGTTGAATAGAGTTGATTCGAAGGACGGGTCAAATGGCACGAGAGGAGGGCGATATACCACGGCGTAAAGGATAGGAGAAATATTACTGAGAATTTCTACTAAGAGGTATTCTACATGAGGATGATCGGAAGATGGGGAGCAATCGAGGATTCGGGTCTTTAGGCTATTGTGGACAAACATGGCTACTCCACCGCCAGTCCGGTTTACCCGGTCATGACGGAGCAGGATGTAATTAGGCAAGGAGACTGAAGATGATGGAATATAAGGTTTGAGCCAGGTTTCGGATATTGCTATGATATGATAAAAGTTTTGGGTAAAGTATTGCAGGAATTCGTCATAATGGGCAGAAAGTGATTGAGAGTTAACTTGACATGTGATTAGGGAACTAGACATACAGTGGATTTGGAGAGAAAAAGTCAGTGTTTGGTAGCGAGAAGACAAAACGAGTAGAAAGTACAGAAAAGCGATTATCGTACATGAAACTAAGTGAAGAAAAAGTAATATTAACATTAAAAATAAATAAAGAGAATGTACTTGAAAATAAATAGATTGATGAGTGACGGTGTAGAGATAGCACTAAGAGAAGAAGTAAGACTATTTTAATGAGGCTAAGGGGTTGACGGCTTCTAGGTAGTCAGTCAAATACATCTAGATCCGAGGCCTGTTCTATCAGGATGACTCTATGTCCGTCCTCTTTTCGACACCGCACCTTTCCGGAAGCAAACCACGTATATTTGATTTTTCCCGCCGCTCTCTTCTGCCGGGCTAGCCAATAGAGGTGTCTGTTTGTGCGAGTCATCTCTTCACCCAGATAAATTCGGTGGCAGTCATTTTCCTGCCAACCGATATCCCGCGTGGAGAAATCCCTCTTCACTTTCCTTTTCGTAATTAGATCATCTCTAATTGATTGCCTGACAAAGCGTGCGATAACAGGCGGTGGTCGCGAGTCATCTTTTCGGCTTCTGCGGCGATGTACGTTGTCCAGGTCCTCCACACTAAGCCTGATCCCCAAGCTTGCTCCTATACTGGTCACCAAAGCAGCGGGCGTTTCGCCCGGTCGCTCCGGTATACCGCGGATCTCCAGTGATCTACTCAATAGTCCTTGCTCTGCGTTATTCAAGCGAACCTCTAATTCGCCCACTCGGGATTTGAGTGCTTTGTTTTCTAATAGTATCTCCTCAAACTTTTTAGCTTGACCTTCCAGATGTTTTTCAATCTTCGTCAGTCTTTCGTTTAGTTCAAAACTGAGCTCTCCGTATTTATCTAGTGCTGTTTTCATGTTTTTTATATCTTCGTTCACGGTAGCGTCTAAACGATTTACTGCCGCAAGTATTTCTGAGGGGGACGGCTCGGTATTTTGTTTTTTCACCTGTTCGCAGTTAGAGCAAACCCATGTTTTTTTAATTATTTTTAATGCTTCGGTGTCTTTATCATTAAGGTTGACGCACCTACCATGAAAAATTATTTTACACTTAACGCAGTGTATATTGTTCTTATCTTCGCGTGCGATAGAGTTGTTGCAAATATTACACTGCACCATTTTTTAAATTTATTAATGAGAATTACTTCGCAATTAAAATATAAATAAATACCAGGACTGTTGACGGTAGTAAACAACGTCTAATGCTGGTCTAATGCTGTTAGGATTAGTAGACGCCTGCCAGCTCGTTGCTCCCAGAACTCTATCAATCTCGCTGCGTTTTCTTTACTCCGATTATTGTGAAGATCCGACACTTAATAGCGTGATTAATAATAGTGTTTTTTTAAAAAAGAGAAGAAAAAAAAACTGAACTTAACTGAACTGAAAATTAAATTAAAGTAAACTGAGTCTATTATATGAACGAATTACACCGATGTACACACCAGGGCGTCTCAGGCCAGACTGATATGTATATATGTATATATAGAATAGAATAGAATAGAAAAAAAAACTTTATTCTGGGACTAAGTCCCTTCAGAATAACAAAAATGTACAAAATAATAGAATATTACTGGCCTGAACGTTGAAACAATAAATAAAATTGATAAAATAAAATAAAAAGTAAAGAAAACCTTAGGTGCACAAGCTATATACAAACAGGTAAAACTATGTACAGAGCATTTAAAATTACGATATTAGGTTCTGGTAATATCGTAATTTTAAGTAAGTATATGTATACATTTATGAATTTAGGTATAAAAGTATATGTATACATACATGTGTATGTGTATATTTATATGTACATTTAATATTATCAATAAATAGTACGCCGTAAATATGTATTGTATATTAAGGAATAAGCGGGTGCCCAGTTTTAATGCTTCAGAATAGTCTTGCTTACGTCCTCATCAGGACCATTTCCGGATCTCTACTATGGATCTTGTTTTATTTTACCCACATCTGCGACATTGTTATCCTCCACGAGGACTACCGTAAACTGCATCACGGCGACCTTAAAAAGGGTAATGTGACTGGGCGGGTGGAGGTGAATCGGTGTATTTAATTTATGATCATTATAAGGTGAGTGGCGCTCCCTTAAAAGACATTACAGGCCCCATGGTTCTCCAGTTTTGATAAGTGAAATTAAAAACATAACTTTTCCGTAATTTAAACACCTCACATTGAAGTTGAACTTTCACGCAGACCTTACTTCTTGCTAATCTCGCTAAGCGCTATCATAGTGCAGTGGCTAGACTACATTACTCACGTTGAGGAGGTTTCACAACCCCAGTACCGATTCAGCTATGTTATTTTTATATTTCTTCTTTATTATATAAAATTATAATTTAAATTTTATATGCATATGTAAATATTTTGGTAACAAATTTAAATTGATTTAACAATTTAATCAATTTCATTTCATCAAATTGCAATGACTAATTATAATTCGTATATAACACTTTTAAAATTAATCCTAAGATTTCTATTTTTTTTTTTTTTTTTTTTTTTTACTATTGCTCGCATCTCCAGACGGTCAATTGGTACCTTGAAACTATTACATTGCTTCCGTCATCTCCTACCTATACCCACACGTAGACTCCTAGTATCGTCCCTCATCTTCCTCCACCTTGATTACGGCTGCGTAGTGTACGGCGGCCTCTCGGCGGAACTTGGGAACAGTATGAAAAGAATTATGAATGCCTTCGTAAGATTTGTCAATGGGACCCCGAGACGTTCCCGTGTTTCTCACCACTATGCTGAGTTAGGGTGGCTCTTCCCTTCCTTTCGAAGACAATATTTCCTGGGCACATTCCTTTATTAAATAATCAATAATCATCGTCCGTCCTACGCATACAATCTCCTACAATTCAAATCATCAATCCACACCATCTCCACAAGATCACGTCCTTCTGCCCTTTACACTCCTTTACACAAATTTGCCTCATTTAAACATTCCTTTGTTATCCGTTCCACTGCATTCTGCAATTCCGTACCATTAAAAATCAGCCATGTACCATCCTTATCCACATTTAAAACCCTCTTATTCCAATTCTTCTTCACAATTCAATCAGATGCTGGCTCAGTATATATTATGCAACAAGGTTTTAATTTGCTTTATACATTTTTTTTTCTTCTGTTTTGAGTATGAAACAGAATTTCGATCACCTCTCACAAAGCAGTGAGAGTAGGTATATTTTTTTATTGTTTTTGTTACCTTTTATCTTTTCTATTCATAAGATTGTATTTTTTTGAATTGTATTTTATTTTATATAAAAGTATTTTATTTTTTACTTATCTTCTGCACTTTCCTGTCTATGTGTGTATGTATATGTATATATGGATGTGTTTGTTTTTTCTATTTCTGCTCGTAATATATTGCGTTGTGGAAGGCAGTGAATCAGCTGATGCGAAAGGTCGTGTATATAGTCTCTCAGAATTTGCTTATTTTACAGTGAAATCTTTGAGATTATTCATTCAAAACAGGTCAAGAGTACATAACAACAATTGATATTTACTGTTTGTTGTTATAAATTATAGTTTTTTTTCCTTTTATTTCTTTTATGCGATATAACCATCAGACCATTTCTAGTAGAGCGTCTATCAAGAGAAGTCGGCCGTTAGGCTCAACACCTTGTTCTTCGCCTGCCAAACAAAAGCCTCGTCAATGTCGTCAAACACCTGCAGTAACGCCTATTAGCTCCATAGAAAATGAAACCCAGCCAGGTACATCATCAAAACAAACAATTGAAGAACTGCAGCATCAACCAGGCACATCTTCACAAGAGATAACCGAACAATCTCCATTTTTAACCACTAACCCCTATCAGGTGCTTCAGAATAAAGAAGTGATAGAGTCCGCTTCGATACCAAGAGATCCCCGTCCTCCACCCATATTCATTAAAAACATAAAAAAATTTCAGTTAATCACAACTGAACAAAATAACAGGCTCTGGAAGCTATTCATGTCTAAGCAGAACAGGGCAGGCAGATATCATCAGATACAGCTGAAACCTACAAAAAAATTTTGAAGTATCTAACTGGAACCAAAGTGGATTTTTATACCTACCAATTACGGCATGATCGAGCTTTGAGGGTAGTCATAAGAAATCTACACCCCTCAACACCAACCGAAACAATAGAAGAAGAACTGAAAAAATCAGGTTTCATAGTGCGCCAGATTACAAATATTCTGAAGGAGAGTAAAGAACAGCCAGGAATAAAAGTTCCTCTACCCTTGTTTTTCGTAGATTTGGAGCCAACTCAAGGGATCGAAAACATATACGAAATAAGAAAAAATATACTACACAAGTGTTATAGTAGAGAAGTCAAATCCCAAGAGGGAAATCGTATAGTGTCACAATTGCCAGGCATATGGCCATACCAAGACTTACTGCCGCGCTGTGTGAAATGTGGAGAGCAGAAAAAATCCAGGGAGTGCCTTTGTGCCTTGAAGGATATCTAGATAACTACAAAGGCTGTCAGATATACAAGAATATCAAAAATCCCGGACCCAAGAAGAAGCAGAGGCATCAAGAAGAGAACCTAGCGCATCAATAAGTGGTCCTTCAAAAATAATTGACCCAACTGTGCATTTTGCACACCTATTAGGAGGTAAGAGTGATGTTACTTATTGTGAGACCCTGCCGCAACAACAACATATACCTCAAAATTCTCAATCCCACCCTCAACATCCTAATCTAACTTCACCTAATCATCAACAGTTTTATCAACACTAAATTCCTCACATTCCACCTCCATCAAATATCACAGATTTCACCAATTCACTTACATCTTTTCTCTCCGAATTCAGATCCCTAGGTTACTTCTTCGATATGGATAAAGTGAGTAGACTTGGAATTTATTTTTAGAATACCCGCTGCCGCCACAATAACAAAACAATAAACCTTCCTATAAAAAAAATAATAACAAAACAATAAACATTCCTATAAATTAACAAAATCCGTTGCTTTAAAGAGCTGATGTGCACTCGATTATATTTTGGAACTGTCGTTTGTCGATGTTGAGAACATGGCAATTTAGTTGATATTGAGGTATGTAAATTTTAATTCAATTTAAAAGGCAATATTCACAAATACTCTTTAACTATTTCATAATTGTATTATTATTATTCAAATAATAATAATAATCCTCGCGCGGGCTCATTACCGCCTATGGGGAGCGTCCCACGGGTGGTGGGTGTGGGTATGGTCGGTGGGAATTCCTTGGAAGTTCCTTCCGGCTAAGTCTGATGGACTCGCTGACCAACAATGTGAGGGGCACTCCAGACTTGCTTGAGGGAGAGGACCTACAGACTTGATGGAGGCAGGGTCCACCAGAGTTGCTGGAGGGTGTGACGTAGGAATGAACGCCCTACTCACATATCTTTAGATCACCATACACCACAAATAGTCATGGATCTCCCTAAGTTAAAAAGCTCATTATCCGGAGGTAAACTAGTCCCCGTTCGGGTCTCCAGGTAGGGACTGCTTTAGGGGATTGATGGCGCAAATTGAAAAATAGGGATTTAAATGTTCTCCTCAAACATCACCTAATCCTAAACAATATTATCAACACAATATTCCTCACATTCCTCCTCCATCAAATACCACAGATCTCACCAGTTTATTTACATCTTTCCTCTCTGAATTCAGATCCCTTGTTACTGCTCTGATATCCCTTCTCACCAATCTTGCATCACATTTTAACCCTCCTGCAAAAAATCCTTAAATGTCTTCCAATAAACCTATATCCATTCTCCTTTGGAATGCGAATGGTGTTAGGGATCATATAGACGAACTATCTGCATTATTACTTGACAAGAACATTGAAGTGGCACTAATTACTGAAACTCGATTAACCACTAAACAGCACTTCGAAATACCGCAATACCTGACATATGGTACTGACCACCCTAACGGAAGAGCACATGCCGGTACTGCTGTCATTGTACACCAATCCCTTCCCCATCACTTACTCCCATTACCAACACACGCTTCCTACAGTCCACCGCTATCGTAATAAAAACCTTCTCCTTTCCGGTTACCCTCGTGTTAGCGTATTGCCCTCCTAATCGATCCATAACCAATGCCCCATTCAGTTCTCTCCTCAATTACTTAAGACATCACTTCATCTTGGATGCATACTTAAATGCCAAGCACCGACAATTGGATTCCAGAACCGCGAATTCTCGTGGCCGAATCAAGCTGTATGCACTCAATTTCCAACGTTTTCACCTCCTTTTCCCCAACTCTCCTACTTACTGGCCCGCAGATCCCAACCGTAATCCTGTTCTTCTTGATTTCTTTATCCACAGCGGCTTAAGTCCCCTCAATTGTTCCATTACACGTCTAAATGAACTTTCCTCTGACCATAGTCCTCTAATCCTTAATGTTTCACTTGAACATGTTCCCAAACCTTCTCCACCGTCATTTATTAGGGGCCCGTTAACTGGGACCTTTTCCGCCAAATCCTCACTGATAAAATTGATCTCAATATATCCTTAAAATCTTCCGATGGCCTAGATAGTGCCCTAAATTCCTTTACTACCACAATCCAACAAGCCGCTTGGACTGCCTCTTTTCCAAAAGACTCCTCCCGAATTCCTAACAAGACCATTCTACCCCAACACCTCCTTGACCTAATCCACACCAAACGCCGAACCAGATTATTGCAGCAACGAACTCGAAATCCCACCGGCCGCGGCTCCTATAATTATTACTGCAAACAATTAACACTGGAATTAGCCACCTTCTGACCACAATCCTTTAATTCCTACCTATCCTCCCTCTCTGTTCTTAATAATTCTCTTTGGAAAACCACAACAAAAATGGGAAATTCTCACCAAATTTCCCATCCATTCCGACGAGAAGACGGCTCCTGGGCAGCATCTGACGAAGATAATTCTGAGGAGTTCGCCATTCACCTATCCAGTGCATTTATTTCACATCCGGAATTCCACCCTACCCACACCGTTACAGTAGAAGAACTCCTTACATCAGCAATCCCACTTTCCTTGCCTCCTAAAGCTATTCATCCTACTGAAGTGAAATTTCAATTAAAATAACTAATCTCCCGTAAAGCTCCTGGACATGATGATACCCCTCAAATTCTTCGACAACTTCCATCCAAAGCAATCATATTCCTTACATATATTTACAATTGTATCCTACGCATCACCCACATTCCTCTGTTATGGAAACACTCCACTATTATCCTTATCCCAAAACCAGGCAAACCTCCCAATAGCTCAACATCCTATAGACCAATTAGCCTACTCCCAATCCTTTCAAACATTTTTGAAAAGATCCTTTTGAAACGAATCCTACCCATTATAGAATCCCAAAATATTCCTTCCCATCAGTTTGGTTTTCGTTCTCAACATTCTAATGTTCAACAAGGACTCCGAGTTGTTGATCATATTTCCTCAGCCCTAGAAAACAAGGAATACTGTTCGGGTGCCTTTCTAGGCATTGCACAGGCATTTGACCGGGTATGTCACTTCGGACTGCTCTTCAAGCTTAAAATCCATGTACCTCAGTCCTTGTACCTAGTCCTCCGATCCTACCTCTCTGACCGTTCCTTTCGAGTTCGCTGTGGAACAGAATTTTCCAATATCTACTCTGTTAAAGCCGGTGTTCCCCAAGGCAGCGTCTTGGGTCCCGTGCTTTGCATCCTCTTTACTGCTGACATCCCTGTTCATCCCGATACTTTTCTTGCAACATTCGCCGACGACACCGCAATCTTAACATCTAACTCTGATCTCGAAATAGCATCCTTAAATCTCCAAAGGCACCTCACCTTGTTTGAGCACTGGTGCAATAACTGGCGGACTTGAACTGTGGGGGACAGCAAAATTTTCAAACGCATCCAAATCTTTCAGTTTAAAGTCCTTCGAACAATAGTTGATGCTCCATTCGATGTAACTAACAAAACCCTAAACCATGACCTTAATATCCCATTTGTTCTACACCTTATCCCAGAAAAGTTCTCCAAATTTCACCAGAACCTTGCCTATCATCCAAATCCCCTTGCACAATTTCAGTCCAGCACCACCCATCCTTACAATCCTCGAAGGTTGAAGCGGCAGTGACCCAGAGACATTATGTAAGAATATATTGGAGTTCTCGTAACGGCCAGATTCTCCACTCAAGCCATGTATGTCTGGTCATGGTGTCTCTGCTCAGCCTCCATTGGTAATAACAGTGATGCGGCTGAGTGAAAGACACTGGGATCTCCTAGAGTTCTGCCTTTCCCTCCAAGAGTGTGGGGAAAGGCTTGGCTCGGAGATCTTAAGAGAATGAATTTGAAAAAGTTTTTAAGTATTTATTTTGTTAGATTAGTTAATTTTTGTTCAGTTTAGTATCTTTTAGTTTATATACATTTTCGTTTAGTATTATTTTATTGATGTTTGTTACTTTTATTTATTGTGTATAGTATGAATGAGCTACTCTTTTTTATCACTATTACCATTGTTCTCGAATGTGACAGATTGTAATATATCTCAATAAAGAAGTATTATTAAAATGTTGGCACGTGTAACGTAAGGAGTTTAAACGCAGCAGGGAGGTTAAAATAGGTCGCGAATGAAGTTAATGGGTACAATTTGGATGTCGTGGCTTTGCAAGAGGTTCACTAGCCAGGGGAGGGCTCTATTAAAAATAATAAACATTTATTGTCCGACCGAAGACAGTGACGATGAAGGAAAATGTGAACTTTACGATAAACTCGAGTGGGTTTATGATAAGTTACCGCAGAACTCTACACAAATAATTGTAGGCGACGCGAATGCAATGCTCGGAAGATTGCTAAAGAAAGTTTGCACGAATATAGTAATGATAAAGGGATCCGTCTGATAAATTTCGCCATTTCTGATAATTAAAATTACTATGTTTGGACATGAAGATATTTATAAATATACTTGGACATCACCGGATTCGCAAACAAGAAATCAAATCGATCATGTCTTGATACAACATAGCTGGCGAAGCAGTATAATTAATGTAGGTCTTATCGCGGAGTAGAATATAACAATATTCTGACCAATCTGATTGACGCATTAAATAAGTTTAAGAACCACTTTAACAATATTTTAAATACGAGAAATTATGATCTGTGTCCTCCTTCTGAGTACCAGAGTGCTGGACCGTTAATAGAAGCACCAAGTAAAGAGGAAGTTGAAGTAACTATCGGAAAATTAAAATCTCATAAAGTAGCGGGAACTGATAACATTCCTACTGAACTAATTAAAGCATGCTGGAGTTTCTCAAATACATCGGTTGGTTAAAATGATCTGGGAGAATGAGAAATTACCTGAAGAATGGAAAGAATCTATTCTTATTCCGATTCAAAAAAAGAGCCCGAGGATGGATTGTAAGAACTATCAAGGAATTTCACTCCTTCCGGTATGTTATAAAATATTCACTTTAATCTTAACCAGTAGAATCACGGAATACGCCGAGGAAATTATTGGAGACTACCAATGCGGATTTAGACGGAATCGTTCGACTATTGATCAAATATTTTCTTTACGACAAATATTAAAGAAAAAATTATAGTACAACGGTATTGTTCACCAGCTGTATATCGATTTCAAAAAGGCTTACGATTCTATTGACCGCAAGAAACTGTATAATATTCTAATCGAGCAAGGGTATACAAAAAAACTAGTAAATCTAGTCAGGATGTGCTTGACGGAAACACTCAATAAAGTTAGAATCGGTAATAATGTGTCCGAAAAATTTGAGGTTCGTTCGGGCTTAAAATAGGGAGATTCCGTTTCGCCTGTCCTGTTCAATTTGGCATTAGAACAGGCCATTAGGGAGGTAATGCGTACCGAAAAAGGGTTGGATCTTGGTGGGATAAAAACCGTGCTAGGCTATGCTGATAATCTAGTACTCTTAAACGGCGTGAAAACTATTAAATTATAAAACTAAATACGACAACGTTAATGAAAGCCGGTAAAGAACTAAGGCTCGAAATAAACGCGTATAAAACAAAATATATGGTTAGCTGCAAAAATGGTGATACTGGTGATATCGATATAGATGGTAATATGTTTGAACAGGTAGGGAAATTTAGATATCTAGGGTCTATTCTAGGTGCTTGGTATTTTCTCACTTTTTCTCCAACAGTGGAGCTTATGTTATTATCATATCATTATCCCGACATCGATAAGCCCTGCTCTTTTCTCTCTCATACCTTTCAGAAGGATATCTGGTTTATTGTGACGCACAGTATGGTCAGTTATAATCAATTCATCCCAGTAGAGCTTGAGACTACCTTTTTGGAGTAGTTTATTTGTCTGGTACTTATGACATGGAGTTTTGTCATCTAACAAGTTGAGCTTCACCGCCAGAGCCTGATGAAATATTCTAGCCACATTGTTATGCCTCTAGAGATACTCGGTGCCAGCCAACACTCCATACCCACCTGTGACATGTTGGATTGATTCCAGCGTCGCTGAACATAATCGACATTTATCCGTAGTTGTTGCGTCTTTTAGAACATGCCTTCTATATGATCGAGTAGCAATAGCGTAGTCTTGGATGGTGAATAGAAATCCTTCTGTCTCGGAGAATATCTTTCCATCTTTCAACCATTCAATGGATATTTTCTTGTCAATGGAGCTATCATTCAATTTGCTGTAGAATCTTCCATGCACAGATTTGTTTTTCCATTCTGTCAACCGTTCATTTTCTGGCACGATTGTAGAGACCTCACGATTGCTTAGGTTAAGCGCGCTTAGACCATAATCCAATCTTGAGATTGCGAGGTAAACCTCAGTTGTTTTTGTAAGAAAGTATCGACGTAGGGCCACTTCCTTCTTGCGGCAAGCTTCTTTGATATTTAGCAAACCACTTCCTCCTTCTTTCGTAGGTAAATACAGACGAGCTTTGGAGGATATTGGGTGGCGGGCCCGTTCTTGTATGAGAGTCGTTCGCACAAGGTGGTCGATCTCCTGTAGGCTGGTGTTTGACCAGTGCAATATGCCGAAACTATAACCGAGAGCAGGTATTGCCTAGGTGTTAATAGCCTTGATTTTTTGTTTCCCAGTCAGCTGGGTTTTGAGCACTTTCCGTAATCTAATTATGAACATTGTCAGAAGGTCTTGTTGCATGCCTTTTCTTGCAATTTTAAGATGTTATTGCATGCCCAGATATTTATATAACTTATTGTGTTCAAGCTCCTTGATTATTATTATTATTCAATGTAAGATATATATTCTTAATGGGATTGTCACCCCCAACCACCACTTAGCAATGGCTCTTTTATAGACACAAACAAGGCCAAGTCATTTGGGGTGTGAAAGCACTTTTATTTGCAGCATTTAATGAATTTACAACAGCAGTGCTAACTCTGTTGTGTTGGCTAGCTGTCCATTAAATTGCATTTCAGTTCTTGCTATGGATGTTTCTTATATCAAAACCAGGCAACTTTAAAAATTAGATGGACTTTCTTCCTCTTACAGTCTCTGAAATACTTTTAAAATAGGTTGTTTCCAATAGCATTTTGTGCTACATAAAAATCCACTGTCTCCCCCTCCATCAAAAACATAAGTAAAAACGCAATGATTAATTAATAAATATAGTTGAATGCGAACGACAGTAATAACATCCATCTCAGGTACATATTATATTTACTTAAGACAAGAGAATTTTCTTGTTGTTCAAGTAATGTAATGTCTCTTCTTTTTCTTTCAAGTTTTCAAATCGTAATGTGATTTATTACTAACGCTTTCCTATCAAAGCTTTTAATCTAATATTTAAAAAAGTTCCAGTATTGCAAAAAAGTGCCAGTGTCTACTCAATCTACATTCATGAAATATTTATCAAAGAATAAATGGAATTAATGTTATGTTGCAGGGAAGGTTGACGAAAAAGCAACTCAATTACATGCTATCGCGTCGCTCAAAGTATTGCTGGACGCGACTGCCCCGCACAAAGGAGCTGCAACTGCATCGTCAGCCTACCACCTCAAGGAGACTGCTCTCGTCAATAGGCCACTATCTGAACCTAATGGTATAGCCATTCAGACCTCATCTGTGAGTCTTCAAATTAATCTATATCAAATTATTCATTTAAATATTTTTTATCACTTTACCGCCAGCAAAATTAATTCGGTTTTTATCTGTTTAGCTACTTATAGATCGAAAATCAATATCTAAACTGATTTTTTTTTTTTTTTTGCTAGATTAAATCTTTTGACATTAGTCAAACGCATACTTATTTAATGAAAGAAAAAAGTTTATAACTATAATTCTAAATACAGATAGAACCCATTTTTTAAATAATGCACTCATTTTTTATTTGATCTATCAATATTGAATATCATTATTCTAGAATAGTGTGTTTTCCCAAAACATGGTGGAGTTGAATGTATAATAGAAATAGGAGAATGAGTCGATTCACAGATTTTGATGATAACATACATTAGATACTTAGCACTGCATAATGTGTGATGATTTCGATACATAAAATATGGAAGCTACAAGTTAGCCAGAGATAAGAGCCAGGTTGATGCACTTATCTATAGTAGAGTAGTAGAATATTTTACTGCTTCATTTATTGTAGAATAGAATTTGTGTATTTCTCAATTTCAATCGCTTTATATTTATATTATTTGTATAACGGAATTTTTACCTATAAAACTAAAACAGATATAAGTCTAAATATATCTCTTAAAAAATTAATAATGTATAATCAATGTAATTTGCTTCAAGACTATTAAAAATGCTTCCGTTAGTCTTATATTGGTAAATTTTTGTTTTGCTACTTATATTTTTTTGCTGCTGAATTTGAATCGCTGAAAATAGCTATAAAATGCTATAGGCATTTAAAACGAAGCTGCTTTCATTTGGCATGTTTATATTATGGAAATATAAATACACTGGTTAATGCATTAAACGTTTCTGCTATTTCGTTTATTTTCTTTTTTTTTTTATTCACTATGGAAGGGTTGACATTAAAACGGGGAATGCATTGTGAGTTCTCAGCTCAAAAATATACATCGGGCTATGACCCTATGAATAAAGTGAACATGGAGGACCAGTTATTATTTATTTATTTTTTAAAATCACTACTCACCCTATTAAAGTTCTAGTTCGTCCATTGAGTGTCAAGAAGCCCTGCTGCAACTCAATCCAGCCATCTTGCTTCTGGTCTTCAAACTCCTCGGGTCTTTTGTAGGACGTCTGCTATACGTTTTTTTTTTGGTATCTCGGCCATTCTTGTCGTATGACCGGCCCAACTATGTACCATAAGATTATCAAGATTCACCACGTACTAATTTAACGTACTAAAACAATATTCAAATGAAGTCTTCATATAATTAAATCTCCTTGTTTAATATTTACATTCCATTACTACTACTACCAGCAATCCACTAAATCTGGTTTCCAGCTGTCTTTGCCAGGAGGTGCTATAAAATATTCTGTTATATAAATTCAAACGGTATAATTACCACTTAATGGGTCAGTTCTTATAAAATCCGTAACTTAAACCGTCTCTGCCAGGGCTTTTACCGTTTTTACATTTCATTTAATAGGCTTTAAGGTTCTCAAGACTAATTTCCGAATCCAGAAGATGACGGAGAACTCCTTAATATAGTACATCGCAGTCTACCCGCGGGTGGGGGGGGGAGGGGGTGTACACAAGTGATAAGTGATAACAGGGTTAATTGGAACTGGCTGGGGTTTTCTGTTTCTAAATCTATTTATTGCTCCCCAAAATGTTTTGGAATCACAGCCTTTCGAAATCATCCATTACACCACGCTGAAATTCATACCGCTTCCACTTAATTAAAATTTTAAATTTTTATTTTGCGGGAAAATAATTATCAATAGAATTATTATGATAACGATTTTCACCATTAATTTTAATTCGGACTTAACATTTTTTTCAACCAATACACATTCAAGGTCGAACCAAGGCTTTTATCATATCTGTTATGAAATTTAATTTTCTTTAAAATAAACCTAATAAGTACGAAGTCTCCTGTATAGCTAAGAATAGGTTATTTTGAATCATTTCAATGGATTCAGAGTTTACCTGCGAACCTACTCGAGGAGAATTCAAAATTATTTGATGGTATATTAAATTTTTCGAGTTATCCCATTTGACTGGAGTATAACGGTGATTTGGTTTATTTAATGAAGTATTGAGGGTATCATTAGGAAAAAATAAGGAGCGTTGTTTCTAACACTCTAGGGAAGTTTTTTGAACCAGAAACTACATGCTTTATTTTTAGATCGGCTATTAAATTCATATGACTGTAATTGCTCCACACCATATCAACTACACTTTTTCCATTTGCGGTAATATCAGTGTACTGACCGGGGTTATCACTAACAGATCTACCATTTAGAAGAAGATAAAAATTATTCTCCATGAATTCAACTAATGTTTCCCCCTTTTTATTTTCAACAATATACAAGCTTCTTCGAATATGGGATAAATTAGAACCATTAAAAGCCTCAAAATGATCCTTATTCAAATCAGCTATCCTAGAATTAAAATCCCCAAGACAAATTATGAGAATATTTAGTTTTTAATTTAGTAAGAGTGGGTTCAAATAATTCCAAAACAAGACCTATAATCAGATACCGCTTAAAATAAACTAAAATTATGATAAATGCATTAATTCCATGAGTTTCTTTAACATGGACAGAGATCTAATATTCACTTATATCTAACACATCTATAGTGTAAACATTCTTATTACGAAATATAATCAGACCTCCACTGCCTCTGCCTCGACTCTTCTCCCTGATGGCATTGGATGTAATAAAACTGAAATCCGAGAGCGCTGGGGGTCTTTTGAGTAAGTGCGTTTCGCAGAGGCAAATTATACTTGGTGAATTAAAACGTCTATTATCTTCACTGAAGTTCTTGTATCCATCTTCGTTCTAGAAAAAAATTGTGCTTTGATTTTGACTATTAGAAACGGTTTCGGTTCTACATTGTTTAGCCAGTGATTGTGGCCAAGATGAAAGTTGTTTCCATTTAGATTTTTTATTTCGAGTTGTACGCGGGTTGGGTGAATTTTCGTGAGATGACGGGAAAGAACGCTTCTTCTCGTTTATATATTCATTTCTAATAAATTCTTCATAATCGGTATCATAAGATTGATGTTTGGTGTTTTCAACAAAAATAAGTCCGATTCGCTTTAGATGTATACTTGGTAGAGCCTTCCAGATATCTAACATAGATTTTTCCATTTCTGTGTCATAAGGATTTAAAATGTCCTTCTCTATGTATTGACCTTGCTTTAGCAAATCAAATCCGGTTCTCATTTGTCAGAGATTCTTTGATAAATATTTTGTAATCTCTTTTCTGGGAAGATTCAGGATAGCCCAGAGATTATAGATAAAGCTTATCTCTGTTTGTTCTTACTTGTGACAAAAATTAGTCTCTATCCAGTAACATTAGAAACCGAAGTACAATGATATATGTGTCATTCTTTTTTCCTTAATCTATAGAAATCGTCCTATACACTCACATCTGTTTCCAAAAAACTAAGTAATTTGAAGCATAAATCTTTTAAATTTTCGCCTTCCTTTAACTTCTATTTTTTTTCTTAATTGCTTCAGCTTTGAATATTTGATGATTCAATTTTATTTCATATGAAGTACTTTTTAAATTCTACAGCTCTATTTTTAGGTTTGATATTCGTTGGTTGAGTGCATCAAACTGCTAAACAATATAATTTTGTGTATCTTGAAAACTGAAAATAGTATATATTATGTGCTCTAATGATTTCTTTAAAGAAAAAATTTCTGTCTTTGTTGATATGGTATGGTTCTTCTAAACTCAATTGAGAAAGATCGTCTTTTTGTCCCATTTTACAGAATACAGGGAAACAGATAAATAAATAAAAATTAGCAATCATTATGCTGTAAATATGTGACGTTTAATTGATTTAATTATCAGTGGCCCGAACTTGAAAGGTGGACTGGTGGTGGGAGATGGGCGAAGCTAATAGCTGGAGATGGAGGCTCTCCTATAATCCTATCTAGATCCTTACCTATTTTTACCTGAAATGATCCGGAAACTATTTTTCATTCAATCACACTTTCACCGGCCCAATTGTCTTGGCAGTTTACATTTGTCACCACCAGACAATTCTACACACTCAAGCAAAATTTAAATTAGATTGAAACACTTTAACTGATACCAGAGACTATAACCTAAAGAATTCCACTGAGGCAACACTGAACGACATGTTGCTTGATACTTGTTTCTTAGTGTTACCTATTGTAGCCGTCCGACTGTGTGGCACAAAATTCAGTTAACGTCACATGCGAAATTTGTTGCCCCACATCGCATGCGCTTTGTCGTACATTTGTGTAGCATGCGACTAAAGCGATTTAGGCAACTTCAGTTTGGTACATAAGGTCATTAAAACAGCCGCGGCAGTTGCACATTTGGTAATCTCTTTGAATCATAAACGGAAAAGAAAAACACCATGATATTTGAGAAGAGAGCTATAAATCGATGGTTAAGAAATTCGATATAATTTAATACTTTGCGCTTAAAGAGTAACATAAAATTCCTTTGTAGTCCGAGAGTCTTTGAGAAAAATCGACATTATTTGATTAAAACTTTAAAATAATTTTAAAAAAATATTTATAACTTTTTTTAAAATCTTATTTATTGAAATATATTACAATCTGTCTCAAGGACATTTATAATGGTGCTCAGAGATCACATTCACACTCTATGTACAATAAATAAAATAAATTATACAGAAAAATATATATAATAAATAAGAATAAAATAACATAAAAATAAAAAAATAAAAAGAACACATATATACCTATATACAATACTTACAATCTGCTGAGAGAACTCCAAACCAGACTTGTCCCTCCAACTGTGGAGGGAAAAGTATGAATCCAGGATATCCCTGCACTTCTCTCTCAACCGCGTCACTGGAGCTAACCCAGTGGAAATTGAGCAAAAGTGCTTTAGCGACATACACTCATGTCGTGAGTGGAGAATCTGGCCATTGCCAGAACTCCAATATTTATAAACTATAAAAGGTCGCGGGGCCACTGCCGTTTTAACCTTCTTGGAGGATTATAGGGATGGATGGTGCTGGATAGGGATTTTACAAAGGGATTTGGATGATGGGTAAGGTTCTGGTGAAATTTGGAGAATTTTGCTGGGATAAGGTCTAGGACAAATGGGATATTAAGGACATGGTGTAGGGTTTTGCTGGTTACATAGAAAGGAGCATCGACTATTGTTCGAAGGACTTTGGATTGGAAGGATGACATAATGGGACGGTCTGAACGGGCTCTCAGAGAAGTGTTTATAGCCCTTGAAGCAGCTGCAAGACGACTTGGTCTAGGATTCAGTGAGAGGAAAACTAAGTATATGAGAGTTGGTGGTGAGGTGGATCTGAACTCTCCATTTGAGGTAGGCTCTTTTAAGTTTGTTTTATATACCTTGGGTCTGAAATAAATAGCAAAAATGACATGGCTCAAGAAATACAGAGAAGGATCACGGCTGCCAATAGATGTGTCTTTGGACTTAGTCGACACTTAAGAAGTACGTATCTCTCAAAGAAGACCATGCTGATTGTATACAAGACCCTTGTAAGGCCTGTTTTGACATATGGTTCAGAGGCTTGGACGATGACGAAAAGTGATGAGATGAAGCTGAGTGTGTTCGAGCGAGGAGTCCTCAGAAGGATTTATGGTCCAATAAAGGAGGGTGATGTCTGGAGGAGAAGA
The DNA here is from genome assembly GCA_928085145.1 of Nezara viridula. Classification (NCBI taxonomy): domain Eukaryota; kingdom Metazoa; phylum Arthropoda; class Insecta; order Hemiptera; family Pentatomidae; genus Nezara; species Nezara viridula. Next base: position 15,965,926 of record OV725078.1, on the reverse strand, counting down.
AAAAATAGGGAGCTCAGGTCTCTTTATACAGACATCGACGTAGTCACATATATTAAACTTGCCAGATTAAGGTGGGCAGGGCATGTGGTCAGAATAAGCACCGTTGAAATAGCCAAGAAAATAATGATGGAGGAGCTGCACCTCGCAAGACGGGTAGGAAGGCCGAGGACGAGATGGTTCGACAACGTTGCCTATGACGCGAGAACTGTGCTTGGCATACGGAACTGGAGAGCTGCAACAGAAGACAGAGCCAACTGGCGGAGGCTCTTGGAGGAGGCCCAGTCTCGGTAACGGGATGTCATGCCACATATGTATATATGTGTCTTCTTCAGACGCTACCCAAGAGCCATCATCTTGACGGAAAGGATGAAATGAAATGAAAATATTTTTTTATTATCCTGGGACTGTTGTCCCATTAGGACAAATTACAGTTACAGAATAAATGCTTGTGTGGCCATACATAAAATTAATTATTTACATTTATTATTAAGATTAAGATTTTGAAAAAAATAATAAAACAAAAAATATAACTATTACACTAAAAACATTCTGATATGTATGATACAAACTATATAATAAAATAAAATAGCATAAGTAAAGAAAATAATTTCTGGAGGAACTTTAAAAGTTCTCTTATCTACATTTCATGATCAATCGGATTGGGAAAGGAGTAGGTGGTTAAAAAGGAGAGATTTAAATGAGAAAACTGATTGTACATGTCGGATATCGGGAGGGATGGTATTCCAGAAGGAGACGGCTTGAATTATAAAGGATTTGTCAAACGCTGCAGTTCGGTGGGGAGGTGGATAGAGGTCGGAGGTACGAGATCTAGTGAGACGGGATTGAATGGAATATTTGAATTGTAGGTTGCGAAAAATATAGGAAGGCCGCTGAGTTCTGACGACTTGGTATAGAAAAGTGGCAAGGAAGTACAAACGGCGGTTGAATGGATAGAGCCACTTCAACTTGGTGTAATACTGGGTTATATGCGTATCTCTTGAGATTCCGAAAACAAAACGTATTGCGCAGTTCATTAGGCGTTTAAGTCTGGCCTCGAATTCTCCCGAGTGTCCGCCGTACACCAGACAGCCATAGTCGAAGTGGGGGAACACAAGGGAGGAAACCAGGAGTTGACGGGATTTATATGGAAGGAGATAGCGGAGACGGTTAAACTGTTTCAGGGTAGAGACAGTACGACGGGAAATTTGGGAGATGTGTGGTTTCCAGGAGAGGGTTTGATCGAATGTAACACCAAGGTTTTTTACGGAAGTATGGAATGAGATAGGTGAGTTGTTCAGGAAAAGATTGGGTATCTGTATGGATTTGAGGAGTGAGGGAGATCCGATCAGAATGGCTTTCGTCTTATTGGCGTTTAGAGTAATCCTATTGTGATTTGCCCAGGCACATATTGCATTTATATCATCCTGTAATTTTTGGATGGCGCCAGAGGATTCGGTTGGATTGAAGGAGAGGTAAATCTGGACGTCGTCGGCGTACAGATGGTATTGACAGTGAAGGATAGAGGATGAAAGGTCATTGATGTAGATGGAAAAAAGGGTGGGAGATAAAGAGGAGCCTTGTGGGACACCCCTGGACAAAGGTAAAGGTTCTGATGGGGGTTATTGGGGACTACAACATACTGGGAGCGGTCGGAAAGGAAGGATTGGAACCAATTAAGGGTACTAGTTGAGAAGGAAATATTTTTAAGCTTGGTTAGGAGAATTTTGTGGTCTACTGAGTCAAAGGCTTTGGAGAAGTCAAGGAGAATAAGGATGGTGAGTTTCTGCTGGTCCATGGCTGTATGAAGGTCTCGGGAAATTTTGATGAGGGCAGACTGAGTGGAGTAGCCAGGCCGGAAACCGGACTGGTTGGGATTTAGAAGGTTATTCTGTTCTAAAAAAATCTGATACCTGGGTTTGAACTAGTCGCTCTAAAGGTTTAGAAAGATTTGAGAGGAGAGAAATTGGATGGAAATCATTGAGAGTTGATGGGTTGGAAGTCTTTTTCATAGGGCGAACTAGTGCGGTTTTCCAGGATGTAGGAAAGGTAGCGTTTTGTAGTGAGTATATATATATATATATATATATAGAATAGAATAGAATAGAAAATTAAACTTTATTCTGGGACTAAGTCCCTTTAGAATAACAATGATGAGTTAATACAAAGTAAAGTACAAATCTGGCCAAAAACTAACTTATAAAAATTTTAATATTATATACATTATTTAAAAAGTATGTAACCAGTAAAAAATAAAAAATAAAATATATATACAAATGAACATAAAATCTTCTCAAAATTACTTAATTGTGATGAAAAAAAAAAAAGAAGAGAAATTACATATTTATATATACATAACTACACAATTTATAAACAATAGGCTATCTAATAGAAAACTAACTTAATACAAAATGAAATAATATCTACAGTGGTTTATATAATAATATGCAGACACTAAGATAAAATAAAGTCTTACGATACTTGTGGTGTAACGGAAAAAAAAAAATAACTAAAAGGAACTATTTATACGTACATTCTCATATTGGCACACATAAAGACAAAGATATAAAATATGAACATATATACCCGAAAAAAAAAAGCACAACCTGAGGAGAAGAGAAAAATAAATAAATAGTAAAAATAATAGTCAAACTAGGTGACAAAGATCATTGCTGTTTTATGTTAAAACTTAAACAGTAGGCACCACTATTTACTTCACGCAAATTCAGTTCATAAAATGAAATTTATGGTGGTAAATCTTCTGTTTGGGATGTAAGGAGATATTGGAAAAGGAGGTATTTGAAAGTTGACAGGGAAGAGGCATGACGGATGTTATGTGGCAAAGATCCAGGAGAGCGGTAAGAAGAGTTAGTTTTGTCCTGTGGAATGGAATATAGAGGTCAGAAACACGGGATCTCGTTTTTATTGAGTGGACTAAGGGTTTAGGCTGGAGGAGACAACAGATATAGGAAGGGTGCTGGGAGTTGATCGTTTGGTATAAGAAATTTCCAAGGAAGTATAGGCGGCGGGAAGATGGGAAGAGCCACTTTGACTCGGCATATAGGTGGGACACATGAGACTATCTCGAAGTGCCGAAGACGAATCTTAAAAAACAGTTCATGATTCTCTTCAGTCTGTCCTCAAGCTCCAACGAGAGGCCATCGTATACCACACAGCCATAGTCAAAGTAGGGGAAAATCAATGAGGAAACGAGGAGCCTGCGGATAGGTTGTGGGAGATGCTGACGAGAACGATGAAATAATTTAAGAGTACCAATAGACCTTCTGGAGATTTGAGCAATATGGGGTTTCCATGATAGGTTTTGATCAATAGTAATTCCTAAGTTTTTTACAGAAGAGGTGAAGGAGATTGGTTGGTCATTAATAATCAAGGAAGGATGGGTGGAAATAGATCTAAGGAGGGAGTTGGATCCTATAAGAATGGCCTGAGTTTTCGTTGCATTCAACTTTAATTTATTCAAGCTTGCCCAGGCACTTATCCTATCTAGGTCTCTCTGAATATTCTTCTAATAACTCAGTGGGCGGAAAGGAAAAATAAATTTGGGAGTCATCAGCATATAGATGGTATGAACAATGGTGGATTGAACTAGGAAGGTCATTGATGTAAGAATTAAAAAGGATAGGAGAAATGCTTGAACCCTGGGCTACTGCATGAGACAAAGTGAGGAAAGAAGATAAGGGTTGATTCGGAATACTAGCGGCTTGAGTCCTGTCAGAAAGAAAGGATTGGAACCATTGGATAGAACTATTACAAAAGGATAGAGATTTTAATTTATTGAAGAGAATAGAATGGTCTAAGGAGTCGAATGCTTTGGAGAAGTCCAGGAGTACTAATACAGTCAGTTTTCTTTCGTCAATTGCAGAATGTATGTCATTTGTAATTTTAGCTAAAGCGGATTGAGTGGAGAAGCCTGGGTGAAAGCCAGATTGGAGAGGATCTGAAAGTTTGAACTCTTCGAGATAATTGGAAATTAGCGATTGGACTATTCTTTCGAGGGGTTTTGACAGATTTGAGAGGATGGAGATTGGACGATAGTCTTTAGGAGAGGTGGGGTTAGAGATTTTATTAATAGGACGGACTAAGGCTTTTTTCCAGGATATAGGAAAAACAGAATTTTGAAGGGAAAAGTTATAAATGAATAGAAGAACTGGAAGGATTTCAGGGAGGCATAATTTTAACAGTTTAACAGGTATTCCGTCAATTCCTGTAGAATTGGATTGGGATTTCATTATGGAGGAAATAAGGTTCGTAGGAGTGATGTAGGAAAAATATAAATTGTCACTATTAAATTCGGATGATACAGGAATATAAGAAGGGGCGGGAGAAATATTACTAGAGGAGGAGGATAAAAAGTAGGAATTTAAGGCATCAGGAGAGACTGGGACAGCTATGGAAGAAGATGATTTGCAAAGAGATAGCTTTCGGAGTAAATGCCATTTGGATTTAGAATCGGGAGCTGAGGAGAAGGCTTCATGAAAGTAATTGGTTTTCGCTTGCCTGATCGTTGTTTGCGTCAAGTTCCGGAGTACCCTGAACGCTTCGTAGTCATCTGCAAGCCTGGTTCTTCTAAAACGTCTACGGGCTGCCTCACGTCTCTTTTGCATATTTCGAATTTCTTGACGCATCCAAGGAGCAGGTTGGCGGCGGAATGTAGAGGTTTTAAGTGGGGCATGGGTATTGAGGATATGGAGGAGATTAGAAGTCAGGATATCTACCATGTTATCAATTGAGGAGCTGGTGTAAACATCATTCCAATTCAGGGTTTCAATATCGGGTAAGATGCTTTCACGGGTTAGGGAATTTATATTGCGGAAGGTTATGGTTTTAGGAAGGATCGCAGGGTCTGGATATTGTATGATAGTTGGATGAGGTCATGTGAAGACAAGAAAGGAACAGGTTGTTGGGACGAGGACAAAAGGTTCTGCGCAGAATCGATGATAAACAGGTCCAGCCATGTATCAGACCAGCAAGTGTGATGCGTAGGAGCAAATGGCACTATAAAGAGGTTAAGGGAGTAGAAAAGGTTTTCCAGGTAGTGTTTATCGTGGGAATCGGAAAGGAGATTGGCGTTAAAGTCACCGGAAACTATTATGTTACTGTAAAATGGGATAAATTTGTATAGGGTTGATTCGAAGGATGGGTCGAAAGGTACCAGAGGAGGGAGGTATACTACAACGTATAGGAGAAGATGGGCTTTAAAGGAAATTTCAACAAAAAGGTATTCCATTTGGGGACATTTGGAAGGGGGTGAGATATCTAGGGTTCGGGATTTTAGGCTATTATGGACGTAAAGACCCACACCACCACCCGTTCTTGTAATCCGGTCATGGCGGATAAAGGTGTGATCGGGTAAGGAAATGGAAGAGGAAGGTATGTGGGGTTTTAGCCATGTTTCGGAAACTGCAATAGTATGGTAAAAATTGCAGGTAAAATATTGCTGAAATTCGTCGAAATGGGTTGGTAGGGATTGTGAATTAACATGACAAGAGGTCAGGATACTAGTCATGTTGGATAGGAAATAGAGAAATATGATGAAAGGCAGCTGAAATATAACGAATAACATTTAAAAAGAAGCAAGTAATGGCTAAATACAAATAATAATAATAATTGCAGCAATGATAAAAAAGACTAAACATGATAAAATAAAAGATTACGTCAGTTGTGCTAGAGAAAAACAGTAACATAATACGGCAAAGTGATTTATAGTATGCAACGCTTAACATTTCCCAATTATGACCATCTAGTTGACGAATGTCGAACCGTCAGCAGAAAATGTCAAGATCTTGTGGCTGATCGATGTAGATCACCGGGTGTCCATCTTCTTTTCTACAACGAACTCTACCCCCCGCAAACCATAAGTATTTTAATTTGCCTGCTGCTCTCTTCTGACGGGCGAGCCAGTACAGACGTCTATTCATAGGAGACATTTCTTCGCCGAGATATATTCGGTGGGAGTCGTTTTCTTGCCAACCAATATCCCTAGTAGATAAGTCCCTTTTTACCTTTCTTCTTTGCACCAAGTCGTCGCGTACAGACTGCCTCACAAAACGAGCAATGACGGGTAGTGGTCGGGGATCATCTTTTCTTGGTCTCCGTCGCTCCACAAAGTCGAGGTCCTCTGGGTTAATCTTAATCCCGAGGCCGGCTCCCACGCTGGCTACCAAGGCCGATGGAGTCTCTCCCGCGCGTACCGGGATGCCACGAATTTCTATTGATCTACGAAGTAGACCTTGCTCGGCTTTGTTGACACGCACCTCAAGTTCACCTACTCTGGATTTCAGCATCTTATTTTCTGAGGAGAGTTCTTCTAGGCGTTTCGCTTGGGCTTCGAGGTGTCCTTCTATTTTTGTGAACCTCTCATTCAACTCGAAACTGAGTTCACCATACTTCTCAAGCCACGTTTTTAAATTTTTTATATCTTCATTTACCTGTTCACCGAGCTTGTTGACGGCCAGGAGAATATCCGATGAGGAGGGTTCTCTGGTGCCGCTCTTGGATGGACTGGCTAACTTATCACTAGCTGGGGCAGCCTTTTTGCCCTGCTCACACTTTTTACATAGCCAAGCTTTTTTTTGTAATTTTATAGCGTCAATCTCCTTTTCACTGTAATTGCAACATTTGCCGTGAAATATTACGCGGCATTTATTACAGCTTAAATTATATTTATCGTCTCTCACGATAGGGCCGTCACAAGTTGAGCATTGCACCATTTTGTTGACAGAAAAAAAAAATTACTTACGTAAGAAAAGTGTTGTTTATCAACTTAGGAGTGTTGATGGTCTTTAATACTCTCCGGCTTAAAGGAATTAGCTACTTCTCCTCTCTCCACCGCAGCTGGTTAACGAACTTTCTTCTATGTATAATGATTCGTAAATAAATATAAGACGCGACTATGGTGGATTAAAAACAAAAATACTATTGTGAGAAATTACTGTAAAAATTTTTAAGAAATAAGTTAGTTTATGTGAAAAATGAACGAGTTTCACAGGAGTGATGTGAACTGTACGTCGTCTCTGGCCAGACTGAGTAATTGTAGATATGGTAGAGGATTGGAAGGATGGATGATAGTGAGGCTTTGATCAGTCTGACTGGGATGTTATCAGGTCCGTAATCATTGGTTTGCGACTTTTGAATGGAGTTGAGGAGGTCATCAGGTGTAATATGGAAAAAAAAGAATTGATCAGGATTAAAATTTATAGGGAAACACACAGGAGTCGGCATCGCCGCGGGAGATGAGGATGAGAAGGGACAGAAGACAAAGTGAGCGTTAATGTCATCAGCAGAAAAGGAGATGTGCTGGGTTTGAGGTGTGTTGCAATCGGTCAGTTTTTTTAGGATAGCCCACTTGGTCTTGGAGTTTGGGGTGTTGGATAAGGAATGATGGAAGTAACGGGATTCGGCTCGGCGTATAGCAGACTGAGTGCTGTTTCGTAGTTGCTTGAAGGCGATATAGTCTTCCGAGAGTTGGGTACGTTTAAACCTTCGTCTTGCCGCATCTCTTCTTCTCATGCACTCTCTTAAAGCGGGTGTCAGCCAAGGAGCAGGGGAATGTCGGATGGTTTTAGTTAGGAGAGGAGCATGGCCATACAGACATATCATGTGATATATGATGGGGTTTTAGGATTTGTTTAGTGATCTTCCACAGGGAATCGTCATTAGAAGAGAAGGAAGATTTGTGCTGTTCACCACATTTCACGCAACGCGGCAGATAGTGACAATAAGTCTTCGTGTGGCCATACGCCTGACAATTATGGCACTGCACGATTTCTCTCTTGGGGTATGGTTTCTCTTCTTTCACCATTGTGTAATATAATCTTGTAATATCGTATATTTTCACAATACTGGGTTATGGCTCTAGATCCACAAAAAATAAAGATAGTGGAACTTTATTTTTTACTCCAGGCTGCTCCTTATTCTCCTTGAGAACGTGGGTTACCTGACGTACTTTGAAACCAAGCGCCGCTAGTTCTTCTTTCATCACTTCAGTTGGGGTTGAGGAGTGTAAATTTCTTATTAATACTCGTAACGATCTCTCCTGCCTAAGCTGGTACGTATGAAAATTCGCATTCGTTTCTGAGAGGTACTTCACTATTATTCGGTAGGTTTCAGCAGTATCTGGTGTTATTTTTGTATCGTTGGTACTGTTAAGGCACGAATAACTGCCAGAGCAGATTTTATTTAGTTGGGTGCAGAACAACTGAAAAGTTTTGATATTTTTCCCAAATATCGGAGGAGGTCTTGGTTCTCTGGGTATTGCTGCAGACTTCATTAATTCTCGGTCATTTTGAGGCATTTGGTAGGGGTTTGGAGTAAAGAAAGGGGATTCTTCGATCATTTCTTGCGAAGAAGTTCCTGGTTGTGGCTGAGGTTCTGGTTCTGAAGTGTTCACTTTTGTGGTTGGAGATGTTTCTCGTAGACAGCGACGAGTTCTTTGTTTGGCTGGTGAACTAACTCCGTCTGACCAAGTCCTCTTGGGCACCTTACTGGACATCACTTGGTGGCTATACCGCATACCATTAGAGAAGAAAGAAAGAAAGAAAATCAGAGAGATTCCGCTGAAAAATAGGCAAATACTGAAAGACCAGTTGAGAGCACAACCTTCCAATCAGCTGATCCACTGCCTTCTTAATATTTATTATTAATATTTAAAAAATGAGTCTGCCATTCGGCTCTTGCTACCTGTAAAAATTCTTTACATCCTGATGTAAAGAATATTAGACCAGTAACTTGAGGATCGAAATGGAAAATTCATTGCGTGAAATGTCGGAAAAGTTTATATTCATTAACTTGTATACAAGTATTCAGAGATGTAAAAAATTTCATGAAGAAATAAGGAATTCTGATACGAGAAATAGAATTGATCTATATTAAAAATGTTTGTAATCAGTGGACGCGTAATTTGATCCTCTATAATTTTTATTCTATGAGCAGCGAAATGGCGGTTCTAGGCCACTTTAATCCCAGAATTTCCGGAGGATAATTGGACTTTGGACCCTAGGCTGTTCTTACCTTAACCACCTGTACACCACCTGACCAATATAATTTATATTTATTAATCTTAATCCTTAATTTCTAATCCTATTCCTAAATCTAATTCTAATTTGTATTTTTTCATTTTCAAGTTCGACTGGTCTGAACCTGTCCAAACTTGTACCATTTTGTCTACCTCAAATAAATATAAATGTAAATTGCAACGACAAAAATATATATTATTACAAACGAATATAAATTATAACGATGAAATATATATATATATATATTATTACAAACAAATATAAATTATAACAATGAAATATAAACATGTACTATAACGACGAAATATCTTATTACAAAACGAATTTAAATTGCAACGACAAAAATATATATTATTAGAAAGGAATATATATGGTAACAACAAAAGAAATACATATATTCTTATAATTTTACGATAAATCATAAAATTCTTACTGATCACCAATACTCACCCTTCTTCTGATCTGCTTTTATATTTTTTTTCGTAAATATCCAAATGTATTCAATAATCTAAGAATATAGATATACCTCCAATATATCCATTTATTAATATCGAAAAATTCATAAAGTTAATATATTAAAATGTAATATAATATTATTTTCATAGCATATGTTTATTAATGATATAGAAGACTGTGGAGAATATTTTTACAGCTGTTTTAGGCCACAAATCTCTTCTACACAAGCATAGACATGTTGGGGGACCAGGTCCACTAAGAAGGAAGTGGTAGGGTCAGAAGAGAGTGGTGGGGGAAATAATCAGCCAATCAGATTCGAGGATTTTCGTCACGTGATCTTAGGTTGATATAATTTGTTTCATACCCCTCTTGGTTTGTCAAAAAACATGTTTTGACATAAGCCTCCTCACCACGTCAAGGTGGTGTTTTCACATATTTTCAAACACACTTTTTTTTTTGGTTTACGGGTAAATAAATACCTCGACAGTGACCAAATCATGCACACACACACACATGCATTAGTTTACGATTAAATCAACACCACGCTAGTGAGCAAAATGCAAAAATTAAAATTAACTAACTTCTTTAAACAGAAACTTTATTCCTACAAAAGAGAAAAAAAATTATATGAAATCCACCTCATATCTACCATTGATCAGTCCTATGTAAATTATATTTATTCTTTTTCCAGAGTAATTGTATTAGTTTAACTTTTCATCCGTTAAGACTTCAGTAAATCTTTTAGGTATGAAAACACAATTTGGATAAATATAAATGTCGGTAGGACCGTGATATTTCAGTTGTGAAATAAAAGCAACACCATATATCGTGATGATTCTTTTAAATTTCACGACTTCATGAACGAAATCTACCTTCATGTCTGATATCCGTCATATACCTTCACGTTTTCGGTTGACGTCATTGAGAAGAGTAGCGAGACTAGCCATGTTAACTGCTTGAGCTTCGACTACACAATGACTGAAGAGGAGCGCTGTGTAACCTCTCTTTACTCAGCCATGCAAGTCTATACAAGAATAACTCGATTCCTTGATTACTCCCCACCATCCTAACATCCACAAGTGGAGTACCTTCTAGTAGAAATTACCTGTAATAATTCCCCTCGCCTTTACACAGTGATCTACCGTCCTCCCCTTGTTCCATTTGATCCGTCCTTAGAATAAACCCTACTCAACTTCGTTCCGCTCTATCCTAGAATAATCATCGCTGGTGACCTCAATACCAATTTCCTCTCTAATTCCAAAGACAAAACCAATCTAGAAAACCTACTTTTTTCCCTTCATCTCTTTATTGTTCCTTTTTATCCTACTCACCACACCCGTAAGGCCGAAACTTGGTTAGATTTCTTCATTATAGACTCCGAACAAAATCTCCTCTCCTCTTCTCAACTGCCAGTATCCTTCTTGTCCTCTCACGACATGATCCTAATAATATATAATATCCAAACCCCTCTGATTCATCCGAGAACCTTCACTTTCCGGCAGATAGACACTCTCACCCGTGAAAAAATACTACCTGACCTTGAAACCTTAGACTTCAAAGAAATATATTCCTGCTCCTCCATCGACTCTATGGTTGAGATCCTGACTTCCAATCTCCTCAATATCCTTAACACCCATGCTCCCATAAAAACCTCACCCCTTCCCCCCTCCCCACATCACTATAAATTTCATATTGTTGTGTTCCTTGTAACTATTTATTTAAAAAAAGCAAATGTACCCACAAAAAAAAGTGAACGAACTGCCCCAAAATGGCGTCCAAAGATGGAGGATTGACGGCTTTGACTTTAGTTAGTTTTTTTGTCACTGAGAATCAGCACTTGGCTTAATTTCATCATGGTTGGTCTTTTATTAAAGCTGAATAGTAAGAAAATAATAAAACATGAACAAATATTAAAAATTAGTAAAAAAAATTTCAAGTTGAAAATAAAGCGTCGTTTCTAATTGAGCAGCCAACAATAACGCAAAATGGGCTGAATTAAAACATCGGGAGAATATATTTGTCTTTATAAAACACTGATTACTTTTTAAAATATTTGAAACAGTTCCGTATAAAACGCACTTATGCGGGAGAAAAACAGTGCCTACATACAAGCCTCTATCACACCATTCTGTACACATAAATGGCTTAGTTATAGTGATATAATAACGTTTTTGGTAAATTATATTGGTTTTATTAACGAACAAATATTAATGCAATCATTTAATTGTCAAAAAAAAATTAAACATTTTTTTTTTTAATTTATTGTTTTATTTTTTTTTTTAACTTACTTTATTTTGTACGGAGGTCGTTTAAGAAGACATCATAAATTATATAATTGTAATAATGATATAATTATAATAATAAAACTTAATTGAAAAATACTTTGCTGAATATCTTGAATTTTTTGTTTAACGTTTGCAATTCAACACTTTGTTTTGTTTATTTACTGATTCTTAAAGGTAATTTAAATTGTATATACTTTCCAGGAAATGAGTCATATCAATACTTGTTTTATAAACTAAAATAATATATACCTTATCTGAACTACATATAATGAATAGTTGGAGGGTTGTTTAGTAAAATTTATTGTTATGAAATTGTTCGGAAGTTGGACCATATCATAAAAAAATAGGAAATTTTAATATTGAACGCATTATTCCCTCTGCACAAATAAAGATGGAAAGGGCGAAACTATAACTTCTTCTAGTAAAAACCGGAACTGATTGTTTGGACTTGTGTCAAAATGAGGAAAACGCAAAATTGAGCCCAAAAATTGGAAAAATACATAAATGGAACGAGAAAGGAAGAGCCAAAATTTCGGAAAAGAAAAAAAGGACCAGTATCCATTATATGGCTAAACGAATGTATAGTAGGCAGATGAACAGAATATTTCAAGATGCTGCTAAAAGGGAGTCAAATGCTGGAGAAGTTTGGATGATCTTAAGGGGACGATGCAGGTTTATTATGGTGAAGACCATTTTATCAGCAAGAAAGATAGGTTCGAAGCAATTGATAAGTCAGGTGGTCTGGAAAAAGTAATCTAATCAGTGTTTTATAAAGACAAATATATTCTCCAGATGTTTTATTTCAGCACATTTTGCCTTGTTGTTGGCCGCTTAATTAAAAACGACGCTTTATTTTCAACTTTGTTATGAAAATGAAAATTTGTTTGTTAAAATGTGTTAAACTGGTGATTTTTATTGCCTAAGCCAATTAATTTTTATATTTGTTCATGTTTTATTATTCTTTGACTATTCAGCTTTAATAAAAGACCAACCATGATGAAATTAAGCCAAGTGCTGATTCTCAGTGACAAAAAAACTAACTAAAGTCAAAGCCGTCAATCCTCCATCTTTGGACGCCATTTTGGGGCAGTTCGTTCACTTTTTTTTGTGGGTACATTTGCTTTTTTTAAATAAATAGTTACAAGGAACACAACAATATGAAATTTATAGTGATGTGGGGAGGGGGGAAGGGGTGAGGTTTTTATGGGAGCATGGGTGTTAAGGATATTGAGGAGATTGGAAGTCAGGATCTCAACCATAGAGTCGATGGAGGAGCAGGAATATATTTCTTTGAAGTCTAAGGTTTCAAGGTCAGGTAGTATTTTTTCACGGGTGAGAGTGTCTATCTGCCGGAAAGTGAAGGTTCTCGGATGAATCAGAGGGGTTTGAATATTATATATTATTAGGATCATGTCCATATCATGTCCATATTGGTATGGCCATATTCAATCATCATTTCATCGTAATGATGATGGTACATGATATTTTTTAATAAATCTTATATGCCCGTGCCTACATATATCGGTTTGTCAAATATAAGTTTCATCTTTTTCATGTGGACAGCTGCTAAATTATCATTAAAAATTGTCCTATCTTTAAATTTTTTTTTTATTAATTTTTCCATAGTGTTGGCGTTTGATACTAATTTGATGTCTATTATTTTTCTTATGTTTTCTATTGTCTTACCAAATGTAACATTTATATATAATTTAATTTGATCTGTTTCGAATTCATTTCTTGCTTTTTTCCTTAATTCTGTATTATATATTATATACTCTCTCAGCCAACAACTTTGCCTAAATTTTAAAACTCTATTAATTTGTTTAAAAATAATACCATGGCCTATGGCCTGTTTTAATGTCATGTAATGAACTATATAATTGTGTTTTTCTTTTAAATGAGCTATGAGTTGTTTAGAACGTATTTTGTCATTAAAATTGGTGTTCTCAGGTAAAAAGGGTAGGTCGTTGTGTGCACCATGTAATTGGGTTGGATATGTCAAATCGACGTCTAAAATAAAACCAAATTCATCATTTTCACTCAATTCGTCGATGATGACTTGAGATGGGTCTACCCACTCGAATTCGCCAATGGGGGGGGGATGGGATTACAGATTGCTGCTCCATATAGATTATTGCAATCTTCATAAAAAATATAAGTTGAATCTTTGTTGAGGTCAAAATCAGTTAAATATTTATTGTTGACTTTGGCGAATCGATGGTAGACCTGACAAAGACTCTCTCTTATCACCTTTTCAAACATTAAAATCATGTTGTAACCATTTAATAGTTCTAATTTTACTTTCGTGAATTTTAACATAGTATCCCACGTCATCGCGGGAACGGTAAAGAAATGGGCTGGGTCTAATTTATGTGTCTTTATAGTTATTTGTCGGAATGATTAAAAAATATCAGTTAATAATAGTGTATCTGATTTCATAAATATATCGTTGTAATCACCCAGCGTCTTACATTTAAACGTATCCCATACCTTTTGAGTATGTCTATAGTCTTCGTCTGTTGTATGTTCTTACGAAAGGTTACTATAAAATGCTTCTTTAGGGAGCAATTGCGTTTCTGAATATTTTTCAGGGGTTGTCATATATTCATAAGAAAAAAACCCTTTCTTTTTAAAACCTCGACCTCCTCCCTTCTAAACAAAGATTTAATGGTGGGTACATCTGGAACGATTTTCGCGAGAGAATCAAGGCTGTCGGATAAGAATCAAAATGAATTCACGAATCTGATTTTAAAATTGTTACTAATATTTTGAAAAGGAGATGTATTTTTCCTCTGAATTAGGAATCATAACGATTCTTTTCTCGTCATACCCCAATTCTCTCACGAACAAATCATAACCGGTCATGTTATGTAAAAATACAGGGAGGAAGTTGGGGTTTTGAAATGTTAAATTACAATTATTGTGAGCAACTCCTCTACATCTTCCTATTAGGTGACAGTGATCCCGTACTTTATCCCCATTTAATGGCAGGCCACACATATAACAGACGGAGGACTGGTTAAATGCTTCCATCTCCGAGTCAGTTAAGGGATTAATCGGAATTCTCATTTTATAAACTCTTTCAGTTTTAAGGGACATTTCTTTTAATATTTTTATAAAATGTTCTGCAGCGTCGATCCCCCTATATATTATTGGTTCTGTCCCTAGATCATCGTTTACGTCCATTATACTATCATCTTTCTTAAGGTAAATGCAATAAGTAATGGGTTCATGAAGATTTTTTAATAATGTATATTTATCTAGTGGGTTGGGCTGACAAGATGCGATGGGTTCGAGGTAGCACTCGAAATCGGCGTATACAATATAGGGTACCTTCAAAGTTCATTCAACATGGTTAAAATAAATAAAATTATTTTCCCCCGGCAACTCGATTCTTACAGGTTTGTTCTCGATACATTGACAAAAATGCTCGTTATATTTAATATCAGAATAAAAATGTGTGAAGCATCGTTTACATACGTTTAGGCGATGTTCATTTTTCGAAATTTGAGGATCTATAAATTTATTAAAATAAACATAATGCTGCTTACCCCCTGTCTCAAATAATAATAGATCTCAGTGATCTTCTAATTCTTTTTTTACTACTTTGAGGGGGTAAACAGCATTTTTTTTTTTTTTCATCTAAAGCCAAAAACCTGAAGAGGGGTGGGGAAATCAACACATGTAACGTTTAGGATGTTCAGTAACAAAGTTAGATAAAATTGAGTATTTAAAACTAAAATAATCGTTTTTATTAACAACATTTATACATGCTTTTCTATTTTTAATTTTATCAGGTAATTCTATAAAAGTGCTACCTCGAAGTTGTTTGAATTGGTTAACTTTTAATCTTAATCCTTCAATTACGTATAGCTTCCACCCCGATACTTTGCATACTTTCCATTTCATTAATTATTTTATGAAACCCATTCTCTATTATTTTTTCTATTTCTGTATCTTTAAAAATTGCCTTATTAAGTGTTTTAAAAGATGTCTCGATAGTTTCCCCTAACTGATTTATCATTCCTCAATCAGCCCACATATTTATTTTAATTGAATTATGTTCTAGGAGAGAAGCATTTATTCTAATAAAAAAATTGTTTCTGATGCTATTAAAAATTTTAGATAGGTCATAATTATCGTCGCATCTAATAAAATAAGACCTCAATCTCCCTTTAAAAGCCGTCTCATACTCTGAAAAACCTGCTGCATCGGGTTTGAGGCCAAAGAGGCCCTGCTGTTGTGGTCCATGTCTAGGTTTTTTCCTTGGGGGTTCATTATTACAATCATGCTCATATCTAAAATAATTGTAAATGTTAGTAAAGTTCGTTCCGCAGAAACGGCAGGGCCTATTAAAAACTACTTTACATGTAATCTCATGCTTTAATCTAGTATCCTTTCGTGTAAACACCTGCCCACATTTACTACAAATTAGACACATTGTTTATCAAAATCATCAAGACGAGACAGGTGTTTACACCTGTTTTTCATGCCGTACACGGTCTTGTTCTCTATTAAAAGATTTTCCACAAAATGAACATAACAGCTTCATATTATTTAAAAATTCCTGGGTTTGAGTGGAATCCCCACAAATAGTCTCGTGTCGTATTCTGTTATCTAATCTAGTAAAAGATTTGCCACATTTAGTGCATATACACGAAGCTAGTTGTCCAAATTCCTGACTTTAAAAGCACGTTAATTCATGAGCCATGCACTCTCAATGGCTAGCAAATATTTTATTACAACTGGCTCATTTCCTTGATGAAGATTCCATATTTATTATATATATTTATTTAATAAAGAAAAATTACTAAGTTGAAAAAAAAATTATCTCTGATCGATAAATGAATAATATATATTAAATTGAAAAAAAAAAACGTTAATAAGAAAACACTAAACAAGAAAACTGTAAATATAAATATACAAGAAAACACGAAAACAAAAACTTTAAACTTGATCAAATGTATATAAAAATAAGAAAAATAATGAATAATAATTTTTAAAACGATAATTAGAAAAACACTATAAATATAAAGAACAAACAAAAATATCTTTAAACTAGTATAAATATCTAAGAGACGAGATAACTGTGTATATTATAATCTAGCGCATGCGCCTCCTAATAGGTGTGCAAAAGACACCTTCGGGTGTATGGTTTTGGAAGGTTCTTTTCTTGATCCGGATCTTTCAGGTTCTTTTTGGTATCGGGGTTTCTGGTATCTGGATTTAATATTCTTGTATATCTGGCATATTTATATATATATATATATATATATATATATATATATATATATATATATATATATATATATATATAAGATTAAGACCGGAGACTGGCGATATCAGCCTTAATACCATCCTGGATGTAAATAAACATGAGAAATGTATTTAAGAAGGATTACTGAATGAATAAAGCAGTGTCTATTCAGAAGCCGTGAGTGTTGCATCTCAACCCCTTTCCTTTCTTTCTTTTTTTTTTATTGTTAAAGTCCGCCGACGCTTAACTGGTGCCGAAACCCGGGACTACGTCAGGAGAACAGAGAAGTAATTTTTTTTAAGTTCATTTTTTTTCTCCTTTCGTTTTTTCTTCTCCTAGTCATAAGGAAAGAGGGAGATGCCGACAGAGGGCTTAATCAGACCGGAGTGTTAAGCGCCCCGGAAATCCCTCAACCTCAGGAAATTCCGCAGATGCCTCAGATCACGCAGGCCCCTCAGGTTCCTCAGATACCTCAAATACCTCAGGTACAGCAGATCCCGCAGATCCAGGAGATTCCTCCCTTACCAAGGGTCACATTGGCAGAAGCGCAGGCTAACGCGCTAGAATGGATGAAAATAAGAGCGGCGACCACGCAGGACTTACGGAGAGCCATTGCGGACCTCGAACGCTTCGGTGGCGAGGTAGGGGAGCTTAACCATTTCCTGAAAGGCGGAGACCGCCTCATGTCAAGAATAGAGGTAAAGGTGGCGGAGGACCTGCTGAACCTAGGGGACGCGGAAGCCTTGAAAGCAGCTCTTGTGTGCCGCGTAAGGAGGAACATCCTGAACCAACTTCAGGCGGATGAGGAGACACCATGGCCGGTGATCAAGGAGCGATTGAAGAAGGCTTTCGGTGGTGGCAGATGGACGCCGGAGGAAGACATATTCCAAATGTTTAGAGAGTGCCGGCCCCAAAGACAGACAAGGGGACAGTATGCGGGGGTACTAGTGGCGAAGTACAACCGCATAACTGAGAAAATGCGCGAAACAATGAGTGTGGGAGAGGTCGAAGCCAGGATGGAGTTCCTGTCGACGATACTCAAGGTCCAGCTGGCTAAGGAAACGGGGAGGAGAGACGGATTGCCCAGAGAGAGATCATTCCTCGAGTGTGCCCAGGAAATGATCGACCTAAGCGCAAGAGAGGAAGAGACTCGGATGGACGTGGAAGAACCAGGGTGGATCCGGGTGAATGACAGACGACCCCGGACAGCCCCGATGGGTTGGAAGAAGAGGGAAACGAGACAACCGAGCGGAGAAAAGGTCATGACGGGCGAAAAAAGATCCGGACAGTCGAGGCCGAGGAATGGACCCCGCAGGGAAGATAGAAAATGTCATGGGTGTGGAAAGCCAGGACATTTAGTAGCACAATGTCCGCGCACTAGATGTTTCGAGTGCGGGACCGAAGGGCATATTGCGAGGCAGTGCCCATACATATTTCGGAGGAGAGAAAGACCTCAAGACGAGCCGATGAAGGTAAACATGCAAAAGTTGACAAGACGGGCTAGGATGCAGCGGAAGGACGGATCTTCGGAGGAGGCAACCGAGGAGTCGGGAACTTCGGGAACAGAGACGGACGAACCAGGCAGCAGTGGAGGCGAAGGAGGCAGGAGCAGCCAACGGACCGAGCAGCGACGAGCGGCGGCGGTAAGGAGGAAGCGGGGCGGCATCTGAGGAGTGTGGCAGCAGAGAGGCGACCGCACAGCAACATGCAACAATATTCGAGGTAAGCCATGCTGGTTGCCAATTATCGAGGTAGACGGGGGAGTAAAGTGCCTCGTGGACACCGGGAGCTCGAGCACTATTATGACCAGAGGGGCGTTAGGGAAAGTGTGCGGGAGCGAGAGGGTACTCCGGATACAAAAATGCGACTGCCAGCTAATCACTCTGGGTGGTCCCTGTAGTGTAGAGGGAGAAGCGACAATTAGGCTTGATCGGTGGGCAGAAAAAGAGGACGAACTGAAGGTACACGTAGTAGAAAACATGACTCGGGAATACCAGGTCATAGTAGGGTGCGATTTGTTAGGGCAGGTAGGGGCGAGCATTAGAAACCGTAGAGGAGCCTGGAGTATTAGGCTGGGAAAGAGGAAGTTCGGATGTATAGGGGTCGCGAGAGAAAGAAGGGTGCGGATAGGAGCGGTGAACAGAGTGGAGGACTGGAGGAAGTTGCTACAGGAGGAGTTTGGAGATATTTTCTTCAGGGAGGGTGAGGTATTGGGGGTAACAGGGAGGACGGTGCATGAAATCCCACTGAAGCAGGATAGGGTAACTTACGTGAAAGAAAGAAGATACCCGCAGGCGCTGAGGCAGCATATTCGGGAGGAGTTAGACAGTCTAAAGGAACAAGGGATCATAGTTGATAGCACCTCACCATTCAATAGTCCCCTGTGGGCGGTGAAAAAGAAGGCAGCGCCGGGGATAATAAGGAAAAATACAGGGTGGTAGTAGACTATCGTAAATTGAACGATAACACGGTAGATGAGAAGTACCCGATCCCCAGATTCGAAGATATATTCGATAGGTTGAGTGGGGCCGTGGTCTTTAGCACGTTGGACCTCAAGGCGGGATATCACCAAATACGGATGCACCCGGAGGACCAACACAAAACAGCGTTTACATTTGAAAGGGGGCATTATGAATTCACCAGAATGCCGTTTGGTCTGAAGAATGCACCCATAACGTTTCAGCGTCTGATGGACGAATTTTTGAGGGGTATCGATGACTCGGTATGTCAGGATGACCTGCTGATTTTTAGTAGAACGGAAACCGAACACGTGGGGCATCTGAGGTCAGTATTCGAAAGGCTCCGGCAATTCGGGCTGAAATTGTCAAGCGAGAAGTCCCTGCTGGAACAAACGCGGATCAATTTTTTAGGCCACACTATCTCTAGCGAGGGGGTCAGACCGGATGCGGCAAAGGTGGAGGCAATCACACGGATGGCGGTACCACGGGACGTTAAGGGGATCCGTAGGCTTCTCGGGACGCTGAACTATTACCGGAGATTCGTACCTGAGATGGCAGAGTATTTGGTACCTATCAACAATTTGCTGAAGAAAGGCGCGAAGGTTGTGGTGACACCAGAGATGGAGAACAATATCCGGAAATGCATGAATAGGTTGCAGACAGAGCCTGTGTTGGCGTTCCCGGATTTTGAGAAGCAATTTAATATAACCACCGATGCGAGCGAATACGCGTTAGGGGCCGTTTTGTCCCAGGGAGGAAGCGAGGGTGAACGACCGATAGCATACGCGAGCCGTCGGCTTACGGGTGCGAAATCGCGATACAGCGCTTTGGAGAGGGAGCTACTCGCGATAGTGTGGGCTATCGACCATTTCAGGCCATACGTATTTGGGAGGAAGTTTCGAGTCCACACCGACCACAAACCCCTTCAGTGGGTAGGGAAACTCAAGGAAACCTCAGCTAGGGTCACGAGATGGAAGGAAGTCCTTAGCCAATACAATATAGAGGTGGTGTATAAGTCGAGAAAGGAAAACGTGGTGGCAGACTGGCTCTCTAGGGCCATCATGATCAACGCGGTAGAAGAGGACGGGGGAGGACCATCGCGGGACGTACCGCAATTTTTGAGTGAGTGGACTCCCGATGGCGAAGGGGCAGATGATACCGTCGGTATAGAGGACAGGGAAGAGTCCCCGGAAGAGGAGAGCTCAGCGGAGGAAAGAGCAGCGGAGATGGAGGAGATAGACGACATCATCAATGACAAGCATCGTCAGGTAATCTGGAAAACGAGAGTAGCAGGGATGATGAAAATAGATAACCAAAGATATGGGAAAAGTAAGATTCGCGTCATCTGGTCGCAACCTGGGGTGAGTGAAGAGCAAATCCGTACGGCACTGAAGGACGCCACGTAAGCGGGAACGCACCATCTATATGTTGGAAATAACACGGTATGGGATAAAATAAAGCGGATGTGGAGATCCGAGCGAATAGGCGTGGACAGAACACTCATCCGTTGCAAGTATGCGGTGGAAACTATACAGGACGAGGAGCAACAACAGGCAGTCACATTGGCTTATCACCAGGGGAAAACCAATCACCGAGGCGTGAACGAGACGTTGCAGGCATTACGTCGAAAGTATTTCTGGTGGGGCATGAAAAAGTCCATCCAAGAGACCATAGGGAAATGCGAGGTGTGTATGCGCACGAAATATGATCGACACCCCCCCCCCAGAGGAGTTCAGGAATAGACACCTACAGGGAATATGCCACTACAGGACCTTCAGATTGATACATTTACTTGAAGAGGGTTCAAGTGGGTCACGGTCATCGACGTCTTTAGCAAGGTAGCTATGGTACACCAGGTCATGGACAAGTCTGCCAACGCAGTTGCGGAAGCCCTACAAACCTGGATGCAGTTCTACGGGGTCCCCGAGAGGATCACATCGGACGGTGGTAGGGAGTTTGACAATGCCGCGATTAGGAAGGAGGTGAAACGACTAGAGATTCGTTGGCATTATAACACCCCGGGACATCCTAAAAGTAGAGGCGGCATTGAGCGGTTGCACAGCACGTTGAGTGACCACATCCGGGTGTATCAGGGGGAAAAAGGGTTGGAGCCAGATGTTGCAATGAAGAAAGCGGTAACAGCCTGTAACCACTCGATTCACTCCGTCACGGGGTTTTCGCCCGTGGAAGTACTATTCGGGATGCGCAGGCCAAGGCGTGATTGCGGGGAAACAACGATCAACGAACCGTTAGTCGAGCAAATCCAGAGTAATAGGGTAGAGGTAGAAAAGACGTGGGGAAAAGTAACGGGGAAAATTAAGCGGGAAAAGGAGAAGCGGGTAGAGAGGCAAAATGTTCACGTACGTGACCAAATGGATGACCTAAAGATCGGGACAATAGTGTACCGTAGAGTAGGAACCAACAGAGGGAAACAATTGTTACGGTACGAGGGTCCATTCAGAGTGGTTGCTATTAGGGAGCATAATCTGCTAACTATCGAAAGCGTCAATGAACCTAGAAAGAGGAGAACTGTTCACATTGAACAATTGAAGCTCCCAATAATAGAACCGGAACATAGACCAACGGATTCGTAGTACCCTCACCGCTGTATATAAGAAATATGTTTTTTTTTTGGCTGTCAAAACATAAATATGGTGTAATTTCTTTTTATGTGTAAATAGAATTAGAGCAATTCAGGAGAGGAAGTTGTACTATTTTTTTTTAGGTTATTAAGAGTTCTGTTCTTGGGAGCAAGTGTTTTAATTTCTGTGTTTTTTTTTATTATTATTGTATTTCTCGGAGTGGGAGTGAGTTTTAGTTTCTTTCAAGTATATACTGTTAAGAACAATTGTAAGGTGTTAAGGCTGATAACCGTTGACTCCGATCTAGGAATATCTAAGTTTCCGAAAATCCTATTCGTAAACTGGTGGGGGGGGATGAAGACCGGAGACTGGCGATATCAGCCTTAATACCATCCTGGATGTAAATAAACATGAGAAATGTATTTAAGAAGGATTACTGAATGAATAAAGCAGTGTCTATTCAGAAGCCGTGAGTGTTGCATCTCAACCCGTTTCCTTTCATTCTTTTTTTTTATTGTTAAAGTCCGCCGACGCTTAACTTATATATAAATAAATAATAATAAGGCTTAGCGAACCCGAAGGTTCGATGCCGACACCACCAATCGCTTGTTACACACCTCCCTCCACCGTTCGCCGTCCAAACCCAGTCCCTTCAGATCGGCTTTAATGCAATCTTCCCACCTTCGCTTCGGTCTTCCCCTCGGACGCTTACCATTCGGCACAGCAAATATTAACCTTTTAGGAATTCTCTCGTTACTAAGCCCAACAACTTTACAAGCCCATTTGATTCGCCGCGATGAAATTACCTCAATTATATTACCCGGATACATCTCACGCAATTCGGCGTTGTGTAACCGTCTGAACTCTCCGGTTAACTCATCCTTCTTCGGTCCGAATATTCTACGCAATACTTTATTTTCAAAAACCTTAAGACGCTGCTCATCCCTTAATGTAAGCGGCCAAGTTTCGCATCCATAAAGAACTGTAGGCAAGATAATTGTTTTATAGATTCTAATTTTTAAGTTTCGGGACAAGAGGCGCGAACTAAGTAGTTTTGTCACAGAAAAATAACAAGCATTCCCCGCCTTCAGTCTAACCTTAATCTCTTCTTCAATTTCGTTTTTTCTAGTTATCGTAGAACCTAGATACCTAAATTTATCTACCTGTTCAAACATATTACCATCTATATCGATATCACCAGTAGTATCGCCATTTTTGCAGCTAACCATATATTTTGTTTTATCCACGTTTATTTCGAGTCCTAGTTCTTTACCGGCTTTCATTAACGTTGTCGTATTTAGTTTTATAGTTTCAACGTCTTCGCTTAACAGTACCAGATCATCAGCATAGCCCAGCACGGATGTTGTCCCGCCCAGATCCAACCCTTTCTCGGTTCGCATTACTTCCCTAATGGCATGTTCTAATGCCAAATTGAACAGGACAGGCGAAAGAGAATCCCCCTGTTTTAAGCCCGAACGAACCTCAAATTTTTCGGACAAATTATTACCGATTCTAACTTTATTGAGTGTCTCCGTCAAGCACATCCTGACTAGATTTACTAGTTTTTTTGGAATCCCCTGCTCGATTAGAATATTATACAGTTTCTGGCGGTCAATAGAATCGTAAGCCTTTTTAAAATCTATATACAGCTGGTGAACAATACCGTTATACTCCAATTTTTTCTCTAATATTTGCCGTAAAGAAAATATTTGATCAATAGTCGAACGATTCCGTCTAAATCCGCATTGGTAGTCTCCGATAATTTCCTCGGCGTATTCCGTGATTCGACTGGTTAAGATTAAAGTGAATATTTTATAACATACCGGAAGCAGTGAAATTCCTCGATAGTTATTACAATCCGTCCTCGGACCCTTTTTGTGAATCGGAATAAGAATAGATTCTTTCCATTCTTCAGGTAATTTCTCGTTCACCCAGATCTTTTTAACCAACCGATGTATTTTAGAAACTCCAGCTTCTCCGCATGCCTTAATTAGTTCAGTAGGAATATTATCGATTCCCGCTGCTTTATATGATTTTAATTTTCCGATAGCTACTTCAACTTCCTCTTTACTTGGTCCTTCTATTAATGGTTCAGCACTCTGGTACTCAGAAGGAGGACACAGATCATAATTTACCGTATTTAAAATATTGTCAAAGTGGTCCTTAAACTTATTCAATATGTCAACCGGATCGGTCAGAATATTGTTATTATCATCCCTAATTCCAGACGTTACGGGCCCTACATATTTACGTGATCTGTTTATACCTTTGTACATTTCTCTTACGTTATTTTCAATTCTATTAGTTTCTATTTCAATTATTTTATTTTTAAGATACTCCCTTTTTTTATTTTTGAGCAATTTTGTCGTTTCGTTCTTTGAGATTCGGAAGTATTCCAGATTGTCTTCGCTAGGATTATTTAGAGCTTTTAATTTAGCGGCTTTTCTTTTTTCACACATGTTTAAGCAATCTTCATCAAACCACGGTTTGTTATTCTTATTTTCCTTTTTTCCTAGACACGAGTTACCGACCGCTTTAATATTATCTCTGATCTCTATCCATAACTTGTCAATATCCTCGTGGTCCTCGTCAGGAAGCTCTAAAGCTTCAAACCTATTCTTAACATCTAGCTCGAATTGGTTTCTAATTGATGGATTTTTTAATTTTTCCAAATTAAAATTCTCAAAATCGAAACGGTTTTCTTTTCTCTTTTTTATATTAAGTTTTTGTCGAAGTTTCGCGATTACTAATTCATGATCCGACCCACATTCTGCTCCGCGATAAGACCGTACATTAATTATACTGCTTTGCCAGCTGTGTTGTATCAAGACATGATCGATTTGATTTCGTGTTTGCGAATCCGGTGATGTCCAAGTATATTTATGAATATCCTTATGTTTAAACGTCGTACTTTTAATTATCAGGTTTTTCGAGATGGCAAAGTTTATCAGACGGATCCCATTATCATTACTATATTCGTGCAAACTTTCTTTACCAATCGTCGGAATATAAACTTCTTCCCTTCCTACCTTTGCGTTCGCGTCACCTACAATTATTTTCATGTAGTTTCGTGGTAGTTTATCATAAACCCATTCGAGTTTATCGTAAAATTCACTTTTGACTTCATCGTCACTGTCTTCGGTCGGACAATGTATGTTTATTAATGCGATTTTAAACCAACGTCCCTGAAATGTAGCTACCGAAATTCTATCACTAAAGAATTGTACGTCCATCAAAGCGGATAGTAATCTACGCCTAATTAGAAACCCGGTACCTAAACAATGATTCCCGCTTCCTCCGTACCAAATAGTGTACTTCCCTTCCCTCATCGAGCCCTCCCCTGGCCAGCGAACCTCTTGCAGAGCCACGACATCCAAATTGTACCCATTTACCTCATTCGCGACCGATTTTAGCCCCCCTGCTGTGTTTAAACTCCTTACGTTATATATTATATATTTAAACTCCTCGCTTAACTTATATATATATATATATATATATATATATATATATATATATATATATATATATATATATATATATATATATATATATATATTCTTGATAAAATATATATATATATATATATATATATATATATATATATATATATATTCTTGATAAAATATAACTATGTTTTTCAGAAAAAAATATTAAAAACTATTTCTTAAAGTAAGGAGATGGTCCGGGGTTGCGGTCATAAAAAGGCTAAATAGTGGTAAAACTATTTTATTGAAAGCCAACGTTTCGACCCGACTTTGCAGGTCTTCATCAGGGAGGTCTTCATCAGGGCAGGTCTTCATCAGCCAGTTCTAAGTGAAACTCCTAGAGGAACACACCTCCCTGATGAAGACCTGCAAAGTCGGGTCGAAACGTTGGCTTTCAATAAAATAGTTTTACCACTATTTAGCCTTTTTATGACCGCAACCCCGGACCATGCCCTTCCTTTATAATGCAACGGTCAACCATTAAATATTCAATATTTCTTAAAGTATTCTTGTTGATGTAATTACATTTAATAGGACTTCAAGAACCACTTAAACACCATTTCTTATAGGTAGTAAATTTCTTTCTTTTCTTTTTTCTGATTAATTAATCGTTATATGTATATGAAAAAAAATCTTTCGGGCTGAAGCCTCCCCCCCCCCCAAAAATTAAATCCTGGATCCGCTAGTGCCCTACTTCTAACTATACCTAATTAACCAATATATACAAGTTAAATAAATAAAAACTTTCCGCAGATTTTTCATAATTAATTTCTCGTTTCGATCATCAAGTTAATGGCCCAATATTTATTAAGTCAGTCACCATTTTTACAGGAAGTAAGATCCGACTGACAAACTCTCAATTTTTAAATAAAGATGTTATAAATATACAAAAAATGCTATTAAAATTTTTATGAAATAATGTAGATTTTTTCTCATGGGCTCCCGGACTATTAGGGTCGCTAGAAAGTGTATTTCGTGTCATCACTGATGTTCATCATCGTGTCATCACTGATGTTCATCATCGTGTCATCACTAATGTTCATCATCGTGTCATCACCTAAACACTCAGTGGTTGGCAATATTGATTTGGGCACATCGACGTCCAATAAAAAATTCAGTAGTTCAGAAGCAAACCATTTCCGGTTTTTCTAGGAGATGAGCCATTCTTTTCTTGCTGTATTTTTTCTTTATTAAATGCTGACAAATTCTCAATTTATTTTTATCTCTATCCCCGTACAATTATATTTCACTTTTTAATTAAATTAACGATTAATAAATAAACCAATTATTTTTAACTGCATCACCGTACAATAATTATATTTATCCAATATTTTTTTCAACTCATCTTTTTTAATTATTATATCTTTGTATTCGGTGATTTTATTATTCCATCTGTCTATTATCCATTTTATTATCATACTTCTGCAGAATTATGGTAATCGTCAATAAGAGACGTAGTTTTTTCGTCCGTCCACTCCATGGTTGCTCATAACAAGCCGCACCGTTCGGAGGGCTGTTGGATATACGGCGACATTATTCAACACGTCGAATCATGTGGAGAGATGATGCATTCGACAGGCAACAACTGTCAACTTGTAGCATGTGGCAAGGAGACATTTTTTTTGTCGCGTTGTGTTCCTTCAATGGAAAGACCGTGTGTATCATGCGTCAATACGGCTTGTTACATGTTGTCTAAAAGTTTCCTCAGTGGGATTCCGCCTTAAGAGGTGATGTTGCTCACACAGCTGACCAAGCCGAACCAACCAAAATAGGTTAAGTATTTTTACAACTATCAATAGCTTATTCTTCACCTTGATTGATACTAACTCATATGAATTCCCGAAAAGAGAGAATATTTCTAAATAATAATAAATTATTAAGATGTATACGCATTATATCAATCCGTTTATTATTAGAAGATAAAATGATTCAGAACGATGACCATTTGGGTCCAAGAGCCTCTGGTTACCGATGAGGTCCCTGCAAATGATTGACGATGCGGTTACCGCTGTGCTTATCTCTGTCAGAAATGGGCTAATATATCTCTCAACTGTCAGACTCCATCAATTATTCCCAAATCAAACGCTTGGTTTGCTGTCATCAGTCCCCATTCCTCTTAAAGCTCTCTATAATCGTCATCTAATATTTTCTAAACGGATATTTTGTAATTTCCGATTGGTCTACAATAGATGAAGGATAAATTCATTTTATTTTATTATTCTCTGATATTATTATTACAATATTAATTTCACCCACAAAAATGTTTCAACTTTAAAATAAACGTTTTCATGCAGTTAGAAATAGGGCCGAAACTATAGTGGAGGAAATTAGCTTATAGGAGAAATTAGCTCTCCACAGTTTAACATCATCACAGTTAGATCGATTTAAGTTGAAATTCAATCCATGCTGTTCTATCAGATTAAGTGAGTCCCTAACCATGAAATTTATTTTTTTAATGATCTGTAGCGCTAATATTTTTTGATATCTATGTGGTGGAAGATTCAAAAATTTTATAATGTAATAAAAATGGAGTTTAATTGTGAAGATAAATAACGGATCTATTTCAGTCTCAAAGTGGATAAAATGTGTTGGAGTATGCATTGGTAATTTAAATATTTTTTTAAGAAAGAAACTTAGTAGTCTTTCCACAGCTTCATAACTTCATAACCCACCCCAGATTTTCGCTCCATAGCACATCACTGCTCTACTAACGGAATTAAATACTTGCAACATTTTGGATAGAGCTATTTGTTTGTTTTCCATAAACTGGGGAAAAATCAAATTCAAACCCACCTCGGCTTTCTCCAGTTTTTCTGCCAGGTGTTTGGACATTTATACTTTTGTGTTTGGACGTCTATACTTTTGGAGCCCATGGACCATTTTTTCTTTACGTTATGGCTTATCGCCATTGCGAAAGACCATTATTTTAGATTTTTCGAGATTTATTCTCAGATTCTATTTTTTACACTATTCGTCTAGGGAATTTATATTACTCTGTAATGTCGCTGGGTGCGAAGATAGGAGAACAATATCATCCGCAAAAGTCAGATACTTAATTTCACAATTTTCCTCAACACAAATACCACCATCTAAATTCTCTTCCAAATCATTTATATATAACGAAAATAGAATCGGACTAAACAAACAACCTTGTCTTACACCCGATTCCATACTAAATGGTTTCGTCAAACCATCCAAACCCCAAAATGAAACATGAGTATCGCTAACCAAACTTTTAATTGAATTAATTAATTTAGATGAACATCATATCTATTAATAAATTCAAGGAAACATCAAAATATTACAGAGATGAAGAATTATTATTGGTTACGAGAAAAAGTGTGTTCCCATAAGATCATATAGACGATTCAGAAAAGTTAAATGAAGTAGAGCTCTCACCCATTGAAGTTTTTTACAATAAACTATGAGATACTGATATCAGCGTTGAAGATTATACACATGCTCGAAACATAAGGAAACACTTCAAATGCCAATCGATAGGAGACTATGGAGAAATTTACATTAAAACTGACGTTTTTCTACTTTGTGACGTCTTCGAATCTTTTCGGAATGTTTTGATGAAGACTCATAAACTTGATCCAGCTCATTATTTTACCGTTCCAGGTTTGACATTGAATGCGATTTTAAAATATACAGAAATAAACACAGTGCTTTTACAGGATTATGACATGGCTTTGATGATAGAGAGTACAATTCGTGAAGGATTGTTTCAGGTATCGAACCGTTTCCAGAAGCAAATAATAAATGTCTAAGTAAATTCAATTCAAACGATGAATCCATTTACATAATTTGTTTAGATGTCAGTCAATGAGTTTATATTTGTCGTATGGAGGATTTGAGTGGGTTAAAAATCCAGAATCTATAAACATCTTCTATCTTGAAGATAAAGATGAAATTGGATATATTTTCGAAATTGACATTGACTGCTAGAAACAATGGTACCACCGGAAGCCAACTGTAATACAAACAAATTAATAACTCAAAAAAATATTCCAGTAATAACTTAAAAATGATTTATACTGATGCCGATTAGTTTATTTATAGAGTTTTAACAGATGATGTCTTTGAAGAAATGAAAAATGAATCAGTATTTCGATATCTTAGATTATCCTAGAACTCGTTAGGAAAATTGAATTAAAATGCAATCTACAAAAGGTCGCGAAGCCACTGCCGTTTCAATCTTCTTGGAGGGTTAGGGTGGTAGGGTATGGGTGGTGCTTGATAGGGATTGTGCAAGAGGATTTGGATGCTATGTAAGGTTCTGGTGAAATTTGGAGAATTTTTCTGGGATAAGGTCTAGGACAAATGGGATGTTGAGGGCATGATGTAGGGCTTTGTTGGTTACATAGAAAGGAGCATCGACTATTGTTGGAAGGACTCTAGATTGAAAGGATTGAATACGTTTGATGTTAGAAAATTTTGCTGTCCCCCAAAGTCCGTTATGTCCAAATAGGTTTCAGGATTGTCTTATAGATAAGTAATTTGTTTTCAATAGAATATTTAATTTTACAAGTATGCACCCAATTCCTTTTTAAATATTTTATTGGATACATTTAATAGAATTTTCGAAATGGAGTATGCACCTTTAATATATGAAAAATTCATTATTTTCCCATTATATAAAAAAAGGGATAAAAATTTGGCTTCTAATTACAGGGGAATCTCCTTCATTAATGCAATTGCCAAGTTATATACGGGCTTGATTTTGGCCAGATGTCTGGACTGGATTGATGAAAACAATATGATTAAAGAAGCTCAGGCTGCTTTTAGAAAAAAATATTCAAAAATCGATAACATATTCACATTGACGAGTCTAATTAAAGTAAAATTACAAAATAAAAGGTAAAAAGTTAATGCTTTTTTTGTAGATTTTTTCTACAGCATTTGATAGTGTGGATCGTTATAGTCTGATTTATAAATTATATCAGCTAGGATTTTCATCTAAATTAATTAATTCAATTAAAAGTTTGGTTAGCGATACTCGTGTTTCAGTTTGGGGTATGGATGGTTTGACGAAACCATTTAGTATGGAATAGGGTGTAAGACAAGGTTGTTTGCTTAGTCCGATTCTATTTTCGTTATATATAAATGATTTGGAAGAAAATTTAGATGGTGGTATTTGTGTTGAGGAAAATTGTAATTTTTTTTTATTTTGTATCTGTTTATTGAGAAATAATATATTTAGCAACACTTACGGGCACTGAGTACTAAGGCTGAGTGAGGCACATTCATACCATATATACAATACTATAAAAAATAAATTCTTGAAGGAAGTTAGTCGACTGTTCTACATATCATGGGTAATAAATATTCAGGACGCAGTCTTTTTTTAAAAAAAATTTATTTTTGCCAAAGTTTCAACCCAAACATGTGGGTCATCTTCAGGGCTGAAAATATTTTTTTTTTTTAATTACAATCAGAGATATAATAGTATACGACCGCTAATTATAAATAATAAACTATAGTGATTGATGGCACATGAATCTTAACTAATATTGTAATACACATATTAAAATAGTTATACAAACTAAAAATAAAAAATAATGTATATAATCCATTTATATAAATTTGTAATATTTTCTCTTACTAACCGTGGTTTGAGCACTGAGGTTGTTCATGTACTGACTCATGTTTGGTAGGTAAGTAAAAAGGTCAAGGGGAGGGAGGATTTCCCACTTGTCATTTTTTTTTATTTTTAGATAGCAAAAGGTAAGTAAACAAGGTTAGAGGGGAAGGGAGGGTAACATATGTTGTTTGTAGAATATACATAATTTGCTGAGAAATATTTCAGACGTGTACAATATTTGAATTATTTCATATGGTTACAGAAATGTGACCATATTGTTACACAATGAAACCCGTTTGCCTCAAAACTAGCGGAACACGCCATAACCCTAAACCACACATTTAATTTCGAAAACCCAAACATACTCGCCACAGTCCCCAATCACCATAAACGACTACTATCGGAATCTATATTCATTAATTTGGAAAAAAATAATCCGGTAAACCATAAAGTAGACAAAGAAAAGATCTGCAATACATATTCAAATATTTTCCGCCTCCTGAAACAATAGCCTATGTAATCCTTAATATAACACAAACTTATATTATGATAAATATTGTATAATATGTTTTCCTAAGTATCATCTGCATACATTGAAATTGTCTTTATTATAAAAATTATTCACCTAACCCTTGTATACTTGCTATCAAACTAAGCTATATTTATATTAATTGGCACCTTTTGCTTATGTTCATTTTAATACTAGTCAATAGTCACATTTCTGTAACCATATGAAATAACTCAAATATTGTACACGTCTGAAATATTTGTCAGCAAATTATGTATACTCTACAAACAACATTTGTTACCCTCCCTTCTCCTCTAACCTTGTTTAATTACCTTTTGCTATCTAAAAAAAAAAAAGGACAAGTGGGAAATCCTCCCCCCCCCTGACCTTTTTACTTACCTACCAAACATGTGTCAGTACATGAACAACCTCAGTGCTCAAACCACGGTTAGTAAGAGAAAACCTTTCACATGAAATTAAAAATGGTTTCCACAGAAAGCAAAGTACATTGGCGATTTTTGTAGACTTTAAAGCAGCATTTGATAAAGTCTGGAGAGAAATGCTGTTACTAAAAATTAGAAATATGGGTGTTCATTCATTCATGTATGGCACAACATCCCGTCACCGAGACTGGGCCTCCTCCAAGAGCCTCCGCCAGTTGGCTCTGTCTTCTGCTGCAGCTCTCCAGTTCCGCACACCAAGCAGGGTTCTCGCATCATAGGCCACGTTGTCCAACCATCTCGTCCTCGGCCTTCCTACCCGTCTTACGAGGTGCAGCTCCTCCATCATTATTTTTTTTGGTATTTCAAGGGTGCTCATTCTGGCCACATGCCCTGCCCACCTTAGTCTGGCCAGTTTAATATACGTGACTACGTCGATGTCTGCATAGAGAGAACTGAGCTCCCTATTTTTTCTTTTCCTCCAGACATCACCCTCCTTTACTGGACCATAAATCCTTCTGAGGACTCCTCGCTCAAAGACACTCAGCTTCATCTCATCCCTTTTGGTCATCGTCCAAGCCTCTGAGCCATATGTCAAAACAGGCCGAACAAGGGTCTTGTATATGATCAGCTTGGTCTTCTTTGAGAGGTATCTACTTCTTAAGTGTCGGCCAAGTCCAAAGACACATCTATTGGCAGCCGTGATCCTTCTTTGTATTTCTTGAGCCATGTCATTCTTGCTATTGATTTCAGACCCAAGGTATATAAAACTTTTCACTCTCTCAAACTTAAAAGAACCTACCTCAAATGGAGAGTTCAGATCAACCTCACCGCCAACTCTCATATACTTAGTTTTCCTCTCGTTGACTTCTAGACCAAGTGGTCTTGCAGCTGCTTCAAGGCTTATAAACGCTTCTCTGAGAGCCCGTTCAGACCTACCTACTATGTCAATATCATCAGCAAAACCAAGAAGCTGTGTCAGGCGATTGAAGATTATATCTTTGGTCTGAATACCGGAGTCTCTTACAGCTTTCTCCTCTGCCAAATTGAACAATAGACAGGCGAGGGCATCCCCTTGCCTAACCCCACTGCTCACTTTAAACTCTTCGGAGTCGTCAGAACCGACGCGTATTCTGCATCTCGAGCTGTCCATGGTCATCTTGATTAGGCGTACGAGCTTCTGAGGGATGCTTAGCTCCTCCAAGGCACAGTATAGTTGCGTTCTATCAACGCTGTCGTATGCTGCTTTAAAGTCCAGGAATAAATGGTGGGTGACTACCTTACGCTCCATAGTCTTTTCTAGGATCATCCTCAGAGAGAACAGTTGATCAGTCGTTGAGCGTCCTCTTCGAAATCCAGCCTGATATTTCCCCAGTTCCTTTTCAGAATACGGGTGTGGAAATATGGGTGTGGCAGGTAATATTTTCAAATGCATTTATTCTTTTTTAGCGCAGAGACATATCCGGGTAAAATATAATGGTGTAGTTTCGCCTTATAAACAGACAAGAAAAGGAGTCCCCCAGGGTGCAGTTTTAAGTCCAATTTTGTTTAACATTATGATTAATGATGTAATTGAAATACTAGAAGCTATTCCCGGAGTTCAAACACTTCTCTATGCAGACGACAGTTATCTGGGCTACTATTAGCCACATGAAAGCTATTGAATGTTGCTTAAATAATATTTTAATATCATTACATAAATGGACGGTGGACAACCAGTTTGAGGTTAATACTCTCAAAACTCATTATCAAATCTTTACCATCTCGACTAAAAGACAAGAAGTAGATATTATATATAATAATGAGAAGCTGACACAGACTGATTCTGCAACATACTTGGGTATAAAATTAGACTGCAAACTTACTTGGAAGCACCATTTAGATAAATTAATTGAGCAAGGAGAAGGCAGATTAAGCTTGCTAAAAAGACTGGCAGGAATTAAATGGGGCGCTCACGAAGAATTACTAACCCTGGCATACAAGTCATACATTAGACCAGTAATGGAATATGGTGGTGAGATATTATTGACTGCATCAGAAAACTCACTGCATGCCTTGGATGTGGTGCAAAACAAGGCTTTGAGACTGATTACAGGGGCTGCAAAATCCACACCAATTGCAGCTCTCCAGCTACAAACGGGAATAGAACCACTTCAAACAAGGAGAGAAGTGGCAGCAATCTGCCTTACAGAGAGAATGAAAAGACTAGGTTTGAAGTACTGGGCTGCTCAAGAAACATCTGTCCAGCGCCTCAAGACGCAAAAACCACTAAGAGTAAAAGTTAGAGACCTACTGGAAAGAAAACACATAGATCTAGGCATGAGTCTGCCATTTAATAAATGCAGAGACCATCAAAGATTTATTGCAGAGTCACGGCTAGATCTAACACAACCAGTTATTATTATTAAAAAACACTTTATTCAGAAATATTACAATTTGTCACAGTTAAGGACACTTATAATAGAGTTCAGAGATTGCATTCATACCGTATATACAAAAATATAAATAAATAAAGTAATAACAAAAGAATAAGAAGAAAGATCAAAAGAGTAAAGAAAAATATATATATATATACACATAAGTAAATAAAAATAGAAATAAAAGTAAAACAAACACCTTATATAAAACATACATTATTTACAATTTGCCAGGTGATCTCCGAACCAATCCTTTCCCCTCCACATGTGGAGGGAAAAGGGAGGCTTAGGAGATCCCTACGCTTCTCCCTCAGCCACTTCACTGGTATTTTAAACCAGCGGAGGATGAGTAAGAGCGCTACAGCCACAGACACTCATGACTTGAGTGGAGAATCTGGCCATTGCTAGAACTCCAAAATATCCATATTTACAAAAGGTCTCGTGGCCACTGCCGCTTTAACCTACGAAGGGGATTGTAGGGATGGGTGGTGCTTGATAGGGATTGTACAACGGGATTTGGGTGATGAGAAAGGTTCTGGTGAAATTTGGAAAATTTGGCTGGGATAAGATCAAGAATAAATGGGATATTAAGGTCATGATGTAGGGTTTTATTGGTTACATAGAAGGGAGCATTGACTATTGTACGGAGGACTTTAGACTGAAAGGATTGAATGCGTTTGATGTTAGAAAATTTGGCTGTTCCCCATAGTTCTAGTCCGTAAGTCCAGATGGGTTTCAGTATTGTCTTGTAGATCAGTAATTTGTTTTCACCAGAAAGTTTAGATTTTCTATTCAGTAGTCTATATAGCTGGCCATATCGTCTGTTAAGTTCCTGTCTTTTAAGTCGAGTATGTGGATTCCATGTTAGTCGTCTGTCTAAGAGAAAGCCAAGATACCGGACTGTATCTGAGAAAGGAAGCTGGATGGAGTTAAAATAAACTGGTGGGCAGGTATTACGCCGAAGGGTGAAGGTAATGTGTTTACATTTAGATTCGTTTACCTTAATGCGCCATTTCTTACACCAGTGTTCAATCAGGAAGAGGTGCCTTTGTAAGTTTGCGGACGCTGTTTCAGGATCTGAGTTGGAAGAAAGGATAGCAGTGTCATCAGCGAAAGTTGCCAGGAGGGTATCGGGATGGACAGGAATATCAGCGGTAAAGAGAATGTAAAGGATGGGGCCCAAGACGCTGCCTTGAGGAACGCCAGCCTCAATTGAGTAACAGTCGGAGAATTCGGTGCCACAGCGAACTCGGAAGGAGCGGTCGGAAAGATAGGATCGGAGTACTAGGTATAAGGACTGTGGTAGATGGATTTTAAGCTTGAAGAGTAATCCGGCGTGCCATACCCGGTCAAAAGCTTGCGCTATGTCCAGAAATGCACCCGAGCAATACTGCTTGCTTTCTAGGGTTGAGGATATATGGTCAACAACTCGGAGTCCTTGCTGGACAGTGGAATGTTGGGAACGAAATCCGAATTGATGAGTAGGAAGGTTATAGGATTCAATTATAGGTAGGATTCGTTTCAGTAGGATCTTTTCAAAAATTTTTGAGAGGATTGGGAGTAGGCTAATTGGTCTATAGGATGCTGTATTGTTGGAAGGTTTGCCTGGTTTCAAGAAGAGGACGATGGTGGAATGTTTCCATAAAAGAGGGAAGTGGGTAGTTCGTAGGATGCAATTGTATATATATGTAAGAAATATGATGGCTTTAGATGGAAGTTGTCGAAGGATCTGTGGGGTTAGAAGGTCATATCCAGGAGATTTGCGAGGTGTGATTTTCCGTAAAAGGTATTTGACCTCAGAGGGATTAACAGCTTTAGGTGGTAAGGAGAGTGGGATAGGTATTGAGAGGGATTCTTCTACTTTTACTGTGTGGCTGGGATGGGATTCTGGATGAGGAGCGAAAGTATAGGAAAGGTGTTTGGCAAATTCCTCGGCTTTATCTTCATCAGATGCTGCCCAGGAGCCATCATCTCGTCGAAGAGGGTGGGAAATATGATGGGATTTGAGGATTTTTCTGGTGATATTCCAAAGGGAATTATCATGAGCAGAGAGTGTGGTGAGGTAGGAATTGAATGATTGGGATCTGAAGGTGGCTAATTCTTTTTTTAATTTTTTACAGTGATAATTGTAGGAGTGGCGGTCGGCTGGATGTCTGGTACGTTGCCATAATAATCTGGCACGGCGTTTTATGTGGATTAGGTCAAGGAGGTGTTGAGGTAAATTATGTTTCTTAAGGATTTTTGAGGAGTGATCAGGGGAGGAAGCAGTCCAGACTGCTTCTTGAATTTTGGTAGTGAAGGAATGTACTGCATTGTCCAGGTCTTCAGAGGTTTTCAGGGTTACTCTGAGGTCAATTTTATCGGAGAGGATTTGATGAAAGAGTTTCCAGTTAACTGGGCCTCTGATGAAGGACGGAGGAGAGGGTTTAGGAATAGGAGCTAGTGATACTTGGAGTATTAATGGGCTGTGGTCTGAGGAAAGCTCGTCAAGACGGGCAACGGAATGGTTGAGAGCACCTAAACCATTATGGATAAAGAAATCGAGGATATCGGGATTACGGTTAGGATCAGTGGGCCAGTAGGTAGGTGAGTTGGGTGGAAGAAGGGTAAAATTTTGGGAATTGAGTACAGACAGCAATGTTCGACCACGAGAATTCGTGGTTCTTGAACCCCATTGTTGATGCTTGGCGTTTAAGTCTGCACCCAAGATGAAATGATGTCCTAAGGAAATGAGGAAGGAACTAAATTGGATATTGGAGATGGATTGGTTTGGAGGGCAATACGCTGATGCAAAGGTAATAGGAAAGGAGAAGGTTTTGATTACGACTACGGTGGATTGTAGGAAATCGTGTGTAGGCAGTGGGAGTAGGTGATGGGAGAGGGATTGGTGCACAATGACTGCAGTACCGGCATGTGCTCTACCGTCAGGATGGTCGGCACGGTAAGTTATGTATTGTGGTATTTTTAGGAGCTGTTTTTTAGTCAGTCGAGTTTCCGTTATTAGGGCTACGTCTACGTTCTTGTCTTGTAGTAAGGCTGTTAGTTCGTGAATGTGATT
Organism: Nezara viridula; assembly: GCA_928085145.1. NCBI lineage: Eukaryota > Metazoa > Arthropoda > Insecta > Hemiptera > Pentatomidae > Nezara > Nezara viridula. The sequence continues at coordinate 15,928,360 of OV725078.1, read as the reverse complement.
TCTAACACCATTCGCATTCCAAAGGAGAATGGATATGGGTTTGATGGAAGTCATTTAAGGATTTTTTAAAGGAGGGATAAGGTGAGATACTAGGTTAGTGAGAAGTGATATCAGTGGGGTAACAAGGGTTTTAAATTCTGAAAGAAAGGATGTCAATAAGCTGGTTAGATCTGTAGCATTAGGCGGTGGAGGAACATATTGGATTTGATGTTGGTGAGGTTGTTGTTGATTAGGTACATTAGGTGGGATAGGATATTGAGATTGGGGTTGAGTTTGTTCTTGCGGCAGGGCCTCACATACATTAGTCGGGTCTCTACCCCCAAGTAGCTTGGCAAAAGAAACCTTAGAGTTCACAATTTTAGCGGGTCTTCTTCTTGGTTTAGGTGTATCATCAGGGTCCCTGGGTTTCATATATCTCAGAGTTCAGATCAACCTCACCGCCAACTCTCATATACTTAGTTTTCCTCTCGTTGACTTCTAGACCAAGTGGTCTTGCAGCTGCTTCAAGGCTTATAAACGCTTCTCTGAGAGCCCGTTCAGACCTACCTACTATGTCAATATCATCAGCAAAACCAAGAAGCTGTGTCAGGCGATTGAAGATTATATCTTTGGTCTGAATACCGGAGTCTCTTACAGCTTTCTCCTCTGCCAAATTGAACAATAGACAGGCGAGGGCATCCCCTTGCCTAACCCCACTGCTCACTTTAAACTCTTCGGAGTCGTCAGAACCGACGCGTATTCTGCATCTCGAGCTGTCCATGGTCATCTTGATTAGGCGTACGAGCTTCTGAGGGATGCTTAGCTCCTCCAAGGCACAGTATAGTTGCGTTCTATCAACGCTGTCGTATGCTGCTTTAAAGTCCAGGAATAAATGGTGGGTGACTACCTTACGCTCCATAGTCTTTTCTAGGATCATCCTCAGAGAGAACAGTTGATCAGTCGTTGAGCGTCCTCTTCGAAATCCAGCCTGATATTTCCCCAGTTCCTTTTCAGAATACGGGTGTGGAAATATGGGTGTGGCAGGTAATATTTTCAAATGCATTTATTCTTTTTTAGCGCAGAGACATATCCGGGTAAAATATAATGGTGTAGTTTCGCCTTATAAACAGACAAGAAAAGGAGTCCCCCAGGGTGCAGTTTTAAGTCCAATTTTGTTTAACATTATGATTAATGATGTAATTGAAATACTAGAAGCTATTCCCGGAGTTCAAACACTTCTCTATGCAGACGACAGTTATCTGGGCTACTATTAGCCACATGAAAGCTATTGAATGTTGCTTAAATAATATTTTAATATCATTACATAAATGGACGGTGGACAACCAGTTTGAGGTTAATACTCTCAAAACTCATTATCAAATCTTTACCATCTCGACTAAAAGACAAGAAGTAGATATTATATATAATAATGAGAAGCTGACACAGACTGATTCTGCAACATACTTGGGTATAAAATTAGACTGCAAACTTACTTGGAAGCAATATTGAGCAATAATTGAGTACAGACAGCAATGTTCGACCACGAGAATTCGTGGTTCTTGAACCCCATTGTTGATGCTTGGCGTTTAAGTCTGCACCCAAGATGAAATGATGTCCTAAGGAAATGAGGAAGGAACTAAATTGGATATTGGAGATGGATTGGTTTGGAGGGCAATACGCTGATGCAAAGGTAATAGGAAAGGAGAAGGTTTTGATTACGACTACGGTGGATTGTAGGAAATCGTGTGTAGGCAGTGGGAGTAGGTGATGGGAGAGGGATTGGTGCACAATGACTGCAGTACCGGCATGTGCTCTACCGTCAGGATGGTCGGCACGGTAAGTTATGTATTGTGGTATTTTTAGGAGCTGTTTTTTAGTCAGTCGAGTTTCCGTTATTAGGGCTACGTCTACGTTCTTGTCTTGTAGTAAGGCTGTTAGTTCGTGAATGTGATTTCTAACACCATTCGCATTCCAAAGGAGAATGGATATGGGTTTGATGGAAGTCATTTAAGGATTTTTTAAAGGAGGGATAAGGTGAGATACTAGGTTAGTGAGAAGTGATATCAGTGGGGTAACAAGGGTTTTAAATTCTGAAAGAAAGGATGTCAATAAGCTGGTTAGATCTGTAGCATTAGGCGGTGGAGGAACATATTGGATTTGATGTTGGTGAGGTTGTTGTTGATTAGGTACATTAGGTGGGATAGGATATTGAGATTGGGGTTGAGTTTGTTCTTGCGGCAGGGCCTCACATACATTAGTCGGGTCTCTACCCCCAAGTAGCTTGGCAAAAGAAACCTTAGAGTTCACAATTTTAGCGGGTCTTCTTCTTGGTTTAGGTGTATCATCAGGGTCCCTGGGTTTCATATATCTCGCTTTAAGATTTTTATAAATTTGGCAGCCTTTGTAGTTGGCTGGATGGCCTTCCAGGCATAGGGCATAGACTGCTGGTTCTGTAATTGGTTTATTACACTCGCCAGACTTGTGTGTTTTACCACATTTCACGCAGCGTGGTAAGTGGTGGCAATAAGACTTGGTGTGGCCATATGCTTGGCAATTATGGCACTGGATGAACTCTCTTTTTGGGTACGGTTTTTCGACCTTTACGCTGGTGTAGAAAATTCTATTCACATCGTATATTTTTTCGATCCCAGGCGATGGCTCTAGATCGACGAAAAATAAGGGCAATGGGATTTTATTCTTTACACCTGGTTGTTCTTTATTTTCTTTTAAAACATTGGTTATCTGACGTATTTTGAACCCTAACGCCGTTAACTCTTCTTTAATCACTTCTATTGGGGTTGAGGAGTGTAAATTTCTTATTACAACTCGTAGTGCTCTTTCGTGTTTCAACTGGTATGTGTGAAAGTCCGCATTTGTGTCTGTTAAATATTTTACGATTTTTCGGTACGCTTCAGGTGTGGCCGGTATTATTTTTGTATCATTTATTCTGTTTAGGCATGTATAGCTACCTGGGCAGATTTTATTAAGTTGAGTACACAACAACTGAAAATTTCTCAAATTTTTGACAAAGATAGGAGGTGGGCGTGGTTCTCGAGGTATAGGTGCATCTTCCATTTCTTCCCTGTCATTTTCAAGCACCTGGTATGGATTAGGTGTAAAAAATGGAGATTCCATTTCTTGTGAAGACGTACTTGGCAGTGGTTGAGACACAGATACTTGAGTGTTCGCTGGAGGAGTTCCGGGGGGTGTTAATCGCTTACTACGACGTGTTTTCTGTTTAGGCGGTGAATTACGTGGTGTAGAGCCAACTGAATGGGACCTCTTAGTTGACATTACTTGGTGGTAATATCGCATATAAAAAAAAAAAAGAAAGGGAAAAAAAATAAATAAATAAAACTACGTCTGCGTGTTATTATAATGGATGAACCGCCAGCTGAGAACCAGCCAGTTACGTGGCAGGGCCACAACTGGAGAGGGGAGCCGTCAGCTGTTATGGCTATAGAGATTAAGCCTATAGACGCTAAATCACTAAATTCACTGTCTGTAATAGTACACAGTAAATAACAACACTACTCACTGTGGTGTTAGTCCATTGTTGTTGTTTTGATGTCTGCTTAACTAGTTTTTTTTAAAAAAAGTAAAACTGAGCACTTATTCTACTAAAAAATAGTAAAACTGTGGGGCACGACGTGAAATGTGGGTATTCAAATCAAGCGCATGCGCAGAACTCCAACACAACCAGTAAGGAAACACCAAACACCTGAGTGGGAATTGAAAGCGCTTGCTTTAGAAACAATAAATAGCCGCTACTCCGAGCAGAACTGGCTCCACGTATACACCGACGGCTCCGCTCAAACAGCTACGCGGAATGCAGGAGCTGGAGTATACTGCCAAGATTTCATGTTATCCATCCCTGCTGGTAGCCGGGGAACAAACTTTGATGGAGAAGTCAAAGCCATTTCGGCAGCATTGACTGCAATAGATAAAAACTCACCTATTATCAAGTTGTGATCTTTGTCGATTCACAAGCAGCCATACTGTCGATCTGCAATGACCTGGACCATCCTGATGTCACTAGTGCCAGGAATCGGATTAATGACTTAATTAAAAAAGGAATCCGAGTGGATTTCCAATGGGTTCCAAGCCATTGCGGGCTACCAGGAAACGAAAAAGCTGATGAGCTCGCACGGATCGCCTCGGAAATGCCACAAACTAATCCCCCGCTGCTCTACGAATCTGTTAAAAGGATTTTAAAATCATTTTACAAGGAAGAGAATAAGAGTTGGCAAAAGCGACAGGCAGCGGGGAAAAAATGGGAATGTTTAACAGAGGAGCCGATAAAAAAAAACAAAAATAGGAAAGAATCGGTGGCAAACTTCCGCATGACAACAGGGCACGATTGCCTGCAAAGGCATTTACACAGGATCGGAGTGGTTCAACGTCCTGTGTGCCCTCTTTGCCAATAGGACGAGATGTACGACCTGCACCTACCAGTTTGCCCCGCTCTGTCAGATGTCCGCAGTACTTCTGATGGGATCGGAACAAATGTAAACAAACGATTCATGGCGGAGTTGTACTGGGCTGCCAGAAGCCGAATGGCCTAATAGCCAACGGCAGAGGCGTTTAATAAAAAAAATAAATAAATAAAATACAGAAATTCGTAGCAAAATTATATAAATTATAAGTAAAGAAATAAATAGAAAAACATTTATACTTAAATACAATATTTACAATCAGGCAAGAGATCTCCGAGTCCAGCCCTTTCCCCCACGTGTGAAGGACAAAGCGAGACTCTAAGAGATCCCAGCGCTTCTCTCTCAACCGCGTCGCCCGCATTACCAGTCCAGTGAAGACTGAGAGAGACTAAAACCACAAACACTCATGACTTGAGTGGAGAAGCTGGCCATTGCCAGAACTCCAATGACGTCTTTACAAGAGATCTCGAGGCCACTGCCGTTTCAACCTTCGAGGAGGGTTGTAGGGATGACTGGAGCTAGATAAGGACTGTGCTAAAAAGGGTTAGGATGGTGGATTAGGTTCATGAGAAAATTTGAGAATCGGGATGAAATAACGTCAAGGATATAAGGGGTGTAAAGGTCATGATGTAGGGTTTTGTTTGTAACGTAATAAGGAACATTGACTATCATACGGAGGACTTTAGACTGAAAGGATTGGATACGTTTGATGTTCGAAAATTTAGTTGTCCCCCACAGTTCAAGTCCGTAGGTCCAGATTGGTTTGAGTATGGTCATGTATATTAGTAGTTTGTTTTCTATTGATAGATTGGATTTTCTGTTAAGTAGTCTGTATAGCTGGCCAAATCGTCGGTTAAGTTCTTGTCTTTTAAGTCTGGTATGTGGGTTCCAAGTTAGTCTTTTGTCTAAAAGGAATCCAAGATACCGAACTGTGTCTGAGACGGGGAGAGGTACCAAGTTGAAAAGGATATGTGGACAGGATCTGCGTCGGAGGGTAAAGGTGACATGCTTGCATTTGGATTCATTGATCTTAATGCGCCAATTGTTGCACCATTGCTCAATTAGGGAAGACGTGTAAAGACACAAAGGTAGATTTAAGGATGCTGTTTCAGGATGTAAGTGGGATGACAGGATGGCAGTATCGTCAGCGAAAGTTGCTAGAATGGTATCAGGATTGGTTGGAAGGTCAGCGGTAAAGAGAATGAAGAGAACTGGGCCCAAGACACTGCCTTGTGGAACACCAGCCTCAATTGGATAGTAGTTGGAGAATTCAGTGCCGCAGCGGACTTGAAAGGAACGATTTGAGAGATAGGATTTGAGGACTAGGTACAAGGATTGGGGTAGGTGAGTTTTGAGCTTGAAAAGTAAGTCATCATGCCACACCCGGTCGAAAGCTTGCGCCAAGTCCAGAAAGGCACTAGTGCATTATTGCTTGTTTTCAAGCGCAGAGGATATATGGTCAACAACGCGGAGGCCTTGTTGAACAGTGAAATGTCTTGAGCGAAATCCAAACTGATGGGATGGGATATTGTGGGTTTCGAGTATTTGTAGGATGCGTTTGAGGAGGATTTTTTTCAAAGATTTTGGAGAGGATTGGGAGCAAAGCTGATTGGTCTATAGGAATAGGAACCTGTATTATTGACAGGTTTACCTGGTTTTGGGAAGAGGATGATTATGGAGTGCTTCCATGTCAGAGGAAAGTGAGTTGTGCGGAGGATACAGTTATATAGGTATGTGAGGAATATAATTGCTTTTTTGGGAATTTCTCTAAGGATCTGGGAAGTAAGGAGATCGTGTCCAGAGGATTTTCGAGGTTTTAGGTTGCTTATAAGGAATTTGACCTCAGAGAGATTGGCAGCTATAAGGAGAGAGGAATAGGATAAGAGAGGAATTCTTTAACTTTAGCAGTGAGGGTGGAATGGAGTTCGGGGTGGGGAGTGAATGTTTTGTATAGGTGTTTGGCAAATTCTTCAGCTCTAGTCTCATCTGACGAAGCCCAGGTTCCATCATCGCATTGGAGGGGATGGGAAACAGAATGGTATTTAAGGATTTTTCTGGTCAATTTCCAGAGGGAATTGTCATCGGTAGATAGGGAAGAATGGTAGGAGTTGTATGATTGGGATCTAAAGGAAGCTAGTTCTTTTTTTACCTATTTGGAATAATAATTGTATATTTTTCGATCATCAGGATGCCTGGTTCTTTGCCAGAGGGTCCTAGATTGGCGTTTGGATTTAATTAGGTCAGTAAGGTCTTGGGGCAAAGGATTCTTTTTACGGTATGTTTTGGAGGGGAGTGGTAAGGATGCAGTCCAAACCGCTTGTTGGATCAAGGTGGGGTAGGAACTCACTGCATTATCTAGGTCTTGAGGGGTTTTTAATGATACTCTGAGGTCTATTGTATCTGCTATTGTTTGGCGGAAAAGGTTCCAGTTGACTGGGCCTCTGATGAATGAGGGAGGAGATAATTTGGGGACAGGAGAAGCGGAAAGAGTAAGTTTAGCGGACTGTGGTCTGAGGAAAGGTCATCAAGCCGTAAAACTGAATAATTTAACGGCCCTAAACCTTTGAGAATGAAGACGTCAAGGAGGTCAGGGTTACGGTTAGGATCGGTTGGCCAGTATGTAGGAGTATCAGGGGAAAGGATGTTGCTATTGTGGGAAATAAGTGCAGACAGCAATGTTCACCCGCGGGAGTTCGTGGTTCTGGGGAGCTGTTTTAGGTGGGGAGTATGCTGCGACAACTGTGACAGGAAAAAGTGAAGTTTGGATTGTTATTGATGAGGTTTGTAGGAAATTATGTACTGGTAAAGGATAAAAGTGATGGGAGAGGGATTGATGGATGATGGCAGCAGTACCTCGATGTGCTGTTCCATCAGGATGGTCAGTTCGATAAATCTTGTAGCTAGGTTTGTTGAACTGTCGTTTATTAGTTAGTCGAGTCTCAGTTATTAGGGCTATGTCAATGTTATTGTCCTGTAGAAAAAAAGTTAGTTCGTTGATGTGCTTTCGAACACCATTCGCATTCCAGAGGAGAATAGAAAGGGGTTTTATTGAGGGCATTTAAGGAATTCTTGGCGGTGGAATAAGGTTAGATATGGCATTTGTAAGTAAGGAGATAAGTGGTGTGATAAGACATCTGAATTTGGAGAGGAATGATGAAAGGAGACTCGTAAGATCATTGGAATTGTTAAGGGGAGGGATGTACATTTGGTGGTGACTGGGCTTTTGGGTGTTATTAAGTTGCGGTGGCGGATTATGAGGTTGTGGTTGAGTTTGTGGCAGGGCCTGAGGTTGAGTAGACTGTTCTATTTCTCCCAGTGTTTGAGCATAGGAGACTTGATTGTTCGTAAATCTTGGCTGTTGCCTTGGTGGTCTGGAAGTCCTGGATGTCTCTTCCTGTCTAGCAGCTGTTTGAAGTCTCAATTTTAATATTTTGTAGGTCTGGCATCCTTTGTAGTTTGCTGGGTGATCTTTATGGCACAATGCGCACACCGCAGGTGTTTGCCTGGACTTACTGCATTCTTCCGATTTGTGTTGTTTCCCGCACTTCACGCAGCGCGGTAAGCGGTGGTAACAACTTTTAGTGTGGCCATAAGATTGGCAATTATAGCATTGAACTATTTCATTCTTGCTATATGGTTTTTCAACAACTATACTAGTATAATACAGGCGTCTTAATTTGTAAATATTATCGACCCCAGTGGTGCGCTCAAGGTCTACAAAAACTAATGATAGGGCTATTTTATTATTTGTGTCTAGCTGCTCTTTATTTTCTTTAAATATATTAACAATTTGGCGGGCACTTAATCCTAAATCCGTTAATTCTTCCAATTGTAAAATTAAGTATCTGGCTTTTGCGGATGGTATTGTTCTCCTATATTCACACCCAGCTACATTACACAGTAATATAAATTCCCTAGACGAATACTGTAAAAAATAGAATCTGAGAATAAATCTCGAAAAATCTAAAACAATGGTCTTTCGCAATGGCGGTAAGCCATCACGTAAAGAAAAATGGTCCATGGGCTCCAAAAGTATAGACGTCCAAACACAAAAGTATAAATGTCCAAACACCTGGCAGAAAAACTGGAGAAAGCCGAGGTGGGTTTGAATTTGATTTGGTCCCAGTTTATGGAAAACAAAAAAAAGCTCTATCCAAAATTTTGTTAGTATTTAATTCCGTTAGTAGAGCAGCGATGTGCTATGGAGCGAAAATCTGGGGTGGGGTACGTTATTAAGCCGTTGAAAGACTACTAAGATTCTTTCTTAAAAAAATATTTAAATTACCAATGCATACTCCAACACATTTTATCCACTTCGAGACTGAAATAGATCCGTTATTTATCTTCACAGTTAAACTCCATTTTGATTACATTATAAAATTTTTTATACTTCCACCACATAGATATCCAAAAATATTAGCGCTACAGATCATTAAAAAAATAAATTTCATGGTTAGGGACTCACTTAATCTGATAGAACAGCATGGATTAAATTTCAATTTAAATCGATCTAACTGTGATAATGTTAAACTATGGAGAGCTAATTTATATTTACTAAGAACTCAAATTCAGAAAGACATATATAATCAATATCTAATTAAAATTCAGAGTTCTAAAAATTTCACTTTTTATCCTTATTTAACTTCAGTAGATTATATTGATGACAAAAGCTCATTGAAGGTGATCAGATGGGTAATTAAAATTAGAGCTGATGTTTTGAACTTAAATTATAAACGCTTCAAGCAAACAAATAATATTTGTAGCATGTGTAATACAAACATGTTTAATTTATATCTGCATAGCAAAAGCTAACTTTGGTAATTCATTGTCCCAATGCTTGTGATTTTCCTTCACATAGGAAGCTAGGTTAGTCTTTATCACTCGATTTGGACGCTCCATTGAGTTAACTTGTGGGTGATAGAATGGAGTATACCACAATTTGACTGAGTATCCCTTTGCCTTTCTTTTAAACGTATCACTTCTGAATTGAGGACCATTGTCACATATTATGATTTGATGGACCCCGAATTTGAGAAATACCTCCCTTTCCAATGTTCTGGCCACCACTTGAGCTGTTGACGATGACACTGGCACAATAATACTATATTTTGTGAAGCAGTTAGTAAACGCTAATATAAATCTTTTCCGGCTGGAAGACATTGGAAGGGTCCCATTAATATTTGTAGCATGTGTAATACAAAAGAAACAGAAGATCTCTATCACTTCCTGGCTGCTTGTCAAATACTCTCTGAATTTAGAATTAAATGGTTAAAATATATCTAGAATTAAATTTATCACGGTATGAAGTAATAGATTTAAGAAATGGAAACAAATTGGAGAATTTTGGTACCACTCTTTTTGTAATTAAAATATTTATATAACTTTTACATTATTAATATTGTTTCCAGTTCGGCGCATGCGCTGGATTGTATCATTCGAACCCGTACTTCAGCTCTTAAAAATATTAATTTTTCGTTGGAAAAATAGTGTTAGTTTTAATTAAAACATTGTCAAGACGTCAGTTAATCACCTAGACCAAAACATGAACTAATTCTACTGTAAGTACAGATGTTATTTATTTTGTGCTGTTGTGAATAGTGAATAGAAGTTAAGGTGGATAACTTCCTTATCTCGCCATAGTGGCATGTAGTTAGATATCAACAGGTCAGTTGGGCTGCTGCCCTCCACCGGTGCAGTTGCTACGGTCTGCACGCCGTTGATTAATTGAAAGTGAAGTTCAAGCAGACGATCTTTTTTTTTTTTTTTTATATATATGATCCTTCATTTATGCGATATTTTAAGTCATTTAAGGGTTTTGGGGGGGAGGAATAAAATGTAATACAAGATTGGTGAGAAGGGATATCGAAGGAGTAACGAGAGATCTGAATTCGGAGAGAAATATGTAAGTAAACTGGTGAGATTTATGGTATTTGATGGATGAGGGATTTGGTGTTGATATAACTGTTGAGGATTAGGAGGAATACGAGTAGTAGGATGATGAGGGTGTGCTTGAGGATTTTGTGGTGAATATTGCTGTTGCGGCAGGGTCTCACAATTACTAATTCCGTTCTTACCTCCTAGTAAATGTGCAAAAGACACCGTTGGGTCTACTAATTTGGAAGGTTCTCTTCTTGTTCCGGTAGGTTCTCCTCTTGATCTTTCTGTTTCTTCTTGGTTCCGAGATTTTTGATATTTTGATTTGATATTCTTATATATCTGACCGCCTTTGTAGCTCGCTGGATGTCCTTGAAGGTACAAAGCACAGACTGCAGGATCTCTCTTCGGTTTTGTGCACTCACAGGATTTGCGCTGCTCTACACATTTCACACAACGCGACAAATGATGACAGTAAGTCTTGGTGTGGCCATATGCTTGGCAATTATGGCACTGGACGATTTCCCTCTTAGGATATGGCTTCTCTACTATCACACTTGTATAGCACATTCTTCTAATTTCGTATATTTTTTAGATTCCTTGAGTAGGCTCCAAGTCCATGAAAAATAAGAGTAGAGGAACTTTTACTCCTGGTTGTTCCCTGCTCTCCTTCAGAACATTTGTAACCTGGCGCACTGTATTTTTTAAACCTATTTTTTTCGATATTCTTCTATTGCCTCTGTTGGTGTTGAGCGGTGTAGATTTCTTATAACCACTCTTAATGATCGCTCTTGCCGTAATTGATAAGTATGAAAATCGGCTTTGGTTTGTGTGAGATATTTTACAATGTTTGTATATGTATCAACTGTATCTGGTGAGATATCAGTGTCCTTTGTTCTGTTTAGACATGAGTAGCTTACAGATCCTGTTATTTTGTTTAGTTGAGAGCATAGTAGCTGGAATTTTTTTATGTTCTTAACGAATATCGGTGGAGGTCGGAGGTCCCATGGTATCGGAGCAGACCTCATTACTTCATTACCTCTCTATCATTCTGAAGCACTTCATATAGGATCGATGTAAAAAAGGGAGATTCTTCACTTGTTTCTTGTGACCATCTGGTTGATATACCTGGTTGAGCCTGTGGTTCTTCAATTTTATCTTGTAATGATGTACTTTGGTGGATTTCACGTTCTCCAGAGCTAACAGGGGTCACTGGATGTGTTTGACGAGATTGGCGAGGCTTTTGTTTGACAGGCGAAGAACGAGGTGTCGAGCTTAACGAAGAACGAATTCTCTTGATAGACGCTCTACTAGACATGACCTGATGGTGATATAGCATAAAATAAATAAAAAAATAGAAATAAATAAATTAATAAAACCATTTATAGCTGTACCCTGTAAATATCAAGTGTTCTTATGTACTCTTGATCAGTTTTAAATGAACAATCGCAGAAATTTCGCTGAAAAACGAGAAATTCTGAGAGCCGAGGTGATAACACAAGCTTTCGCATCAGCTGAAATTTAATTTAAAAAAAAAAGATTTGGACGGAGTGAGCTGCGAACTCGGAACCTATGGGTTTAAAAACATACGTTAATTAACGTCATAAGCTATCGAACCTTGTTACTCGGATAATATTAATTTTTCCTAATCACTCGAATAGGGTTTTATAATTCCTTATCAAACCTAAAAAAACAATATAATATATACATATACAATATAAAACGTGAAAACAAACTGAAGAAAATAAAACTGGATATTATTAATACTAATGATAAATTTACTTATTTCTATTGAATTAAATAACTGTTAAAGGAAATGAAAATTATGAAAAAGAAATTAGATTTATAAGAAAAAAAAGAAAATACAATTAACTTTAATTATAAAAAGAATATAAAATTATTATAGAACTAAACATTAACTTAGACTATACAATTAACCAATTACAAATATTTGAGAAAAAATGGATAGAAAATAAAAACTCATATATACATATTTAAAACATCTCAATGCCCAACTCTGTACAATTGGCACATTGAGTTATCTGAAGAAGCGGGAACTTATTCCAGCTAGCGGCATCAGGGTCCCCCCCTTCCACCCCCTGAAGCAGTGGAAATGTTCATTCACCAACTTGTAAAATCAAGCGGCACTCGTCGCTGATAATCACAGGTTCGTGGATAGGAAAAGAAAATCCGTTGTACACCGTAGAACTAAAGTATTTCACACACAGATATCCTTAGCGTGCCTCAACACTCGCGAGGTTCCGCCATCTTCTCCAAACTCGCTTTTGTTTTTCTCCAATCATCTGTTGGTTATTCCAATACGAAATAAAATTAATCCGAAATAAATTAAAGACTTATTATAAGCGAATACTTACTATAAAAACTAATACAAATTAATTAATTTTATCTAACCCGTGTTCTATTTCTTGTGACTCACAGCCTTTCTTTGTTCGTTTCAACATAATTTTTGTGATAATCTTTTTGTTTATTTTCTAGTTCTCATTCACCATTTTTCATTGGTTTATTCAAAATTATGTTGAACAATTAATTTATTCTAATCTCTTGACTATATGTTTATCTCAACTGGGAACCTTCTATATGTTATTCTACCGCCTCGCGGTTCCCCAAAGAGGTAGTAGACCTCTCTAGTATTCTCAGTCAAGAGCTACCAAACCTGTGACGTCACCGTTTACTATTTCTTGTGACCACAGATTTTCTTTGTTCGTTTCAACATAATTTTTTGTGATAATCTGTTTGTTTATTTTCATTCTTTAGTTGTTTGAGCATGTCTCAATTTTTTCTTCTTGTGATTTGGTTATTTTCTAATTCTTACTCACCTTTTTTCAATGGTTTATTCGAAATTATGTTGAACAATTGATTCATTCTAGCTTCTTGACTGTTATGTTTATCTCAACTGGGAACTTTCTCTATGTTATTCTCCCGCCTCGCGGTTTCCCAAGAGGTAGTAGCCCTCTCTAGTATTCTTCTCAGTCAAGAGCTACCACACCTGTGATGTCACCGTGTACTATTTCTTGTGACTTCGCAGCTTTTCTTTGTTCGTTTCCAACATAATTTTTTGTGATAATCTTTTTGTTTACTTTAATTCTTTGTGTGAATGAACATGTTTCAATTTATTCTTCGTGATACATTTTCTTTCTAATTCTTAGTAGACTTTTTCGATGTGGTTGTGCTATTGGTGAGTCATCAATTTGTGGTTTTCTCTCTTCTTTGTGTCGACCGGCTTTTCCTTTGTGGTCTCACCTTCTGTCCGGTAGGTTGCTTATTCTTTCATATTGTCATATTGACTGAGTTTGCTTATCTTTTCACTTTTTTTTCTTGATTCTCATCATGTCTAAACAACATGGAAATAAGAATCTTCCTGGAGACGATGAATCGTCAGCACCTACCTCAGGTAGTAGGAAGGAACACGCCTTGAAGGCTATCACCCTTGAGCGCATGCTTACTGAATTTGAACTTGGCATCCAAGGGATTTCTAAAGTCAACGAAGCAAATCTTGTTGGTCGAGCCTTCTTTGTATTTAAGGCCAAATTAGTTGTTGCCGAATCATATTGGTCAAGATTCCAGGTCACGTGGTATGAGAGAGCTGAGTTGCAAATGCTGATAGGAGAATCAGACGATTTCCCATCGAGATCATGGATAGATCGCTACACTGCTTTGGAGAATGAGATAATTGAAGCAAGCGCCACTCTTCTCTGGATCCACAAACAAAGGCAGCACAACAAATACAAGCAACAGTCTCTCATCCTGGTTCACTTCGATCAACTGTGACCACTTCATCTTTTACGTGCCCTACATCTAAATCGATCAACTCACACTGCCAATTCAGTACATCTGCAAGTGCCTCAGAGGCAAACAATTCAAGACGCCATTGTGTTGCTGAGCGCCCAGCTGCGCCAGAAAGGCATGTAACCAGCGACACTTTATTGGAAAACCATTGTGTCCGAGATTACTCAAATCTACAGAAAACCTCCAAGAGGTTAACAGCGCTCCATGAGCCACTTCATACAGGTTCTGAATGCCCAGCCGCTTCAAATCCTGATGTACCCAGCGACGTTTCGCTGCCTCCAGCTGAGCGTCGACTACATCGTGCCTCCACGAGGTCACTAGTCGACCAGTCTTTACAAGCCGGGCTCCATGAGTCCCATTCCAAGAAATCTAATCGACCAGCTGCGTCAGATTTCAACAAAACCAACGATGTTCCGTTGGAAATTACAGTTCCTACAGTAGCATCAAATGCTTATACGTTTAGTGACATTCCACTTGAGTCATCTTCTTTCATTGAAGATAAACAACGTTGTCACACTTCCAAGATGTCGTTAGTACGACATGAATATTTTTCTCCCAGGCTCCCTAAGCCTCAATTGAAAACACATGATCGCCCAGCTGCGTCAAGTCATAAAACAGTGAACTACATTACTTCAAGATACTCACATAGGCGGAATAAGGCAGAATCGCAATCCATCTTTGAGAAATACTCAACTGAATACAGTTTACCTACCTCCAGCTAGATACATTACTCTGCAGCAAGCTCTACAGCTTCTTAGGGAGATTATATATTTACTTCGGGTGGGAGATACCGATGTCATCTTATTTCCTTCATGTATCCGCCCACAACTCTTGTGTTATAACCAAGATGGCGGATACATGATCCTCGGATTGCGGCAGTTCTACAATATCAGCTCTACATTCCTTCAGTAGAACCTGCCTTAGAAAATAGCTAATTCATTAATTGTTAGAAACTTCCAACCTAGTTAGAACCAATTGTTTCAAAGGAATCAAATTGTTGGAAAACTTCATTTGTGCCTATGACGCCTTCAGAGCGTTCATTATATTTTATAACCAGAGCACTTTACTCTTCAACTTCACGCAGTGTTAAATATTTAGTTTTGGAACCAACATCTTTGCTCACCCATTTTGCAATCCATGATCATTGAATTAGTCTCCGGTCTTCCACCTCAGTTTTAATTTCTACTCTGGTAGCTCAGTATTTTGTGCAATAAAGGTTCAAGGTATTTTTCCTTAAAATTCTCAATTCCTAACACCTAGGAAGTTCGAAAGCAACTTTATTCCACATATTTTTTTTCCATGGTCTTCTCAGGGTGGGCGGCCATTCTTCAGACGTAAAATACCAACATACAAGTAATCAAATACCCTCCTCAACTCCTTAATAAGTTGTTATGGATTAATAATTATGTAGTATAGTTTCTCCCAAACTTCAACAAAACCCAAGGTTTGGATAATGAACAGTACTGAATGATCTAAATTCATTTGCTGAGGAGTTTTAATATGCAATCAGTAAAACCTTTTGCTAAAAACAAACGTAAACTCACTGATAGGAAGTACTACATAATATTTCCAGTAAGTTCCCCTATGGAAAAGGTTATTAATATCCCAGAAACATTCTGAAAACAGAGTTCTGAACAAACTTTAATCTTTTTTTACCTCTGAGATGGAAGATCACTCAGAAGATTGAGGACTCCCTTAACCTTTTCTATTCTAGATTTTCGCTTATTTAAGAAGTCGTATTTTATTCATTTATATTCTATCTTTATTTTATTCATAGTTTATATTCAATTTCTTGTATTTCATTTAAGTAATCAATTTATTTTTGCAAATATGCATTGATTTCTTCAATGAACATTTGTTTCTCTTTTCGCTTGTTTGAAGCTCACCAAGGTACCTTAAAGATATATTTTCTTTATTTTAAATTATTAAGTATAATTTAGGTGGGCGGTTTGGTTTGTTTAGGGTTGATCACCCTAAATTGAGGTTATCCTCCCCCTTCATGGGGTACATGTAAAGGACCAGGGAAGTAGGTAACACTGCAGCGACGGTGGCGCTGTATGCACAAAAAGTGGAGAAAAAATGGGCGACTAAAACCCACGAAGAAGACGACTTCTCTTCCCTCTTCAAGACTACCTTTCATATTCTGTTCTACCATGGGAAGAGGCATGGAGTAGAACACACACGGAGACTTACCGGACCCATGGAGGTGAGAAGTGTAGCAGCCGGCCGACCACCGTACCTCAGCATCCAGCCACATCAAGTAAACTATTCTAACGATTGTAACATTTATAAGCCAAACCCCCATCTTTATATACTGTTTAAATATAATTATAGTTAATTTCAATACAGTCCACTTGTTCTTTCAAATACCCAATAAACATGTGTACCTTATCGTATTAAAAACGACGGTACATCCCATTTCAAACCCTCTTCGAGGTGATAAAATAAATCATTACTTTACGAACTAATTTTTTTTTTGTATATTATTTTTCGTCACAATATAATTGTTCTTATTTTCTTATAATTAGTTGTATGTAAATAGATTGAAATATAATTTTGTTATAAAACACAGACTCCTCTGACGGTCGACAGACCATGTAGCACGTCTGATTTTCGGTTTTAAATCCAAAAATATTATTTTGTATTGTCTTGCAATTTATATTATGTAATTTTAATTTTTAAAAAAACTTTTTCTTCTTCTGGTATGAATGTGTTCATATATCGTTATAAGTTTATTTCCAATTATTTTCATTTCATTGTTCTTTCATTTATTATTTTTTTCTTCTTAATCGATTTAATTTATAAGATAACTTTTTTTATTGTTTTCTATTATATCTATTAGTTAACTTTGTAAATACATTTATATATATATATATATATATATATATATATATATATATATATATATATATATATATATATAAGTATCTGAGGTAAAAGCCCACATTTCTGTTCTTGTTAATTTTTTCTAAAGGGATTCGTCTCAGAATAAATAAAATATGATTATGATTTTATTTGTCAAACTTTTACAAATTTTTTTTTGTTTATTTAAGAGGGGAAGAATCGACTCCAACCACCTCAGGTATGTTCTTAATTAATTTCTATTGGATGTTGAGAAAGTATTGGAAGTTCTTACAATTCTGGCAGTATTCAACAGCACCGCTTTCTGAGCTTCGTTTATTACATGTTCATTAAATTTTACTTTGTATCCGCTTTCTTCACGATTTAATAAAATTGATAACGGAGCCATCGTAAGACAAAACCTAAGGTGGTTGATGTAGTCTCCCTGGTATATACCTTTTGAAATGGTAATGTATTAAGGAGATTGCTTATTTCCCATTCTCAGTCTTGTTTTCCAATTGTTCATCAATATCCTCCGAAGTTCATTAATATATGGATGAATTTTATATAAATCCAGAACTTTTAAAAGCCAAATATGAGGAACTGAGTCACATGCTTTTTTATAATCAACCAAGGATATTGACAAATTTCTTTTATTCATGGTCCTTTGGCCTGCGATGAACTAATCAATAAGCAAAAGCTCTTTACACCATTGAGCTCCTTTTCTACAACCAAGCTGCTCGAGTGGAATCAAATTATTGATTTTCAGGTGAAATTCAATTTTTCTTATGAGTATAGATGTTAAAATCTTATACACACCATTAAGGCAAGTAATTGGCCGAAAGTCTTGGGGTTCCAATCGATCTCCTTCTTTTTTGGGAATCAGCACAGTTACGCCCTCACAAAACGTTTTGGGAATGTTTATCTGCCCTGTTATCATCTTTCTATAATTCATTGCAAGTGTTTCATGCATGCAGGATGTATTATTTAACTAGCAATTCTGAATTCTATCACTACCAGGGGCTTTCCAGTTTTTCATTTTCTTTGTAGCGACGACTACATCCTCTTTCGAGATGTCGAATTCTGGCATTTGAGGTTTCTCCTGAAGTTCAGTATTTACTAATACTTACTGTATTAACCGTTTTGTTTTCATCATTATGCTCTACATTGTGTTCCCAAAGTTCTTTCCAATACTCTATAATATTGTCAGTGCAAATGAAAAATTTGCACCTCCCTTCTTATCATTACCTAAGCTCCGATAAAACTGCTGCTCACTGTTTTTGAACACTTTGTTCTGCTGTTTTTGAAGTAACGACTTTTTATACCTTCGTATTCTGTTTGCATAAACTGCAAGTTTTTGCTTCAGTATATCAGCATGTAAAGCCAGCTTTTCGGTAAGCTCAGATTTCAACACCATCCCTATTTGTAATACAAATATTTCTTCGATTTTTCGTTTTACTTATGTACTTACTCCAATCGGATTCCTGATATTTGATCGGATTACTCCAATATTTGCCCTGAGTGAAGCTATTTTATATGATTATTATTATTATTAATTATTGTTCATGTGACAGGTTATTATATTTATAAATGAATAAAAAACATAAATTTATTTTAGAGATATGGATTTTATTGTTAAGTTAAGAAAAATATGTTAATCATAAAAGCTGTAGTAAATTTTGTCTGCTTTAATATTTAATTTTTATCTTTGTACAATAAAAAAAAATAAAATAACCTAAAGATAAGTAAATTAAAAAACATAAAAACACAGTCATACCTATATACAATATATACAATTAGGCAGGAAACCCCAAGCCAGGCTTCTCCCTCCAACTATAGAATGAAAAGCAGGACTACAAGAGATCCCTGCGCTACTCTTTCAACCGCGTCACTGGTGCTAAAGCCAGTAGAGTTTGAGCGATAGCGGATAGCGGATTCCTTTTTTAATATATATATATATATATATATATATATATATATATATATATATATATATATATATATATATATATATATATATATATATATATAATAATATAGTAATTTAACAATAATAAATATAAATAACAACAACAACACTTTAAATAACAAAATAACTTGCAGACAGCAGTCCATAGAGGCCGCGTCGCTCACAAGTACCAATAATGGTAATAATAAAATAAAAATAAATGAATACAATAGAATTAAAGAAGAATAAAAGTAAACATCTTCGACTCAGGCATACCTCTTTATACTATTTACAATCAGCCATGGGAACTCCGAACCTGACTTGTCCTCAAACTTGTGGAGGGAAAAGCGAGGTTTCAGGGGATCCCTGCGCTACTCTTTCAACCGCGTCACTGGTGCTAAAGCCAGTAGAGTTTGAGCGATAGCGCTTTAGCCACATACACTCATGTCTTGAGTGGAGTAACTGGCCTTACCAAAACTCCAAGATATATACTACAAAAGATCTCTGGGACACGGCCGCTTCTATCTTCGAGGAGGGTTGCAGGGATAGGTGAAACTAGATAGGGATTGTGCTAGAGAATTTGGATGATTTATAAGATTCTGATGAAATTAGGAAAATTTTTAAGGGATAAAGTCGAGGACAAATGGGATATTAAGGTCTTTTGTTGGTTATTAGAACTGGGTTATGGTTGTTGGTGGTTAGTGAGGTTTTGTTGGTTGCATAGAACTGGGCTTCGACTATTGTTCGGAGGACTTTGGACTGAAAGGATTGGATGCATTTGATGTTAAAAAATGTTGATGTCCCCCAAAGTCCGTAGGTCCAAATAGGTTTCAGGATTGTCTTGCAGATCAGTAATTTGTTGTTAATTGAAAGTTGAGATTTTCTGGTCAGTAGCCTGTATAATTGGCCGTATCGGCGGTTAAGTTCTTGTCCTTCAAGTCTAGTATGTGGGTTCCACGTTAGTCCTCGGTCTAAGATAAAGATAAAGATTGGAAGTAGGATAATTGGTCAGTAGGACGTAGAGGTGTTGGGAGGTTTGCCTGGTTTCGAAAACAGGATAATAGTGGAGGAAAGTGGATGGGTTCTAAGGATGGTATTATATAAATAAGTGAGATATATAACAGCTTTAGGAGGAAGTTTTTGAAGGATTTGAGAGGTAATCAGGTCGTTTCCAGGAGATTTAAGGAGAGGAAATTTCTGTATGTGATGTTTGACCTCAGAGGGATAAACTGCTTTATCGGAGTAAGGAAAGTGGAATGGGTGATGTAAGGAATTCTTCTACTGTTGTGGTATGGATGGGGTTGAATTTCGGATGTGATGAGAATATTCTGGAGTCTGGTGTCTGGCGAATTCCTCAGCTTTGTCTTCATCAGACATTGCCCAGGAGCCATCGCATCGACGGAGGGGATGGGAAATATGATGGAATTTAAGGATTTGGTTGGTGATCTTCCATAGAGAATTGTAGTGTACAGAGAAAGAAGTAAGGTGGGAGTTTGATAGGAGGATTTGAAGGTGGCCAATTCCTGCTTTAATCGTGGTTGTGTCTGGCGATTGGTGGGGTGTCTTGAACGTTGCCATAGTTATTCTGGCACGGCGTTTGAAGTGAATTAGATCTATAAGGTATTGAAGTAAATTATTTTTCTTATAAATTTTCGAGGAGAGATTTGGGGGGGAAGCAGTCCAGATTGCTTCCTGAATAGTGGTAGTAAAGGAATGTATGGCATTATCGAGGTCTTCTGGGTTTTTCAGGGTTATTCTGAAGTCAATTTTATCGGAAAGGATTTGATGAAGTAGTTTACAATTAACTGGGCCTCTGATGAAGGACGGTGAAGGGGGTTTAGAAATAGGTGATATTGGTAATTGAAGTATTAATGGACTATGATCTGAGGAAAGTTCGTCAAGACGGGTAAGAGAATGATTGAGGGGACCTAAACCACTGTGGATAAAAAAATCAAACATATCAGGATTGTGCTTAGGATCAGTGGGCCAGTAAGTTGGTAATTTGGGTGGAAGGAGACTGAAACGTTGGGAATTGAGTACATACAGAAATGTTCGGCCACGAGAATTTGTGTTTCTTGACACCCATACTTGATGCTTGGCATTTAAGTCTGCACCCAGGATGAAATGATGACCTAAGGATGTTGAGGAGAGAACTGAACTGGACTTTGGATATGGATCTGTTAGGAGTTAAATATGCTGATGCAAGGGTGACTGGAAAGGAGAAAATCTTGAGTAGGTAGTGGGAGTAAGCGATGAGAGAGGGATTAGTGTAAGATGACAGCATTACCGACTCTACCGTTATGTGCTCTACCGTCAAGATGGTCAGTACGGTATGTTATGTACTGTGGAATTTTCAGTCGAGTTTCTGTAATTAGGGCTACGCCAATGTTCTTGTCTTGTAGTAAAGCTGTTAGTTCGTCAACGTGATTTCTAACACCAGTCGCATTCCAAAGGAGAATGGATATGGGTTTTGGGATGTGAGTCATTAAGGATTTTTTTTAAGGAGGGATGGGGTGAGATATGAGATTTGTGAGGAGTGATATGAATGGAGTAACTAGGGATTTGAAATCGGTGAGGAAAGATGCTAACAAACTGGTGAGATCTGTTGCATTTGAAGGAGAAGTAATTTGAGGTTGTTGATGTTTACGTATGTTAGGATGAACAGAATATTGAGATTGGGGCTGAGGTAGTTGCTGGGGCAGGGCTTTACATGTATTATTTTGGTTCTTACCTCCAAGTAGTTCGGAGTATGATAAATTATTATTAACAATTCTAGAAGGTTCTCTTCTTGGTCTGGTTGTCTCATCTTGAATCCGGTTCTTCTGATATCTGAATCTGAGCCTCTTATAGGTTTGGCAGCCTTTGTAGTTGGCCGGGTGTCCCTCTAGGCATAGGGCACAAACTTCAGGATCTTGTTTAGGTTCAGTGCACTCTGCTGACCCATTTTTAATGTTCAATAGTTAGCTTCCTGTTGGGTTGAGAAAACAATATTATTTAAAATAAGCTATGTAAGATAAATTTGAGCTGTTTAATATTAAATATATCCATTTTTTATCTATCTTGCTTTAAAAAAGAGATATTTAGAGTAAACAGAAAAAAGTTTGAAATTAAAATGGTTCTTGGAATCTGCGTAGTACAGGTTACTATTCGGAACAATTTTCCCAACAGCTTTATGTTGAATTAAGTTAAAATTATGGCTAATACGGCATCTCTCTGTCTTACCCCACTGTCAAACGTGATTCTGTGACAGGTTTGATTTCCATTGAGGACACTCGCTTGCGTTTGAGTCATTGTCATTTTGAACAAATTAATTAACTTATAAGGAATGTCGAAATTTTCGAGAACCTGAAAAAGCTGAAGCTGTTAAATCCGTCAAAAGCCTGTTTATAGTCCACAAAAAGCAAGCTAACGTCAGTATTGTGCTCGTTGTATTTTTTCTAATATCTGCTTCACTAGAAAGATCTAGTCCGTCGTCCCTCAGTTAGGACGGAAAACACACTGATAATGCGTAAGGATCATTTTTTAAAGATAGACAGATAAATTAATAGCACCAACTGGTAGGCATTTTCTCATTTGTCCAGATGCTATGAACTAAATCGTACATTCTTTGATGCAGGAGATCTTGGCCGCTTTTAAAGATCTCACAGGGAATATTATCTTTCCCAGGGGTGTGGTCATTTCTTATTGAAGCTAGGACATTTTTAAAATAACCATAGCAGGATATTCCTACTTATGTCCGGTCCACATTGTGCTTGTTATGGCAAATTTCCAATTTAATAAATAAAGGAAAATAACTCTAATGAGTTCTACTTAAGCAACATTTGACATTATTTTGGCGGTGGACTGTATTTTTATTGAATTTGGTAGGATATGTGATCTATGTAAAGTAAAACTCACCCTTTTATGCTGGCATATAAATATCACTCAGTCTCTGAAGTATGAAGGGCGCCCTAGTCTGAGGTGTTCTAGTTCTCTCTGCTCTAGTGGGCGAGAGAGTCTCGTAGATTAACCAATACAACTCCTGTCAGAAGTTTCCGGAACTCATCGCAACGCGGCGCTCGGGTACAAAATTATTCACACAAAACATATCCCCCACCTTAAAATATCTCATTTCACAAACAAAGAGAAAACCAAACTTATAGATTAGTAATTACCAGGCAAGCAGGAACGAGGGGGAAATTCCTTGGTTTACAATAAATAAAGAGAGATATTATTCGAAATATACTTTTGGAAAAATAAAAATGATCCAGATCAAATATAGGCTAATAAATTATAATTCATTTAAAATAAAAATTGCTCCTCATTAAATTTAAGAAAATAGAAAAAAATATACAAATCAATAAAAGTTTTCTGAGAAAGAGAGAGGCACTAAATGTGCACCAGAGTGGCTGTAGCAGTCCTCAATTTTAATTACCTAACTACACCGTCAGTCCCTAGAACTGTCTCCATTATCTTGGCAAGCTGCCATTTCTGCAGTGAAACATCTTTTTCATGTAGGTTAACAAGAGTCCCTCTCAGTATACCCCTAAATTAATTTATTTATTTATTGAGTATTACAACAATCTGCCATACAGACACTAGTTAAAGTGAGGTAGGATAACATTCACACTATATGCCCAAAAATATAAAATAAATAGAAGCAAAATAACAATAAATAATAATCAAAAAGTATATACAATAAATAAAATAAAATAACCTAAAAATAAGAAAATTAAAACTAAACAAAAACACATGCATACCTATATACACTATTTACAATCAGGCGAGGGCAGCGGCGATTAATCGATAGCACCCTAAATTAATTAATAATATTCTCCTGTCAGTATACCACTCGTTGCGAGGCACCAGATTGTGGAGGTACCCATTATACCATCTCTTCCAAAAATTTCTAAAAGTCTTGGAAATCATCTCCTAACGGCTTGTGAAGGGAAGCACAGGAACGTCTTCCTATTCTGGCCGGGTAGGCAGAGGTTGACCAATAAGCAAGTGCCCCGGGGTGAGGTAATCAAGGTTAGCCGAAGTCTGTTAATATTACAGATAGGACGGGAATCGAGAACGGCTTCAACTCGCACCAGTAGAGCATAAAATTCCTCATATGTTAACGTATGATCCTGGAGAAGGGCACGAAGGTGCTTCTTAGCGGATTTAATAGCTTCCTCCCAAATACCATCGAAATGAGGAGATGTTAGAGGAGTAAAAGTCCACTGTATGCCCCTCCGACTTAAATGGTTAGAAATGGGTTCGCTCTACTTCTTGGATGCTCCGACGAAATTTGTTCCACAGTCACTATAAATATGCTATTGAAAACCAGGTCTGGCAATAAATCTGTATAATGTGGCAATAAATGAAGGAGTGGATAGGTCCTTCACAATTCTAGATAGATGGCCTTGGTAGTCAAGCATAAGAAGAGAGCTAATTTACATTTCGTCTTAAGAGCATTGCGCATACTGGAAAACTTCGTAATGAAGGGGCAGACATAGTCTATTCCAACACGCTGTAAGGATAGACCCTCGGTAACCCTGATTGGCGGCAAATCACTCATTTTCAGAGCCGGTGGCTTAGGATTATTTTTGTGGCATATAACGCATTTATAAATCCGACTTCTAACGAGTCTTCTCAGAGAAGGGATCCAAAATTGGCGATGAATGAACGACTGGACCAACAGGGGCTTGCAGGGATGCAGCCATGCAAGGAATATGAAAATTAAATAAAAAAATAATTTTACTTAAATGAAAATAAAAATAATATGTGTGGTAATAGTGGCACAAAAGGACTGCTAAATGTTCTTAATTTTGCTAAATGTATAACTTTAGGTATCAGCAGCGGGTGCTTACTTTTCTTATAAATTATAGAATAATTCAATATATCTCCCACCCTGAGAGCTCCGTCCTTATCCAAAAATGGCGTGAGCCTGTTTAAGGAACCCTTATAATGTTCGTAATAATAGTTGGGCCGTTCCAATAAAGATCATGAGAAAGTATCGGTAACCTCGGTAATCCTATCAACTCGCCTTTCCATCTTACATTATCAGCTGTATACTGTCCTCCTGGAAATTCCCTTTCTCATGGCCTTCTTGATTCCTTATTCCAATCACTCGGATCACGCTTTATTGCTGGAGGAGACTACAATGCTAAACACCAACGATGGGGTTGTCGAACATCCAATTCCCGTGGTAATATCCTATCTCATGTCACATCTTCTGATAGTTATTCTATCCTCTCGCCCACGAATCCAACATATTGGCCAACATCGCTTAAAAAACGTCCTGATATCCTAGATCTATTTATCACTTCTCGGATTTCATTTTCCCTGACCACAAAAAAATCCCTGGATGACCTTTCATCAGATCATAATCCAGTTCTGCTATTATCACATTCAAATCTCGTTCCTAAACCCTCACATCCGAAATTGATTACAGGACGAGTAGACTGGGACAAGTTTCGTTACGATTTGGAAAATAAACTGGACTTAAAAATTCCACTTAAGACAAAACAAGACATTGACAAATCCATAGAAAAACTCACTACATCAATAGCTATTAGTATAAATGATAACAATTTCATCAATAAAAACAATAACTCACGATATAGTAACTTGCCATTAAATATTCGAATCTTATTAAGAGAAAAACGCAGAGCAAGATCGAAATGGCATAGGACTAGATATCCTTCAGATAAAACTTACTATAACGAATTGACTAACAAACTAAAATTTGAAATTAGAAAAATCAAAAATTACTTAACCTAACTGATAATCTTACAACTACTGACAAATCTCTATGGACGACCAGAAAAAAGATACTATAGTTTAAAGACTTTAACCATCCACTATTAACTGAATCCCAAGCCTGGTCCAAATCCGATGAAGAAAAATCCCAACTATTCGGTCAATACCTCTTCCAAGCCTTTAATCCACATCCTGATATACTTAATCCACATCAAATTGAATGTATTGAAGCAGAAC
The DNA here is from genome assembly GCA_928085145.1 of Nezara viridula. Taxonomy (NCBI): domain Eukaryota; kingdom Metazoa; phylum Arthropoda; class Insecta; order Hemiptera; family Pentatomidae; genus Nezara; species Nezara viridula. Next base: position 15,902,512 of record OV725078.1, on the reverse strand, counting down.
TGGATATTCCACTCCAAATGCCTCTTCCACCTAAAGCAATTCATCCTTCGGAAATATCTAATATCATCAACAGATTACCTTCCCAAAAAGCTCCTGGACACGACCTTATCACTTCCCAGATCCTAAAACTTCTTCCTCGGAAAGCCATCCTATTCCTCACTTACATATACAATGCTGTGCTCCGATCCACATATTTCCCTGATTCTTGGAAACTATCTATTGTCACAATGTTACACAAACCTAAAAAACCACCCGAACACCCATCCTCTTACCGTCCTATTTCTCTATTATCTATCATGGGCAAAATCCTGGAAAAACTCATCCTAAAACGCCTGTATCCCATCCTAGACTCTAATCATACTATCCCTGATCACCAATTTGGATTCCGCACATCGCATTCCACTATCCAACAATGTCACCGTGTGGTTGATGTAGTCTCCTCTGCATTGGAGCGCGGTATGTACTGCACGGGAGTCTTTCTCGACGTTGAACAGGCGTTTGATCAAGTCTGGCACCCGGGTCTTCTGTACAAACTCCGAAAAGTCCTACCCCCTGCATACTTCCTCATTATCCGCTCCTATCTTACTGATTGATACTTCAAAGTAAACCAAAATAATGTCTGCTCATCCCTCTTTGCTCAATCTGCAGGCGTCCCACAAGGTAGTATCCTCGGTCCCATCCTCTACACAGTTCATACAGCTGACATCCCAACCCATCCTGACACCGTCATCACCACTTACGCCGATGACACATGCTTGCTCTCTGTTAATAATGACCCTTTAATTGCATCCCAAACTCTTCAATCACATATCACAAGCCTTGAAGAATGGTGTAAAAATTGGAGAATAATAATAAACTCCAACAAATCCCATCAAATCACCTTTACCCTCCGTCGTAAACCTATGACTTCTGGTCCTACAGTATCCTTCGATAATACTCCACTTATTCCTGTTGAGCAAATCCGCTACTTAGGACTCCACTTGGATAAACGTCTTACTTGGAATCCTCATGCTAGACTGAAACGACACGAAACTGCTCGATGTTTCCGACTGCTCCAACACTTATTAGACAAACGCTCCAAACTTTCAATTAATTACAAAAGACTTATCTACATTACTATAATAAGACCTATATGGACATACGGAGTTGAGCTTTGGGGCTCCACCAAACCATCGAATTCCTATCGTATCCAATCCTTACAATCCAAAATCCTCCGTAAAATCCTTAATGTTCCATAGTTTGTCACAAATAAAACCATTCATAAAGACCTTAATGTACCATATGTCGCTGATTTAGCTCGAGCCAGATATCTATCCTTTCATGATAAACTTCAGTCCCATCTAAATCCGCTTGTTTCCAGTCTTGCTTCTTCCTCGATCCCTGATAATCCTCCTAGGCGTCTGAAAAGGAGATGGCCTGGTGATCTTCTTACTTAAAATTATTTAGAGAGTGCTACCACTGGGTACTATCTCTTCAAGCCTGTACATGCCATTATTTATAATTTGCGCATATTTAATAGTTGTATTTGCATACAGTTGTAAATTTCATGAGCTCCGCGTGCTTACGTTTTCTCTCTTCACGCTACGCAGCACCCTTTTTGGAGCGCTTCTTACCCGCAAGAACCGTTATTCTCTAGAGCGCCTTCCTGTACTCTTCTCTGTCTAAATAATTTTGGTCTCTTAGCCCCACTTGGTCCATATCATCCTTAATCTGTTTAAAATACCCGCTTACGTTCTTATGACTGTGACTGAGCTGAAAGATTTTATGGTTAAGTCTTTCAGGATTCATCCTTATCATATGGCCATATAACCTCAGCCTTCCCACTCTAGCATCAGTTTCTAGATCCGTTATTTCCTTATATATTTCCTCATTTGACCTCAACCTGTATCCTTCAGGTGTTCTCCTAGGCCCGTAGATTCTTCTGAGAATTATTCTTTCTATTTTCAGAAGGCTTTCTAGGCTGGAAAGACAAGAAGTTTCTGTTGCGTAGAATACCACTGGCTTGACGACCGTGTTATAATGTCGTATTCTGGCTTTTAGAGATAAGTTCTTCTTTTTATAAAGCTCAGTGGTGGCGAAGCTTAATTTATCTATTTTGGTGATTCTTTCCTTAAACCCTTCTCTCTCTGACCCATTGCTGCATATGATTTCTCCAAGGTATTTAAATCTCTGAGTTACTTTAATCGTTCCGTATTTGGTTTTAATTGTTTTCTTCTTAAAATTCGCGTCCGAGGTCATCAATTCCGTCTTTTCAAAAGATATCTGTAAGCCTGTTTTCCTCGCTATTTCCGAGAGCGTGTTTATTTGGGCAATTGCCTCTTCTTCAGTTTCTGATAAAAGGGCAACGTCGTCTGCGTATGCGAGACATCCAATTTTGACGTTATTGTTCTTAGTACCTAGGGTTGCACCTGAATTGTTGAATTTCCATAGTTCCTTTATGATCTTGTCGAGTACTAGGTTAAACAGTGTTGGAGACAACCCGTCTCCCTGTCTGAGACCCGTTTTGATCTGAAATGATTCACTGATATTTCCTTGGAATTTAACTTTAGATTCAGTCCCTGTCATCGTTAATCCTATCAATTTTTTAGTTTTTTGGTCAACTCCGTATTCTTTTAGTACTTCCAGTAGTGTTTTCCTATCTACCGAATCATACGCCTTTTTGAAATCGACGAAAGAAATAAAAAGGTTCTTTTTACTTTTAGTCCTGTAGTGTTTGATTAATAGCTTGAGGCTCAAAATTTGTTCCTGACATGATCTATTTTTTCTAAAACCAGCTTGGTACTCCCGATTTTAGAATCTACTTGTGGATAGAGTCTGTTTAGTAAAGCTTTTGAGAAAATCTTGTAGGTGACCGGTAGTAGGGAGATTCCCCTGTAGTTATTCATATCAGTTTTATCTCCCTTTTTATGTAGTGGGTGTATTAAGGCTGTTTTCCATTCTTGGGGAATCTCCTCCTCGCTCCAGATATCCATCATCAGCAGGTCCATGATTACCGTTCTCAAGTCATCCCCAGTCAGTTTCCACATCTCGGCAAGCACACCGTCCTCTCCTGCCGCTTTGTTGTTCTTTAAAGATGCGATGATTTCATCCAGTTCCTCATCATCTGGTGGATATGATTCTGCTTCAGGAGGCGTGAATTAAGTTTTATTATTATAATTATATATTTTTAATAATAAAAGCCTTTTTAAGCGACCTCCGTGTAGAATAAAGGAAGTTAAATTAAAAAAATAATGATAATAATTTTTTTTTTAATTATTTTTTTTTTTGACAATTAAATTATTTTATTAATATTTGTTCGTTAATGCAATCAATATAATATAACAAAAACGTTATTATAGCACAATAACTAAGCCATTTATGAGTACTGAGTGGTGTGGTAGAGGCCTGAAGGCACCTACGCCAGTAGCGCTTTTCTGTCGCTTAAGTGCATTTTCTAAAGAAGTACTTCAAATATTTTAAAAAGTAATCAGTGCTTTAGAAAGAAAATGTATTCTCCAGATGTTTTCAGATGATTTCAGCTCGTTTTGCATTATTGTTGGCCGTTTAATTACAAACGACGCTTGATTTTCAACTTGAAAATGTTTTTGTTAAAAAAACTGACTTTGCCGATGTTTTTTATTGCCTAAGCCAATTAGTTTTTAATATTTTTTCATGTGTTATTATTCTCTGACTATCCAGCTTTAATAAGACCAACTATGATGAAATTAAGCCAAATGCTGATTCTCAGTAACAAAAACTAAAGTCAAAGTCGTCAATCCGCCATGTTTGGATGCCATTTTAGGGCAGTTCGTTCACTTTTTTTTGTGAGAACATTAGCTTTTTTTTAATAAATTGTCACAAGGAACACAACGATATGCAATTTATAGGGATGTGGGGGGGGGGGGGGTGCACAGTAAGGGGGTCTGGCCCACCGTGTATGATGTAGGGTCATGACGTATGTAGAAGGATTCTTGGCGAGGCGGACATGATCCAGTCTTATATTGGGCGGGGTGACCGAATGGGCTAACGCGTGTGCACTGCACCGCCGTTGCCCGGCAACCTGATACATAAGACTTTGATAAAGAAATAGTGTCACGAGTTCGCGTCCCGGTGCCCGGGGGAGTTTTTAAATCTCCGCCCACACTCCCTGGCCCGGGAAAACCCCCGTATAGCCTTAAAAGCGAGGAAGGAAAAGACCAAAAAAAAAAAAAAAAAAAAAGATCCAGTCTTATATATTCGTCCATCTGTGCAGCATAGGAATTAGAATCGTACAAAACCAATAAATATTATTTTTATTTTGATCAACAAACACATTAGCAGTATTGTAAACAAGGCAAAGTCCTCAAAATCTGTTTCATACAAACAATCAGTTTAAACCTCTCTTGTTGAAGAAAGGACAGTGTTTTTATTAAGTGATCCGAAGAAAATAACGTCAAAACGATTCCTTTTTTATTTGAAATAATTTATTATGTGTAAATACTCTTTTATTGTTTATCCTGTATTATTCTTCATTGATCTTAGACATTTTTTTTAAGTTCACAATTTTGATGGATCATAGCAAAAAACTTCCCAAAACATCTTCCCAATTTTTTTAGAGCATAAAGTTAACCTCAAGTGTAATGTACTGAGAGCAATTTAATTTGTCGAAATTTGCCGATTCGAACGATGTTTATTTTTTATTTTCAGATCCATCACATAATACAGAATTTTTTTCTTACAAATATGGAAAAATGTGGATAAATCCAAGAAAAAGGAATGAATTTTGAGCAGAATACTGAGTCAATTTGATCTGCACGATGCTCCTAAAGAAATATTGAGCAATATTAGAAAGACTGCCAGTTTACTCTCATTTAAAATGTCAAAAATGTGGGAGCGTGTTCACCGCACAGAAAAAACATTCTTAACCTTATATAAAGACTGGTTGGAACAAGATATCAATTTAGAAGAAATTGTTATCAAATTATTATCAAGAAAAGGCAATTCATGTCCTGATGGTCCTTCCGGCTTACTTGGAGGCAGACCTAAGAAAGAGTTTGCAGCGTGTGTGAGAAAGATATTATGGCAATACTTCTTCTGACATCTGACCCAGAGCTTGCTTTATGGAAAAAAAAATGTAAAAAGGTCAAAGGAAAATCAGTCCAGACATTAATGAATATATAATAGAGATTATATATTCTTATATAATAGAGATTATTACAATAATCAAATAGACATTGGTTTCGATATAAGTTTACATTCTGACGAATCTAAATAAAGAAATGATTTAATAATTTTGATAGAAAATGTTAAATATTATTATTCTATGACAATATTACTGTAAGTATAATTTAGTAGTTTTCTATTACGACATTATATGTTACAGTTATATTAAGCTTATATTATATTTTATCATATTTCATCCTTGATATTATTACCTCCTATACTATTTCTATTAATATTATTATAGGTGTATAGTATGCATTGTTATACTATTGTCACCTTATTTTGAGTTGAAATCAATTAATAACAATATTTATTTGAAAATAACTAGTGGTTAATGATTTTTGTTCATTAGTCCCATTACATGGTTACAGTGTGCGGTGTACGGAATTGAGGTTCCGCAAGTTCAATCGAAACAAATCTATTCTGTACTTCTTGGGACATGGCAAGAGAGGCAAACTCCCTCTTGCATGGCAACAACACTCTGGCTGTAAACTTTTTCATTTAGATCAGTCCTAATTAAATTAATTTGGGAACCTGGCTCTATTACCATTCTATAGGAATACCACTGATCTGAACTTGAACAAACTCTATCCAAGGCAATACCAAGAAGTATCTGGGATTTGGTGGTAGCATGGCACGAAACTTCTCAGAAATCGCCCACTGTGTTTGTTACTTGAGACTGAGAGGGCTCAGAGTTTGCAACCTTATGTAGCATCGTATGGTGACTCTTTTTGCATCAAATTTGGATAAAACCTTTACTTCGGCATTTAGACAAAGGACCATGCAAATGAGGTGCAGTACACGAATAACATAAATCAGAGTTCTTTAGTAGGTCATAACTACCATTAACATCTGCTCCAGAAACTAAGGGCAGTTTATAATTTTATGGCTTGATTTACTGACTGGGCATTCTAACATAGACTTCTGATTGTCTATTGCTAGTTAAAATGAATTTCACTGAACTTATTGAGTTTAAGGTTTTTTAAGGCATTATAATTATCCTCAAATGTGTCCAGAAAATTTCTAATATTGGAAGAATTATCGACAGAAAATCATTTAAACCGTATAATTTTGTTGATAGTAGGCCGAAATGATTCTTTTATTACTATTACGCTTTACTTATTTATCATAGACCAAATTGTAATTTTCTGCGTTAAATTCAATAGAAGAAATAATGGCCTGGGAAGCAGGACTAAACTATACTAATGAACTAAAAGAGGCTTGGGAAAAGAAATCTTGACTGTATCCGTGTAATTTCGATTATGAATCAGGGCATCAAATAACGATTTAAACGAAGGAAATTGTTCGTATTGTCCAGAAAATTGAGATATCTGTAACTCTTGCAATTTAGGATGATAATGGTTCAGACATCCTGTAATGAGAAGTGGGAACTATTACGTGCTCAGCTTTAATTAATCTATCATGAGCAAGTTTTATCTCGTAATAAAGCTCCTCTGCTACTAAAGAAGGTTCTTTATCTCATTCCTATGCTCCTTCTCTAGCGATTCATTCAACACCGAAATTTTGTTCAACACTGCTTCAAATTTCTCTAGTTGTGCTTTAATTTCTGAAGCCCTAGCCATAAAAGTTTTCTTTCTAGCAGGGAGAATCTTAATCAAATCGAAAGTGGTTTGAATTATAAGAAACAGCCATTACTTTTTATCATTAATAGCTTTAAGTCCCTCAGTAGCCTTAGTCAGCTCCATCTTCAAAGTGATTAAAAATAAAAATTCAGCAAAGCAAGCAAAAACAAGTAAGGATTAACGTAAGGATAAACGAAGTCACTTAATTCCAGAAAGTCGCTATGTGTTCCTTCTTGAAAATTTCTGGAATCTTATCAAGGATTTTTCAACTTTTAACCTTCACATTCCCAAATACGTAACGAAAGCATAAGAAACTATGTAAGATATATATATATATAAAGGAATCAATAAGTGAAATACAAAATTTAACCAGGAAATAGACGATTCAATTTTTAACACCCTGGCACCCTGAATACGCAACGAAAGCACAAGAAACTATATAAAATATATTAAAAATAAAACAAATTTTAACACGAAAATATATGATTTTTACTAAAACTATCATAACCTACCAGGTGATTTTTCTCTTTTACGTACTACAAAACATCGCTAATATGGCAAAAAAAAACTGCATAATCATGTCTGGTGGACCAAAATTGTTAAGGCAACTTTACAATTTACTAAAAAAAGGCAAATAACTCTAATGAGTTTTACTTAGGAAACATTCGACATTATTTTGGCAATGGACTGTATTTTTATTGAATGTGGTAGGTTATACCATCTGTATAAAGTAAAGTAAAACTCAATGTAAAGTAAAACTCATCCTTTTATGCTGGCATATAAATGTTACTTGGTCTTTAAAGAATGAAGGGTGCGCTCCTTCTCCAGTCTGAGGTTTTCTGGTCCTCTCCGCTCTAGTGGCTTACTTTAAGTGTGCGAAAGAACCTCGTAGATTCACCGACTTCACTCTTACCAGAAGTTTTCAGAACTCACCGCAATGCCTCGTTCGGGTACAAAATTGCTCACACAAAACAGTGCTTCTTACTGTGCTGAACCGTCCACATTAAGGATTTCTACAAAATTTCCTGTCCACCTATTCATTAACTTTTATACCTTCTCCGGGCATGGTGCCACTTTTATCGCCGCATACGTTTATCCGAGGTTGAAACCCATTTCTCGTTTGTCTGACTTCCTGGTAAAAAATCCTCTTTGTTGTTCTTCAGTTCTTCCATAGCTTCTACTTTCTTCTTCATCCAATCTCTCTTATTCGTTCTACATAATTTAGTCGCTTCCCGCTTGGCCTGCGTTCTTGATAATTTCCCCTATAATCTCTTTTATCTTTCTGCATCATTAGTTTCCTATCATTATTATTTTCATCGATGGCTGTTAAGTAATCTTCATTAAACCACTCATTCCTTCTTGTAATCTCTCACCTAATATCTCCTGGACAGTTATCTATATTGCATCCTTCAAACAACTCCAAACCTTCTCCATGTCGTCCCATTGTTCTCCTTTTTTTTGTATTTTAGTGCTTAGTGCCTCTTGAAAACTTTCTTTGACTTCTTCATTCCGGAAATTCCATCTCACTCTTCTTAGCCTACTACCTTTCTGCACTTTACCCAATCTATGTTTCAAGACTGTTCTTACCAAGAAGTGATCTGAATTGCTATTCGGTCCTCTACAAACTCTGACGTCAATTATACTGGAGGCACTTCTAACAGAGGCAAGTGCCTAAATCGATGCTCTTGTGTTGAAAGGTCATGCCCTTTATTATATATTGCCTCGATGCTACAAACTGCACAACATGATGCTCATTTCCGTTTGATTTATGAACTAGGGCAAACATCCGCCCTACTCCTCTTAAATAGCTTTCTTTACCTATTTGAGCATATAGATATCCGAGTATCGTGGCCGAACCCTGCTGTCTGCACTCAATTCCCAACATTTTCACCTCCTTTCCCCCAACTCTCCTACCTACTGGCCTACAGATCCCAACCCTAATCCTGATCTTCTTGATTTCTTTATCCACAGCGGCTTAATTCCCCTCAATTGTTCCATTACACGTCTAAATGAACTTTCCTCTGACCATAGTCCTCTAATCCTTAATGTTTCACTTGAACCCGTTCCCAAACCTTCTCCACCGTCATTTATTAGGGGCCCAGTTAACTGGGACCTTTTCCGCCAAATCATCTCCGATAAAATTGATCTTAACATATCCCTCAAAACTCCCGATGACCTTGATAGTGCCGTAAATTCCTTTACTACCACAATCCAACAAGCCGCCTGGACTGCTTCCTTCCCAAAAGACTCCTCCAGAATTCCTAAAAAGACCATTCTACCCCAACACCTCCTTGACCTAATCCAAACCAAACGCCGTGCCAGATTATTGTGGCAACGTACCCGACATCCTACCGACCGCTGCTCCTATAATTATTACTGCAAAAAATTAAAACTGGAATTAGCCACCTTCAGATCACATTCCTTCAACTCCTACCTATCCTCCCTTTCTTCTCGCGACAATTCCCTTTGGAAAACCACTACCAAAATCTTAAATCCTCACCGCATTTCCCATCCCCTCCGACGAGATGATGGCTCCTGGGCAGCATCTGACGAAGATAAGGCTGAGGAGTTCGCCATTCACCTATCCAATACATTTATTTCACATCCGGAATCCCATCCTGCCCACACCGTAACAGTAGAAGAATTCCTTACATCACCAATCCCACTTTCCTTGCCCCCAAAAGCTATTCATCCTTCCGAAGTGAAATTTCAATTAAAAAAATTAATCCCCCGTAAAGCTCCTGGACATGATCTCCTTACCCCTCAAATCCTTCGACAACTTCCATCCAAAGCAGTCATATTCCTTACATATATCTACAACTGTATCCTACGCACCACCCACTTTCCTCTGCTATGGAAACACTCCACTATTATCCTTTTCCAAAAACCAGGCAAACCTCCCAATATCTCAACATCCTATAGACCAATTAGCCTACTCCCAATCCTTTCAAAAATTTTTGAAAAGATCCTTTTGAAACGAATCCTACCCATTATAGAATCCCAAAATATTCCTTCCCATCAGTTTGGTTTTCGCTCCCAACATTCCACTGTTCAACAAGGACTCCGAGTTGTTGATCATATTTCCTCAGCCCTAGAAAACAAGGAATACTGTTCGGGTGCATTTCTGGACATTGCACAGGCATTTGACCGGGTATGGCACTCCGGACTGCTCTTCAAGCTTAAAATCCATTTACCTCAGTCCTTGTACCTAGTCCTCCGATCCTACCTCTCTGACCGCTCCTTCCGAGTTCGCTGTGGAACAGAATTTTCCAATATCTACTCCGTTAAAGCCGGTGTTCCCCAAGGCAGCGTCTTGGGTCCCGTGCTTTACATCCTCTTTACTGCTGACATCCCTGTTCATCCCGATACTTTTCTTGCAACATTCGCTGACGACACCGCAATCTTATCATCCAACTCTGATCCCAACATAGCATCCTTAAATCTCCAAAACCACCTCACCTTGATTGAGCACTGGTGTAATAACTGGCGCATTAAAGTTAATGAATCTAAATGCCAACATATTACCTTTACACTCCGACGCAGTTCCTGTCCACCAGTACACTTTAATTCCATCCAGCTTCCTTACTCAGACACAGTCCGGTATCTTGGCTTTCATTTAGACCGAAGACTAACGTGGAACCCACATACTAGACTCAAAAGACAAGAACTCAACCGACGATACGGCCAGCTATACAGACTACTAAACAGAAAATCCAAACTTTCTATTGAAAACAAATTACTTATCTACAAGACAATACTGAAACCTATATGGACATACGGACTTGAACTGTGGGGGACAGCAAAAGCTTCTAACATCAAACGTATTCAATCCTTTCAATCTAAAGTCCTTCGAACAATAGTTGATGCTCCGTTCTATGTAAATAACAAAATCCTACACCATGACCTTAATATCCCATTTGTCCTAGACCTTATTCCAGAAAAATTCTCCAAATTTCACCAAAACCTTACCTATCATCCAAATCCCCTTGCACAATCTCTATCCAGCACCACCCATCCTTACAATCCTCCTCGAAGGTTGAAGCGGCAGTGGCCCAGAGACCTTTTGTAAATAAGCATCTATTGGAGTTTTGGCAATGGCCAGATCCTCCACTCAAGCCCGAGTGTGTATGATTAGGTTAGTTCTTTTGTTTATATACATTTATTTTATTTTATTTATTGTATTTATTATTATTAAGTTTCTGTATTATTTATTTATTTATTTTTTTTTATTGTAAATAGAGTGTGAGTGTGCTTTCTCTGATCACTATTATAAATGTCCTTGATGTGACAGAATGTAATATTTCTAAATAAACAAATAATAATAAAGATATCCGAGTATAATAACTACATCGTATCCAGGGATACTATCACAAGCCCTGCTTAATGCATCAAAAAAGGTATCCTTTTTCTCGCCATCATTCTCTCCAATAAGCGCATGGACCGATAACTGTGTTAAGTTCCTAAATTTTCAATTAAGCCTCAATTTACATATCCTGCCACTAATTGTTTCATAACTCAATTTCGCATTTCTAGTTAATATATTAATTATAAACAACGCTGTAATAAACAATGCTGTGCCCAGATGACCTTTCTTTGTCATTTCGCTGGTATAAACAAAATGGTAGTCTTTTTTATCTAAACGTCTTTGGACCGACCATTCAAATTGTGGAAGAGCAGTTCAATTTTATATATTCATTAACAACTTCGTTGATCTTCTCCGGCTGCAGCATGGTCCTGGTGTTACATGTAGCCAAGGTCAAATCGTTTCGCTTATTCCTCTTTATCATTGGTTTTCAATGATCCATCATGTTTTCTATTGGTTTCAGATCTCGTAACCATTATCCTTTTTCTAAGGTGGGGGTCTTGGCCCCTCAATGAACCCCCATTCCAGTAGGACCAGCGACATTGATTTCGGGGTTCCTTCCCGAGGGAGTTAGTTACCTTCACCACGGGTTTGGAGCGCTCCATTCCCTTATGCAGTAGGCAAACTAAATATGCCTTAAGAGATTGCCGTTGACTCTTATTTGAGCTCATTCGCCACTACTTCTTGCCCTGCTGCCGGCTTACACAATCTCAGGCCGAAGTTCCAAAACCCTCATCTCTTGTCAGTTCAATAACTCAAACCCCTGCAGGAACTGTATACCCCAGCTCAGATCGAGTTGCTCAGCTTAACAGGACCCGCCACGGGAAGATGAGAGTGTAATTTAAGTGGAGAGGCTATAAGAGACGCTTCACACCTCTTTGAGCCCCAATCATGATCAGATATTGTTTTTGAATAAAAGTTTCAAGGTCATAGCCAACGGAACTAGCAACACTTAGATGCTGTTCCACCACACATCACTCTCATAATTCTAATCCGTAATGACTTAAGCATTTAAAGCATTATTGAAGTAAATAAACCAATATCTTAGTCTATAACCAGACCGTAAAGAAACTTACTGCTATTTTACTTTTAGACCAAGACAGACAATTATAAATATTTATATTTGTTTATAACTACGTAAATACCTACACATTACATTACTTATTTTCTTTTTAGATTCAACTTTTTTTTTATTATTTGTTTTTAAGTTCATTTTTATGAAGTAGCAGTTAAAAAAAATTCTTTAAACTGCAATGTTTTTAAAATGTTTTTTAAAATAGTTTATGTAAACATGTCCATTATATTATATTATATTCTCTGCCGATCTGGCAACATTGACACTATATAAAATAAACTACAGAACGCTGTTATTAGAATCAACAACTGGTCTCTTTCTATTGGTCTCCAATTTTCTCCCGCAAAAACTAAGTGCATACATTTAAGTCGAAAAATAAACACCCCTAACTCACCCGAAATCTACCTCGGAAATTCCATAATCCCGTACTCGAACCAACATAGATTCTTGGGCATGATCTTTGACCGAAGACTATCTTGGGAACCGCACATTTCTGCTCTAAAAACAGCCACTACAAAAAGGATATCTAAGCGGCACTTATTGGGGCTCAGGCAGACTTACGTTAATAAAACTGTATCAAGCTCTGGTATGTTCGAAATTAGACTATGGGTGCTTTATATTCGATTCTGTCCGCTATCGGATCCTAAAAAAAACTCGATACAGCCCACAATACTGGCATTAGGATAGCAAATGGCGCATTTCGAACAAGCCCCATACTTAGTCTCTGCTCTGAGGCCGGAATACTTCCTCTTTTATTTAGAAGGAAAAAACTGGCTGTTAACTATATTTCAAGCCTACTTCCCCAAAATAAACATTCCACTCACAACTACATTTGTAAACCTAAATTTTCAAACGCTTTTAGAAACAAAACAAATTCCACACTCCCACTGTCAGAAAGAATTTATTCAGCAGCTCAATACCTTAAGAACTTACCTTTATACAATATCGAAAACCAAAACCCACCTTGGATCCACAAACCCCCAAAAATGATGCTCCATCTCTCTCGATTACTCAAAAGCAATACCTCACATTACGAGTACAAAACCGAATTTTCCCGTCTACTACAAAATATTCTAGATCCATTTTTAATTGACACTGATGGTTCGAAATCCGATAATGCTACAGCTTGTTCGTTTGTTATCTATAACTCCACACATAAAATAAAACTACATAAAATTAGCAGCATATACACAGCGGAACTTCACACAGTAGCCTCAGCCCTCCACTTCTGTATGTCAATAACTCCAGCCTCAATAGTCTTGATAACCGACTCCTTGAGTTCATTAAAGGGTTTAAATGATATGTACTCAAAACATCCAGTTATCCATAAAATACACAAATATCTTCACACTCTGGAAAATTTAGGAAAATCGGTTTGTTTTATATGGGTTCCCAGTCACGTGGGTATAGTTGGTAATGAGCTTGCGGATACGGCAGCCAAACAGGCACTCGCGCTTCCACACCGAGGTACTCCTATCCTGACCCCTCCAGAAATGAGTTTTCCTCTCAAAAAAGAAATATTGGATAGTTTGCAATCTATGTGGAACGAAAGCCAACCTAGAAAATTAAAAGCTGTTAAAAAATCAGGGAAGCCCTGGATCACATCAAACCGCTCTAATCGTAGAGAGGAAGTCGCCGTGACCAGGTTAAGAATAGGACACACGAACCTAACCCATGTACATCTCATCACTAAGCAGCCACCACCAAATTGTCAGCATTGCAATAGCCTTCTCACAGTCAACCATATTTTCCAAGAATGCACTTATTATACTTCAAGCCTAAATCGATTGTCTCTAAAACCGGATATATCAGCAGTATTAAGCAACAAAGAATCAAACATAAAAACAGTGATACAATTTCTTAAAATACATAGACTGTTAAATAAAATATAAAAATAAATATAATTTTTATTTTATTGTTCTTTCTTTTTTTAATATTTATTTTAATATATTTCATCTTTTATATGTTTTAAATATCTCTTTTTATTTATTACTCTATATATTGTTAATTATTAACTCTCCTCTAAAGAGTTTACAAATATAACCGACTCACAGGCGTTGATGACCCTAGGGTTTTACGCCTTAAAGCCAACTATAGTTTTACGGTGTACACCGGATTTTCCTTTTCCTCTCCAAGAACCTGTGATCATCAGCGAGTGCCGCCTGATTTTAAAAGTAGGTGATTGAACATTTTCACAGCTTGAGGAGATAGATTGGGGAGAAACTGACGACGCTAGCTCGAATAAGTTCCCGATTCCTCATATAACTCAATGTGCCAATTCGACAAAGTTCGGCATTGAGATTTTGCAAATATGTATATATAAGTTTTTATTTCCTATCTTTTTTTTTTCTTCAGATACTTGTAATTGGATTATTGATAGTCTAAGTTAATGTTTATTTCTATAATAATTGTATATTATTGTTTTATAATTAAAGTTAATTGTATTTTCTTTGTCTTCTTATAAATCTAATTTCTTTTTCATAATTTTCATTTCCCTTAACAGTTATTTAAATCAATATAAATAAGTAAAATCATCATTAGTATTAATAATAGCCAGTTTTATTTTCTTATTTTTCATCAGTTTTTTTTCACGTTTTATGTATATATATATTATATATATATATATTTATATATATATATATATATATATATATATATATATATATATATATATATATATATATATATATATATATATATATATTGGTTTAATAAAGAATTCTAAAACCCTATTATAGGGATTAGAAAAAATGAATATTAACCGAGTAAGAAGGTTCGATAGGTTTTTGAGGTTAATTAACATATGTTTTTAAACCCATAGGTTCCGAGTTCGTAGCTCACTCCGCGTCCAATTCTTTTTTTTTAATTAAATTTTTTTATTTTTTATTTTTATGGTTTTCGCTATTTTCCAAATTCAACCAATTAAATAGCGTGGCGCCTGTTAGATAGTTCAATTAAGGGTTCAACACCAATTTACCAACAAAAGACTATAACAATAGAAACCATCGGAAAACGATTCCCAGAATCAGAATGGCTCCAGGTATATACTGATGGTTCTGCACTGGAAGCACGCAACCATGCCGGAGCTGGAGTTTATTCAAAAGAGTTTCAACTTTCAACAAAGCCATTCTCTTAGGCATTGCGAGATTGGCTGAACGGAAAGACAAGAAAGTTGCTTTTTTTTTTTTTACTCACAGGCAGCCATTTTTTCTCTCCAAAATGGATATAATATGAATCCAAATGTCCTTAAATGCCATCTATATTTGGACCGATTAAAGGAAAATGGGACAGAAGTTGCTTTCCAGTGGATACCAGGCCATTGCGGGCTCCACGGAAATGATGAAGCTGACAAACTGGCCAGAATAGGTTCTGGAATGATCCAACCAGATATTCCTCTGGGCATGGATTCAACGAAAAGAATTATAAGACAGACCCTCCAAAGTTCACTGAAAGAGAAATATGAGCAAACAATTGAAGAGAAGCCATGGAGAGGATTGCTAGAAGAAAGTGGAAGAATCCATAGAGACCTCCCTAGAGGGCAAACCGTGGTATGCTTTAGAACGATCGCAGGATATGATTTCCTTCAGAAGCACCTCCACCGCATCGGTATAAAAGATAGCCCGACATACCCTCTGTGTTCCTTGGATATGATGACAGGAGAACATCTTGATACATGCCCTGCATTACAGGACATAAGATGTTCCTTTAGTGAAATGGACAGCCCTTATGCTAGGAGAGCAAAATTACATTGGAGTGCAGGACCACGCATGGATGATCAAGCAGGCGTTACTTAGGCGTAGGAAAAAAAAAGTTAGATAGTTAGTCTTATTTAATTGACTCTTCTTTAATTTTCTTTTTATTTATTTATTTTTTTGCGAACCCTGCCGTCTTCACTGTGCATCCGGCAAGTTTGTTGCGGAAACAATTCTTCTAAATTAAAGACCGTAACAAAGTGTAGCTCAAACTTCATAACGCTGGTTTTATTGGTGTTCGTTTAATATGTGCGAAACCCAACTTTCAAGCTTTTTTATCTTTCCAATCGCCTTGAGGTGATCATCGTTTTTTTTTTTTTTTTTTTTTTCCATCAAAGCCCGCAGAACATCGTCATCAAGAGAGGGGGTCCTTCCACGACCTTCTTTGTCTTGAAGGCTGAAGTCTTCCTCCCGAATTTGTTTGAACTACCGTTGAACAGTTCCTCATTAATACTGCTCTCGCCTCAGACTTGATTCATGTTTCTGGCGGTCTGGGCCCCATTTCGGCTGAGTTTAAACTCGTGAAAAGAATATATACGAAAACCACGCGTTGACATCGTAGTAAAGACTGAATTATTTCTAAGCAGCAAAATGCTACAGAGGTAAACAAACGTTATCGTTTGGAAGAGGATTAATAAGCGTTGATATTCATGCAAATGAATTCTCGGTAAACGTAAAAAGTTTGTTATACTCAGGAGTATTTTAATGAAAACTCAAAATTCTACCTTATTTTCCGGACAACCCAATAGTTAGTAAATTTATAATATCTGCACAGGCAGTGAGTAAGTTGATTCCAGAGTAAATGATTGCAGTGTTTAAACATAAGACTGTGAACAGAGGTATGAATTTTCCCACTAGAAATATCAATAAAATTTAAGTGATTGATTATTTGTTTATTGATAAATATTACAATCTGTCTCAATAAAGGACATTATTATAATAATTATCTGAGAGCACATTTACACCATATTTACAAATTAAAAAAATAAAAATAAATAAGCTAAATCATTAAAATTAATAATCAAAAATTTTGAAATTGGGGCCATCCTGTTAACTGAAAGGCTCGAATCGCAATTACATTTTTTTTCAACAGAGTATGATTGTTATTTCTTTCATAAAATTGTGTATATATATATATATATATATATATATATATATATTTTTTTTTTTTTTTTTTTTAATTTTCTAGATAAATAAAATTTGTAAATTTTTATTAATTTCAATAATATTTTACCTAGTTCCGAGCTTCCATTTTTAATGTTGATAGGCATATTGAATCCTTTAGAAAGTTTGCTTTGCTATAGTATTTTTTATAAAAGTTTTTCAATAGTTTCTAAAAACTTATTTTGTAATTTAATTTAAATTCAGTTTACTCTTGAGCCATTAACTTTAAAAAAAATGTAAAATGGTTTTAAAATATATGAATTGAACAAATAAGCAAAGATTTGACCTAATTTGTCTAAGAAAGAACTATAACATTGAGCCTACAATAGTGCGAATTTTCAATGAGCAAGCGTAAGAGGACGTACAAGATTTTAGCTAAGAGGATTTGTAGAGAGTGCGCGGCAATACTGGCTGTAGTATAGTGGCTCAATAATTCAGTGCGACCATATCGAAGTGGCTGCCATATTGGTTCGGCAAGAAACTAATATTTGGATAGTTTTTCTTTATTACTTCAATTTAAATTGTAATTATGGAAAGAAACTATTAACTAGCATGGTTTGTTATTCTGTACCACTACAACCCATGAAGAGTCTTGAGTTCAGTAATATTTAGGGAAAGCACTGTTTCTAGGTCAACGGTTGTGCAAGGAGATGACTTGACTAAGATCACGCTCAACCGCCAGATTTTATCCCTTAATTAATTATTTAATGAAGGTTACCCGCTTCATAGAGGCTGGGTGTGCCTCATGAGGGCTCCCGACCCAGGGCCGCCCCACGGCCCTGGGACCTTTAGCATTGGAAGCTCAGTACCCAACCACTGAGCTACCCCACTCCCAAACTAGCATGGTTTGGAAGATATAATTGAAGTTGTGCAAGTTGAATGAAGCCTATGAATCACTTACATCACGGGAAAACAAGTCAAAGAACAACATTTTGTTTTCGTTTGTTTGAATTTTTTTTAAACATATTTTAATAAACTTCAGCATATTGCGATTTCTATTTTATTTATCTAATTCTCTCATTGGCAAATTTCTCAAACAAATTTAAATAATTATAAATTTACATTCATATCGCAGTAAACAAAAACTGAGTGAAAATTAACTTTGTCATTAGATAACTAGAGACTCAATTCAAAGTCAGCAACCATGAAACTATTTTTATTTGTCTTCTTAATACCCTCCTTTGAAAACAACAAAACTTTAAATAAACATAAATTATTCAAGAGAGAAGGATGCGGTCAAATAAATACTAAATTATAGAAATAGTATTATTTAATTTTTTTGCCGACGTTTCGACCAACTTTGCGTAGGATGTAGCACTGCGGGAGGCAGTTGAAACACTCAACACATTATTTATTGTAAAGTAAATAAATATAATTTATTTATTTTTACTTTGTTACTTTTGACTTAACACCCCAGCTAATTCCTCTTCAATACATCAACGACAATTAATTATTACATTATAATTTTAATAATTCAAAATTTTCAATAATATAATTTCTGATCATTGATAATGATAAGTATATTTCATCTGAATTTATAAAAAAATGTTCATTTAATTTTTAAGCCTATTAAAGGTGGTAGGAGAGTATTTGTTCCTGAGTGGTAGAACGTTTTAAAAGTTTTTCTGTAATTTGAAATCGTCTACTTACTAGTCAATATCAATGAAGTTGATAAATAATCATAATGTGATAAATTATAATAATGTGATAAATTATAATAATGTTCATCACTCCTCAATTTCATTAGTCCAGACTCTACGTCCCTAGTAAGCTTTCCCTTACTTTTTTTATTTTTTATTGTTTCATAGGAAAATCAGAGGTTTATAATTAGCCCTATATCCAGGGCCCAAAAATCGACCTCATCGAAGGCGAAGCTTTCATTTTAAATTACGAAAGTGTATGTTATTCTGAGTGCGCGTTCCAAAGCAGCTGCTTTAAAAGATGGCGGCTGATTTTAAGAGAATTAGGCTAGTAATTTGAGGATCGAAACGGGAAACCATTAGGAAAAATATGAGAAAAGTTTTTGATTTTTTAACTTGTATATATGGGTTTAGTCATACATAAATGGCGCTACATCCCGTCACCGAGACTGGGCCTCCTCCAAAAGCTTTCGTCAGTCGATGCGATCAGCTGCAGCAGCTCCCCAGTTTCGGACTCCCAGTAGAGCCCATACGTCGGATGTCACTGAGTCTTCCCATCTTACATTTGGCCTGCCAACCTTTCTTTGTTCATGCATCTTTCCGGTCAGCATTTTCCTGGTTATCACCGAATCATCTTGATAAACTTGACCAAGTCTATATCCTTATTAAAGGCAAGCGAGTTCGGCATTTCTCCTTCTTCTCCAAATTCCACCCTCTCTAACACGACCAAAAATCCTTCTCAAGATTGATCTATCAAAGATCAGAAGTCTATTTTCATCTTGCATCTTAAAGGCCCATGCTTCTGATCCATAAGTTCCATAACAGGGCAGACCAAGGTTTTGAAGAGTGATCTTGGTCCTGTTAGATAGGAACCTGCTTCTAAAATGCTTCGAAAGGCCAAAGTACCGTCTCGCCGTCGCTATCATCCTGTGAACTTCTCGATAGATCTGCTTTACGGAGTTTATCTCAGACCTGAGGTAGACAAAGCTGCATACCTTTTCGAAATTATATGGTCCAGCCACAAGAAAACCGGTCCCTGGCCCATCTCATCCGACTCTCTTATACTTGGTCTTAGCTTCATTAATGTGTAGCCCATGTTTCTTGGCTGCATCTTCTATGGCCAAGAACGACTCTCTTAATGCAATTCCGATATGGCGGCAATATTAATGTCGTCAGCGTACCCAAGAAGCTGAACGATACTGTTAAGAAGGGTTGTGTGAAGTTGGATTCCGGATATACGCACTGCTTTCTCTGAAGCGAAGTTGAAAAGAAGACAGGCTAGAGCATCCCTCTGTCTTACACCGCAGTTAGTATTAGTATCACTTTCTACTCCTACTGCACACTTCGAACCTGACATCGCTATCTTCACGAGACGAATCAGTTTAATTAGGACGTTCATTTCCAACAGGGCTTGATAGAGCACCGGCCGAGTAACACTATCGTAGACGCCTTTAAAATCAACGAAGAGGTGATGGGTAATTGTTTTATACTCTTTGCATTTCTTCATCACCAGTCTCAGTGAGAACAGTTGGTCCAATGTGGACCTCCCTAGACTAAATACAGCTTGATATTTGTCTATCTCCCTGATAGACTTGATATCCTACTCTCTCAAATAGGATGTTAGAGACCTTTATAAGCACATGAGAGGAGCACTATGCCTCGATAATTGTCGCAATCCAATAGTTCCCCTTTCTTTTGCAGTGGTTAAGTAATTCCCCTTTTCCACTCCTCAGACATTTTCTCTTTCTCCTATATCTTCAAAATGAGGTTATAGAGCTCCTTCTTAGTTGTATTCCTTCATAGCATATCGGCTACGCTTGTATTCCATCCAGTCCCGGAGACTTGTTGATTTTCAGCTACGCTGTGGCAGCTTATATGTCTTCAGCATCCTCGGTGGCTCGGCATCGTTAGAAAATACGTCCTCTTCTCTGGATATTTCTTCTTCAAAGTTATCTCTTTGAAGCGCATCGTTGAAGTGCCTTGCCAATCTCTTCAGAATTTCTCCTCTCTCCGTCGATAGGTTCCCATCCTCATTCTTGCACGTAGTTACTTTTGGTTTGAAAGCATTGCGGCCCTCATTCACTTTCTGAAAGAAGAGGCGAATGTCAGATGTCCTGCAGCTTTCTCCGTCCTTCATCTTGCAGTTCTCCCATGCTCTCTTCTTTCTCCTGTATAATTTCTTTTCCTCTCTTCTTTTGTTTCGGTACGTCTCCTGTGATCAACGGGTATGGCGCTGGATAATGTTCTTGGTCGTATCCAGGAGATTTACGGGGAGGAAGTTTTTGTAAGTGATGTTTGACCTCAGAAGGGTTAATTACTTTAGGGGATAAGGAAAGTGGAATGGGTGATGTAAGGAATTCTTCTACTGTTATGGTATGGGTGGGGTTGGATTCCGGAAGTGAGGTGAATGTTCTGGAGAGGTGTCTGGCGAATTCCTCAGGTTTGTCTTCATCAGACGCTGCCCAGGAGCCATCTCATCGACGGAGGGGATGGGAAATATGATGGGATTTAAGGATTTTGTTGGTGATTTTCCATAGGGAATTGTCATGAACAGAGAGGGAAGTAAGGTAGGAGTTGAAGAATTGGGATTTGAAGATGGCCAATTCCTGCTTTAATCGTTTAGTGATATAATTATAAGAGCGCCGATCGGTGGGGTGTCTTGAACGTTGCCATAATGTTCGGGCACGGCGTTTGGTATGAATTAGATCTAGCAGGTGCTGAGGTAAATTATTCTTCTTAGGAATTTTTGAGGAGAAATTTGGAGAGGAAGCAGTCCAGATTGCTTGCTGAATAGTAGTGGTAAAGGAATTTACAGCATTATCGAGGTCTTTTCAGGGTTGTTCTGAGGTCAATTTTATCGGAAAGGATTTGATGAGTTTCCAGTTAACTGGGCCTCTGATGAAGGACGGTGAAGGAGGTTTAGGAATAGGAGCTATTGACAATTTAAGTATTAATGGACTGTGATCTCAGGAAAGTTCGTCAAGACGGGTAAGGGAATGATTGAGGAGACCTAAACCACTGAGGATGAAAAAATCAAGGATATCAGGATTGCGGTTAGGATCAGTGGGCCAGTAGGTTGGTGAGTTGGGTGGTAGGAGACTGAAACATTGAGTATTGAGTGCAGACAGAAATGTTCTGCCACGAGAATTCTTGAACCTCAAACTTGATGTTTGGCATTTAAGTCTGCACCCCGGATGAAATGATGACCTAAGGAGTTGAGGAGAGAACTGAACTGGACTTTGGATATGGATCTGTTAGGAGGTCAATATGCTGATGCAAGGGTGACTGCAAAGTAGAAGGTTTTGATTACATTAGCGGATTTTTTAAAGGAGGGATGAGGTGAGATACGAGATTTGTAAGGAGTGATATGAGTGGATTAACTAGGGATTTGAAATCGATGAGGAAAGATGCTAACAAACTGGTGAGATCTGTTGCATTTGAAGGAGGAGGAATATGAGGAATTTGAGGTTGTTGATGATTATGTGTGTCAGGATGATCAGAATATTGAGGTTGGGGCTGAGGTAGTTGCTGCCGCAGGGCTTCACATTTATTATTTGGGTTCTTACCTTCAAGTAGTTCGGAGTATGATAAATTATTATTAACAATTCTAGAAGGTTCTCTTCTTGGTTTGGTTGTCTCATCTTGAATCCGGTTCTTCTGGTGTCTGGATTTGAGGTTCTTATAACATAGGCATCCTTTGTAGGTGGCCGGGTGTCCCTCTAGACATAGGGCACAAACTGCAGGATCTTGTATAGGTTTGGTGCACTCTGCTGATTTGTGTTGTTCACCACATTTCACGCAACGCGGAAAGTGGTTGGAGTAAGTATTCGTGTGGCCATACGCTTGGCAGTTGTGGCACTGCAAGATTTCCTTCTTGGGGTATGGCTTCTTTATCTTCACTATAGTGTAGTACAATCTCTTGATTTTGTATATTTTCTCAATACCAGGTGATGCCTCTAGATCCATGAAACATAAAGGTAGTGGAACTTTATTTCTTACTCCCGGCTGCTCCTTATTCTCCTTCAGAACGTTGGTTACCTGACGTACTTTAAAACCAAGCGTCGTTAGTTCTTATTTTATCACTTCAGTTGGGGTTGAGGAGTTTAAATTTATCACCACTCGTAGCAATCTCTTCTGTTTCAGCTGGTACGTATGGAAATTTGCATTCGTTTCTGACAGGTACTTCACTATTTTTCGGTAGGTTTCTGCAGTATCTGGTGTTATTTTTGTATCGTTGGTCCTGTTGAGGCAAGAATAACTGCCGGAGCAGATTTCGTTTAGTTGTGTACACAGTAGTTGTAAATTTTTGATATTTTTACAAATATCGGAGGAGGCCTTGGTTCTCTGGGTATTGCTGCTGACTACATTACTTCTCTGTCATTATGAAGCACTTGGAACGGGTTTGGAAGAAAGGAGATTCTTCAACCATTTCTTGCTAAGAGGTACCTGGTTGAGGCTGAGGTTCAGGACCTGAAGTTTTCACTGTGGTTATTGGAGCTATTTCTCGCAGGTAGCGACGAGTTCTTTGTTTCGCTGGTGAATCACGAGGGGTACTAACACCGTCTGACCGAGTCCTCTTAGTGGACACCTTACTGGACATCACTTGCTGACAATGCCGCATATCATAAGAGAAAAAAGAAAATTAAAAAAAAAAAATGTAGCAAACAGTAAATAACAACTGCTGTGGTGTACACTTCAACTGTATTCAGTAAATAATCAAAGAGATTCCGCTGGAAAATGGCCAAAAACTGAGAGAAGATTTCAGAATACGTATACAAAAATAAAAAAAATTAAAAAAGCTTCAAAACAAATAAAAAAAGCTACGTTTATATAAAAATAAAAAAACCTGAAGGTAAAAAATAGTTCTGGCGAGAAAAAAATAAATTAAATGTAATCTCAGTGTAACTGGTAAACGACGATCAACTGAATACGTCTAGGTCACTGGGTATTCCTATAATCTATCCATCTGACTGTCTGCAGCGTATGTTACCTCCACTAAACCAAATAAATTTTATTTTTGCAGTCAATTTCTTCTGCCTGGTTAACCAATATAGGTGGCTTCACTCACATAAACGCGGTGAGAGTCATTCTCTCCCCAGCCTAGATGTCGTGTGGAGAAATCTCTCTTTGTTCTTCGCTGCCGCACTAGCTCATCTTTCACCGTCTTACTAACAAATCTTGCGATAATTGGGTCTGGTGTCCCTTTCTGCTTGGGCTTGAGTTTCACGGCGTGATCAAGATGTTCCGGACTCAGCTTGACGCCCAGACTCGCCCCGACGCTAAGAAATGTACCAGCCACCGTTTCACCCGGCTTCTCCGGGATTCCTCTTATTTCTATAGTATTTTTTAACTGAAGTTGTTCTGTAGAGTTCATTAGATTTTTCAGATCTGTTATTTTTGTTTTTAGCCTATTATTTTCTATAGCCAAGTTTTTGACATGGGTTTTCTGGTCTTCTGAAAGTGTTTCTATTTTTTGTAACCGGTCCGTGTTTTCAAATGATAGGTCCTGACTGCTTCTGAAGGGTTTATTTTATCTCCTTCAGGTCATCTATGCCATGAAGTTTGGTCTTCAATTCCCTGACTTCCTCTGTCAGCGTCCTCAGTAGTTCAAGTATATTACTAGATTCAGCAGTTGGCAGTAGTACTCGATGATAATTCACAATCGGTACATATCCATTTTTTAGTCCTCTTTTAGGTCTTCTAAGTCCGTGAAATCGATTTTCACACTTTTCGTGTGAAATATGTTTTGGCATGAGACACAAATTAATTTAGTTTAGTCTTCTCGACCTACTGTTTTCGAACACAATTTGCAATTAACCATGGTGATAAATATATAGAAAATAAAAAAAAAATTTTTTTTTTAAAAAGTCACTGTTGCTTTAAAACTACGTGAGTTGCCGAAAACAATAATAATAACAAAACATACACACCTGTTTGTTTGGGTGGAGGCTGGTAGGATTATGCTGCTGCCGGCTATCCCCACTACTCTAACTCGAATGCTTCCTTCACGGACACTTTTACTTCTTTTTTTAACTATATATATCATTATATCGACTGCAGTGAAGCAATAATGTTAATATGGTGATACGGAATGAGGTATCTGTGAAGAACAATTTACAGAGATGTATAAAATGTTCGTTTATAATAATGTTTAGCGGGAGGCATTTAGTTAAGCTTTTGACTGGTCGAGAGATAATCTAAGACTGAAGCCTCAAAGCATTCATCATCAAACCAAGGGGCCTCCTGCTTCTTGTCTGAAATCCAAGGATTTCCTCTGCAGTAGTTTTCAGCGCTCTTGAAACTTCCGACCACTGGTCATCCACTGTGTCATATCTATCCGTTAGTTCCTCCTCCAGCTTAGTTTCAAGGTGTTGCTGAAAATTTTCACTCACTTCAGAATCCTTTACTTTATGAACATTGAATTTCTTCACAACTTCTCCAATATCCGAGTTCCGTTTCGTGATAATCGGGGTGATAAACGGGCAATACTGAGGTAGTGATCCAATCCACATTTGCTCTTCTATATGTTCTCTTCTATATGTTAAATTGGACCTCTGACAAGAGCTGATTAAGATGTGGTCGATTTGGCTGGTAAACGCTCCATTAGGTGATCTCCAGGTATTGATCTCCATTTTTGCCTGGGAACATGGTACTTCCGACCACCAACTTTGAGTGTTCACAAAGTCAATTCCTCTTTGGCCATTGGCACTTGTGTTCTGATGAAGACTGAAGGTTCCAATTGCTGGTAGGTGCATTATTTCTGTGTTTTCTGGGTTTAGACATGTAAAAAACAAAATTGTTAACGCGGGCCACCAAGGGAAAACTTTTTACAGCCAATAAAGTTTTTTCATCTATATTTCCTAAACGATGCATGGAAGCGAAATGTACTCGTTAATAAATTAAAGAATGTTGAATGGTGCGTCGAACGAGTACATAAACTTTATCATTTGGTTATGTGGGAAGGTATAAAACCACTGTCAACCAACGCTGATTTTTACCAAATTTGTCAAAAACTGAGACAAATTACTATAAATGGCTGTGAAACTTGGAAATGTGTTCCTAAAGGGGAAAATCTATAGAACTAAAGTTGTAGAGCATCATATTTTATGTCCAGTGAGTACCAATTAATTTAATAAAGGTCTCTTACTCCGAACAAAATCTTTAATCTTCCGATGGTTAGAAATTGGAAAGGGGACGTTATTTTCAATATTTCAACATTACTGGTGTCTAGTCTAATGAGTTGTTTTGTTTAGAGTCTATTACATGCAGTATAAGCCTCTTTTATACCTCTCAGCAGAGAAGGATTTTGATAAACAATATATCGAAAGATACCGATTTTTATAATAGAATAACGACTCTCGATTCGAGATATATAATTAACCTACAATAAAAATTTCAGTATTCAGTGGACGCAAAATTTGATGCTCTATAACTTTGATCCTATGAGTTTTTTCTTCTTAAGGAGCTCATTTCCAATTTGAAGGTCATTTATCATAATTTGTCTCAGTTTCTTTCAAATTTGGTAAAAATCAGCATTGGTTGACCGTGGTTTTATACCCTACCACGTAACCAAATTATAAAGTTTATGTACTCGTTTGATGCACAATTTAACGTTCTTTAATTTATTAACTTGTACATTTCACCTTCATGTATGGTTTAGGAGTTATAGGTGAAAAAAAAATATATCGAAAAAATCCGACTTTTCTGGCTGTAAAAAATTTTCCCTTGGTGGCCAGCGTTAGCAATTTTGTTGTTTACATGTCTAAATCCATATATGCAAGTTAAATAATTTAAAAAATTGTAATTCAGTGATAATAGAAGAAAAATATGGTAATTAAGTTTGAAACTTGGTCATTTGAAGATAATTTCTATAATTTGAGGCTACTAGGTGATATGATTTTTATTTTGATATCAGTGATTCCAAGTATTAATTTGAAATTTGGTTTTCCTTTATAGTTATTTTTATTTTCAATATTTAAAATATCAGTATAGTTGATGATATTTAAAATATCAGTATAGTTAATGATATTTAGCTTTATTGAGATCTCAAGTAACTGGTAAATGTAGTTTTCTTTTATGTCAGAATAAATGATATGGTACCCACCATGATTGATTTTTTAGAAATATATTGTTTTGCTGAAATGAAATATTATCTTCTAATAATTGAAATTCTATAACTGTTAATGTTAATGTTTATTTAAGATGGTTCAGTGCTGTACTTTTGGATACTCAAATGTTTCTGAAAAAGATTTTAGTATAAAACGGTTTACAAGTAATCCTGAACTTAGGTAGCAAAAGTGAAGAGAGAAAATTGGAGTCCAACAAATGTTATTCGTATATTTAAGGTACCTACGTGTATATTATTATATAGGTGATCAATTTATCCCATATCACGTATTCTGGCATAAAAGAAACTACTTTTAGTATCTTGAGGTCTCAATAAAGCTAAGGATTATCAACTATACTCATATTTTAAATGTTAAAAGTAACAATAGCTATAAAGAAAAGTCAAATTTCAATTTTATACTAGGAACCGCTAACTTCAAAATAAAAATTGTGTTAGCTAGTAGCATCAAATTATAGACATTATCTTCATATAACCAAATTCCAAACGTTATTTCTATCTTTTTCTTTCATTACAACTGAATTTTTTTTTTTTTTTTAATTTTATTGAGTATTAATACAGTCTGCCACACTGAAGGGCATTGGTACTAGGGCTATAGTATTCATTCACACAATATGTACATAAGAAAGGGAAAAAAAAAAAATATATATATATATATATATATATATATATATATATATATATATAAAGATAAAGTAATATACAAGATAATTAAAACAACAGATCAGCCGAAAAATAACAAAACAAATAAAACACATTCACACCTATGTACAATATTTACATTGGCCCAGGGGACTCCGAATCAAGCTTCGTCTCCCAACTGTGGAAGCCAAAGCAGGACTCTAGGAGATCCCAGTGCTTCTCTCGCAGCCGCGTCACTGGTATAGAAAGCCACTGGAGGCTGATGGAGGGCACTAGAGCAACAGACGCTCAGGACATGAGTGAAGAATCTGGCCAGTGCAAGTACTCCAATATATACATTTTTACAAATGTACACTGCCGTTTTAACCTCCGAGGAGGATTGTAGGGATGACTGGAGGTAGATAAAGACTGTGCTACAGGATTAAGATGATGAGTGAGTTTCTGGTGAAATTTGGAAAATTTGTCTGGGATTAGGTCCAGTACAAATGGGATATTAAGGTCATTGTGTAGGGTTTTATTGGTTACATAAAAGGGAGCATCGACTATTGTTTGAAGAACTTTAGACTGAAAGGATTGAATGCGTTTGATGTTGGAAAGTTTTGCTGTCTCCCACAGTTCGAGTCCGTAGGTCCAGATAGGTTTCAGGATTGTCTTGTATATTAATAGTTTGTTCTCAACTGAAAGTTGAAATTTTTTATTGAGTAGTCTATATAGTTGGCCATATCGTCGGTTAAGCTGTTGTCTTTTAAGTCTGGTATGTGGGTTTCATGTTAGTCTTTTGTCTAAAAGGAAGCCAAGGTACCGAACTGTGTCAGAGAGGGAAAGTGGTATGGAGTTGAAATAAACTGGTGGACACGATTTGCGCCGAAGGGTGAAAGTGGTGTGTTTGGATTTAGATTCATTTACTTGGATGCGCTACTTATTACACCAGTGTTCAATAAGTGAGAGGTGACTTTGTAGGTTAAAGGATGCTGTTTCGGGATCTGAATTAGAAGATAGGATGGCCGTGTCATCAGCGAATGTTGCCAGGAGAGTTTCAGGATGAGTAGGAATATCAGCGGTAAAAATAATATAAAGGATAGGACCCAAGACGCTCCCTTGAGGAACTCCTGCCTGAATTGAATAACATTTGGAAAATTCAGTTCCACAGCGGACTTGAAAGGAGCGGTTTGAGAGATAGGATCGAAGTACCAGATATAAGGACTGAGGTAGGTAGGTTTTAAGCTTGAAGAGCAATCCGGTGTTCCGAATGCTGTGTCAAATGTTTGCACAATGTCCAGAAATGTACCCGAGCAATATTGCTTGCTTTCTAGGGCTGAGGATATATGGTCAACAATTCGTAGGCCTTGTTGGACAGTGGAATGTTGGGAACGAAATCCAAATTGGTGCGTAGGAAGGTTTTGGAATTCTATATTGGGTAGGATACGTTTCAGTAGAATCTTTTCAAAGATTTTTGAAAGGATGAGAAGTAGGCTTATTGGTCTATAGGAAGTTGTATTATTTTTTTTATCTATTTATTGAATAATAATACAATCAGCCACTGGAGGGCTATAAGTATTAGGGCTAAGAGTTCTCATTCAAACAATATATACAAATAATAGAGAAATAAATATAAATATATAAAGTAAATAAATAATACTGATGAAGAAAGAAAATAAAAGAAAAAAAAATAAATAACAATAACATAAAAAGAAACTTATAAACACAATCATACCTATATACAATATATACATTCGCCCAAGAATCTCCGAGCCAGGCTTTTTCCCCCACATGTGGAAGGCAAAGCAAGACTCCAGGAGATCCCAGTGCCACTTTTCCAGCCGCATCACTAGTATTAGAAGCCAATGGAGACTGAAAGAGGGCACTAGAGCCACAGACGCTCGGGACATGAGTGGAGAAGCTGGCCATTGCCAGGACTCCAGAAGCATATTTACAAGAGATCTCTGGGCCACTGCCGTTTTAACCTTCGTGGAGGATTGTAGGGATGAAGGGAGCTGGATAGGGATTGAGCTAGAGGATTTGGATGATGGATAAGGTTTTGGTGAAAGTTTGAGAATCTGGTTGGGATGATGTCGAGGACAAATGGGATGTTAAGGTCATGGTGTAGGGTCTTGTTTGTGACATAATATGGGGCATTGACTATTGTTCTAAGTACTTTGGACTGGAAGGATTGGATGCGTTTGATATTCGAATGTTTAGCAGTTCCCCACAGTTCAAGTCCGTAGGTCCAGATAGGTTTCAGTATGGTCTTGTAGATTAAAAGTTTATTTTCAATCGAAAGATGGGATGTCCTACTTAGTAATCTATACAGCTGGCCATATCGTCGGTTAAGTTCTTGTCTTTTAAGTCTGGTATGTGGGTTCCAAGTTAGTCTTTTGTCAAGAAGGAAGCCAAGGTAACGGACTGTGTCTGAGTAGGGAAGTGGAATTGAATTAAAAAGGATTGACGGACAGGATCTGCGTCGCAGGGTAAAAGTGATATGTTTGCATTTTGATTCATTGATTTTGATGCGCCAGTTGTTGCACCACTGCTCAATCAAAGAGAGGTGAGATTGTAGGTTTAGAGATGCTATTTGAGGATCTGAGTGGGAAGATAGAATGGCAGTATCATCAGCAAATGTAGCTAGAAATGTATCGGGATTTGAAGGGATATCGGAAGTGAAGAGGATATAGAGAACTGGGCCCAAGACACTGCCTTGTGGAACACCAGCCTCAACTGGATAGTAAGTGGAGAATGCGGTGTCACAACGGACTTGAAAGGAACGATTTGAGAGGTAGGATTTGAGGACTAGGTATAAGGATTGGGGTAAATGGGTTTTGAGCTTGAAAAGCAAGCCATCGTGCCACACCCGGTCGAAAGCTTGTGCTACGTCCAGAAAGGCACCAGTGCAATAATGCTTGTTTTCAAGTGCAGAGGATATATGGTCCACAACACGAAGGCCTTGTTGGACAGTGGAATGTCTTGAGCGGAATCCAAACTGATGAGAAGGGATGTTGTGGGATTCGATTATGGGTAGGATGCGTTTGAGAAGGATTTTCTCAAAGATTTTTGAGAGGATCGGGAGTAAGCTTATCGGTCTATAGGATGATGTGTTATTAACAGGTTTACCTGGTTTTGGAAACAGGATGATTATGGAATGTTTCCACACCAAAGGAAAGTTGGTTGTGCGAAGGATGCAGTTGTATAGATAGGTAAGGAATATGATTGCTTTTTTGGGAAGTTGTCTGAGGATTTGTGAAGTGAGGAGATCATATACAGGGGATTTTCGGGGTTTTAATTTGTTTATAAGGAATTTGACCTCAGAGGGGTTAACAGGTTTTGGACTTAGAGAGAGAGGAATTGGTGAAGAGAGGGATTCTTCAACTTCAGCAGTGTGGCTGGGATGGAGTTCGGGATGAGGGGTGAATGTGTAGGATAAATGTTTAGCAAACTCCTCTGCTCTATTCGCATCTGACGAAGCCCAGGAACCATCATCACGGCGAAGTGGATGGGAAATGGACTGGAATTTAAGGATTTTTTTGCTTACATTCCAGAGGGAGTTATCACTAGCGGATAATGAGGAGAGGTAGGAATTGTAGGATTGGGTTTTAAAAGTTTCCAGTTTCTTTTTTACCTGTTTGGAATAATAATTATACGATTTCCGGTCATCAGGATGCCTGGTTCTTTGCCAAAGGGTCCTAGAGCAACGTTTGCTATGGATTAGGTCCAATAGATATTGAGGTAAAGGATTTATGTTATGGTATTTTTTGGGACGATCAGGTGAGGATGCAGTCCAAGCTGCTTGCTGGATCAGGGTAGTGAAGGAATGCACTGCATCGTCGAGGTCTTCAGGTGTTTTTAAGGAAACTCTGAGGACAATATTATCTTCCAGTATTTGACGGAAAAGGTTCCAGTTAACTGGCCCCCTGATAAATGAAGGTGGGGATGATTTGGGAATGGGAGATGTGGAAACGGTTAGGACTAGAGGACTATGGTCTGAGGAAAGATCATCAAACCTTGAAATAGAACAGTGTAGTGATCCTAGACCTTTGTGGAGGAAAACGTCTAGAAGGTCGGGATTGCGGTTGGGATCTGTTGGCCAGTATGTGAGTGTATTAGGTGAAATGATGTTGCTGCGATGGGAATTAAGTGCAGATAGCAATGTTCGCCCTCGGGAATTTGTGGATCTGGCTCCCCATTGCTGGTGTTTTGCATTTAGATCTGCACCTAGGAGGAAGTGGTGTCCTAAGGAATTCAGGAAGGAAATTATTTGGGATTCGGAAATGGGTGTTTTAGGTGGGGAATATGCCGCAACTAGTGTTATTGGGTAAAGGGGTGTTTGGATTATTACGGCTGTGGATTGTAGGAAATTATGGCTTGGTAAGGGAAACAAATGATGGGAAACGGATCGATGGATAATTATGGCAGTGCCACCATGTGCTGTTCCATCAGGATGGTCGGTTCGATAAATATTGTAGCCGGGCACGTTGATTTGTCGTTTGTTGGTTAGTCGAGTTTCAGTTATTAGTGCTATGTCGGTGTTTTTGTCATGTAATAAGATTGTCAGTTCATAAGACATTTATGGATTTCTTGGCAGTGGAATGAGGTTGGATATAACATTGGTAAGTAGCGAAATAAGGGGGGTAATGAGAGATCTAAATTCGGAAAGGAAAGATGTCAATAGGCTTGTGAGGTCAGTGGAATTGGAAGGAGGAATGAATGTGTGAGTATTTAACCTACGTTCAGGGATGGAGGAATATGGGTCTTGAGGTTGATGTGTGAATTCTTGAGGTTTAGATTCTTGTGGCAGGGCCTGAGATTGAGTGTTTACAGTGTCTCCTTTGAACATCTGAGCATAGGACACTCTTCCGTTCACTGTTCTATAGGGTTGTCTTGGTGGTCTGGATGTCCCTTCTTCTCTAGGCGTTGCGTACATTCGTGTTTTCAAATCTTTGTAAGTTTGACAACCCTTGTAGTTGGCTGGGTGTCCTTGGTGGCATAAAGCGCATACTGCAGGTGAAGTTCTAGACTTCCTACAGTCCTCTGTTTTGTGTTGCTCACCACACCTCACACATCTAGGAATGTGATGACAATACCGTTTCGTATGGCCATAAGCCTGGCAGTTATGGCATTGAACGATGTCGCGCTTGCTGTAGGGCTTTTCTACAACAACGCTTGTATAATAAAGGCGTGTGACCTTGTAGATGTTTTCGACATCGGGTGTTCGGTCAAGGTCAACGAAGAATAGTGGAAGAGGTATTTTATTTTTTATTCCAGGCTGTTCTCTATCCTCCTTAAATATGTTCACTATCTGGCGAACATGGAATCCCATACCCGTGAGCTCTTCTTTTATAGCATATGTTGGCGTAGATGGGTGCAGTCTTCTGATAACGACCCTGAGCACCCTCTCTTGACGCAGTTGATACGTGTGGTAATCAGCCATGGTGTCAGATAAATATTTTATGATTTTTCTATAGGTTTCTGGAGTGTCGGGCATTAACTTAGTGTCATTGGTGCGGCTTTGGCATAAATATTTTCCTGAACCTACCAGATTATTCAATTGATTACACATCAATTGAAAATTTTTAATATTTCTAACAAATATTGGTGGGGGTTTGGGTTCTCTGGGGATGGATGCTGCTTCCATTTGTTCGTTATTAATATTTGAAAGCACTTCAAATGGATTCGAAGTGAAAAACGGCGATTCTTCACCCATAGCTTGAGTTGTCTCATAATTGTTGGGTTGTTGTGAGGAGCCAGGTTGGGGTTCCACTTCTTCTATGGAGCTCCCTGGTGTGGCTGGTGGAGTGTTTTCGTGTCTTTTCGAATGCCTTGTCTTTTTTTTAATGGGAGAACTAATTGTAGTATCCAGGCTCCTGGACCTAGTGTTTTTGCCCTTACTATGTGATAATATCGCATTTCATATTTATTTTTAAAAGAAAAATTGTTAAAAGTGAAGAGAGAAAAAAAAAAAATTTTATTGAACACGAAAATATAGACGCGCTCTTGGAGAGCACAGACCTGCCTCCGACGGAGGGATCTAGCCCACTGGTATTAACGACTGTTGCAGCTTATTGCTGGCCGTTATCTAACTAACCTAAGGTCTATTTACACTGTTCACTCTTGTGTTGTAAATTAGTGATTACTCACCTTATTTTTTTTGTCCAGTATCAAACGTAATTGTTAATGTAACTGATAACACTAATTGTTCACATTAAACTTGTATACTGCCACTGATAAATGAGATTTTTATAAGAGACGACCTGACGTATGTTTAACTAGGGCTAACGCATGCGCAGAACTCGAGTTGTATTATTAGAAGGTTTACTTGGTTTCAGAAAAAGGATGATGACAGAATGTTTCCATAGAGAGAAAAGTGGGTAGTTCGTAGGATACAATTGTATATATAAGTGAGGAATATGATTGCATGCTCCAGGAGATTTACGGGGAGATAGTTTTTGTAAATGATGTTTGACCTCAGAAGAATTAACTGCTTTTGGTGGTAAGGAGAGTGGGATGGGGGAAGAGAGGAATTCTTCTACTATTGCAGTGTGGGTAGGATGGGATTCCGGATGAGGAGTGAATGTGCAGGAGAGGTTTTTGGCGAATTCTTCAGCTTTGACTTCATCTGACGCCGCCCAGGAGCCATCACTTCTTCGGAGGGGATGGGAGACATGGTGGGATTTTAGGATTTTTTTGGTGATATTCCAAAGGGAATTATCATGAGTGGAGAAAGATGTAAGGAAGGAGTTAAAGGATTGGGATCTGAAGTAGGATAATTCCTGCTTCAGTTGCTTAAAGTAATAATTATAGGAACGGCGATCAGCTGGATGTCTGGTGCGTTGCCGTAATGATCTGGCACAGCGTTTGATATGAATTAGGTCAAGGAGATGTTGGGGTAAGCTATTTTTTTTAAGGATTTTCGGGGAGTGATTTGGGGAGGAAGCAGTCCAGACTGCTTGTTGAATCAGGGTGGTAAAGGAATGTATGGCATTGTCAAGGTCTTCTGCGATTTTCAGGGTTATTCTGAGGTCAATTTGATCGGAAAGGATTTGCTGAAAGAGTTCCTGCTTCAGTTGCATAAAGTAATAATTATAGGAACGGCGATCAGCTGGATGTCTGGTGCGTTGCCGTAATGATCTGGCACAGCGTTTGATATGGATTAGGTCAAGGAGATGTTGGGGTAAGCTATTTTTTTTAAGGATTTTCGGGGAGTTATTTGGGGAGGAAGCAGTCCAGACTGCTTGTTGAATCAGGGTGGTAAAGGAATGTATGGCATTGTCAAGGTCTTCTGCGATCTTCAGGGTTATTCTGAGGTGAATTTGATCGGAAAGGATTTGCTGAAAGAGTTTCCAGTTGACTGGACCTCTGATGAAGGATGGTGGGGAGGGTTTAGGAATAGGAGCTAGTGATACTTGGAGTATTAGAGGACTGTGGTCTGAGGAAAGGTCATCAAGACGGATAAGAGAATGATTGAGGGGACCTAAAACACTGTGGATGAAGAAATCAAGTATATCAGGATTGCGGTTAGGATCAGTGGGCCAGTAGGTAGGTGAGTTAGAAGGAAGGAGGCAGAAACGTTGGGAATTGAGTGCAGGCAGCAATGTTCTACCACGAGAGTTCGTGGTTCTTGATCCCCACTCTTGATGCTTTGAGTTTAAGTCTGCACCTAGGATGAAATGATGTCCTAAGGAATTGAGGAGGGAACTAAATTGGGCATTGGAGATATATTGGTTAGGAGGGCAATATGCTGATTCAACGGTAATAGGAAAGGAGAAGGTTTTGATTATGATAGCAGTGGATTGTAGGAAATCGTGACTTGGTGTTGGGAGTAGGTGATGCCAGAGAGATTGGTGAACAAGGACAGCAGTACCGGCATGTGTCCTACCGTAAGGGTGGTCAGTACGATATGTTAAGTACTGTGGGATTTTTAAACTCTGTTTTTTGGTCAGTCGAGTTTCAGTAATGAGGGCTACGTCAACGTTCTTGTCTAGTAGTAGGGCTGTTAGTTCTTCAGTGTGGTTTCTAACACCATTCGCATTCCAAAGGAGAATGGATAAGAGTTTGATGGGATTCATTTAAGGATTTTTTAAAGGAGGGATGAGATGAGATACAAGATTTGTGAGGAGTGATATCATTGGGGTAACAAGGGATTTAAAGTCAGTAAGGAAAGATGCCAACAGACTGGTAAGTTCTGTGGCATGTGATGGAGGAGGAATATGAGAAATTTGATGTTGATGAGGGTTTTGTTCATTAGGCTGTCCCTCCTGATGTTGACGTTGGAATTGGGGTTTCTGTTGCGGCAGGGCCTCACATTTATCAGTCTGGTTTCTACCCTCAAGTAACTGAGAGAAGGAAACTTTAGGGTCCACTTTAGGAATGGGTGCAGATTCCATAGACTCTTTTTCATTTTGAAGAATTTCAAAAGGATTAGGAGTAAAAAAGGTGATTCGGTATCTTGAGAAGTACCAGGCTGAGATTGAATGACTTCTGTTGTTACCGGGGTAGATGGAGTCGCAGGTGGCGTCATTCTTTTCGCTCGACGACTTTTTTGTTTCTCAGGAGACGAGCGTGGTGTGGATACGACACATCGACACCGCTTAGGTGCATTTTTAGACGACATGACCTGATGAAAATATCGCATAAATCAAGGATCATATATAAAAAAAAAATAATAATAATAATAATTAAAAAAAGATCTTCTGCTGCAAGCCATAAAGCAACTGCACCGCTGAGGAGCAGCAGGCCAACTGACCTGTTGATATCTAACTACGTGGCACTATGGCGATATAAGGAAGTTATCCACCTTAACTTCTATTCATTGTTCACAGTAGTACACAATAAATAACAACTGTACTTACAGTAGAATTAGTTCATGTTTTGGTCTAGGTGATTAACTGACGTCTTGACACTGTTTAAATTAAAACTAACACTATTTTTCTAACGAAAAATGAATATTTTTAAGAGCTGAAGTACGGGTCGACTGATACAATCTAGCGCATGCGCATAACTGACCACTGAATTAAAGTAAAAAATTGAAGTATACTCACGATTATAAGCAGTACCGGCTCAAGACATACAGCGCCTCCGGGCAATGACGTCATCTCCCCCTCCCTAAAAAAATTAAATTTATTTCTTAGGTTGTTTTATATTATGTAATATTAGAATTATATTTAAATCAACATTTCTCTAATACAGTTGCTTTATTGATAAGCTAAAATTAATAATTTTAATATGTTTTTTATTGTATTATTGAATTTTAATGTAATGAAGATTATGAAGACCACACTTTAATCTTTTAAACTAAAATGTCACTTATAAAATAAGTTTCTATGGAGATGAAGCCAAACCTATCACTTTAATCACTAAAGCATATGTCTATTAAATAAGAACTTCCTATTAATAAATTAAATATATCACTTAAACTACAAAATTAAACTTTTAAACTAGAATATCACTTATAAAATAAGAAAATTTAGCAGTTTTGAAATTATGTAGTGCAAGCAGGTAGCAAGGGATGAACCAATATGGCCGACCAGTCAAAAAGTTGATACTATATGGTATCA
Organism: Nezara viridula; assembly: GCA_928085145.1. NCBI lineage: Eukaryota > Metazoa > Arthropoda > Insecta > Hemiptera > Pentatomidae > Nezara > Nezara viridula. Next base: position 15,865,442 of record OV725078.1, on the reverse strand, counting down.
CTGTATTATTAAGTCATTGTAGTGCCACTATATTACTACTATATGTATGTATTACTACAATATGTAATAAACTAAATATATATTTAAGCAACAATTTTTTTTTTTTATATTTACAACTGTATTAAGAAAGAATACATCAAGTAAATGTGATAACAGAAAATAAAAAACATGAAAACACTTGTTAAGAAATTACCCACTGGTAGCACTCTAAAAAAATAAATGTATTTACAATAGAAGATCTCGAGGACATCTTCTTTTCAGACGCCTCGGAGGATTATCAGGGATCGATTAGGAAGCAAGGTTAGAAACGAGAGGGTTCGGATGGTTCTGAAGTTTATTATGGAAGGATAGGTATCTGGATTGGGCCAATTCGGAAATATAAGGAACATTAAGGTCTTTATGGATGATTTTATTAGTGACAAAGTAAGGAGCATTGAGGATTTTACGAAGGATTTTGGATTGTAACGATTGGATGCGTGAGGAATTCTATGGCTTTGTGGACCCTCAAATGTCCAAATAGGTCTTATTGTATTCATGTATATGAGTCGCTTGTAATTAACTTGAAGCCTAGAGCGTATGTCTAGTAAGTGTTGGAGTAGTCGGAAACGTCGAGCTGTTTCTTGTCGTTTCAGTCTAGTATGAGGATTCCATGTTAGACGTTTGTCTAAGTGGAGTCCAAGGTACCGGATTTGTTCAACAGGGATAAGCGGGGTATTATTAAAGGATACTGTAGGACAGGAAGTCATAGGTTTACGGCGAAGGGTAAGGGTGATTTGACGGGATTTATTGGAATTTATTTTAATCCTCCAATTTTGACACCATTCTTCAAGGTTTGTTATGTGTGATTAGAGAGTTTGGGATACAATTATTGGATCATTATTAACTGATAGGACACATGTGTCATCGGCATACGTGGTGATGACAGTGTTGGGATGGGTTGGGATGTCAGCTGTATAAACTGTGTAAAGAATAGGACCTAGGATACTACCTTGAGGAACACCAGCGGGTTGGGAAAAAAGGGATGAATTATTGTGATTTACTTTGAAGTAACTATCAGTTAAGTAGGAACGAATAATGAGGAAGTATGTAGGATCTAGGAATTTACGGAGTTTGTAAAGCAGTCCTGGGTGCCAGACTCGATCAAAAGCCTGTTCTACATCGAGAAAGATTCCCGTGCAGTACATTCCGCGCTCCAATGAAGAGGAGATAACATCCACCACACGATGACATTGCTGGATAGTGGAGTGGGATCTACGGAACTCAAATTAGTGATCTGGGATTATGTGATTCGAATCTAGGATGGGATACAGACGTTTTAGAATGAGTTTTCCTATGATGGGTAAAAGGGAGATAGGACGGTAAGAGGATGGGTATTTTGGTGGCTTTTTGGGTTTGTGTATCATTTTTATAATAGAAACTTTCCAAGTGTCAGTGAAATATGTGTATCGGAGTACAGAATTATATATATATATATATATATATATATATATATATATATATATATATATATATATATATATATATATATATATATATATATATATATATAAGGAATAGAATGGCTTTCCGAGGAAGTAGTTTTAGGATCTGAAATGTAATTAGGTCGTGTCCAGGAGCTTTACGGGAAGGTAATCTGAGAATGATATTAGAAATTTCTGAAGGATGAAAGGCTTTAGGTGGAAGAGCCATTTGGAGGGGGATATCCAGTTCTGCTACAATACATTCAATCTGATTTGGATTAAGGATATCAGGATATGGATTAAAAGTTTTATAGAGGTGATGAACAAAAATTTGGGATTTTTCTTCATCAGATTTGGACCAAGTTTGAGCTTCAGTAAGAAGTGGATTATTAAAGTCTGGTTCCAAGGGTCAGGAAAATATATGGAACGGCGTTATAAATGTCAGTAAGGAATAGAATGGCTTTTCGAGGAAGTAGCTTAAGAATGTGGGAAGTGATTAGGTAGTGGACAGGAGCTTTGCGGGAGGGTAATTTGTGAATAATATTGGATATTTCTGAAGGATGAAATGCTTTAGGAGGAGGAGTCATTTGGAGTGGAATATCCAGTTCTGTTTCAATACATTCAAGCTGATTAGGATTAAGGATATCAGGATGTGGATTAAAAGTTTTAAAAAGAGCTTCAGTAAGAAGTGGATGATTAAAGTCTTTAAATTTCAGGAGCCGTTTAGTCGTCGTCCACAGTGATTTGTCGGTAGGTGTAAGTTTTTCAGTAAAATTTAGTAAATTTTGAATTTTTTATTTTCTAATTTCTGATTTTAGTTTGTTAGTCAGTTAGGTATAATGAGTTTTATCTGTTGGATATCTAGTTCTATGCCACTTCGATCATGCTCTGCGTTTTTCCTTTAATAAGATACGAATATGCTGTGGCAAATTAGTCTTTTGTGAATTGTCAATTTTACTAATGAAGGTGTTATTATTTATACTGTATGTTATTGATGCAGTTAGTTTTTCTATGGCTACATTAATGTCTTCTTTTGTCTTAAGCGGAATTTTCAAGTCTAGTTTGTTTTCCAAGTCATCACGAAATTTGTCCTAGTTTACTCGTCCTGTAATCAATTTAGGAGGTGATGGTTTAGAAGCAAAGTTTGAATGTATTGAAAGCAGAACTGGACTATAGTCTGAGGAAAGGTCATCCAGAGAGTTGATTATGGTTTGGGAGGGGGAAATCGGGGAGGTGATAAATATATCCAGCATATCGGGACGTTTTTTGAGGGATGTTGACCAATATGTAGGATTCATGGGCGAGAGGATTGAATGACAGTTGGAGGATGAGACATGTGAAAGGATGTTACCGCGGGAATTGGATGTTCGACTACCCCATCTTTGGTGTTTAGCATTGTAATCTCCTCCAGCAATAAAGCGCTATCCGAGGGATTGAAATAAAGATTTAAGGAGGTTATAAGAGAGGGAATTACCAGGAGGACAGTATACAGCTCAGAATGTGATATGGAAAGGGCGAGTTGAAAGGATTACAGATGTTGATTGAATGGCATCAGTTGGAGTGGAAGGAATAAGGGAATGAGGTAAAGAATTATGTATAAGGATGCAAGAACCGGCGTGGGCAGTGTTGTCTGGGTGGTCAGATCTATAAGTGATGTAGTCTCGTATGTGAAAATTTGTCCGTTTAGTGAAATGAGTTTTAGTCAGTAGAGCAATGTCAATGTGTTTGTCATGAAGAAATATGTCAAGTTCGTCTCGGTGGTTGTGTAGTCTGTTAGCGTTCCATAAAAGGATAGTTAGGGGGTTTGTGCTCATCGGGGGAAATTAAACGGAATTTCGATCAGAATTCTGGTGAGTAGAGTGATAAGAGGTTTTATAGTGTTTTGAAGGTTCAATAGGAAGGATGATAGTATGGATGTTATGTCAGATGGATGTTGGTTGTAAAGTGGATTTATTATAGGTTCTTGTGTTGGGTAAGGAGTGTTAAGTGATGATGGGATCCGTCGTTGTATACGAGGTGGGTCTGGATTCGACGGTACTTGTGCTGGTTTTTTTCTTCTGGATATTAGGATGAGATGGATGAGGATGCTGTTGCGGTAATTTAACTCGTAACGGTAGATGATGACGGGGAATTTGCGGACGCGGAGGATGAGATTGAGGATTGGGAGTATGAGGTTTGGATTGGGAGACGTGAGGCTGCTGCTTTTTGATGGTGGTTTTGGTGTACGATTTGCTGGAGTCCTAATGAGGATGGTCGATGTCAGTTGAACTAGACGCTTCTTGTTGGGTAACATAATAATAATAATAATTTTTTTTCGGTAATTCAGGGTAATTTGAAATATTTTCAATTTCTGGTGGCTGGGTGTAACTTTCATTATTCAGTTTAAGGCTTTTCAATATGTTCCGTGATCTCAGCTTGTAATGATTTTTGTAGACTATGCATCCTTTGTAGTTTGCCGGATGGTCTTCGCCGCATAGAGCACATTTAGGAGGCTGGTCTAGAGGTTTCTGACAAGTGTCAGATGCGTGTAACTCGGCACATTTTACGCACCTCGCCTGATAATGACAATAGGTCTTGGTGTGACCCAGTTCTTAAGACTTAGTGCATTGCACTATCACTGGTTTATGTCTATGCTCTTCAAATTTAACTGTTGAATATATAAGCCGGTTAACTTGAAATATCTCGGGGTTATTACTAGCAGGCTTTAAATCAACGAAGATTAAAGGTAATGGATAATTATGCGTTGGGTGTAGCACGCAAGATATGTGTCTAACGTTGTGCCCTATTTCTTCTAGGCCAGACTTGATGACGGGTATAGGGGTTGTTGAGTGTAGGCCTCTCAAGACCACTCTGTATTCCTTTTCTTGTCTCAACTGATAACAGTGAAAATCGTAGTTTTCAGATGATAAGTAGTTTATTAGTGTTTTATAATTATCTCTTGAGTTTGTGTTGATTTTGATTTCGTTCACGCTGAGAAACAACGAAAATTTTTCTGGCCTATCAGATCGGAAATTTCTTGACCAAATGATATGAAGTTATCAATTTTGGAAACAAAAATAGGTGGCGACTCGGGTCAGCAAACCTTGAGGCTCCGGAGGCTAGTTAGATGAGTTACTAACAGGAACAGAATTTTTGCTGGCTGTCGTATTAGGTGCAGTTTGTGCTGATTTTGAGGTATTTGATTGACTTCGAGTCTTGGGTGGTGATTTATTTTGCTCGGCTGTTTGTTTGGATTTATTTAATTTATTTTTCGTCGATTTGTTTTTTATTTTCTTATTGGGTGAGTTGCCCGCTGACCCAGGGGCAGAGTTTCGGTGCCGTTTTTTAAAGTGAGCGTCTTTTCAGATATTGCGAATCAGTTTCACTAACTTCTGAAAATGGTGTCTCGTCATCTGTATCTTTGCATGAAGAGTTCTTGTCCAAAATTATATTTTCCATGTTAATGATAAGAAGAAAAAAATATATATATATACATATATAGCTAAATATTACAATAACAAAAATAAATATTCACAAAACAAATACGTAAAAAAAAAATACACTATATACAAACTTAGAAACAAAAAAAAAAAAATTCTGAGATAAAACAAAATAGAAAGAGAGAGAAAAAAAAAGAATTAAAACAAAACTGTCTCTGAGGGGAAAAAAAAAAAAAAATTAAATACTATAAGTCTTTGGTTTCGAACTATGACCAGCTGACGAGAGAGAGAGCCAGTATACAGACCATGGCTGTGAACTTAAAATAGTAAGATAAGAAGGGCAAGGGTTATGATTTTTTTAAAAGATTTTTTCATCCTCATTATGATTAATAACAAACAATATTTTGTAATTTTTAAAGCTTGTTAAATATTTTGTTCATATCCTATATGCTATATTGAAAGTCAAAAGTACATATCAGTAAAATGTGTTTATAATAAATAATGAATTTGTAAATGAATAACATATCAATGATTTTACAGTTACAACAAATATATGCTTAGCTTCAATTATATATTTTCTTAAATATAATAAACACCCGTATATACATATATAAATTTTAAATGAAAAATAAATAAATGAGAGTTATTTACAATTAGCACCCATGTGATTATGAATAATCCTGTTAATAAATTATTTTTTTATCCAAATTTTCGCTTAATAATTCACATTTTTTAATTATTTTACTTCCGTAATTATTTTAATGAATAGATTGAAAGTATCAGTGATTTCACTTAAAATGTTTATTAAGGATCCACATCTAAATATATTCCATTTTAAATTTGTTAACTTTTATGTACTATTCATGGAAAATTAAATTAATATTAACAAAATCAAGACACTGCTTAAATCACACGTCAACTAGGAACTGAACATGGCACAATGACATCCACAATGACAATGACAACCCATACTGCAGGCAACATGAGGACAGGAAGATCAAAACCATATATTTGCATAATACAGCACATCATGTACCAACAGTCCAAAAATACTTCATTTACTGAGTCAATATATGACTCCATTACATCTACAGACATACTAAAAAAATAACATTGACTGGTTATTTCTTTATTAATATTTAAGATACTTGGGGCTAATGTTTGGAATCCTCTAATCATATTTTAACAGTTATTTTATGATTCTTTTTGTGCTTTTGCTCTTTTATATTAAAATGTTTCATAATCTCATTTATTAGTAAGTAAAAACATAATTCCGCTTGATAAAATGAGAAAAGTAACATTCATTTAAAATATTACAGTTATTAGCTGTTAATGACTTAGCCCTGTTATGTGACTCACCTCACCACAAGCAGCTGCTATTGCGTAGTGGATTCTGATCCATTTGCTAATCGAAAACCTATTTATCTGAAACATCTTGGGCTGATCTGGAACCTTATGTGTCTATCCAGCCTAAAATGAGCTGATAGCTTCCATTTAAGTAGGGTATCTGAAGTTTTCGAAATGTAACATATATGCATGTAATGTATATCTAATTTTGTAAAGTCTGTTCATACCACTTTTTTTTACATTGCAAAGTTCATAAGCTGTATTTTAATTTCTACAGTAAACTTGATTACCTACAAGATACTAATCCTGTTATAAATTTAATTTAGAATATAGAATTTATATTTATAATTTTTTCAATATCTTTATACGTATATTATAAAGTTACAAACATACTAGAAGTTGATATATATTCAGAAAATAATAAACATGTTAGTTTTCTACTGTATCTTTTTAATTAATATCTGATTAATATATACTACTAACAATTTGGAACTTATTATATTGGAAAACTTCAGATATTCTAAAGATATTAAGTGAATCAAAAACTATACCTTGTTTTAAAGCTGCCTAAGTAGTTCTTTCCTTATTGAACTCATATTTAATGAAAAAAAAAATAATGGATTATTAGTATTGCCTGTTCAAAATTGCAGAAAAATTACTACTTATTGGCTAATAAATATACAAGTATTTCTATAGGGACACTAAACAAAAGCTTTTACTGCTAGATAGATAGATCTACTAGATTTAATTAAACATGGAATTTTGAGGAATCTAGAAACGTTAAATCTTTTCAACCTATCACATTTATGAGTTTATATATATATATATATATATATATATATATATATATATATATATATATATATATATATATATATATATATATATATATAAGGAAAGTAATAGAAGCTTGAAAGATAAATTAGGGAATGATTCAGATTTGAATTGTATTCAATGCATAGATATTTTTATGATTCCTATTGTTTTTCACTAATACATTAGAGTTCTTCTCATGGTTATGGAGTACCTTTGTGCATGATTTAAACAAATTGGCTTACTCCTTTGTACATAATTTATATGTACAGAGTATCTTTTGTAAGTTGCATATATAGCTTATAGCTGTCAAATAAATACTTTAATATTTTTTTTTGTAAAATATTTTCTCTGTAAAATGGTTGTTTAGTTATGAATGAATAGACACCCTTTGCAAATATAATTAAAAGCACATACCCTCACTCACATGCATAAACGCACATTAATATATTTGCTATAACAAAATCCATTGAGATCTTGCAAAAGATGGGATTCTTTTCAAGTTTTATCTTAATGTTATAAAATATATCATGATTTTAGTATAATGCATAAAATGACATTTCAAACTGTTAAACATTCTGAATGTTGAATCTTGAAAGGCATCCCAAACTAGTTTGAAAATAACAATATGAAAATGATATTTTTGCTTAATTCTAAGGATGTTATTTTAATTACATATTAATCTCACCTAGATTGCTTCTACTCTTTCCCAATTTTAACATAAAGAAATTAAGGTGCATATGTGAATGACTGAGGCTTGTGTTAATTAGAACATATAAGTATGAATGCTTGTAAATATGTATATATAGTGTTTCTTTAAAATATAACTATAATATTATAAAATATAGTCCAATATTATAATTATTAACAAATTATCTCTAATTAATTAGTTAAACTGTGGCATGGATTGGAAATAGTGATGTCCTGTTCTGTAATTATAAAATCCTTTCTTAATCCTAATATTAAGGGTAGCAAATGGCCAATTTTCATTTTCAGATATTCAAATAATAATAGCAGGAACAAATAATATGTTTTGAATTTTCTTAATTAGCTGTCTTCTTGAAAAAAAAAATATTTATGAATATTTAGAAATTGGCATAAAATTCAGTTATTTTGGACTTATTTAACCTGTTATTGTATTTTACAAATATAAATTAAAATAATAAAATAAAGAGTGTCTTATATATTAAAAGCCCAATTGAATTCAATCACACAACCATTTTAGATTTCCTTTTATGTTTACACCTGTTTTTGAATTCCTTGTTCTTACATCTTAAAAATGCAGCTATATAGACTTTAAAGAATATTTTTAGTACATACCTCTTACAAAGATCACTCTGTCTATACCTTTATTTAGCTACCAAATTTCAGGGATTGTATTATATTTAGTTCATCTTAAAAATATGATCACTTAATGAACATCAGGTGGAAGAGGATGTTCCTGAGCCATTAGACATGGGCTGGCCAGATTCTACCCGTAAGAGGATTACCTACCTTTTGGTAGCTCCTATACTCTTCCCACTTTGGATAACATTGCCTGATACAAGGACGCCCTCAGGTAAATACATATCACACATTGAACATATTACTATTACACAAAACACTAAGTTAAAGGCCTATTTCACTGAAGGTGGCACTGTATTTATCAATGTGGGTTTCTTTAATGTTTCTATTAATATTTGAAAGCAAAATTTATAAATGAATAAATTTTAATATCAAATACTTATTTATTATACAATATTTAATGCAAATATTTTTATATGTTAAAAAACATAGAATTAACATTATATCATGTCAATTTGACTGTTTGGTGATTCGTGTGTGAATGTGTTATCCCACATTTCTCCTATGTCTATAAAAATGGGTTAAAATAAACTTTAGTTATGCTTATTGAGGCTAACTTAATATGAAATGACAGTTTTTAAATGCTCTGATGAATCAAAATACTTAACACATTTGATATTGAAAATTAATCCAGGATAAAATTAATTTTAATTCATTATTTCTATATCTTAGCATGATATTTAAATCATGCTTTTAAACAGATCCGAATCACTTGCATGCCTTTTCTATTTAATAATAGTTATTGAAAAAAAATATATATTTACTTATATAATTATTAAAAACCATAATAACCAATGTTTAGTTTAATTAGGATCAAAGTTTTTCTATACGAATTTACGCTATACTATCTTCATTTAACAAAACTTATTTTTGTAATGCATATTTAGTGTTCATCCATTGATGGTAAATACCTCTAAAAATAAAATGAAAACAAACATATATGGTCTCTGGATTGTAGACTCCACATTTTTTTTTTAAATCGAAAACGACAGGGACATAAAAAAAATCACAAAGAATAAAAAAAATCACTGTTCCATTATCTCTCATGATATAGACGGAAATTATAATACAGAAATATAATATCGTAGTTAAGTAAATCTCCGATTTAAGTAAGTTCAAAATGTGATTGGACTTTGATCATAATTGAACTTTTATTCATCTAAACCGGTCATATTCCCGGTGTGTTTTTTTTTATATGAAGTAGTAATGTTTTAATTTTATTAATTTCTTCTTCTTCTTCTTTGTCTTCCTCACAATGCCATTTCTAGCATCGAGGAGCCTCTATCAATCACAGCCATTCTTCCCGGTCTCTGCTTAACCGCTTCATTTGATTGAAGGATTTGCCTCTTCTACCTTCGATCCTCTGCATGATATGCAACTCCTGATATGAAACTCTTGGACGTCCTCGTGGTCGCTTTCCTGTAAGTTGAGCCTCTAAAACCTTAATAGGTGTCCTTGTTCATGCAGCAGACATGTCCAAACCACTTTAGTTGCCTGTTCTCCAAAGTGTTTTTTAGTTCAGACACTTCCAGCTGTTCTCTTATAGTTTCGTTTCTAATGCGATCCCTCCTAGTTTTTCCCACCGATCTACGTAGGAACCGCATTTCCGCTGCTGTTATGCGACTGTAATGTTTGTCCAACATAGTCCAGCTTTCTCCGCCGTAGGTGAGAATAGGCAGGTACACTGACTTATAGATGTGCATCTTGGTCTTTTTATCCACTTCACGGCAACTGAGGATACTGCTAGCGATCTGGTAGTATGCTTGATTTGCCTTGGATATTGAATACGAAATCTCAGCATCTATCTTACCAGAGTTAGTAATTACGGTACCTAAGTAGATGTAATCCTTCACTATCTCAAGAACTTCTCCGTTGGAAACCAATTGAACGTTTTCCTGTTCTTCTCTCGCCATAGCCATCACTTTACTCTTGGAGGTATTTATTCGCATACCTTTCCTCACCAGCTCTTTCCATTCTACCAGTGCTCGCTTTAGTTTCATCTTTGAATCGGCGATGAGGACAATGTCGTCGGCATATGAAAAGCTCTGTATGAGGACTGTTCTCATATTCCATTTTCCAATTGCAGTCCACGCAGTCCGACACTTGCAAATTTTATGAATCTCGTCCATAAAGTTTATAAACTCACTATCTCCCTTTCTGATTCCTCTCGCAATTGGGAAAGGTTCTGATTCTGTGCTATTTATCCTTACCCCTCCAGGGAGACCACAGAGATCAGACAGGCGGGTCTATAGTTATTGCAGTTCGTTTAATTACTTTTATTATGAATTGGAAATATTATGCTATATTCCCAATCCTTGGGAATTTTCTTTCTATCATATACTTACTGTAAGAGCTTTTGAAGGCCTTTAAGGAGTTCATGTCCACCATATTTTAGACAATCTGGGGCGATACCATTCCTTCTCGGAGCATTTCCTGCTTTTAGGGTCTGGATTGCGTCTTCTATCTCTTCTTCTTCTATTACCTCTAGGATTTCTAGAGTAGGTCTCTCGTTCTTAGCATTGACGTATTTCTGGATTTTCGGAGAATTGTTGCTGAAAATGTTGTTCCCCTCTGTTCAGGATCTTTTCTTTGGCGGCAAGCAGAGATCCATCTCTATCTTTTATATTTCTGTCGGGCTTTTTTTTCTTTCCTCTTAAAAATTTAGTTTTGGGCCAAAATTTTCTAATATATTCACAAAGGTCTTCACTCAGTATTTTACCGAAATCCTCCCACAAGTGTTTCTTGGTCTGGCTAACAGCTACCTTGCACTCATTCTCGGCTGTTCGGTAGTTTTGTAGCTTTTCCTCATTTCTATCTTGAATGTATGCTTTCCAGGCAAGCTTCTTCCGAGCAACTACTCGTTCAAGATCTTAGGTCCACAATCTATTTCAATATCTCTAATTCAGTCAGTTTGTTAATAGTCTAAAATTATTTATTATCATACACTTTGTAATTTTTTTTTTATTTATAACAAGTGGCCGGGATCCCTTTCCAGCTCGATACCCGGGGAAACGGCCCCCCGTTGCCCAGTCTCAAGGCCGGCACTGATCATATGCAATTATTAATACTAATTATTTGTTTTAAAAAAGTCTTTTAAATTTGATATGGAATATAGTTTTTCGACAAGTTCCTCGAAATCTATTGCATTAATATGTCTTAAAGTGTCTTAATAATTACGTTAATAATAAGTTCGGCTAGTAATGAAATCAAGGACGCCAGATCGTATTGCCGGTCCAACCTTAGGAGCATTAATTAACATACATAAATTTACATGATACCTAAATAAATACAAAATTTATAATTTTCACCTTTGTTGAGGTCATTTTAAGAAATTATGAGTTTACTTAAATAAATGATTTATTGATTAACTGTTTGATCAGTTGGCTCGAACATCATCAACATATTACAACCACATGTTGGAGATATTATAAATATTTCTATAAATTTTCAAAACCACAACTTAATGTAAACATTATTAACATTCTGAAGTTCCGTTTTCTGGCTATTTTTGTGCCCTTATTGCTGATATTAATATTTAAGCAATAGTCTATTCTTGTTGACTGAGCCGGCCATGGTATTTGACTACATAGATCTTAAAGCTTATGGCTTTTCACCAAGTATGTTTCATTGCTTACACTATAGATTTGACTCACATACCTCGCGTAAGAGAAAATAAATAAAAATTAAACAATGACTTTTTTTTTTCACCCGAGAAATCAACTGATTTATCTGGAGCATTGCTCAAACGTTGCTCTAAAAATGAAAAATACTAAACATTTCAATTAATTTCTTCAGGCTTCTAACAGTCAAAACAGTCCCCCCCAACAATTACTTAAAATGAAAACTTAAAAAAAAAAACTATTATGACGTGCTCATTATGTAATCCTGACTGCGCCAGATGTTGAGCTAAAAATGTAGCCATAAAAAAAAAAGAAGCAGTAACGGCTGTTAATATATCTGCTCAAGGCAAAATCCTAAATCAACAGTAGATTCTAAATCTGGAATTACTCTTAAGGTGTTAAGGTAGCCTTGAGATGCTATTCTTTTGAACATTACAGTAATATTCCTAAAATCTGTATCTAAATAATAGATTTATCAACATACAGAATTACCTGTTTCTCATTACGGTCTAGAAGCTGCAATAGATGGGAAAAAAATAATGGGTTAGTTTTCAAAATCGAAAACTAAAAGGGAAAAAGACTAATGTATGATGTTAGTGCTGTTTATTTGAGAATATAATATCGGCACTTGCCATAAAGAAAGTCTCTTTTCTTCTGAACAAGATTCAATCGTCATATTCCAACCTTTCCTCAATCCAGATCACAACAAGAAGATGGAATAATGGTTTAAATAATTGTTCACTGTCTTTCTCAAATAATTTGGCTGACAGATTGTATAAATCTACATTTTGACAGAAACATGTCAGTTGTTAGTCATTTGAAACTAAGAAAGTATAGACGATAAATGGATAGTCTATACAAGAAAGAAATGAAATTTTATAAACTTGCCCTGTTTTGGGGAAAAAAAATGTTGAGTTAGGTAAGCCTTTTAAAGTTATTATTACGTTCTGTTTGTATACGAATCCCCTTAAATTTTAAATATCTTGGAGAATAATACATTCGATTTGTTTAAAATTGGTTTACAGTAATTTCTTATCATTTGGAATAATATAAGTAATTATACTAATATTAAAAAAATATTTTCATCCCCCATTTTATTCAATAGATGTCAACTATTCAAACTCCTTTACATTGCAATCAAGACACTTTTTGTGACACCTTATGTGAAAGAAAGGCCTAGTTCTTATATGTTATTGTAATTTTAAATTATTTATTGAATTACATACACTCATCTGCCAGCATTTAAGATGTGTTAAATAACATTAATTAATCCAATAAAGTTAATTACCAAAATAATTTTTAAAACAATGCATGGTTATGACTGTAGATTTGAAAATACAAATGTATTCAATTTTTCTATTTATATTATGACGCTTAGCCTAGTCCAGCACTTTATTTTTCCATTTTTTATTTTTTTAGGTGCAGAACATGGATATGTTTATACTTCTGTAATGAACCGATATCGATTTATTTTGAAAACTATTTTTAATAGAATTTATTCTGTTTCCTGCTATTTATCGTTTTGTTATTTTGCAATTATTATAAAATATTTGTATACACTCTTCCTATCCGTAGCACCTTGTATTAACTTTTTTACTAACCGGAACTAATCTAATACTTAATGACTATGACACAATTTTCAATTGTAAAATATGTTTTACAGTAAATAGTTGGATTTAGTTGTTTGTTTATTAATTGTATGTGCTTAAAGACTGTTGCATGATTACCCTTAAATAATTTTAATATTTCGTATCACATCCCTTATAATTGCGATATAAAAAATTACGGTTTAGAGAATCTGTGTGCTTAATGAAATTTATTCTGATTATTATTAATTTATAAAAAAATAAAAAAACTGTACCACTACAACCCATGAAGGGTCTTGGGTTCATTACTATTAAGGGAACGGTATTTAGGGGGGTCTACGGTGGTGCAAGTAGGTGATTTGACCGAGATCAAGCTCAACCGCCAGATTTTCTCCCTTAATTAATTATTTAATAAAAGGTACCCACTTTATAGAGGATGGGTGTGTCCCAGGAGGGTCTCCCGACCCAGGGTGAAGGCAATGAAACTGCTAAATAAATTTTCTGCAATGAGCCGGGTTTCGAACCTGGAACCTTTAACATTGGAAGCTCAGTACCCTACCAGTGAGCACATCCATTCCCAATTATTAATTTATAGTAATCCAAAAATAAATTTTATTCTTTTAAGTTAAAAATTTAATAAATTCCTTTTTTTTAATGTAAATAATTCCAAATGCATTTATAATAAAGAACTATATATAACAATTAGAAATATTTTCGTTTTGATTCATTACTTATGCATCACATAATTTTAACTATACAATTAGTTCCACTGTTATTTCAATATAGCTTAACCCATAATATTTTATTTAGATTGAGTTCACTGTATGAAAAGTGCATAGCTTTGTCCTTTTATTCTTAAGTTAATTCTTGATTTTCTTTCTCTCATTCAAACTGTTTAGCAAGAATATAATTATTGTTTAAAATGTCGTATTAATCATAAACGGCTGTTGAGGGGAATCATATTAATATAACTAACAAAGGAAATGTCAAAGTCAATAAATAATAATAATATTCGGCGCCACTGCCCTTGAAGGGCATGGGCCTCATCATAGATTGCACGCCAGGCTAGTCTATCGTTAGCAACCGCTCTTCATCCTCTAAATCCAAGTTGGCGTAGGTCTGCCTCAACATCGTCCAGCCATCTCATTCTTGGACGTCCACGCTTTCCGGAACCACCCGGCTTTTCAAAAATTAGCTTCCTTGGAGACGATCCTCCTCCATACGCAGCACATGTCCGAGGAACCTCAGCCTTCCTTTTTATATTATACTTACCATATCTGGCTTATCATACAATGCTCTTAAATCTTCATTTTTTTCTAATGTTCCACTCTCCATCAGAAAAGACTGGACCATATATTTTTCTTAGTATCTTTCTTTCCCAGGTAAATAGTCGTTTCTCCATCTCCTTTGTCTGGACCCATGGTTCATTGCCACAGGTGACTGGCTATTGGGCGAATAATTGTCTTGTAAACGATGACCTTGGCGCTCCAAGAAAGGTCTTTGAATTTCAAAACTTTATGTACTTTAAAAAAGCAACGATTTCCGGATGCTATCCTGGCCTCTATCTCCTTACTTAGTTCGTTCTTTTCAGTGACTACTGTTCCAAGACATTTAAAAGCCCTAAAAACTGGGAAGTTATGACCATTAATATTAATTGTATGTGGTGCATCTGTTGGGATTTCAGGGTGCTCTTCATGTAATCCGTCTTCTTCTCATTGATCTTGAGCCTTCTTCTATTTGCCTCTCGCTCCAACTCCCCCAACGCGTTCTGGCTACTAAGTAGCCATCATCAGCATAGGCCGATATCTGTGTTTATCTGTTATATATGGTGTCTCCAGGATTGGTTCTTATGCCTACTACAGCTTGATTAGACATTTATAACCGGTCATCGTCATCCGAACCATACGCACTAGCTTCTTGGGAACTCCAAAACTTCGTAAATCGTGCAGAAGGTTTACCCTATCAACGCGATCATAGCCTTGCTGGAAATCTCTGAAAAGATGATGGAGAATAACATTAAGTACATGTGTATTTTTTAACAGCTGTCTCAGGACGAATATGCCGTCGGTGCAGTTGTCGACTTTCTTCGGCTGAATCCGTTTTGTTTGTCAACAACAATCTTCTCCATGTACGTCTTCAACCTCTGACAAATCAAAGACGATAGCACTTTGTAGGCTACGTTATGTAGGGCTATTCCTCTATAATTCTCACACTCCAGTCTGTCTCCCTTTTTATGGATGGGGCATAAAAGAGCTGTTGCCCAGTTTATCTTTTTAATCTTTTTATACACCCACACATCGAAAATTATTTCGTATTGTTCGTCGAGAATTGTTCTTCCACCATACTTCAGCAGTTCCACCGGTATACAGTCGACTCCTGCAGCTTTATAATTCTTAATGCTGTGAAGTACTTCCCAAACTTCCTCCTTCTCAGGTGGTGTTTCCACATCGTTTTAATCCTCATTTTCTACAGTCCGTCGTGGATTTTATCCCTGCCTGGTATGTCGTGCTCCCCCAAAGAAACGTTGTACATAGCTATTTTCATGAAGCCGTTTTAAGAGTTCGTATTTCTCTTTTTCGTGTTCTCTTCTTTTAAGTCGCCAGAGACCAATAGCCGCTATGAACTTCCTCTTGTTCCTATAAACCCGGTAAACCAGTCTCGTCTTCAGCCTTAATTTCTTTGTTGCATTAATCCGATGGAGTCCTCATCAAATCAATATGGTATTTCTGGTATTTGTTGATGACAAATAACCTCCTCAGCTGAAGATCTAATTATTGTTTCCAGGTTTGCGGTCTGGTGCTGGCATGCCTGTTCCTCCATGACATTCAGAGAGCTTCTTGTCGATGTTTTCACCGAATGCCCGTCAAATTCTTCATTCTTGAGTTTGCAGACATTGTACGGGTTAATCTTTTCTCCTTTTTCTGGTGTAGGTTTGGGTCCGCTTTTTATGAAAATAATGTCGTATTTCAGATAGTGGCCCTAGGAACCGACTTTTTGTAACTTTTCGAGTTTGATCGATATCATGGTCGACTATTAGGTTTAAGCGGCGCTTTTAATGAATATAATGTCGGATTTGAGATAGTGTCCCAGCAACCGATTTTTTGTAACTTTTCGAATTTCATCGATATCAGGGTCGACTATTAGGTTTCGGGGGGTGCTTTTTATGAAAATAATGTCGGATTTGCGGTAGTGCTCCCGGGCACTGACTTTCTGTAACTTTTTGGAATTAACCGATACCAGGGTCGACTATTAGATTTAATCGGCGCTTTTTATGAAAAATATGTCGTATTTCAGATAGCGGGGCAGTTTTTATGAAAATTATGTCTTATTTTAGATAGTGCCCCGGGCACCGACTTATTGTAACATTTCGGATTTAATTAATATTAGGGTCGCCTATTAGGTTTTGCGGGTTTACTTTTATAAAAATAATGTTGTATTTGAGGTAGTGCCCAAGGGCACCCCCTTTTTGTAATTGTTTTAATCTAATTGATATCAAGGTCGACTATTAGGTTTAAGGGGCGCTTCTTATTAAAATAATGTCAGATTTGAGGTAGTGCCTCAGGGCACCGACTTTTTTTAACATTTCGGATTTAATTAATTTTAGGGTTGACTATGAGGTTTTGCGGATTTCCTTTTATGAAAATAATGTCGTATTTCAGATAGAGGCCCTAGGAACCGACTTTTTGCAACTTTTCTGATCTAATTGATATCTAGGTCGACTATTAGGTTTAAGCAGCACTTCTTATGAAAATAATGTCGGATTTGAGGTAATGCTCACGGGCTCCGAGTCATTGTAACTTTTCAGATTTAACCGATATTAGAGTCGACTATTAGGTTTTGTGGAGCGCTTTTTATGATAATACTGTCGGATTGGAGATATTGCCCCAGGTCACCGACTTTCTGTAACTTTTTGGAATTAATCGATACCAGGGTCGACTATTAGCTTTTGAGGGGAGCTTTTTATGAAAATACTGTCGAATCCCAGAAATTACCCCCGGTCACCGACTTTTTATAATATTTCTGATTTAATCGAAATCAAGGTCTACTATTAGGTTTTGGGGAGTGCTTTTCATGAAAATAATGTCCGATTTGAGATAGTGCCCCCAGGAATTGACTTTTACTAACTGTTTGGATTTAATCGACATCAGGGTTATCTATTAGTTAACTATAACTATAACTATAACTATAACTATTTTGGAAGGATTTTTTTTATAAAAATGATGTCGAATTTAAACTGTCGATATATCGTTGGTACTATCGACTATCGCTCATCCCTACCGTTATCCCACCGATTCTTAACAGGGTTATGGGCGGGGTTTCCACTTTGGTGAAAAAGTTTATTTTTTATTGAAATTACAATTTTAGAAGGGGAAAAATGGATACAATATTAACAATTAAAGCCTATCCTGACCAATGTCTGATCTATTTTTTTTTTTAAGAAGGAGGTAGTTACATATTTAAACGAATAATTACATATAATATTAGAGTCAGGCTCAGGCCGTGAAGCAGTGCAATTCGGACCCGTAATAGTGTTATATTTTACTCGGTCAAAGTGAAATCATTGAAAAAAAAAATGTGACTAGTGGTTATCATTGAAAGATTGAGACGACAAAATTGCTCAAAAAAAAAAAAAAGAGTTTCTTCAAAATAAAATAATTGAAATAGAAACTAACAGAATCGAAAATAACGTAAGAGACATGTACAAAAGTATAAACGGATTCCGCAAATGTTTAGGACCCGTCACTTATGGAATTAGGGATGAAAATAACAATACTCTGACCGATCCAGTTGACATATTAAATAAGTTTAAGAACCACTTCGGCAATATTTTAAATACGGAAAATAATGATCAGCGTCCTTCTTCTGAGTATTACAGTAATGAACCGTTAATAGAAGAACCAGGTAAAGAGGATGTTGAAGTAGCTATCGGAAAATTAAAATCATATAAAGCAACGGGAACCGATAATATTCCTACTGAACTAATTAAGAAATGCATGGAATCTAGAGATCTGGGAGAATGAGAAATTACCTGAAGAATGGAAAGAATCTATTCTTATTCCGATCCACAAAAAGGGCCCGAGAACGGATTGTAATAACTATCGAGGAATTTCACTCCTTCCGGTATATTATAAAATATTCAATTTAATCTTGACTAGTATAATCACGGAATACGCCGAGGAAATTATCGGAGACTACCAATGCGGATTTAGACGGAAACGTTCGACTATTGATCAAATATTTTCTTGACGGCAAATTTTTTTTTTAACTTTTATTATGATATTTACAACTGTATTAGTATGAATACACCAAGTAAATTTGTACAGAGGAATATTATCTCATGAAACACGCTTGTTGAGAAACTACCCATTGGTAGCACTCAAATGATTTATCTACATGAGATCACGAGGCCGTCTTCTTTTCAGACGCCTCGGAGGGTTATCAGGAATCGAAGAGGAAGCAAGGTTTGAGAACAAGAGGATTCGGATGGTTATGAAGCTTATTATGGAAGGATAGGTATCTGTATTTGGCCAATTCGGAAACATATGGAACATTGAGGTCTTTATGGATTATTTGATTTGTGACAATGTAAGAAGGATAAGACCTAGGATACTGCCTTGAGGTACAACAGCAAACTGAGACAAAAGAGATGAACAGGCATTTTTGTGATTTACTTTAAAGGATCTATCACTAAGGTAGGAACGGATAATGAAGAAGTATGTAGGTGGTAGAAATTTACGGAGTTTGTACATCAGTCTCGGATGCCAGACTCGATAAAACGCCTGTTCAACGTCGAGAAAAACTCCAGTGCAATACATTCCGCGCTCCAATGCAGAGGAGACGAAGTCTATCACACGATGACATTGCTGGATAGTGGAATGGGATGTGCGGAATCCAAATTGGTGATCAGGGATTATGTGGTTAGAATCTAGGATGGGATAAAGACGTTTTAAGATGAGCTTCTCCAGGATTTTGCCCATGATAGGTAAAAGAGAGATAGGACGGTAAGAGGATGGGTATTCTGGTGGCTTTTTGGTTTTATGTATCATTTTGACTACAGATAGTGTCCAAGGGTCAGGAAAATATGTGGAACGGAGTACGGCGTTATAAATGTCAGTAAGGAATAGAATGGCTTTTCGAGGAAGTAGCTTAAGAATGTGGGAAGTGATTAGGTCGTGGCCAGGAGCTTTGCGGGAGGGTAATTTGTGAATAATATTGGATATTTCGGAAGGATGAAATGCTTTAGGAGGAGGAGTCATTTGGAGTGGAATATCCAGTTCTGTTTCAATACATTCAAGCTGATTTGGATTAAGTATATCAGGATGTGGATTAAAAGTTTTAAAAAGAGCTTCAGTAAGAAGCGGATGATTAAATTCATTAAATTTCAGGAGCCGTTTAGTCGTCGTCCACAGTAATTTGTCGGTAGGTGTAAGTTTTTCAGTAAAATTTAGTAAATTTTGAATTTTTTATTTTCTAATTTCTGATTTTAGTTTGTTAGTCAGTTAGGTATAATGAGTTTTATCTGTTGGATATCTAGTTCTATGCCACTTCGATCATGCTCTGCGTTTTTCCTTTAATAAGATACGAATATGCTGTGGCAAATTAGTCTTTTGTGAATTGTCAATTTTACTAATGAAGGTGTTATTATTTATACTGTATGTTATTGATGCAGTTTGTTTTTCTATGGCTACATTAATGTCTTCTTTTGTCTTAAGCGGAATTTTCAAGTCTAGTTTGTTTTCCAAGTCATCACGAAATTTGTCCTAGTTTACTCGTCCTGTAATCAATTTAGGAGATGATGGTTTAAGAGCATAGCTTGAATGTAGTGAAAGCAGCACTGGACTATGGTCTGAAGAAAGGTCATCGAGTGATTTGATTAAGGCTTATGAGAAGGAAATCTGGGAGGTGATAAATATATCCGGGATATCGGGACGTTATTTGTAGTGATGTTGGCCAATAAGTAGGACTCATGGGCGAGAGGATTGAATAACTGTTGGAAGATGAGATGCGGGAGTTGGATGTTCGACAACCCCATCGTTGGTGTTTAGCATTGTATTCTCCTCCAACAATAAAGCGTGATCCGAGGGATTGGAATATGGATTCAAGGAGGTTATAGGAGATGGAATTACCCGGAGGACAGTATACAGCTGAGAACGTGAGATGGAAAGGGCGAGTTGAAAGGACTATAGAAGTTGATTGAATGGCATCAGTTGGATTGGAAGGAATAAGGGAGTGGGGTAAAGATTTATGGATAAGGATGCAGGAACCAGCGTGGGAAGTGTTATCTGGGTGGTCAGATCTGTAAGTGATGTAGTCATGTATGTAGAAATGTGTTCGCTAAGTGAAGTGAGTTTCCGTCCGACGGGCAATGTCAATGAGATTGTCATGGAGAAATAAGTCTAGTTCGTCTCGGTGGTTGAGTAGTCCATTAGCGTTCCATAAAAGGATAGCTAGGGGCTTTGTATTCATCGGGGGAAGTTGAACGGGATTTCGGAAAGGAGTCTGGTGAGGAGGGTAATAAGCGGTTTGATAGGCTCTTGAAGATCTATCAGGAATGTTGAAAGAACAGAATTGATGTCGGAAGGTTTGGGGCTGTGAAGTGGATTTAGGTCAGGATGATGTGATGGGTAATTTGTGCGACTAGGATTGCTAGGAGGGGGTGTGCCCGACGTGGGATGCGAGGAGTTGGATCTATATTCTGTTGGGCTTGTGATGGGAGGTTTACAATGGGATTAGGAACGGATGGAACTGGGTGTGGATGCTCTGGCGGGAATTTGACTCTTAAGGGTAGATGGTGAAGAGGGACTTGCGGACGAGGAGGTTGAGGCTGAGGTTTAGCCGTTTTGGCTTGGATTGGGAAGCCTGAGGCGCCTGTCGTCGAGGCTGCTGGTTCTTGAGGGTGGTTTGGAGATATAAATTTCTCGAACCCTGTTGAGGATAGTCCGTAGCTGTGGAGATGGATGGTTGAGGCTGGATGACTTGAGAAGGTGACGATGGCAGTTCTGGAAAATTTGTTCTATCATCGATTGCGGGGGCCTCAGTGGCACTTTTATGATCATGGCTAAGGGTTTTCAACGCCATATTATGTGATCTCAGTTTCAGAAGATTTTTATAAACTATGCAACCTCTGTAGCTCGCTGGGTGTCCCTCGCCACAAAGTGCACATATAGCAGCCTCTTGCCTTGGTTTCTGGCAAATATCAGACGAATGTGCCCCAGCACATCTGGCCTGATGATGGCAGTAGGCTTTTGTGTGTCCCAAATTTTGACAGTTAGTGCATTGATTGCACTACTATAGTTCTTTGTCTGGGCTCTTCGAAACGGACTATTGAATATAAAAGACGCTTTAAGTTAAATATTTCCGGGTTGTTTTTTGCAGGTTCGAGATCTATGAAAAATAGCGGCAGCGGGTATTTTTCCTTAGGATGAAGCACGGTAGCTATGTTCCTTACGCTATGGCATATTTCTTCCAAACCCATTTTGGTTGCACTTATAGAGGTAGTTGGGTGAATCCCTCTTAATACGACTCTGTATGCTTTTTCCTGTTCAATTAATATTTGTAATTTTCTTTAGAGTTTGTATTTATTTTAATATCATTGACTCTGGAAAAACATGTAAAATTTGGCTGCCCAATCAGATCAGTGATTTCTTGTCCGAAGGACATAAAATTTTCAATTTTTGCGACGAAGATGGGTGGCGGTTCAAGATCACAAATTTCTTTTGGCTCCAGAATCTTGTTTGTAGTATTGCTGGCTGTAACAGAGTTACTGATTGAGGTGTTTGTTGAAATTGACTCTGATTTGATGGCTGAAGTTATTTTGCTACGCGTGTTTGGTGTAGTTTTGTTTGTTTCAGATGTCTTTTTTGATTATGCCGATTAATTTTTTTTCTTGTTTGGTGAGTTGCCCGCTGAACCGGAGGCAGAGTTTCGATTGCGCTTTTGAAGAGTCCTTCTTTTTAAATATTGTGAATCGGTCTCACTGACTCCGGAAAATGGTGTCTCTTCCTCCGATTCTCCATCAGACATATTCTCAGGTTCCATAATGAGAGAGAAAAAAAAAATCTGTACCTGTTATAACACTAAAAAAAAAAAAATACGAAATAAATTCATTAAACTAAGCTATTTACATTATTTACAGTTAAAGTAAGAAAAAATTGCAATATACATAATTAAACCAAAGTAAAAGTCTTGGAGTAAAATAAGCAAATAGAATAAAGAGAGAAGAAAAAAGAAAAAAAAAAAATAGTTTATCAGTTTGGATACGAACTCGATAACACTTGAAGGAAGTTGTGTTAGTAAATAGAGCCTTGGCCGTGTATCTTACGTAGATAGGGCAAGACCCGTAAAGGGAATTACCGATCAGCTGTGCTGTCTCTACCGAACTAGTATCAATTAACAATTAAAGATAATTGTTAATAAATATCTCTCACCTCACTATTTAATGTGAAAATGTTTAAATGTACAAAAGCTCACTATTCACAAATTATAGCAGCAGTATTTGCAGAATTAGCCAGTTGAGAAGGAGACAAAGACAGAGCGATGCAAGTATTAAACTGTAGTTGCGGCCATTTTCAGATCGACTATGGCAAATATAAGAGAAAAAATTAGAGTACAACGGTATTTTTCACCAGCTGTATGTCGATTTCAAAAAGGCTTACGGTTCTATTGACCGCCAGAAACTGTATAATATTCTATCCGAGCAGGAGATTCCAAAAAAACTAGTAAATCTAGTCGGGCTGTGCTTGACAGAAACATAAAGTTAGAATCGGTAATAATCTGTCCGAAAAGTTTGAGATTCGTTCGGGTTTAAAACAGAGGGATTCCCTTTCGCCTGTCCTGTTCAACCTTGCATTAGAACATGCCATTAGGGAGGTAATGCGTACCGAAAAAAAGTTGGATCTGGGTGGGACAAGATCCATGCTGGGCTATGTGGATGATCTGGTAATGAAATGAAAATAGATTTTTAGTATAGTGGGACTGTTGTCCCTTTTTTTTTTTTAACTTATTTATTGAAAAATATTACAATCTGTCTCTAGGACATTTATAATAGAGTTCACAGATCACATTCACACTCTATGTACAATAAATAAAATAAATTATACAGAAAAATAATATATATACAATAAATAAGAATAAAATAACCTAAAAATAAATAAATAAAAAGAACACATACACACCTATATACAATATTTACAATTTGGCGAGAGAACTCCAAACCAGACTTGTCCCTCCAACTGTGGAGGGAAAAGTATGACTCCAGGAGTTCCCTGCACTCCTCTCTCAACCGCGTCACTAGGGCTAAACCCAGTGGAGATTGAGCAAGAGTGCTTTAGCCACATACGCTCATGTCGTGAATGGAGAATCTGGCCATTGCCAGAACTCCAATATTTACAAACTATAAAAGATCGTGGGGCCACTGCCGTTTTAACCTCCTTGGAAGTTTATATGGATGGGTGGTGCTGGATAGAGATTGTGCAAAGGGATTTGGATGATGGGTAAGGTTCTGGTGGAATTGGAATTTTGCTGGGATAAGGTCTAGGACAAATGGGATATTAAGGTCATGGTGTAGGGTTTTGTGGTTACATAGAAATGAGCATTGACTATTGTTCGAAGGACTTTGGATTGGAAGGACTGGATGCGTTTGATGTTAGTAAATTTTGCTGTTCCCCACAATTCAAGTCCGTAAGTCCAGATAGGTTTCAGTATTGTCTTGTAGATCAGTAACTTATTTTCAATGGAAAGTTTTGAATTTCTGTTTATTAGCCGGTATAGTTGTCCGTATCGTCGGTTTAGTTCCTGTCTTTGAAGTCTAGTATGAGGGTTCCACGTTAGTCGTCTGTCTAAGAGAAAGCCAAGGTACCGGACTGTGTCTGAGAAAGGAAGGTGAATGGAATTAAAGTGTAGTGGTGGACAGGAACTGCGTCGGAGCGTGAAGGTGATGTGTTGGCATTTGGATTCGTTTACTTTACGCCATTTATTACACCAGTGCTCAATCAGGGAGAGGTGTCTTTGAAGGTTTAAGGATGCTATATCAGGATCTGAGTGGGATGATAGAATGGCGGTGTCATCAACAAAAGTTGCCAGGAAGGTATCGGGATGGACAGGGATATCGGTGGTAAAGAGGGTGTAAAGGACGGGACCCAATACGCTACCTTGAGGAACACCTGCCTCAATTGGATAGCAATTCGATAATTCACTACCGCAGCTAACTCGGAAGGTACGATCTGAGAGGTAGGAACGGAGGACAAGGTATAAGGACTGAGGAAGATGGGTTTTCAGCTTGGAAAGAAGCCCGGCGTGCCATACCCGGTCGAAAGCTTGAGCTATGATGTCCCTTTAGGACAAATTATAGATACAAGAAAATGCCTGTGTGGCCATAAAATTAAATTAAGTATTTACAATTCTCATTAAAATTAAAATATTGGAAGAAAATTAAAACAAAAACCCTAAATATATACAGATATATTTAATACAAACATATGAAAATAAAATAATATAAGTAAACAAAATCATTTCTGGGAGAACTTAAAAAGCTCTCTTATCTACTTTTCTTGATCAGTCGGGTTGGGAAAGAAGTAGGTGCTTAAAAAGGAGAGATTTAAATGAGGAAACTGATTGCGCATGTCGGATATCGGGAGGGATGGTATTCCAGATGGAGACGGCTTGAATTATAAAGGATTTGTCAAACGCAGCAGTTCGGTGAGGAGGTGGGTAGAGGTCAGAAGTACGGGATCTAGTGGGACGGGATTGAATGGAATATTTAAATTGTAGGCTGTGAAAAATATAGGAAGGTCGCTGAGTTCTGATGGCTTGGTATAGAAAGGTAGCAAGGAAGTACAGACGGCGAATGAATGGATAGAGCCACTTCAACTTGGTGTAATACTTTTACTGGAAGCGCTGTATATGTACATATCAATATGCGTATCTCTTGAGATTCCGAAGACAAAACGTATTGCGCAATTCATTAGGCGTTTAAGTTTGGCTTCGAATTCTCCCGAGAGTCCACCGTACACAAGACAGCCATAGTAGAAGTGGGGGAACACAAGGGAGAAAACCAGGGGTTGTCGGGATTTATATGGAAGGAGATAGCGGAGACGGTTAAACTGTTTCAGGGTAGAGATAGTACTACGGGAAATTTAGGAGATGTGCGGTTTCCAGGAGAGGGTTTCATCAAAGGTGACACCAAGGATTTTTACGGAAGTGTGGAATGAGACAGGTGAGTTATTCAGGAAAAGATTAGGGAGTGAGAGTAAGGATAAGGATTTGAGGAGTGAGGGAGTTCCGATCAGGATGGCTTTCGTCTTCTCGGAGTTTAGAGTAATTCTATTGTGATTCCGTTTATATTTTCCTGTAATTTTTGGATGGCTTTAGAGGATTCGGTCGGATTGAAGGAGAGGTAAATTTGGACGTCGTCGACATACAGATGGTATTGACAGTGTAGGATAGAGGATGGAAGGTCATTGATATAGATGGAAAAAAGGTGGAAGATAAGCAGGAGCCTTGTAGGACACCTCTGGAGAAGGGTAAAGATTCTGATCGGAAGTTATTGGGGACTACAACATATTGGGTGCGGCCGCTAAGGAAGTATTGGAACTAATTAAGAGTACTAGTTGAAAAGGGGATATTTTTAAGCTTGGTTAGAACTTTGTATGGTCTACTGAGTAAAAGGCTTTGGAGAAGTAAAAGAGAATTAGGATGGTGAGTTTCTGCTGGTCCATGGCTGTATGAATGTCTTGGGGAATTTTGATGAGGGCAGATTGAGTGGAGTGGCCGGGTCGGAAACCGGACTGGTTGGGATGTAGGAGGTTATTCTGTTCTAAGAAGTCGTATAACTGGGTTTGAACTATTCACTCTAAAGGTTCGAGAGGAGAAAAATTGGAAGGGGATCGTTAAGAGCAATGAAACGTGTAAGTACAAGTCATGTATGACCTAGAATATGTCTAGGTCCGATAGCGAGTTGATTACGACAACCTGCTGGCCGTCATTTCCTCTGCATTTCACTTCGCCCGCATTGAACCAGACGTATCTCATCTTTCCTGCATACCTCTACCGTCGGAATAACCAATATAAGTGTCGGTTGTTTACGGACATTGCCTCGCTTACGTATATTTTGTGAGCGTCATTTTCCTACCATCCCAGGTGACGAGTTGAGAAGTCCCGTATTACCTTCCGCCTTTGGACCAACTCGTTACTGAGCGTCTGTCTGTCGAATCTCACCAGTAGCGCCCCGGTTGTATCATCCTGCCTCGATCTCATCCGCTCGGCGCAGTCGATATCTTCTGGCTTTACGTTCAGGCCCAGGCCGGCCCCCACGGCCATCACCAGGCCCATGGGCGTCTCCCCAGACCTCACCGGGACTCCCCTTATTTTAAACGACCTGGAAAGGTGCATTTGCTCGGACCTATTGAGTCTGGTCTCAAGCTCCGACACTCTTGACCTGAGTGTCGCATTCTACATCATTTGTCCTTCCAACTTCGAATTTTGGGTCTCCGGCAAGGTCTCTATTGCTTTTAGTTTTTCAGAATTTTCAAATGTTATATTGGTTTGTTTATCCAGAGTTATTTTTAATTCCTTTACCTCGTTGGCATTTGCATCGAGGGCGAATTTTAATCCTTTAACCTCCGCCGTTAGGTCACGGATGGCGGTCATGAGCAGCTCTAGTAATTGTCTGTCCACAAATACGGCGTGAAACCATCTTGCCTGGTAAATATAAAATGTAAAATATGGAAAAATGTGTTGAAAAAAATAAGTTGAATGCTGTGACAAAAATTGACGTAACCTCAACCTGAACACTGGGGTTACTGACTTAAAGATAGAGGCTAGAGCTAGGCCTTATCGCTCCCCACTCCTAGTCTCAATTAAAATGTCTAACCTGCTACCCTTAAGTCGACTGAAATCTTGGATAACTTCTCTCGCTTTTCTCGGCACAAGATTCTGTTGAAATTAAGATTTAGTCTCAAGAAAAGCATTATCAGGAACTTTCCAGGAATTCGATGAAGCTGCTGGTGTATGGTGAGCGAATGGAAATATGACGGTGTATATGAAAAGTTCAAAAATGGAAAAGGAAGTAAATACGGAAATAGCTTTACGGGAACACGACTTTAGGTCTGTTGACCAGTTCAAGTACCTTGGAAGCCTAGTCACATGCAATAATAAAATAGAGAGTGAAATAAAGGCCAGGATAGCAGCAGGAAACAGATAGCAGAGGAAAATAAAAACCTTTTTTCTAAATTCAACATCACACTCCGTTAAAAAAATCCATTCTGGACCTTCAAATTAAAGACACTGTTTTACTTATCCAATCAATTAAAAAAAAAATAAGTATTTCCGGAAATATCATTAATAATAATTTTTTCTAATGAATATATGACATTTCATAAAAACGCAAAAATAAAAAGAAAAAACAACATTTATCACTGTTCAAAAGCTCATAAAAATATAATTTTAAAGCAAAAGTTCTTTCAACTTCAACTATGTTCTGATGCCAAAAGGTTTACACCCTTGGCAATATAGAATGGGTTCACAACATTTCGTCCATCAAACTTCCGCCTCACGTCAACAATATCCCTAATCTCTGCCCAAATTTTAATACTCCTTGTTCTCAATCTACCAACTTTGTCCCAGCTCTCCTTACCGACCTGAACTTGAAATACCCTGTACTACTTACCGACAGAACTCCTTCAGTATTGCAAACATGCCCTCACGATCCACACGTGGTGAAACATCGGCAACAATAAGAAATCTCAAAAAGAATTGCTTCCTGATTATTTATTTCCTATGATATGCTGTACCTCGCGCGGGCTCATTACCGCGTATGGGGAGCGTCCCACGGGTGGCGGATGTGGGGATGGTCGGTGGAAATTCCTTGGAAGTTCCTCCCGGCTAAGTCCGATGGACTCGCTGACCAACAATGAGAGGGGCCCTCCAGACTTGCTGGAGGGAGGGGACCTCCAGACTTGCTGGAGGTAGGGGCCCATCAGACTTGCTGGAGGGTGTGACGTAGGGTGTGACGCCCTACTCACATATCTTTAGTTCACCAAACACCACAAAAAGTCATGGATCTCCCTAAGGTAAAACGCTCATTATCCGGAGGTAAACTAGTCCCCCGTTCGGGTCTCCGGGTGGGGACTGCTTTAGGGGATTCATGGCGCAAGTTGAAATATAGGGATTTAAATATTGGTACGTGGAACGTAAGGAGTTTAAACACAGCAGGGGGGCTAAAATCGGTCGCGAATGAGGTAAATGGGTACAATTTGGATGTCGTGGCTCTGCAAGAGGTTCGCTGGCCAGGGAGGGCTCGATGAGGGAAGGAAAGTACACTATTTGGTACGGAGGAAGCGGGAATCATTGTTTAGGTACCGGGTTTCTAATTAGGAGTAGATTACTATCCGCTTTGAGGGACGTACAATTCTTTAGTGATAGAATTTCGGTAGCTACATTTCAGGGACGTTGGTTTAAAATCGCATTAATAAACATACATTGTCCGACCGAAGACAGTGACGATGAAGTCAAAAGTGAATTTTACGATAAACTCGAATGGGTTTATGATAAACTACCGCGAAACTACATGAAAATAATTGTAGGTGACGCGAACGCAAAGGTAGGAAGGGAAGAAGTTTATATTCCGACGATTGGTAAAGAAAGTTTGCACGAATATAGTAATGATAATGGGATCCGTCTGATAAACTTTGCCATCTCGAAAAACCTGATAATTAAAAGTACGACGTTTAAACATAAGGATATTCATAAATATACTTGGACATCACCGGATTCGCAAACACGAAATCAAATCGATCATGTCTTGATACAACACAGCTGGCAAAGCAGTATAATCAATGTACGGTCTTATCGCGGAGCAGAATGTGGGTCGGATCATGAATTAGTAATCGCGAAACTTCGACAAAAACTTAATATAAAAAAGAGAAAAGAAAACCGTTTCGATTTTGAGAATTTTAATTTGGAAAAATTAAAAAATCCATCAATTAGAAACCAATTCGAGCTAGATGTTAAGAATAGGTTTGAAGCTTTAGAGCTTCCTGACGAGGACCACGAGGATATTGACAAGTTATGGGTAGAGATCAGGGATAATATTAAAGCGGTCGGTAACTCGTGTCTAGGAAAAAAGGAAAATAAGAATAACAAACCGTGGTTTGATGAAGATTGCTTAAACATGTGCGAAAAAAGAAAAGCCGCTAAATTAAAAGCTCTAAATAATCCTAGCGAAGACAATCTGGAATACTTCCGAATCTCAAAGAACGAAACGACAAAATTGCTCAAAAATAAAAAAAGGGAGTATCTTAAAAATAAAATAATTGAAATAGAAACTAATAGAATCGAAAATAACGTAAGAGACATGTACAAAGGTATAAACAGATCACGTAAATATGTAGGGCCCGTAACGTCTGGAATTAGGGATGATAATAACAATATTCTGACCGATCCGGTTGACATATTGAATAAATTTAAGGACCACTTTGACAATATTTTAAATACGGGAAATTATGATCTGTGTCCTCCTTCTGAGTACCAGAGTGCTGAACCGTTAATAGAAGGACCAAGTAAAGAGGAAGTTGAAGTAGCTATCGGAAAATTAAAATCATATAAAGCAGCGGGAATCGATAATATTCCTACTGAACTAATTAAGGCATGCGGAGAAGCTGGAGTTTCTAAAATACATCGGTTGGTTAAAAAGATCTGGGTGAACGAGAAATTACCTGAAGAATGGAAAGAATCTATTCTTATTCCGATTCACAAAAAGGGTCCGAGGACGGATTGTAATAACTATCGAGGAATTTCACTCCTTCCGGTATGTTATAAAATATTCACTTCAATCTTAACCAGTCGAATCACGGAATACGCCGAGGAAATTATCGGAGACTACCAATGCGGATTTAGACGGAATCGTTCGACTATTGATCAAATATTTTCTTTACGGCAAATATTAGAGAAAAAATTGGAGTATAACGGTATTGTTCACCAGCTGTATATAGATTTTAAAAAGGCTTACGATTCTATTGACCGCCAGAAACTGTATAATATTCTAATCGAGCAGGGGATTCCAAAAAAACTAGTAAATCTAGTCAGGATGTGCTTGACGGAGACACTCAATAAAGTTAGAATCGGTAATAATTTGTCCGAAAAATTTGAGGTTCGTTCGGGCTTAAAACAGGGGGATTCTCTTTCGCCTGTCCTGTTCAATTTGGCATTAGAACATGCCATTAGGGAAGTAATGCGAACCGAGAAAGGGTTGGATCTGGTCGATACAACATCGGTGCTGGGCTATGCTGATGATCTGGTACTGTTAAGCGAAGACGTTGAAACTATAAAACTAAATACGACAACGTTAATGAAAGCCGGTAAAGAACTAGGACTCGAAATAAACGTGGATAAAACAAAATATATGGTTAGCTGCAAAAATGGCGATACTACTGGTGATATCGATATAGATGGTAATATGTTTGAACAGGTAGATAAATTTAGGTATCTAGGTTCTACGATAACTAGAAAAAACGAAATTGAAGAAGAGATTAAGGTTAGACTGAAGGCGGGGAATGCTTGTTATTTTTCTGTGACAAAACTACTTAGTTCGCGCCTCTTGTCCCGGAACTTAAAAATTAGAATCTATAAAACAATTATCTTGCCTACAGTTCTTTATGGATGCGAAACTTGGCCGCTTACATTAAGGGATGAGCAGCGTCTTAAGGTTTTTGAAAATAAAGTATTGCGTAGAATATTCGGACCGAAGAAGGATGAGTTAACCGGAGAGTTCAGACGGTTACACAACGCCGAATTGCGTGAGCTGTATCCGGGTAATATAATTGATGTAATTTCATCGCGGCGAATCAAATGGGCTTGTAAAGTTGTTGGGCTTAGTAACGAGAGAATTCCTAAAAGGTTAATATTTGCTGTGCCGAATGGTAAGCGTCCGAGGGGTAGACCGAAGCGAAGGTGGGAAGATTGCATTAAAGCCGATCTGAAGGGACTGGGTTTGGACGGCGAACGGTGGAGGGAGGTGTGTAACAAGCGATTGGTGGTGTCGGCATCGAACCTTCGGGTTCGCTAAGCCTTATTATTATTATTATTATTATGATATGCTGTACAGTCGACTAACTCCCTTCAATAATGTATTGACACTTATTGAATAATGTTCTTTTTAGAAAGAAGAAATTAAATAATGAAGGTTGTCTTATAATAATATAAACTGGTTTTAAAAAAAAAAAACCTTGAATTTGACATAAAAACGTATATTAAAGAAATATTTAG
The DNA here is from genome assembly GCA_928085145.1 of Nezara viridula. Classification (NCBI taxonomy): domain Eukaryota; kingdom Metazoa; phylum Arthropoda; class Insecta; order Hemiptera; family Pentatomidae; genus Nezara; species Nezara viridula. The sequence continues at coordinate 15,833,592 of OV725078.1, read as the reverse complement.
GAGAAATATAAGATATATGACAGGTCAAAGGGAATCACCATGCATTAATCCTTTTGAGAAAATTCCGTCATTCTCTCAAGGCTTAACTATAAAAATAAAATGTGGATCTCATATCAGTTTGGCTCCAATTACCTGTTCGATAGCATTGGTTTAGCTTTTGTGTTTGTTTTTTTTTTTCTTGAAAAACAATATTTCATTTATATCAAACATTTTTAAGAGTTAAGGTTCGGCGGGCAGTCCAGACGTACCAGAAGGCAGGAAGCTCCGTTAGAGGGCCATTATTAGGCCATCCAAAAGCGATATGTCCAGCTGATAACCGCCTTATCACTATGCAGACCCTCAGTAAGCGATACCGGAATTCAATTGAAAATTCTCATCGATTACATATTGCTCGGGGTGTGGATGTCAGCGTGCATACAGTAAGGAGAGGGCTTGCTGGACTCAACTTGCACTCTAGAGTCCCCTCTTGCGGCTTTCTATTCACCACTGGATACCAAGAAGCTGGCCTTCACTTTTTCCTTGAACACGCTGCCTGGACAGAAGATGATTTGACTTCTTCAGGTTTTTTGACGAGTCCAGGTATAGCCTTTATGGTGTAGTCGGACAAGTTCTAGTGTGGAGAAGACCAAATAAGCGATTAGCTCTGTTCAATATATCGGGAAGAGTGTAGATTGGAGGAGGGTCGGTCATGGTTTGGAGTGGAATAAGTTTAGAGTCTAGTACAGACCTCCATGTGTTCCGAAGGATGACGCTCAATGCCCACACGTACATCACCGACATCCTCGAGAAATATGTGATACCTTTTAGACCGTTTATCGCCCTACGTTTCCTTTTTCTGCAGGACCTTCCTTTTCCTTTTTATGCAGGACCCTCCGTTTCCTTTTTATGCAGGATAATGCTCGGCCGCACATCGGAAAACTCGTACGGGACTACATAGACGAGGTTAGTGTCCGCACCTTGTAGTGGCCAGCACGCAGCCCGGACTTCAATCCTATTCAGCATCTTCGGGACCAGCTTAGGACGTCCATCCGACGACAACAGAACCTTTTATGTGACCTCCAAGGATGTGAAATGGATCAGATTCAATATCGGGTAACCACATTATTCGTAGTATATCTACGAGATTACTGGCCGTTTTAACACACGGACACAAGAAATTCCATTGCAGGAACAGACAGCCAGAAGGTATTTGGCAAAGGAACAACAGTATTGATGGAGAACACAACTACAACAGAGGAGGTTAACCAACAAAGCAACACAAGAAATCATCCACAATACAACAGAGGAAGACAATCACAATTTAACAGAGGAAGAGGACATAGAAGTTGCTACTTAAGTATGATAAACAAAAATGATGATGGTAACAAAAATATTTCTTTTATGTCATTATATAGCAATTATATGATTGAAGCGCATAATACTAAGTGGTGTGTTGATTCAGGTTTTTTTTTTTACAATTAGTTAATGTTAAAAAATAATTTTATAATTATAAGAAATTAAATAAACCAGTAAAACTTTCAGCTGCTAAGAATTAAGTTAGAGACATTAGGTATGGGAATAATCAAGGATTTTGTAAATAATTCTGATGATGAGGTTACTCGTAATTTACTATGTGTTTACTATGTACCTTTTTGAAGAATACAATGAATTATTAATATTATTGTATTAAATTATGAAAGCGAAGTGATGCTACTGTCATATCTTGGCAGGCAAAAGAAGCTGATCAAGATAACCGTCCAGAGAGTCTAGACATGCAGGAAACAGGAATAGTTTCTTTCTGATCGGACCCGATTCTAGAAGGTTTCTTTTGTTTTTCTACTTAAAATTATGAAAATGGAATAGAAATCTTAATGAGCCCAACAAGCGGACTTGGAGGAGAGGGAGCAACATGAAGTACTTTACCCACCACAAGTAGAATCTACTAAAATTTGCCACCAATCCACCTATTTTAAAAATAAAATGTAATTCTATTATGATAATTCAAAATTAATTAACTAACCCATTAATAGTAGTGTAATAAATTTGGCTAACACTAAACAATCTGCATTATACATTTATTTTGAATACAACAATCAATTTAATATCTCATATTTTTTATTTCACCTTTTTATGCAATAGATAAAGGCCACTAACATTCACAATCTAAAGAACCAGATTAAAAGAAATATTAGGGTATAACCCTGATATAGAGGGTGTCCCGTCAGTATAGAGAAATTTTTATAGGAGTGATAGCAGACCTCATGAGCTTCAAAAAGTTCATATAAACAATTTAAGATTTGTGTTTTTTTTAACTAGTCGCATTTTTTATTGAATAGGAATCAATAACTTTAAAAATATTTGATTTATGTAATTAAACATTGCTCCAGAGTACACAAGATAAAATTTACTTCAAACAAAAATAGAGTTTGTCATTGTTAACAGACAAAAACAGCTAAGTTCCGTTAAAAAAAAATCATAAATTAGTTCACCCTTTAACTGTACTAAATTTACCAAACTTTTAGGAAAACTTCCTCATTTAATACGCTTAAAGTTCATGTTATATAAGTTGAGGTTTATTACGATCATATCCCAGCCAAATTTCACCAGAACCTTTCTCATCACCCAAATCCCGTTGTACAATCCCTATCAAGCACCACCCATCCCTACAATCCTATTCGTAGATTAAAGCGGCAGTGGCCACGAGACCTTTTGTAAATATGGATATTTTGGAGTTCTAGCAATGGCCAGATTCTCCATTCAAGTCATGAGTGTCTGTGGCTGTAGCGCTCTTACTCATCCTCCGCTGGTCTTAAATACCAGTGAAGTGGCTGAGGGAGAAGCGTAGGGATCTCCTAAGCCTCCCTTTTTCCTCCACATGTGGAGGGGACAGGATTGGTTCGGAGATCACCTGGCTAATTGTAAATAATGTATATAGGTATGTTTTATCTAGGATGTTTGTTTTACTTTTATTTCTATTTTTACTTACTTATGTGTATATATTTTTTTCTTTTGTTCTTTTTTCTTATTCTTTTGTTATTACTTTATTTATTTATATTTTTGGATATACGGTATGAATGTACACTCTGAACTCTATTATAAGTGTCCTTAACTGTGACAAATTGTAATATTTCTCAATAAAGTGTTTAAAAAGTTAAAAAAAAAACAACGTTCGAATCTACTTACAAAATAAGCCAAAATTATTTATGAGAATAAGACTATTGTTAAATTGAATTTTTGAATAACTGAACTCTTTCTGATTTATTTAGAAGTTTGTTTAAGCTTATTTATTATATATTCACTTGCTGTATCTAATCTAACAAATGAATAAAAATATACTTATAGTGTACTTTTGCTGTTATGTTTCTGCGATAAATAAAAATATATTAGAAATACATTTTATGTTGTAACTTTTATATATTTAGGATCGGTGGTATAATGGTGAATAATAAAGCAAACTCGCTTGGCTTGTTCAGACCTCATACAACAGCTTGGCAACCGCCATCTATCTTATAATATAATACGATAGTTTTTTGACTTAACGATTCTTTTTCCGGCTCTTAGGGGCGATGCATTTTGATTAATCAGCTATCAAACGAAAGGGTATTAAGTGGAACAGTGACGAATCATAGTTACATCCACCCGAAATTTCAGGAAAAAAGTTATGAATGAAACTTTATTTGTGAATTACTTAAAAAGTATACATATTCCTCTAGATTAGACCCATTATTATTTGAAAATATGATGAATTTCCTACAAAACGAAAAAAAAACAAAAACCACATGAAAATCGGACCATTATTTACTAAAATACAGCCTATTGTAATACATGTATTATTGCTTTTAATATTGTTTTCAAAGAAGTGTTATAAAATATTAATTATCATTTTTACACGTACCATTTTCGAAACCTACTTTCCTAATCTCTGATTTTTGAGTAGAAAAGGATAACTCTGAAATTTTTAAGATTAAGTAACCTTTTAAAGACGTTAAACGTACAGTTTTTCGGTTTCCGTTTGAGCATAACCATATACCTGCGATAGGAAATCTTGATCTACATCATCAGTACACTATAAGTATATTTTTATTCATTTGTTAGATTAGATACAGCAAGTGAATATATAATAAATAAGCTTAAACAAACTTCTAAATAAATCAGAAAGATTTCAGTTATTCAAAAATTCAATTTAACAATAGTCTTATTCTCATAAATAATTTTGGCTTATTTTGTAAGTAGATTCGAACGTTGTTTTTTTTTTAACTTTTTAAACACTTTATTGAGAAATATTACAATTTGTCACAGTTAAGGACACTTATAATAGAGTTCAGAGTGTACATTCATACCGTATATCCAAAAATATAAATAAATAAAGTAATAACAAAAGAATAAGAAAAAAGAACAAAAGAAAAAAATATATACACATAAGTAAGTAAAAATAGAAATAAAGGAAAACAAACATCCTAGATAAAACATACCTATATACATTATTTACAATTAGCCAGGTGATCTCCGAACCAATCCTGTCCCCTCCACATGTGGAGGAAAAAGGGAGGCTTAGGAGATCCCTACGCTTCTCCCTCAGCCACTTCACTGGTATTTAAGACCAGCGGAGGATGAGTAAGAGCGCTACAGCCACAGACACTCATGACTTGAATGGAGAATCTGGCCATTGCTAGAACTCCAAAATATCCATATTTACAAAAGGTCTCGTGGCCACTGCCGCTTTAATCTACGAATGGGATTGTAGGGATGGGTGGTGCTTGATAGGGATTGTACAACGGGATTTGGGTGATGAGAAAGGTTCTGGTGAAATTTGGCTGGGATATGATCAAGAATAAATGGGATATTAAGGTCATTATGCAGGGTTTTATTGGTTACATAGAAGGGAGCATCGACTATTGTACGGAGGACTTTAGACTGAAAGGATTGAATGCGTTTGATGTTAGAAAATTTAGCTGTTCCCCATAGTTCTAGTCCGTAAGTCCAGATGGGTTTCAGTATTGTCTTGTAGATCAGTAATTTGTTTTCACCAGAAAGTTTAGATTTTCTATTCAGTAGTCTATGTAGCTGGCCATATCGTCTGTTAAGTTCCTGTCTTTTAAGTCTAGTATGTGGATTCCATGTTAGTCGTCAGTCTAAGAGAAAGCCAAGATACAGGACTGTATCTGAGAAATGAAGCTGATTGGAGTTTAAATAAACTGGTGGGCAGGTATTACGCCGAAGGGTGAAGGTAATGTGTTTACATTTAGATTCGTTTACCTTGATGCGCCATTTCTTACACCAGTGTTAAATCAGGAAGAGGTGCCTTTGTAAGTTTGCGGACGCTGTTTCAGGATCTGATTTGGAAGAAAGGATAGCAGTGCCATCAGCGAAAGTTGCCAGGAGGGTATCAGGATGGACAGGAATATCAGCGGTAAAGAGAATGTAAAGGATGGTGCCCAAGACGCTGCCTTGAGGAACGCCAGCCTCAATTGAGTAACAGTCGGAGAATTCGGTGCCACAGCGAACTCGGAAGGAGCGGTCGGAAAGATAGGATCGGAGTACTAGGTATAAGGACTGTGGTAGGTGGATTTAAGCTTGAAGAGTAATCCGGCGTGCCGTACCCGGTCAAAAGCTTGCGTTGTCCAGAAATGTCCAGAAATGCACCCGAGCAATACTGCTTACTTTCTAGGGTTGAGGGTATATGATCAACAACTCGGAGTCCTTGTTGGACAGTGGAATGCTGGGAACGAAATCCGAATTGATGAGTAGGAATGTTACAGGATTCGATTATAGGTAGGATTCGTTTCAGTAGGATCTTTTCAAAAATTTTTGAGAGGATTGGGAGTAGGCTAATTGGTCTATAGGATGCTGCATTGTTGGAAGGTTTGCCTGGTTTCAAGAAGAGGTAGTTCGTAGGATGCAATAGAATATATATGTGAGAAATATGATGGCTTTGGATGGAAGTTGTCGAAGGATCTGTGGGGTTAGAAGGTCATATCCAGGAGATTTGCGAGGAGTGATTTTCCGTAAAAGGTATTTGACCTCAGAGGGATTAACAGCTTTAGGTGGTAAGAAGAGTGGGATAGGTGTTGAGAGTGCTTCTTCTACTTTTACTGTGAGGCTGGGATGGGATTCCGGATGAGGAGCGAAAGTATAGGAAAGGTGTTTGGCGAACTCCTCGGCTTTATCTTCATCAGATGCTGCCCAGGAGCCATCACCTCGTCGAAGAGAGTGGGAAATATGATGGGATTTGAGGATTTTTCTGGTGATATTCCAAAGGGAATTATCATGAGCAGAGAGTGTGGTGAGGTAGGAATTGAATGATTGGGATCTGAAGGTGGCTAATTCTTGTTTTAATTTTTTACAGTGATAATTGTAGGAGTGGCGGTCGGCTGGATGTCTGGTAGGTTGCCATAATAATGAGGCACGGCGTTTTATGTGGATTAGGTCAAGGAGGTGTTGAGGTAAATTATGTTTCTTTAGGATTTTTGAGGAGTGATCAGGGGAGGAAGCAGTCCAGACTGCTTCTTGAATTTTGGTAGTGAAGGAATGTACTGCATTGTCCAGGTCTTCAGGGGTTTTCAGGGTTACTCTGAGGTCAATTTTATCGGAGAGGATTTGATGAAAGAGTTTCCAATTAACTGGCCTCTGATGAAGGACGGTGAAGAAGGTTTAGGAACAGGAGCTAGTGATACTTGGAGTATTAATGGACTGTGGTCTGAGGAAAGCTCGTCAAGACGGGCAACGGAATGGTTGAGAGCACCTAAATCACTATAGATAAAGAAATCGAGGATATCGGGATTGCGGTTAGGATCAGTGGGCCAGTAGGTAGGTGAGTTGGGTGGAAGAAGGGTAAAATTTTGGGAATTGAGTACAGACAGTAATGTTCGACCACGAGAATTTGTGGTTCTTGAACCCCATTGTTGATGTTTTGCGTTTAAGTTTGCACCCAAGATGAAATGATGTCCTAAGGAAATGAGGAAGGAACTAAATTGTGTATTGGAGATGGATTGGTTTGGAGGGTAACAGGAAAGGAGAAGGTTTTGATTACGACTGCGGTGGATTGTAGGAAATCGTGTGTAGGCAGTGGGAGTAGGTGATGGGAGAGGGATTGGTGCACAATGACTGTAGTACCGGCATGTGCTCTACCGTCAGGATGGTCTATACGGTAAGTTATGTATTATGGTATTTTTAGGAGTTGTTTTTTGGTCAGTCGAGTTTCGGTTATTAGGGCTACATCTACGTTCTTGTCTAGTAGTAAGGATGTTAGTTCGTGAATGTGATTTCTAACACCATTCGCATTCCAAAGGAGAATGCATATGGGTTTGATGGAAGTCATTTAAGGATTTTTTAAAGGAGGGATAAGGTGAGATATTAGATTAGTGAGAAGTGATATCAGTGGGGTAACAAGGGATTTAAATTCTGAAAGAAAGGATGTTAATAAACTGGTTAGATCTGTAGCGTTAGGCGGTGGAGGAACATATTGGATTTGATGTTGGTGAGGTTGTTGTTGATTAGGTACATTAGGTGGGATAGGATATTGAGATTGGGGTTGAATTTGTTCTTGCGGCACGGCCTCACATTCAATAGTCGGGTATCTACCCCCAAGTAGCTTGGCAAAAGAAACCTTAGAGTTCACAATTTTAGCGGGTCCTCTTCTTGGTTTAGGTGTATCATCAGGGTCCCTGGGTTTCATATATCTCGCTTTAAGATTTTTATAAATTTGGCAGCCTTTATAGTTGGCTGGATGGCCTTCCAGGCATAGGGCACAGACTGCTGTTTCTGTAATTGGTTTAGTACACTCGCCAGACTTGTGTGTTTTACCGCATTTCACGCAGCGTGGTAAGTGATGGCAATAAGACTTAGTGTGGCCATATGCCTGGCAATTATGGCACTGGATGAACTCTCTTTTTGGGTACGGTTTTTCGACCTTTACGCTGGTGTAGAAAATTCTATCCACATCGTATATTTTTTCGATCCCAGGCGATGGCTCTAGATCGACGAAAAATAAGGGCAATGGGATTTTATTCTTTACACCTGGTTGTTCTTTATTTTCTTTGTTCTTTATTGGTTATGACGTATTTTGAACCCTAACGCCGTTAACTCTTCTTTAATCACTTCTGTTGGGGTTGAGGAGTGTAAATTTCTTATTACAACTCGTAGAGCTCTTTCCTGCCTCAACTGGTATGTGTGAAATTCCGCGTTTGTGTCTGTTAAATATTTTACGATTTTTCGGTACGCTTCAGGTGTGGCCGGTATTATTTTTGTATCATTGGTTCTGTTTAGGCATGTATAGCTACCTGGGCAGATTTTATTAAGTTGAGTACACAACAACTGGAAATTTCTCAAATTTTGGACAAAGAAAGGAGGTGGGCGTGGTTCTCTGGGTATAGGTGCATCTTCCATCTCTTCCCTGTCATTTTCAAGCACCTGGTATTCGAACATTTTAAAATTAAATGATAGTCTCTTCTTCAGAGTAAAGAAAAAAAAAACAGTCAGAATTTGGTTGTATTCTTCAAAAAAACATAATATCCTTTAGTATAGCTGTTCTCAATTGCTCGGTGTAAAAGGTTGCTTCAAGCAAGTAATAATGACAAGTTCCACAAGCAAGACATTCACATTTTTTTGTTGTTGCACACCTCATAAAACTATTAATATTATTGTCGACAGTGTTATTGACTTCATGTTAAAAAAAAATAAATAAATAAAGTTGACACTTAAATATTAATAAAAACTTGTCTCATTAAATATCAAGCTCAATTTAAAGCATCTATGAAATCAGACAATTCATCATTAGCAGACAATCATAGATTAAAAGGGTTATGTTTTTAGAGAACAATTTAATAAGTTAAAACCATCACCAGTTTGAAACTTGTTCAAATTTTCAATAATAATGCTCTTTGCAGACATAACTGTAAATTGGAAAGAATAATAACACAGTAACTAGGATAATTACTCAACACACTTGCTCATCTATAATATTATTATTGTTTGAATAAAGTGATTTAATAGCATCACCTTTTTTAATTACTAGAAAATCATGCAATGAGGTCTTACTACTGAATTTGTGACTTTTAGTTAATAAAATTTCTTTAACACAATCAATCATCTTGACAACATAATAGCTCATCAGGAATGAGTTGATTAGTGTTTGGCATTATTTCTATAAATGTTATATAAGTACTCAAATCAATGAATTTTCTGCATCTTTCCTTAAAGTTTATGATTAAAAACATTGTCATGAAAAATTTTGCACACATTTTTTGATCTTTATTTTCAATTGCCTTACATAGTGAAGTATAATAATGATGATAACGCTCAAATTTGAGGCAACTCATGTTAATATCAGCCCCATACAATATAAGCCCCATAAGTTCTTTCCAAATGTTCACACGGTCATCTGAAGTTGTGTGGTAGTCTACGGAGCGGCACTAAGGAATCCAGGATTTAATTTTGGAGGGGAAGAGGGGTGACTTCAGCCCGAATTTTTTTTTTTATATGTATATAACGATAATTACATTTGAAGAAAAAGAAGGAAACTATTTGAAATGGTGTATTAGTTCATCTTGAGAAGTCCTATTAAATGCAATTACACAAGTAGTAATACTTTTTGAGATAATTTTTTTTATGCAAATCACGATAAAAAAAAATATCATAAAACGATTTTCAAATGTAAAATTAAAATATAATAGTACCAAAATAGGGGCAAAATATATCTTAGCACAAAATCAAAAGTAAAATTAACACAAAAATTTTAGAATCGGAGAGAATGCTAAAATAAATATTTACGAAGAAGTGGTTATTATATTATCATGATTTGAAAATGATAGAACATACTTTGGCAACGACAGTTTTAAGTAAATTCTTCGGTAAACACATTTCTTTTTTTAACCTACCACTGAATTTAAACCTTTCTTGGAGCCATTATCATCCTGTGTTCAATATCTCCTAAGTATATTATTTCATTAATAATAATCTAGAACTTATAAACTTTTTTTTTAATCACGTTTCGGCCACTAAGGACCACGCGAATATCATTGGTTAGGCTTCTTTGGGAGTCGTGGTTTTCTTTCTTTCTATCGTACTTTCATGATTTTTGACTGCATTTCTTTTCTTTCTTCGGACCACTTTGTACCCCTCCTTTTTTCTCTTCCAATATTAGTAAGATTTTTCAGTGTTTTCCTGTATCGACTGTCTCTATCTAGACAGTCAGCATCTGAAATTTTAAGGTTATTTAATTCTTCACTTATTTGCTTCGTGCATCCTCCCATGATTTTGTAGCTAAAAATTTTGTTAAAGATCTTTTTGTTCAATCTTTCCTCCTTCATCCTTTTCATGTGCCAATAGAACATCAGTCAACAAGACTGTTGACAAAAACCTTATATACTTTAAACAATTTTAACGAAAGTCCTAAGAGATGCTTCTAGAGTTGAAACAAGAATTATCATTTGTAAGGAGAAGGCTATCGGTGTACGATAATGGGAAATAGTAGTAGGTCCCATATCGCGCTGAAAACAAGAATTTGCTGCTTCTCTGCATTACCGCCAATCTATGTTCTCTACACCCCACTCCAGCAGCTGCTGAGGAAACAGGTGCGGCTAAGACCTCCTGCCAGGAGCTCAGAGGACTAGAGTCTTTTCATTACATCACTTCACCTGAGCCTTGACATTCAAGTGTGGGCTTAGGTTATTGTAATATACGCATATGTGAAACAACACATGAAACTTAGAGATAATTATAATAGGTTTTGGCGAACACGAATGCTCGATGCTGATTTGACCAACCGTTCTGTATACATACTTCCATCCACCGACCGACATCAAATCTCAACCCTGTCTGCCTTAACGCAATAAACACATCTTCGCTTCGTCCTATCCTTCAAGTGGTTACCAGTTTAGCTAAGAGAAACCTTTTGGAGATTCTTTCGATATCAAAACCAACAATTTTGTCAGCTGCAAAGAAGTCACCGTAATATAATAATAATTCGTTTTCATTTTTTCTAGTTATCGTAGACCCTAAATTCGAACTCTTCAATATTAAAATCACCGGAATCAGCTTTGTTTTTGCAGCTAACCATATATTTTATCGTCCGTATTTATTTCGATCCCCAGTTTTTAACCGTGTTTCATATACGTTAAATGATTATTTAATTTTATAGTCTTCATGACTTTACTAAACCATCAGCTTACCCGATCACAAATATTGTTCCACCCAGATTCAAACCTTTTTCGGAAGGTATCACCTCTCTGAATACATGTTCTAATGACAAATTGAATAGGATAGGTGAAAGTGAACTACCTCGTTTTAAACCGAAACGAATATCAAACGTCTCAGATAAATAATTACCTATTTTTACTTCTGAATGTCATGAACATCCTTATTAGATCTATAACCTTTTATAGTATCTCTGCTCAATTGAAATATTGTAAAGCTCCTGACAGTCAATGGAATCATGACCTATTTTAAAAGTCCGTATAAAGCTGATGAACAATACCGCTGTATTATAACTTATTCTCTAATATTTCCCTTAATAAAAATATTTGATTAAGAGTAGATCCACAATGTTAGACTCCGATAATTTCCTTGGCGTATTCCATGATTCGAATATTAAGGATTAACGTGAATATTCAGAACATATTGAAAGGAATGAGATTCTTAGATAGTTATTTCCGGGCGCCCTAGTTACTTTCTTGTGGATCGGAATAAGATTACAGTCTTTTCACTCTTTAAGAATTTTCTCAATTTCCATATATTTTTTACCTAAAGATGTATTCTAGGAACTCCAGCTTCCCACTGTGCATTTTGATTTAGATTAGTGCGTTAGGAATATTATCGGTTTAATCAACTTTATAACATTTTAATTTTCCGATGACTATTTTGACTTCCCCTTAAGCTGGTTTTTCTATTAATGGTTAAGCACTTTAGAAGGAGGAGATACACTATTACTTAAGCTATTAAAAATACCATCAAATTATTTCTTTAAACTTACTTAATATTTCTTTGGGATTTGGTAGGCCGTTGTTATTTTTATCTCTTGTCCCTGTCTTTGAGGAACTCGTATAGTGTGGAATCTATTTATTTATTAAAGTTTATTGTTGAATAGACTGGAACGACAAATAGATCACAAAATAGGAGAGTACCAAGGGGGCTTTAGAAAAGGAAGGTCGTGTCAGGAGCAAATTCCAAGCCTTAAATTGCTCATAAAATACTATACAATTTCAGGGTCATATAAGAAAACCTTTTCAGGTAAAAACAGGGCTAAGAAGAGGCGACGGCTTGTCTCCAATACTTCTCAACATAGGCCTTGATACAATTATGAAATTATTCTGGAAAAAAGAATAGCTCAGGAGCCGAAGTAGGAAACAAAAGCAATCATATAAAAGTGGGTTGTTCGCGTTTGCAGACGATCTCGCACTTTTGACAGAATCGGAAGAGGAGACTATTAGTCAAATAAATACCCTACAAATAATAGCAGGAAAAGCAGGCCAACAAATATCATACGAAACAGAGCTCATGACTACTGAAATAAATTTCAAGAAAAAAACAGTAAACACTAAATATGGAAAAATAAAAGTAAACAGAAAATTTAGGTATTTGGGGGAAATAATATGTTACAACGGTTCTGACAAAGCATGCTCTGGAGAGCATCCGAGAAAATATCACAAATATAGAAAATTTATGCTTTCAAATTTTAAAATTTAGCAAAATATACAATAAAAAGAACCTCTCCACCAATGCTAAGTTAAGGCATTACAACGTTGTGATAAAGCTTGTGATTTTATATTGAATGGAGACCACATGCCTGCCCACCTTAGAAAAGCTGCTAAGAATAGAAAAGGGGGTATTAAGAAAAATCTATGGACCCAGGAAAACACAAGAAGGTTACAGGTGAAGATCTACGAAGAGATCTACAGACAAATTAAAAAACCTGGAAACCGAGATAAGAAGTAAGACTTCAGAGATAAGACTTCTTATTTCTTGCTTGAATCTGGGTGGAACAATATTTGTGATCGGGTAAGCTGATGGTTTAGTAAAGTCATGAAGACTATAAAATTAAATAATCATTTAACGTATATGAAACACGGTTAAAAACTGGGGATCGAAATAAATACGGACGATAAAATATATGGTTAGCTGCAAAAACAAAGCTGATTCCGGTGATTTTAATATTGAAGAGTTCGAATTTAGGGTCTACGATAACTAGAAAAAATGAAAACGAATTATTATTATATTACGGTGACTTCTTTGCAGCTGACAAAATTGTTGGTTTTGATATCGAAAGAATCTCCAAAAGGTTTCTCTTAGCTAAACTGATAACCACTTGAAGGATAGGACGAAGCGAAGATGTGTTTATTGCGTTAAGGCAGACAGGGTTGAGATTTGATGTCGGTCGGTGGATGGAAGTATGTATACAGAACGGTTGGTCAAATCAGCATCGAGCATTCGTGTTCGCCAAAACCTATTATAATTATCTCTAAGTTTCATGTGTTGTTTCACATATGCGTATATTACAATAACCTAAGCCCACACTTGAATGTCAAGGCCCTGGTGAAGTGAGGTCATGAAAAGAGCCTAGTCCGCTGAGATCCTGGCAGGAGGTCTTTGGCGCTGCTGTTTCCTCGAACTTACTACTATTTCCCATTATCGTACACCGATAGCCTTCTCCTTACAAATGATAATTCTTGTTTCAACTCCAGAAGCATCTCTTAGGACTTTCGTTAAAATTGTTTAAAGTATATAAGGTCTTCTTGAAAACAAATTAAGGAATCAAAATATGATTTCACATGTTCTAGGATTTAGCTAGTTGTTAATTTATTATTTCTTAGTTAATAGTTGTAAGTATATTAAGTAGATAGTGTAGTAGACATCCCCCGGTATTTACACCTTTATGTGACATTGGGTGAGGGAATGAGAGGGATTATATAATACACTGACAGGCAAAATATACCACCCACATGATTTTTTCATGTTTTCATCTAAAAATATTTCTGCATTGGATTGGTCTATTGTTTTTAATGAATAAATAGGTAATCTTTTTGTTTGTTTTCAATTAAGAATGTTAATATAGAGGACAATAATCCTTAATCCTTAATTCAATTAAATGATTCTAGATTCCAATGGAATCAAAATGTTTATTCAGTATCATTAGTTCAGTGCCGTTTCTTGCAGCACATTTCTTAGTCCCCGGCTTTTATTTTTTTCAATATTAAGTTTAAAAATGCCTCTTAGTGCTGAGGATGTTGCGCGTGGTGTGGCACTTATTGATGATGGGCGTTCCATTAGATATGCAGCTAATGCCATAGGAGTTCCATACGAAACTTTACGAGACGCCGTCAGGCGTTTTAGGGAAACTGGTTCTTACAATAGAAGGCCCGGTTCTGGACCGCCTAGGGTAACAGAACCACGGGATGACCGGTTTTTGACTTTGAGAATTTTACGAAAGCAGCACCTTATCGTTGTTCAAGCGATTCATCAGTTCGAAGAAGTTCGAGGTGTGCAAATTTATGACCGTACCGCTCGAAGAAGATTAAATGAGTATCGATTAATGGCTTTTCGTCCAGTAAGAGAACCAGAGTTGACCAGAACTCACAGAGTAACACGGCTGGCTTTTGCTCGAGAACACAGCCATTGGACTATAGACGAATGGAGTGCTGTACTTTTTACAGATGAGTCAAGATTCACTCTTCGATCTCCAGACGGGCGTGAAAGGGTGTGGAGTAGAAGAAATGAAAAATATGCAGCCTGTAATTTTTCCCAGAGCCAATTTTTTCCAATTGGTTCCTTAATGGTGTGGGCTGGGGTTTCAATAGAACGCCGCACAGAATTGGTTGTTGTTCGTGGAGGGTCTTTGACGGTCATTCGCTATGTGGATGAGATTTTGGAACCTCATGTGTTGCCTATCCTCAACGAAATCGGCGATCGTTCTTTTCTAATGCACGCCCACATGTCGCCCGCATAGTGCAGACGTTCCTTCAACAGAACAATATTGAGGGTTTAGCCTGGTCAGCACGTTCTCCAGATTTGAACCCCATTTAGCATTTATGGGATAACCTCGGAAGACGAATAAGAGCGCGTGCAACACTTCCTGATACACTGCAGGACCTTCGGGGGGAATGGGCTATCCTCCAGCAAAGATATACTAAGAGGCATTTTTAAACTTAATATTGAAAAAATTAAAAGCCGGAGAATAAGTAATGTGCTACAAGAAACGGCACTGAACTAATGATACTGAATAAACATTTTTATTCCATAGAAAGTAAACATTGGAATCTAGAATCATTTCATTAAATTAAGGATTAAGGATTATTGTCCTCTATATTAACATTCCTAATTGAAAAAAACAAAAAGATTACCTATTTATTCATTTAATACAATAGACCAATCCAGAAATGTTTTTAGATGAAAACATGAAAAAATCAAGGGGGTGGAATTTTTTGCCTGTCAGTGTATATAGGAATGTGAGGTTGCACTGTGAATTGTACTCAATTGTGCAGTGGACAAATTGCTCATAGGAAAATCTCATATCGATTAACAATCGATAAAGAAGGAAAATAGGTTCGATCAGGAAGCAGCAGCTGGAAGACGACGCCAAACACTTGAGGCTGGACGGTGAGGCGGAACACATACCTGAGAAGAGAGTCTACTACAAGATTTATAATATCAAGTCTATAGTTATAACACTTTAATAGAGTCAATTTATTACAGTTGTAGAAATAAATCATTTTGTTATACAGGAGTGAAAAGTCATTTATTTATTTAGTTGTCCTATATGCCTCACGATTGAAGAATAACAAACCAGGTGAGTCAATTCATTCAAAGTGTATTTACTAAGTCCCACATTTCAAATATATATTCTTATTGTTTCTTCTCACTCAGTGTCACAAAAGGTATTAGATTCCCGAATTCCCAACAACAGTTAAACACCCTCAAAAAGTCTATATCCAGTGCCGGGGTTTTGTTTTAATAATTCACGAGTGTAAATAACCTAAATCCTCGATATAAAAAATTAGCTGGTAATATAAAAGATTAGCTGATTCCCGAGATAGGATTTCCTGAATCACGGTTTTAATAAATGGCAGTAATTAATCGTTCTTACGTCACGATAGACCGCATGGTATGGGAGATGGTGTCGGATTATATATCCATTACCATCTTAAGGCCAAAATCTTCCTGCAGTCCCTTCCTCATGATTTTCCTCACATACAATACATGTTCGTTTAAATTGCCTCTCCTCTGTTGTATGTTGTAGTTTACCGCTCTCCTCGTGTTCTATTCGACAACCTCTTTGAATTTTCTCTTGTTAACCTGTTTTCCAATTACACCAATCTTTTTGTTTTTTCTGAATTACTTGTATATTGATAAATATTACAATCTGTCTCAATAAAGGGCATTTATAATAGAGTTCATAGAGCACAGTCACACCATGTTTACAAAATCAAAAAATAAATAATGGAATTTCAAAATAATATACAGCGAAATAAGAAAAAAAATATATAATAATGAAGGAAGTAAATATAAATAATAGGGCACTTGTGAGCGACGCGTCCTCTATGTACTGTTATCTGCAGTTTTCTTGTTAGTTATCTGCAGTTGTCAAATAAAAAAAAAAAAAAAAATATATATATATATATATATATATATATATATATATATATATATAGAATAGAATAGAAAATAATTTTATTCTGAGACGAAGTCCCTTTAGAATAACAAAAAAGTACAAAATTAAAGTATTATATCTGGCCTGAGTAAAAATAAACATAAAAATTAAAAGTAGAGAAATAAAAAAGTAAAGAAAATATCAGTTAAGTATACTATGTACAAAATAAAAAAAATCTATATACAAAACACTTGAAACCGTGCCAAGACACTTAAAACTATGTACAATGGTAAAATATAAGTATACACTTTTAAAAAAATAAAATAAATAAAAAATACATTACATTCTTCTTAGCAATAAACTCTGTTTTTCTGCAGAAAAAAAAGGAAAAGATGACGAATTTGACAGTAAGTATTTGAGTGATGAATTAAATGTAAATATATCATTATGTGAGTTATTTTGAATAATATGTAAATTTACATAGAGGGTCAGCGGAGGGTTTCTGACTGTTTTTGGGATAGAAATTGGAATAGGAGGGTTTTAAATGTAGATAGGGAGGGAGAATGCCGAATTTTGATAGGAAGGGAATTCCAGAAATTAACAGAGCGAGCAATAAACGAGTTTTGGAACGAGGTAGATCTGTGAGAAGGAATGTAAAGGTCGGAAGGTCGAGATCTTGTGAAAAGGGAGTGGACTGAGGACTTGAACTGGAGAAGGTTGTAGGCGTAAGAAGGACGATTGTTGATGATTTGACAGAGGAATGTACCTAGGAAATATTGTCTTCGAATGGAGGGGAAGAGCCACTTTAACAGTGTAGTGGTGAGACACTTGGGAGTATCTCGGGGCACCAATTACAAATCTTACGCAGCTGTTCATAAGTCTTTTCAGTCTATCACGGAGCTCCACCGAGAGTCCATCATACACCACACAGCTGTAGTCAAAGTGGGGGAAGATGAGAGAGGAAACCAGGAGTCAACGCGTATGTTGAGGTAGGAGATGACAGAAGCGATGGAATAGTTTAGGTTAGAGTAGAAATTGTCCGTCGGGAGATGTGAGAAATGTGGTGATTCCCGGAGAGGATTTGATCAATGAAAAACCCTAAATTTTTGACAGAGGAGTAGGAGATTGGCTGGTCACCAAGGTTTAGTATGGGAAAGTCGGAATAGGATTTAAGAAGGGGCTCGGAACCAATGACAATGGCCTGGGTTTTAGCCGCATTTAACCTTAATCCGTGTAAGTTTACCCAGGCACTGATTCGATCTAGGTCTTCTTGGATCTTATTAAATGCTACCAAAAGCTCAGAGGGAGAAAAGGATAGATATATTTGGGAATCGTCTGCATAAAGGTGGTGGAAACAATGGAGAATTGATTTATGTAGTTCGTTAATGTAGGAACTAAAAAGGAGAGGAGATACGCTAGATCCTTGGGCAACTCCAGAGGATAAAGTAAGGTAGGCAGATAGTGGTTGATTAGGTATGGAGACTGCTTGGGTGCGTTGTGAAAGAAAAGATTGGAACCAACAGATAGAGCTATTGGAGAAGGAGAGTGATTTTAGTTTGTTGAAAAGGATGGGATGGTTAATGGAATAGAAGGCTTTAGAGAAGTCAAGAAGTATAAGGACAGTTAATTGTTTATTATCTATTGCAGTCTGAACATCATTGGTAATTTTAATTAAGGCGGATTGTGGGGAGTAGCCAGATTGGAGTCCACTGGACGGAAACCAGGTTGGAGATCAAGTTGGTTGGACTTTTCAAGGATATTGGAAACTTGGGATTGCACCAATCTTTCTAGGGGTTTTGAGAGATTGGAAAGAATTGAGATTGGGCGAAAATCTTCGGGAGAGAATGGATTAGGCTTTTTATTTAAAGGGAGAACAATGGCTTTTTTCCAAGAGGTAGGGAATATTGAGTTCAGTAGAGAGAAATTGTAAATGAAAAGGAGAACTGGGAGGATTTCGGGAAGACATAATTTTGTCAATTTGACAG